>VONZ01000074.1:620094-1240188 GCA_012976165.1 Labeo catla
GATTAAAATTAAATGCACTACAGTTTTGAAGCAAAAAATAACAATAGCACTAGGGACTCAAAATTTTAGCAGATTCAAAATAATCATGATTATTTTATCATGTATGTATGTTTGCAGTTTGTAAAATGGCTGCTGCTTTTACATTATTTAAAAAATCATCAGGGGTTAGGGGTTGTTCGAACTTTATAAGCCAGCTGTTTTCTCTCAGGTCCTCTGTACAAGAAGGCCATCAGGTTGTTTCTGGTTTATTCATCACTGGTTCTTTGGAGAGTTGTTTTAATGTTCTGAGTTCTCCTTAAGAGAACATGCTGGACCATGGAGCTCCACAGGTGGGAAATGAATTAGAGGAAGTTGAGTTCATTGTGCAGTGCATACAGTTTTGATTCCAGCTAAGAGCTCTTTGTATGTGGTCTCTAATGGCTGCTAAGAGCCCCTCACTGTTTGGAGGTGTTGATACAAAGGCCATATCAGGCATGAGTATAATCACAGTTTGCTCATACACTTACTGGGAACTGCATTCTTCACACAGGAGTTTCACACCACACTCAAAACAGAACTCACGTCATGGAGCGGTGCATCTATACAGCAATTCCAATCAACTGATGGAAATCTGTTCTTGTATTTAAATGATTAGTTCACTTCCAGAATAGAAATTTCCTGATAACTTACTCACCCCCATGTCATCCAAGATGTTCATGTCTTTCTTTCTTCAGTCAAAAAGAAAGTTTTTGAGGAAAACATTCCAGCATTTTTCTTCATATAGTGGACCTCAATGGGGATCAGTGGCTTGAAGGTCCAGCTTGCTGTTTCAATGCAGCTTCAAAGGACTCTACACAATCCCAGCCTAAGAAATAAGAGTCTTATCTAGCAAAATGATTAGTCATTTTCTTAAAAAAAAAAAAAAAAAATTATATAAACCACAAATGCTTGTCATGCACTAGCTCTGCCATGCACATGTGTGATGCTTATCACGTTGTAATCACGTTGGAAATGTCATTCGTGGTTCGTTCTTCATCTGTCTACAGGACTTCAGTTCAAAAAAGTAGGATAGAGTAAAAAACTCCATCTCGTTTTCTCCAACAAAACAAAATTGTCCAACATCGTTTTGCCTTTTTTGGAAAAGGCGTTTGACTTTCTTTGTGCATGCACTTTGTAACAGTGTTCATTTCGTTGACAAATAATTTTCATCATCATTTTTGTCAACCTTTTTCTATGACGAAAACGAGACGATAACAAAACAAAAACTCGTTTTGAATGAAAAAAACTATGACGAAAATCTATTGACATTTTCGTCAACAAAAAACGAGACTAAAATGTTAGAGAGGGATGATCTGTGAAGAGATTCATTCAGAAAATACACACAAAATGATGTCAAATTGTCCGTTTTGATGAGTATTCATGTAAACACACTCGGTTACATCTCAGGTGATCGTAAACAGTTGAGAGAATATCAGACGTATATCAGTACATTGCATCTGTGCATTCGATTTTAAAGGGACAGCAGCCTAATTTAGTTGCTATTGTCTGTGGCGTTGATGTTAATCAAGCAACAAAAGAATGACAGAAAATCACTCACTGCTCTTGACTGAATCAGTTTAGTAGCTCTAATAAAGATTAATCTAAATTTATTTACATAAATAAAAGTCTCCTTGAAAGAATGAAGAATGTGGTAAACAAGTTGTTATGAAGAATGCATAATTAGCCTAAATAACCATTGGCAAGTCACTGAAAAGAAGACCATGTTTTAGTTTCGTTAAGAGAGGTTTTAGTGGTAGTGGTTTTAGTTCATTTTAGTTCAAGGCATGTTGCGTGTCACAGCAGTTAAATCTGTGTCTATCATAATTAAACCATAATATCAAACCTGTATAACGTGTTTGGTAATTTTAGAGAAATGCTTAATAAATGCATTACACTGTAAATAAACCAATTCGATTTTAGCTGACTAAATCTACTGTAGATTCAGTCGACTAAAATCTTATGATATTTCGTCGACTAAAACTAAAACAATTCAGATGACTAACATATGTCTTGATGATTTCTGCCTACGTCAAAGTGACTATGTGACAACATAATGCGTATAGTAGAGGTAGTGCAAGATGAGCATTTGTGGTTAAAAAGTATATACTTTTTTTTTAGTTTTTTAAGAAAATGACCAATGGTTTTACTAGATAAGACCCTTACTCCACATCTGGGATCATGTAGAGCTGCACTGAAACTGGAATTTGGACCTTCACCCACTAAACCCCATTGAAGTCCACTATATGGAGAAAAATCCTGGAATAATAATATGTCCTGTAATATCCTATAATAATATTTCATAATATTACCATATACTAATCAAAAGAAATGCAGCCTTGGTGAGCATAAGATACTTCTTATAAAATGCAAATTCTTACAGAGTCTAAACTTTTTTTCAAATCAATAAATGTTACATTGACAACCGTATTCAAAAATTCTCAGAGCAACGATATCAATAATTAAAAAAAAAAAAAAGTTTCAGTTAATTTCAATTTTCTATGTTTTATGTTGTACTGTAGCATTACTGTTGAATCTTCAACAAAAATGTTGTCTGGGTTCATTTTTTTTATCTGTTTATCCTTCTGACAACATTACTTTTTCTTACTTTCCAATATGTTGTTTGGGAAAATATTGCAAAGGATGAATAGACGTGTTAAGATGGTCAGTGTGATTAGTCCGTATTGCTCTTCTAAAACTGACAAATCCGCCACAATCCGTCATCCAAGATAACATGCGGAAAAGTTGAAGGACACACTGCCAGAGAGAAATTACCAATATTTCTACTTAAAGAAGCACTCTGGGACTTTTTAATGTGTATGCTTAACTGGCTGGCCCATCATTTCTGATTACACTAAAAGCATCTGACACATGCTAATTATATTCAATTTATCAACATTTGTTTGATTACTAATGACATGGGTGTCACGAGTGGCATGTTTTCTCATGATGTGTTCACTGTCTTGTCCAAATGAGCTGTTTTTTATTTTACCCTGCAGAAAAGCTTCCTGTAACGAACTAGCCGGCCCTTAACGCTTCCTCATTTGTATATAACTGATGTTAGCGCAGTCAGCTTGAGATGTCAGGCAACTGGAAAAAGAACACAGTGCTTTAAGCACTTATCTGGGATGGAGTGAAACGACATGGTTTCCAAGTGAAGCATGGGATAATTTCGCTAGTTGCTTACAGCAAAGTGTCCAGTAATGCACTGGAGAACTTCTAACTCGTTGACGTCCCTCAGTCTGCAAAAGGGCACGTTGGTTGTTTCTCACAAGGATTAGGCCGGTTCGTTGGTCCAGCGTTGTTGTGATAGCGGAATCCGACCAGGTGGACTCATGGGGGCATGTTGCCTTTCTCTAATCCGCGTGTAAAACGGAAGTGTAAATGTTCTGCTTTGTTTAGAGTCACTAAGGCATACGCTCAGGGAAAATCCAGCGTGTTTCCCATTTTAATACCTACCTCCATGAGGGTAACCAATCCCAGATGTGCTCCAGCACCAAATACATTTTCACTCTCTTTAAAACCTCTTTTTTTCCCCTCCCTTCTGACTCGGGGTCAATGACTTGAGTTTCAGCTGTAGTGGTAGCTAAATATAGATTTATTGAGAGTCACTAAACGACTTGTTTTTAGAGCATTTGTCAATGCGGTCCTTAAGAGAACAAATATTTATGCATTTTTAAATGGGGATACGTCCGGGAGAGTGGCGTCGCTCTTCCTGGGGCTGACGTGAGAATGCAGTTCACCGCATGTCAGGTTTTAGTAAATCAAGATAATTGCTCATTTAAAAACAGAGAGACAGTAAGCGAGAGAGAGAGAGAGAGAGAGAGAGAGAAAGGCATAGTCCATCAGCGTCTTTGGCTGAAATAATAGACAAGGCAAGAACAATAATTTCTAAGGGGTGAGAAGGCGGCGGTCCTCCTGTTTGAGAGGCCGCCGTACACAAACCAGCGCATCGCAAACTCTGTGAGAAAGTACGGGCTGGGTTGGAGGGGTAGGAACGTGTGAATCTGTAGTGTGTTATGATAGCTCTGTGCAGGGCCCCCAGAGCGATGTCCTCTCCACGTTTTGGATCACCTAGGGGGTCCTTGCATCCTGTTCTTCTCCAGCAGGGAGAGGTGGGAAGTTCCCCCGACAGGAAGTGGGCCTGTCAGATCTGCAGATTGTGAGGGCTTTGAGAAAGTTCGGGGTGTTTGGCTTGCCCCGTGCTTTCCCAGGGAGAAGAGCCTCAGGAAGAACTCATGAGCCGGGGATTTGGGCCTGTTTCCTTTTTAGATGTTCTTCGTGTTTTAGAGTATCTCTTCCTTACTGATTGGATGAATATGTGCCCTGTAACAAGACTGTCACTGTGTTCTTCTTGTTATTGTTTTGTCTCCTGAAATGTGTACTGAGGCCAGAACATATCTGCAGTAACGCTTTTTTTAACAGCGTTTACGGTCTATCTTGCAGTTTCACAATGTGACTCATTTGACTTTAAATCTTGCACTTTGACTGTATTTTTTATGATTGGAACCATTTCTTGAAATTGCAACAACATTTACAGTTGGGACCTTATATCTCAAAATGTGACTTCACGTCTCACAGTTATCTTACAATATGACTGTATTTCAAAATTTGACTTTATATTTCTGACTTCAAGTTTATTTCTTGCAGTATGACTATATATTTTAATATGGCTACATTGTGCAGTCACAGTTTCATTTCTTGTAATTGTGACGTTCTTGAAATTGCAACTTTATATTTCACAGTTTGGACTTGTATATCTCACAATGTGACTTCTTACAGAATTTGTACATTTATAGGATACTGTAGTGACAGGTCCCACATTATATTAGGTGGCCTTAACTACTATGTACTTACATTAAAAAAATAAGTACAATGTACTTATTGTATTCATATTGTATTCCAAAACACTTCAGTTGCTATTGAGGTGGGATACAGGTAAGGTTAGGAACAGGTTTTTTGGTATGGGTAGGTTTAAGGGTGGGTTAAGGTGTAAGGGATGGGACAATAGTATAATTATAAATGTAACTGGGTAATTCCATGCAAATGTCAACCTTACCATGAAAAAAGTACATTTTTACCAAAGGTTTTTACTATACTGATAGCTAAGAGGTCTCTCTTAAAGTTTTTAAAGCATTTTTAAAATTTTTAGTGCATGATTTTGAAAAGTCTGGTAAGTGCTATTTTTTAGGCTTGTCACATCCATAACAGTACATATTCCTCATGAATAGACACTTCAAAATTGAAATAAAGCAACAATTATATGTTCTGTGAAAGGGCATTGCTTCTCTATTTGTTGGGTATTATTGCATCTGGTTTGTGCATTTTAATTTGTAGAAATCATACAAAGTATGTAGTCTCTCAAAAACTGTGTCCTTGTTTGTCACATCCATAACACATGATTATTTCCCTTTTTTAACATAGAAAATCCGTACATGGACTGATATTTTTCTGATGTTTAGACTCTATCAACAAGGGTTTATTTATATGTCACATCCATAACGCAAAATGTCACATCCATAATGCTGGATTTGCCCAATTACAGAAGTTAATTACACATGTAATTACATGCAAGTATTTTTTTTTAAATACAAGTACAATGTAAAAACACACTGTACACAATAAGTGCATTGTATCAAATTATTAATTTAAATGGAAGTACATAGTAGTTAAGGCCACCTAATATAAAGTAGGACCCATAAGCAGTGCACTTTTCACTTTTCGTCTTTTCAGGTTCTTGAGGATTATTTTGCTTAATTATGTCAAGTACAGCCCTGTCCATCAGCAGCTACTACACATAGGGCCTATGCTAATATAAAATAACCCATTATCAGCACTGAAACGGAAAGCAAATTAAATTAGGATCTTACTGTCCTAAAGCCAAAGGCCCAAAGCTCTTTCACCTTTATCATGGCTGATAATCTCTCTGACTGTGATGTGGCTGAGCCCTTGGCCGTCATGATGTAGATGTGCAGATGCGTATCAGCGCTGCCCTCACGGTGCAACCTTGGGTTCAGCCCACAAGTTACAGACCTCAATGCTACATGCGTGAACAATTCAGGGATGCTGTCAAGGCACCGTACAGGGACTTAAAGACTTGAGTAAGAAAAACTGGCAAGTGAGCTTATACTTCCTGTTAGGGGTCAGACATGGGGAATTCTATTGTAATACAAAATTGTAAATTTGTTTTTCTTTAGATATTCATTGTGTATGTTTTATTCCGTATTTACAGAAAGATTGCATTTACACTTTGACCTACACATTTTGAATAGTGTGTGATTTAGTTTAAGTTCACTTGCGACTAAGTTCATTTGCATCATTTTGTGCAGATGTAAGTTGTAATATTTGGGATTAGTAATTATTTAAAAGAAATTCATACTTTTATTCAGCAATGATGTATTCAACTAATCAAAATGACAGTTACAAAAGTTTTCTATTTCCAACAACCTAAAAAAAAAAAAATAAAAAAAAAATCACACTTTCTACAAAATTATTAAGCAGCACAGTTGTTTTAAAGAATTAGTTCACTCCAGAATTAAAATTTCCTGATAATTTACTCACCTGTATGTCATCCAAGATGTTCATGTTTTTCTTTGTTCGTCTGAAAAGAAATTAAGGTTTTTGAGGAAAACATTCCAGGATTTTTATAGTTGACTTCAATGGGGATCAGTGGGTTGAAGATCCAAATTGCAGTTTTAATGCAGCTTCAAAGGGCTCTACATGATCTCAGCCAAGAAATAAGAGCCTTATCTTGTGAAACGATCGACCATTCAAACACCCTTTCACCCAAAATCAAACACCCTTTACAAAAAAGGTAAAACAACGTCAGACGATTTTGAAGTTGGAGGAGGAAATGAGATGGAGTTGTTCACCCTACCATACCTTTTTGAACTGAAGTACACAGATGAAGAACTAACTACACTGTAAAAAACAATTTGTTGAGTCAACTTAAAATAATTTGTTACCCTGCTGCCTTAAAATGTTAAGTTCAGTCAACTTAAATAAGTTTAGTCAACTTGAAATGTTAATTTGTAGTAAATGACAACTTAGACATTTGAGTTGATTCAACTTAAAATTTTAAGGCAGCAGGGTAACAAATTATTTTAAGTTGACTCAACAAATTGTGTTTTTTTGTTTTTTACAGTGTATCCATGACCTTTTCAGCGTGATTATTTAATGTCTAAAGTCATAGACGTGCATTGCAGAGCTAGTGCAAGACGAGTATTTTTTTGGTTTAAAATATATATAAATTTTATAGTATATAAATTTTCTTTTTTTTTAGAAAATGACTGATAGTTTTACTAAACAAGACCCTTATTCCTCGCCTGGGATCATGTAGAGCCCTTTGAAGCTGCATTGAAACTGCAATTTGGAACTTCAACCCGCTGATCCCCATTGAAGTCCACTATACTGAGAAAAATTCAGAAATGTTTTCCTCAAAAACCTAAATTTCTTTTTGACTGGAGAAATAAAGACATGAACATCTTGGTTTATCAGGAATCAGTCAACTAATCCTAAAGACTGATGATAAGAAATGTTTCTTAAGCATAAAATCAATATATTAGAATGATTTCTGATCATGTGACACTGAAGACTGAAGTAATGGCTACTGAAAATTCAGCTTTGCCATCACAGAAATACATTTTAAAATATAATTCAATGGAAAGCAGCTGTTTTCAACTGTATTTCTGATCAAATAAATGCCTTGGTGAACATAAGAAACATTACAGAAATCCTACTGACTACTTTTTTAACAACAGTGTATATTGTTTTGTAATTATCTGATTCTGTATATGAAACGTATATAATGTGTGTTAATTAACCAAAAGCACTTCAGTGCATCTTAAACAGGTCAGTCCTAGTATCTATGATTGTATAAGTTAAAATAATTATTCTTTATAGATTTTTCTTGTTCAGAAAAATTGCCAGTGTATTGTTAATATCGTCATATCTTTCCCAGCATTACATTTGGATTAAAACATTTTTGATTAACAATTTCATCAATACATGAGAAAACGGGGTTAAGATAATCACACAGACCTCAAGATGGGTCAAGTTGCTCCAGAACTACCCAGAGCGCACTACACGCGGTGTCACTGCTGTGTTAAAAGGAGAGCATAACCCCTTGGGGGCCGGACTAATGGCAGCATTTAAGTGTGTGTGTGCGTGTGTGTGTGTGTGTGTATGTCCATTTGTGTTCAGGAGGGCTCCACTGTTTCCCCTCCCACTCAGGTCACTGGTAATGCACTCGTTGTACATCCTGGCCTCCACGTAGGGGGAAGGAAAAATAAATAGTAGCAAAAGAACGCGTCTGGGATCTGAGGGAGGAATGCAGCGGGGCATGGGAACGGCAGTCGCCCACGAGGATACTTTGGCCAGCCATTAAACGCCACCTCACCGTCATTACAGCACACACACCCAATCCCGTGCTGTATCACCCCAGCCATCGGTGCTCGTGGGGGCTTGAGAAAAAGTGTGTGGGCGCTGTCCTGATTCAAGAGTGGGTAGGAATTACAACACCTTCTTCTCATTTGCTCTCTTTTCCTGTCGCCTTCTCTCATCTTTCTCACAAAGTCTTTCTTACTCTCTGGGGGAGTGCTTCCAAAATCCTGAAGACAGGAAGGCCTAACTTGCAAGCTTCAGACAGCCGCCTCTACACTAAGGACAATTTATTTTAACCGTGGGAAGGGGGAGGGCGACTCGGGTGTTGTTTGAAGGTTTAAAGATGACAAGGCCTAAGGTCCATCGGGAAGGTGGGGGGGAGCATGTTGTTCCCACGAAGAGCGAGGGCCGGAGGGGTTCGACTCCTCGACTTGCGGGAGCTGACGCACAGAGGAGCGATGACTGCGAGAGAACTGCGTGCAGGACACTCATGTCAAGAGAGGAGGGAGGCAGATAAGGAGCGCTGGCTCATTAGTTTGGCTAATGTTAACAGAGTCGACAGTGGAGAGTAGAGAACAGGTCACAAACGAGAACGCCGGTTTGATTTTGAACAGGGGATGGATGGAGTGCAAAGGCCAAACACAACAAGTTCCTGAACTTTCCTTCTTGAATATGCTAGTTACTGGAGAGGCATGAAACGATGTGTAGTTTTTTGGAAATCTCTGAAATGTACTGTCAGTGGTGTATGTTTCATTTGCTCTTTGGGGAGGAGACACTTTCGCTCCCTGAAAATAAAAATAAGTTTGTTCAGTTGTCATTTTAAATAAGAGGTAACAGATAGTGTGGGATGCAAAGTCATGATAAATCGGAATAGCACAACACTCATTTTTTTCAGTGTTAGAGAACTCTGTTTTATGTTCACACATACTATTCAAAAAGAAAAAAATGGGTTGGTAAGCTTTTTAAATATTTTTGCAAGACATCTCATGCTCACTCAGGCTCCATTTATTTGATCTAAAGTACAGTAAAAACACTAAGTTAGTGAAACAGTATTACAGTGTTCCCTATTTTGATATATTTTACAAATTTTATTTATTCAAAGCTACATTTTCAATAGCAATTACTCCAGTCTTCAATGTCACATTATACTTCAGAAATCATTCTATTATGTTGATTCGGTGCTCAAGAAACATTTCTTGATATTATGATTGTTTAAAAGAGTTCAACTCAGTATTTTTGCAGAAAGTGTGATACAGTTCAAATGAACAGCAATTATTTGAAATAGAAATGTTTTGTAACATAATTAAGGTCTTTACTGTCAGTTTTGTTCTATTTAATGCAGCCTTGCTGAATACAAAATTGAATTACTTTTAAATAAATAAATTAATTAATGAATAAAGAAGTAAATTAATCAGTCATACTGCCCCCAAACTTTGGAACATTGAGTGTAGAGGGTGTATGTGACAAAAAAAGTTTTATTTATTTATTTATTTATTTTATTTTAGTGAGCGTGTTGTGTTAACAGCCTTTACAGTAAGCGAATATGGTAATATGATAATATTCTGGTGTTCATGTTGTCTGATGCAAAACAGATATTTGAGTGACTCAATTATTGCTTTCATTCTGAATGATTCATTTCAGAAACCTTGCACTTGCCCACCAATAAGAACCCTTTGATGAGAATCAAGTATGAAAAGTTTGGCATTTGTGAGTTATTTTTATTTCTCCTTGTAAAGGAGCAAGTTTTCAGAAAAAGCCAAAGGAAAAAAGAATATATAATGTGGACAGAGAAGTATGATCCATACAGATGGATCAGATCTTTGGAGTAAATGTTGAATACTCTGACTATCGTATAATCCAGTGAATTTTTGTGTGCACGTAAGCACATGTATGTGTGTGTGTGTGCGTGAGAGAGAGAGAGAGAGTTAGTGCGGCTGAATTAATCTTAACAACACCTCTGATAAGAGATTAGTATAAAAATGGCAGAAATAAGGTCATTCTGTAAAACATAAATCTCAGTCTGTCTGTTTCATTAACTATTTCAGCTGCTATTAGAAATGTCTTAAAAGATGAAAGATTTTAATTTTACTGCACGGAATGAGACATGGCAAAAGAAACATCACTATTTCAATAGAGAGCAGCTAAACAAATGCCTTAGTTATGTTTAAACTCAAGTTAATTAACAAATTCTTAATTGAGTACAAGGTACATCATTATTTCATAAGCAGCATAAATATAATTCCACTTTCCATTTCAAATGTTCATCTTTTTTCTGTCTACAGGTTGGTTTAATTATGCAAATGAGAATCCAAGTTTGCACAACCTAGGCTTTGATGTTCTCTAATTGTTGAGATCATCAAAGGCAGAATTGCCATTTGGTGTGAATAAATGTAACACTTTCTTCATTAAAGGGAGTCGTATGTTAATGAAGGTGGGAGTAATTAAATATGGATGAATCCTGGAATGTTTAACAGGAACATTTGTTTCACCATTGGCACAGGAAAATGAAGATGGTTGAAATAACAGTTCAAATGAGAGGAGATCAGACAGAGACTAATCTTTCCGTTTCAGGTTGTTTTCTTAATTTGGAAAGCTCCTGCAGGAATTTGCTTGTTCGTTTGCAAATTCTGATTGGCGTAATCATAAAAGCTGTTCGACAACAACCCTAAATCCTCCCTAATCTGTTTCTCTCTTTGACCTTTGACCTCTGGGTGAGCAGACTGTAATGTGAACCCTTCATCAATACAGCAATTATCCTGTCATTAAAATTAAAGGAGAGAAAATGTAATGTAATGTAATTCATCTACAGTTGAAGTCAAAAGTTTACATACACCTTGCAGAATCTGCAAAATGTAAATTATTTTACCAAAATAAGAGGGATCATACAAAATGCGTGTTATTTTTTTACTGACCTGAATAAGATATTTCACATAAAAGATGTTTACATGACTAAACGAATTTATAAAAATGTACACTTGATTCTTAATACTCTGTTGTTACCTGAATGATCCACAGTTGTGTGGAGGTTTTTTAGTGATACTTGTCCATTTTTTGTCCTGAACAGTTAAACTGCCTGCTGTTCTTCAGAAAAATCCTTCAGGTCCCACAAATTATATGATTTTTCAGCATTTTTGTGTATTTGAACTCTTTCCAACATTGACTGATTCTAAAATCTATCTTTTCGCACTGAGGACAACTGAGGGACTCATATGCAACTATTACAGAAAGTTCAAACACTAAATGATGCTCCAGAAGGAAACAAAATGCATTAAGAGCCGGGGGGTGAAAACTTTTTGAATTTGAATATCAGGGTACATTTAACTTATTTTGTCTTCTGGGGAACATGTAAGTATCTTCTGTAGCTTCTGAAGGGCAGTACTAAGTGAAAAATATGATATTTAGGCAAAATAAGAAAAAAAGTACACCTCTTCATTTTGTTCAAAAGTTTACACCCCTGGCTCTTAATGATTTTAATAGTTTTTCCTTCTGAAGAATCAGTGAGCATTTGAACCTTCTGTAATAGTTGCATATGTGTCCCTCAGTTGTTGGGTGGATGGATGGATTTCCTTACATTGCAATTCTGTAAATTCTTCCTCCGATCATTTAAATGAAGTAGTATTGTATAGTAAGTAATTAAAAAAAAAAATCAGTAATTATCATTTGAACACAGCAGTTTTAATTCACAATTAAAATTACAACACTGTCAGTTAGTGAAAACAAATATCTTCCAGCCATCAATCCATAACCTGTCAATCCATTAAGCTTACAGTAAATGCTTGTGGTGAGCATCCTATAAAACAGGACCTTTTGCTAAGTCCAGCTACAGAAGGCTTTACCAGGCACCGGTGATGTGTGCATTAGACATGTTGGTTAAGTGCGTCATAATACACGGATAAGCTGGGGACAGATGTGTCTGCCTGTTTACCATTGTTTTCCTCTATGCAATATGATAGATAAAAATATTCCCTGTCCTAACAGGCTTTTTTCACTTACGCAGCTTTGCCATTTGACCTTTGTCATTCATTTAACCTCCCAACATGAATGTTACGTAAACACTTATCTGTAGAGTGAAAGACTGTCAACGTTTGCTTCAAATTTGTTTTACACTATAGGTCACCTTTTGATGAAACCACTTTGCTACATTCATAATTTATGAGACAAGGTCTAAGCCATGGACATTCATTTTAATAACCAGGTTGTTTTTATCACGTACCTTTTCGTGTACTACCTACAGGGTCAGTCTACAATAACACGGCTTAAGTTACCGCCATGTATACAGATAAAACAGTAAATGTAATGAGCCTTGACACAAAGCAAACCAATGCCATAATCGCAAATATGTGTTCCCCGTTTTGTCCCACTTCTCCGCAGTTGTTGGGTCTGGATATGATCTCATATTTCAAGTACTTGTAACATCAGATAAGGATTCATAGTCCCACTTAAGACTTACTCTGTTTTCTTGAGTCCTGTTCTATCTCACACCGAAAAGAAAAATCACAGGTGCCACAACCTTCCACCAAAATAATGTGGGACAAATAGGAAACTGTGATAACGGATATTATATTTCTGTGAAAACGTCTGTGACCTGGCCTTCTGAAGACAAACGCCATACTTTCATAAATGTTTACGAGGGGAATGTTACTGTCGGCTTGTATTTCTTTTTAAGTGCAAGTGGTGTTGAATGGCCTTACAACTCTCTCCTCACCCCATCAGGAACTAGATCTATCTAGCCAGTTGTGATACATCATGGATCTGGAAACATAAAAAGGTCACACTTTACATTACAGTGTTCATGTGTCATATTAATGTGCGATGTACAACATGTACATCAATGTGTAAATGCAAAGTGGTACCAGAAAAGAAAAATTAGGGAAAACGTGGACCTTTAGACATTTCTGTTTAAAGAAAAAAAATAGCAATGTGTATAACATTCACAGACCAGAATACACTTGCTTTGTGGTATTCTTATGAATGTGCATCGAAGACTGACATGAAAAAATTGTTGTATAAAGTCATTATTTTAGTTTTCTTTGTGCAGAAAAAGTATTCTCATAGCTTCATAACATTACGGTTGAACCACTGATGTTGCATGGACTATTTTAACAATGTTCTTATTACCTTTCTAGGCCTTGAACATGGTAGTTGCATTGTTCAGAAAGCTCTCGGATTTCATCAAAAGTATCTTAATTTGTCGGCACCGATAGCCTCATGGTTAGTGCGCCAACATATAGCGCAACTGTGCTTGCAGAGACCCGAGTTCGATTCCCATCTCAAGGTCCTTTGCTGATCCTGCTTCCATCTCTCTCTGCTAATACTTTCCTGTCATCTCTCTACTGTTCTATCCAAAAAAATCCCATAAAATATAACTTAAAAAATCTTAATTTGTGTTCCGAAGATGAACAAAGGTCTTACAGGTTTGGAATGACATGAGTAATTAATGACAGAATTTTCGTTTTTGGGTGAACTATCCCTTTAAGAAACACCCAGTAAGTAATCTCTCAGTTTAAAACAAACTGTAGGCCTCCCAGGACTGAACAGTCAAACCTTTTATCTCCACATCAGATTCATTAACTTTGTCGTTATATGGCTTTATTTGACCTTATGTCAAAGACATTGACGTAAAATAGACAGGGACACAAACACAGAGCTTGAGCTTGGCAGCATTTCCTAAGAATTCTTCAGGATCTGTGTCACCCTGCCGAGGAGATACAGACAGCCTCCTCCCCGCTCATCTTCTGTTCCTCTGTCCCACGAGACAGTTTAAGGTGGGTGGGTAGGCACAGGAAATTCTCCAGATACTCTGTATGTGTGTGTTTTAAGCAAAAACATTAGTTTGTGAAATGTAATCAAACTACAATTTAACCTGAATTCCGTTGAAATTTTTAACCTTCGTTTGTGAATCAAGCATCTTAACTGATCCTTTAGCAGAATATTTTATTATCCTATGTTTTTAAAGAGATATCAGGCCAGCTCACATCAGACAAGAGCTTGACTCATGCTGATGTGGAATAATGTTCCTTTACGGAGACTATTATCTGATCCAAAACTACTCCCAGTCACGGTTCCTCAATCTAAATGACATTATCCGTGCTCTGCTCCCTACTCTATAACATTTAGGTGTCTTAAGCGGTACTCAGAAGTGTCCAGAGGGGAAAGCAGACACAGTCCAGTGACATGAAACAGCCTAATTGCCTGGGCCTTTCCTATCTCAAGGCAGAACTTCAGTCTTTTGCTTACATTGCACCACACACACAGGCGTTTCAACTTGAACCTCAGGACACAACTGGGAGTTTGCTTATCAATGTGTAATGTAATGTAGACTGAGGGACAGAACAATCAGCTTTTAAAGGTAAATGACCTTTCTAAAACATCTTATGTGTGTGTGTGTGTGTGTGTGTATTTTCACATCATGTCCTTTTAGCAGCTGCATGGATGGCTTCTATTCATGACTCCTGGGACTGAGCATGCAATTGCTAACACATCCTCTCAAGCTTTCCCTCTTTCTGTCTGTCACACAAACGCAGCATACAGTGGAGATCAAAATTAGAGAACAACCTACAATTTCCTAAATTTCGAGGCCACTGCTTAGTCCTATTTAAAGTGATCCTAACAGGAGTAAAAGCGCAATTTGTTAAGCATATTTCATGAGTTAAACATATTCTGAAGCACAGTATAAAAAAAACTTTGAAAAAGAACTCTGATAAATTAGAGAACACACAGATACCTACCAGTTATTGGTGGTAATCTGGCACCTGGTGCTAATTTCATTAATTATCTGACAAACCCTATTTAACTTGCAGCCTAACTTTCCAATTTTCACTGACTGACTGAAACCCTGGTTGTCCAGATTAGGGCCAATAGCAGCCATAGCAAGAGACGTTGGTCATTCCAAATCTGAGATTTTTATATATATATATATATATATATATATATATATATATATATATGTTTTTTTAATATTGCATTTTTACAATGACATTAAGTCATTCAAATCCTCCCAAAGCGCTGGTCATTCACAAAAGACAAATGCACGAGAAGACAAGATAATGCAGAGAATCTCAATGGGTAATCGGTTCAACACTGCAGCTGGAATTGCTTGCCAGTTCAGCGCTGAACAGGGTAAAAATCTATCTCGGCATACAGCGTCTTGACGTTTAAGAGAATTTGAACTGAAAGTGCACTTTGCAGTGACCAAACCTCTCATTAGCAGAAAGAATCAAAAAGCTAGATCAGGGGTTCTCAACTTTGGCCCGCAAGATCCAATTTCCTGCAGATTTCAGCTCCAACCCTAATCAAACACACCTAAACAAGTTCATTAAGGTCTTTAAGATCACTAGAAAGTTACAGGCAGGTGAGTTTGATCGAGGCTGGAGCTAAACTCTGCAGGAAAATGGATCTAGCGGACCAGAGTTGAGAACCCCTGCTGAGAAGCATTTTGTGTGGAGAGAGAAGAACTCTCTGCAGCAGGAGTTGGGCCTTTTACACAGCTACAACCTCCTTCAGCAACATGCAGTTCCTTCCCTGCATTAATATTATTTATTGATTATCACTATCGAGTTCTTTGTAAGGATAGTTCATCCAAAAATAAAACATTTTGTCTTTATTTACTCACCCTAATTTCATTTCAAAACCTGTAAGACCTTTGTTCATCCCGGAAACACAATATAGGATATTTTTGATGAATTCTGAGTGTTTTTGACCCTGCATAGACAGCAATGCAACTGACACGTTCAAGGCCCTGAAAGGTAGTAAGGACATCATTAAAATAGTCAATTAAAATGACATCAGTGGTTGAACTTTATGACGCTATGAGAATACTTTTTGTGCACAAAGAAAACAAAAACGACTTAATTCAACAATTTCTTGAAAACAAAACTGCGAGGGTGCCTAACATTTTTCAAAATATCTTCTTTAGTGTTCCACAGGAAAAAAAAACAAGCAATGCAAGTTTAGAACAACATGAGAGTAAATAATAACAGAATTTTAATTTTTGGGTGAACTAATCCTACAAACTTAGGCAACATGATATTGAGATATAATGCGAGTTCTCACAACAATCTATTGTAAAATAAAAACCTGAATAATTCTCCTTTGTAATGTTTTTTAAATTTATTTACAAGCCAAAAAGCTATTTCCATGTTGCTAACAACATTGGATTTTTTTTTTTTGTTTCTAACTAAAGTACAATCCACATGCACACAGAAGTAGTTATGCCAGTGAAATCACTGCCATCCAGACGTAAGCTCAAAATCAATCCCTGGTGATCTGGTCTACGGGGAAGCTGTCACCAGACTGTAAATCTGACTGTCACACCAGGGTCTGACCTCTGTCAGGAGTAAATCCACAGGGCTAGAGTCAAACTTCTCAGCAGTCACCGCTGTCAGCTGTGAGGAACTGACATGGGGCAAAATCATTGATGCAAATACTGGCCTCAAAAGAGATGTACAGTATTTGGGGATTGAATATTGACGGGAAGGGAAGAGCACAGGCTCTGGTTTGTCTCCTCAGCTAGTTGTGATTTTGTGTACGTTAAGATTAGATAAACACGAGATGCAGATTTAAAAAAAAGAGTTATGTCAAGAATGAATGTCACATACACGAGGCTAAATCAGATTCAGCAAAAATGAAAAACAGACTATAAGCCACAAGAGTTGAGATCATTCTGACAACACCCATCAGTCAAACAAACATAGTTACAGGACACCAAAATCCTCACGTATCTCCAAGTTGCTTTTGTTGGGACGCGAGGACTTTATCTAGCAAAGCACAACACAGGATGACCGAACATCCAATCACCACTGGAAAACAATTGCGAACAAAAGTAAGACAAAGAAAATATTTAATGTGTCTCCGTCGCTGGGCCTTTGGATGGCTTCGCTTTGAGGTCAAAAGGTCGTTTGCAGAGAATGCAAACGGGGAGACAAAACATGATACACACCTTCATTAAACTTGGCATTAGTTTGATAGTCCTAAAACGAAAAAGAACAGATAAACTGACCAAATAACACAAGCTTTTGTGTTTATATAATTAATTTTGATGCATGCCCTTATTGTTGTTACCTTTTCTACCATGAGCATTAGACATCTGAATTGTATTTCAAAGAGATGAATGTGAACGAGTCCAAATGAAACTCTGATACTTTTTAAAACGTATTCTAAGCCTTAATCTGTCACTGCCAGTTACTGTTGACTTGATGCGATCTGCCAGCCTTTATCATGGGAAAGTATAAAAGAGCAATTATCCCTATTAAACAAGCCGTTCTGTTCTCAAAGTCTGTCTGAAACATTAAAAGATCCTGTAACGGCCCTCCTTATCTAAATAGGGTTTGATCAGTCCAGAAATAGCTGAAAAACAGCATTTCCACCACACTTATGCAACAGTAACTGAGTCACCGGCAGTGTTGATGGTAAACCTGATCGAGATTAGGTAAGGTGGAGCAGATCTGGCGCTGCACCTTATCTCTTCCGCTAATTTAGTCATGCAGCCAGCGTTCCAGAGAAAGCTAGTCAGTTCTAGCTCACCGTAATCAGGTAATTAAAGCTATTTGATCTAATGGCTCTCAGCTCCATTGCACAATTGTTTATTCCCTTGATCCTCCGGCTTATCTACCTTGTTGTTTTTATAAATCTTGAAGGCAAAATGAAGGAGATCCTGTTATTGTTTCCTGTCTCCGCAAAGTATTTATTTGCACCATTCCCTCAGTCGCAGTCCTGCGTTCGCAGTGAACTTTTGAAAGTAGGTTTGATCGGGGAAGCGGATCCATCACAACAACCCCTGAGCAGACAGTCGCTAACTAACCATCTTTGTCTTTTGTAAGTCATCAAGTTGTGTTTGTGGCCGTGCCAAGAAACCTTCTAGGATTTGACAAAACCCACCATCCCCTCTCCCTCCCAGAACTGGATGATCTTGGTAAATACAGAAATAAATAGAGAAACAACCTCAAACAAATAAATCCACTTTTAAAGACGCTCTGGCTTTAAACAAAGCAAAGGATCAGATGCGTTGCGAAGATGCCAAGCGAAAGGAGCCACAGGCTGTTGTTTGAAAAGATGGCTTCACTTTTGTTCCAGATTTCCTTTTGCTGCAGTTCTGTCTCCTCCTGTGTCAGATTTGCAGAAGAGATATGTCTTGAGATTTAGGCTACAGCTCGGAGCTCGAGTTATAACATGGTGTAGCATCATTTGAATAACCAGTGCCCGAAGAACCGGTCTTTGCTCTTCGTTTATAATAAATAAAAGAAATATTTTAGGAAGATAAATCAGTCTGAAACACTTCAAATGGTTTATGCCATGTTCAGCTTTGATTATAATATGAATTTTACTGAAGTGAGTTTTCTCTTCACTACTGATTGATAACTTGATCATGTCACTTCAAAAAGAAAATATAAATATTGTTCAAGTTAGACAAAACAAGAAATAAAACACAATAAAATACAATTCTACTTTTAAAAGTCACATTAATTCTCATTTAATTATATAGAAACTGGTGTTTCATCACTATATTTTTTCTTGGATTCCACAATAATATCAAGCAGCACAACTCTTTTCAGCATTGATAATAATACATGTTTCTTGAGCAGCAAATCAGCAAATTAAAATAATTTCTGAAGGATCACGTGACATTAGCTGGGTTTCCATCGAAACTTGTGAATTTAACTCAAATATCTTGAATAAAACTGGAATATCGCATACTAAATATATTGGGAATAAGCACCGTTTCCAGTCAAAGAGAACAAAATCGTCACTTCACTCTTAAAAACAAAAGCTCCAGAGGGGTGTTTTTGCAGTGATGCCAAGAATAGCCATTTTTGGTTCTCCAAAGAACCTTTCAGTGAATAGCTCTTAAAGGAGAAGTTCATTGCCAGAACTAAAATTTACAGATAATTTACTCACCCCTTGTCATCCAAGACGTTCATGTCTTTCTTTCTTCAGTCGTAAAGAAATTATGTTTCTTGAGGAAAACATTTGATGAATATTCTTCATATAGTGGACTTCTATGGTGCCTGCGAGTTTGAACTTCCAAAATGCAGTTTAAATGCAGCTTCAAAATGCTCTAAACGATCCCAGTTGAAGAAGAAGGGTCTTATCTAGTGAAACAATCGGTTATTTTCTAAAAAAAAAATTACAATTTATTTGCTTTTTAACCTCAAATGCTCATCTTGTAGGTTAGGGTAGTTAGGGTAGGTCAAAAAACTCCCATCTCATTTTCTCCTCCAACTTCAAAATCATCCTACATCGCTGTTTTACCTTTTTTTGTAAAGGGCGTTTGATCTTCTTTGCATGTTCACTTTGTAAACACTGGGTCAGTACTTCTGTAGCGATGTAGGATGACTTTGAAGTTGGAGGAGAAAATGAGACATACAATTTTTTGACATACCCTAACTGTATTGAACCGGATTACACAGATTATGCATGTGCATCGCAGAGCTAGACAAGACAAGCATTTGAGGTTAAAAAGCATATAAACTGTAATTTTTTAGAAAATAACTGATTGTTTTGCTAGATAAGACCCTTCTTCCTTGGCTGGGATCATTTACAGCCCTCTGAAGCTGCATTTAAACTGCATTTTGGAAGTTCAAACTTGCTGGCACCATAGAAGTCCACTATATGGAGAAAAATGAAATGTTTTCCTCAAGAAACATAACTTTTTTACAACTGAAGAAAGACATGAACATCTTGGATGACAAGGGGGTGAGTAAATTATCTGTAAATTTTTGTTCTGAAAGTGAACTTCTCCTTAAAAAGAACCATTATGAAGAACATTTTGAAAATCTAAAAAAACTTTTTCCACTATAAAGAACCTTTTCTGCATTTGAAAGGTTCCTTGGATGTTTAAGGTTCTTCATGAAACTATCAATGCCAATAACGAACCTTTATTTTTAAAACTCTTCCTAATAAACTGGCACTAAATATCACTAAAAAAAAAAGTAGGAGAAGCCACTGATTATAATAATTTTCATTTATGAGAAATGACTCAAGACAAGCAGATGAAACAGAGTGAATGCGGTCATTGCTTTTGGAGGTGGATGCCTGCTGTTCTGGGAGACAATTATCACTTTGACAGCAGACTTTGGTCGGGCATTTAAGGATGACCATAGCAACATTTCAGATGCTGTGCTACAAGATCAATCCGCTGGTTAGTCAGGTTATGCCATCGCATAGCATAAAGACACATGGCTTTTTTGATGCGGATGGAGGAATTTATTCGGCAAAAGCGTTTCCATCTCACATTATTAACATTTAAGCTTTTCGCACAAGTCAAAAACCACCTCAAGTGAGCGTGAAAACTTTTTCTTTCGAAATTTAGCATTTTCATCACTCGTTTCTCATGCAATACTCCAAAATGCACATAAAAACAGTAGATATTGAAGACTGGAGTAATGGCTGCTGAAAATTCAGATTTGCCATCAAAGGAATAAATTACATTTTACATCTATATATATTAAAACAGAAAACGGTTTTAGAAAATAGTCGCAATATTTTTTTCTTTGCTCCAAACTTTTGAATGGTCGTGTGTACGCAATTGTTACTTTACTAATAACAGTTTAGATTGTTCTTCTGTAAGAGATAAAGCACTGTGAATTCTAGATGCGAAAGTGATTAAAAGCATATTTACTTGAATTGCAAACTGTTGTAGTCTTCTGTGTCCTGTTAATATGATTAATAACATGTGGAGTTGTTATCAAAACATCATGCTCCTAATAAGCATCACATCACAAGACTACCAGTGAAACAACAGCAAGTCAGAGGATTGGCTCTTTAGTTTGTCTCCAAGACCCCCGAGGCGCAGCAATTTCACTTCTTGGCATGGGCCAGGGATTTCAACCCAAACAATGCCCCAAAGGCTCACTCATTTATGGGGATGAGATCAACTCAAAAACAACTAAGGGAGTGGGGAGCCTATAGCTTTATGACTCATTACATAAGCACTTAGCGACATGAATATTCCTCAAATACCTGGCATTGCAGAATGTAATCTGCTTACGACGACAGGACTGGATGTGCCCGGCTTGTGTGGCAGGTGTTTCTGCATTAGCTTCTGTTACAAAAGATTACGGAGGCAGTGATGGCAATCTTGGCCGTGGAAGAGAGGAGGGGAAAAACGTTTTAGAAATGCCTTAATCCAAGGGCTAGATTACCCACAAGGTACCGGCTAGGTAGACATCAAAGGCCGTCCCAGCCCACTCAGTGATATTGAAATGAAAACGTGTTCCCGCTAAGCTTGAATGGAAAGCGTCGCCGGAGGTTGTCAGCTCGGTTTTGGGAGAAGAGAGGCGATAGAAGAGCAATCCTATTCACTCTACTCATGACACTGTTTGGCTGCGCACTTTGCTTCTGTGCTTATCGCTTTGTTGGCCTGAAAGATGCGATGGAATTTTGCTCCCGTTTCTTTCGGTTTTGTTCCTTGTATCCATCTTGAATGTTCTGCACCATTTCATTTACCTGTTTTCAATGCTTCAACCTGCAATATTTTCAGAATCATTGCATCATCTTTTTTATTAACCCGATTGCAATTTGTCACGGCGGGATAAAACATCTCACATACTGTGCCGCGTTGCATTTCAAACGCATTCAGGCGCTGAACACTTGGACCTTTTTTGGCACTTGCGGTCGGTTCACATGACCAGAAGGTCCTGGCTAATTTCAGTCCAAATCCCCAACAATGGTGCTCTCTGACAACGCTCAGGTTGTTATCTACAAGTGCCCTTAGAGTTGTGTCGCTCACAGAATGCCTCTTTGGAAAAAGCACATGAATCACTCGCTCTGTTAACTTACACAGAGACACCGTCCACACAGCCCCTTTTACTATTTCGAAGGTCGCACGAAACCCCCCTGAAGCCCTGAACCGTGTCATCCGTCACTGCTAGCCTGGAGTGCCGGGTCTCATGCTGCTGGGAGAAATGCCACTGTTTAATGACTACGGAGACTCATAGACGCTTACTGTCAGGCTAATCAGCTATAATCGCTGCACAGTAGTTAATTGACAAAGGTCACGCCTAGGTTAGGCACTGCCGCCGCTAATGGTTATAAATAGAGTTCTCAGAGTGTGTCTTCTGTTTGATGTCACCAATACATCACTACAATATGCTCATCGTAATCGATGAGGTCGTGTGCACATCTGTATCATGTATGAACAGAGAAAAATTAGGTACTCATATAACAGCCATTAAGTGAAAAAAAAAATGAATATGATTATAATTCCTATAGGTATGAATATATATACTCATTTGAGATCTGCAACCTTTTCCACATCCTATCAGCCAACTCACTCAGACAGGAGAATGTGTAAGCCTGTACCGCTGTGTTTGTTTAGTTTGCCGTTTCACTTTAACCTGTCCCGCGGGAGAACATTTCTGAAAAATGTAAAGCTTGTGGGACATTTTTTATTCCCATTTTGAAAGCTGATAGCAACTTTAGACAAAGTCCTTTGTCACTGCCTTTTTATAGTATATGGCTGGGTTGTTTGGAAATAACATACCATGAAAGGCACCTTCTTTGATCTATTTTGTGCATGAGAGTGTGTTTTACATGGCTGTGTGAAAATATGTGATATGATTGCATTTATATGAATATCTAGCTATGTCAATATCCATTTTAGATGGGTTTTTTGTATTTTGCAACCTACTCTTCAACCTGGTGAATAAGTACATATCACGGCAGTTTCCAACAGAAATGTCCACAGTGGTGCTAAAACGGTGTTCATTCAAATCTAATGTGCTGTAAAAACAGACAGCTTTAGCTTGTTTTGCGATCTCTTATCTTTCATCGTCAGTCATGTTTTTCACATGATTTGTACCCAAAGACTGTGCCGCCTGAGCTACCGAGCATGCTTGTTATGTCTGGTGCTGTGTCCATTTGTGCTACCCTGTCATGTACACCTACCCCAACCCTAAACTTACCCTTACTGTATTAAAAATACAGTGTTGGTAACATAATCTGATAGGTAGCATTATTTGTCAGAACACCGGAAAGCGAAACACAATTAAAATGATTAAAAGTCCTCGCTGTTTTACCTCCTCTAGTGTTAATTTCTTTTGGAAACTGCAGTGGTATGTACTTACTGGTAAGTATTTCGCATCTCGCGTAAAAGTTCCCCCAGGTGCATTTTTGTCATGAGACCAGGTTTTATTTTTAAAAATACAATGCTAAATAGCAGTGTTGGGCATGTTACTTTTAAAAAGGAAAGTAACTATTGTGTTACTTTTTAAAAAAATGTTCAATTAAGTCAAATAACTTCGATGCCCCCAATACTAAATGAGTTGAATGAAATTGTCATTAGTCCAGACTAATATTAAATATCTGGAAAAAAATAATAATAATAATATTTGTCATGCTGACTGAACTTAGGACTGGTGGTGGTGGTTAAGATATTGTTTGTAATTTAGTGTTTCTATGAAAAAACTAAAAATAATACTGATAAGATAGCAAAACTACTACAAATTCTACTACAAATAACAATATAAAATGGACCAAGGATTATTGGCTGTTGAGTTCATGAATATTAATCATGTTGTCTGCATTCGCTCAAACTGATTTGCTAAAATTAAAAACAGGGACAATAATAGGTGAGCATCAGCCAATGAGATTGTTGTTTGCGCATTAGTTCTGCCTACTACCAGACAAACCGGCAGTTCCTAAAAGAGTTCCAAAGGAACTCCATTATATTGACAGGAAAATACAGCAAAGAATATTGTTTACATGTAGCGTGTCAATTCTGCATGGTATATAAGACTCTCTCCCTCTGTATCTTTTGTGTGTGTGCGACAAAGCGATGGCTAGCCTTGTGCCTTCACACTAGAGTTTACGGTTTGTCGAATACAGGTACGCTGTGCATCCAATCAGATGCACTGAAAAATAAAATAATAATGTTATAATAAATCATAGTAACGCCACATTTTATTGCCAGTAATGGTAACGGCGTTGTAGCGGGAGAAACAGTAATTCATTTGATTACTCGTAACTCAGAAAAATAACTCCGTTGGTAACCTCATTTATTTATAACGCAGTTACTCCCATCACTGATTTTTAGGCCAATTAATCAATCTTATGATGCATCATTTGAAGGAAAATTATGTTTCTTTATAAAACAGTTCTTTCTGGTCCAAATCTGATTGGCTGAGAGGAGTGCAATATTCTAGTAATATCAGAACTCCAACCGCTATCATTCCGCTTGCTGTATTTCTCACAGCAAGTGTCATTGTGGATGCCCAAATCAACTGTAATTTTATCATTAATACTGTTTTTGTGTCACGGATTGTTGTTTTAAGAGTGTTTAGGTGAAAATTTACTTGTTTAGACTTCAAATATGCGGTTTGTTAATAAAGATAACGTCTACTTGAATTTTTTTTTTTTCAATGTTTTGGAGATGTGAGCTTCAGGGAGTCAACAGGCAGTCAGCATTCATTGATCCACCGAGAGCAGCCTTACCTCAGACAGATCTTGTAGAAAGTTTGCCGCTGGCTCTGATGTCTCTATATTGGTTAAACATGAGATATAATTCGTTTTGGGTAAAGTTTCACAGAAGAGCATTTCTAAAGACACTCCATTGTCGTTTCTTATGCACTGACACACTCGTGTTATCGAACTGTTGTATAAACGCAATATCACACTTGTAGCTGTGCAATATGGCTATATATCAGCACGCTGTGATTACCTACGACCATATGGATATATATTACATTCTTCATGGTGTTATAATTTCAAATGCATGTTTGCCCAAACTGCAAAGTTCTGGCATTAAACTAGATGACGCAGTCCGATAGGTCAAACTCTATCTGACATAATGACATCATTATCACGCGGCGCAGCTGATTGGTTCTTTTTGTATCAGCAGCCAATGAGCTTGCTATTCAACATTCAAATACTTGGCTAGTGCTTGCTGTAGCAGTTGCAGCACGCTTCAGAAACCCTCCACCTTCCCCAGCTCCACCTGTATAGGTGATTCATTTCTCCTTATCATATTCTTATAAGATTCATAATCATTTGCAGATGAGTATAGGGTGCATGTACAATTAATCACGTATGCATAAAAAATTGCATGCATAATATAACTACTTTCTTGCAGACAGCACAGAGAGCAATGGTGTACGCTATGTCCACATTATTCCAAGAGTGTGTGGTGTTACACGGCCATCGTTTGAGAGCTGGCAGAGGTTGACTGTAGTGTCGTCCCTTTCTCTCTGTGGTGTGAAAGGCTACAGATATCGACTGGTCAGATATTAAAGCTTCAGCAGGTGTCCTGTAGCACTGTAGAGACGGACCCTGAGTGAATGCATCGAATTGATCGCACAGATAAAAAGGCCCCTCATTGTGCATCAATAATGCATTCTCTTTATCTGGGTCACTATACGTCCCAGGAAGAGCAGTCACACTATATTTCCACATGAACCATGCAGTCATGTTCCTAAACTGATAAATCTTCCACTTTGCACAAAACTCTGCCACAATTTACCTCAAATTTGAGATCAGAGTGTGTACTGGCACTGGGCCAGAACTTTTTTTCGATACACTCTTAAAAATAAAGATGCTTCACGATGCCATAGAAGAACCTTTTTTGTCTAAATGGTTCCATAAAGAACCTTTAACATCTGAAGCACCTTTCTGTTTCACAAAAGGTTCTTTGTGGCAAAAGAAGGTTCTTCAGATTTTGAAAAGGTAATAAAGAAATGGTTCTTTAAAGAACCTTTGACTGAGTGGTTCTTTGTGGAACCAAAAATGGTTCTTCTGTGGCATCACTGTGGAGAAATTCTGGGGTCGGTAAGATTTTTTAAATGCTTTTAGAAGAAGTTTCTGCTCACCAAGGCTTAATTTATTTGATGAAAAAAAAAAATAAAAATAAATAAATAAATAAAAAAAAAATATATATATATATATATATATATATATTTAATATATTTTTAAAATGTCACTTATTCCTGTGATGCAAAGCTGAATTTTCAGCAGTCTTTAGTGTCATATAATCCTTCAGAATTTTTGATTTGGCTCTCTAGAAACATTTCTTCTTATTATGAATGTTTAAAATGGTTGTGCTTTATATTTAATATTATTTAAAAAAAAATTAAAAATTTGGGACTTTGATGAATATAAAAGTTCAAAAGAACTACCTATATTTTAAATTAAAATCTTTTTTTATTTTAACTTTTGATGAATTCAGTGCATCCTTTCTGAATAACAGTATAAATTTCTATAAAAAATAAATAATAAAAATTTTATTTAATAAACACAGAAAACATGTTTATCTGAATCTTACTTGATGAAACTTAATTATTTTAAAATAAATTTTAAATTCCCCTAAACTTTCATTTCAAAGACTATTTATTTCAAAGATCAAATTAGATTTAGAATTACAGATTTTCATTGACTCAGACTTTGGAACCCCTTCTGTGTATTTTAGCACATAAAAAATTTGAGATGACTTGTGAACATTTTTTAATCTATTGACAGCTCTGCAAGAATAATTTTTTAATAATTATGAAGATCAGCAAGCCGAAATTAGTGTTTGCGCTCATTCATCAGAAGTAGTGTACTGTGGAAGGAGGACCGTGTGTGTGTGTGTGTGTTGAGGTCTACATGTTGCTGCATTTATGAGCTTACGTTGGTCTAGGTGAAAGTGTGGCATATCGATAACCTCCCTTTGTGAGTATTGATCGAGTTATGAATGACGAGCAGCAGGGTGCATCCCCTTTAAACGCCTGACACTGGCCATTTAGCCTTCCTTTGGGAAGGTGTGTGACAAAGGAATCATTGCGAACACAAAAGCATCTTGTCACACCTGGAGGTACAATGTTGTTCTTTCTCACAGGAGCTCCACATCAATAACCCACATAAAAGAGAATGTGAAAACACTCCCGCTGCTATAAATGACTTTTGGCATCCCATAATTTAAACTCTCTATGCTTCACTGTCAGGTGTATCATGTTAATTTTGCATTCATGTGTTTGATGAGCTGCATCCCCCTTCTTTCTTCCTTTTCTTTTCCAATCTTTCCTTGTAAAGTTTTTTTTAAAAACTATTCCTAGACCAAAAGCTTAAAGAGATAGTTCACTCAAAAATGAAAATTCTGTCATCAATTACTCACCCTCATGTTTCTCCAAATGCGCAAGACCTTCGTTCTTTTTCAGAACACAAATTAAGATATTTTTGATTAAATCCAAGAGCTTTCTGACCCTGCATAAACAGCAATGCAACTACCACATTTAAAGCCCAGAAATGTAGTAAGGACATCATTAAAATGACGAACAATGTTAAAGTCTAGCGCAACCTCTGAGTGTATATACTAGTGTATATACTATACAGATTACTTGTGTATACGCTAGTGTATAATTAAAGATAAAATCAGTATTTTTACAATACAGTACAAACATTTTAGTCACATTGGATGCTTCACAAAAAAACACTAGTTTTAAGACAGTTATTCGAATATTTTGCTTTAGTGTGTCAATAGGAATTATCAATGTTAGATTTCTGAACATTTCCTTTGCTGCAAATAGTATTGATGATAATATTTTTATAGGAATACAATCTCAGCATCATCAAATCGGTCTGCTATTACATTAAAAGACACAAAAACCAAGACAGACTTAACCCATAAAAGAAATCTGGCAACATCCCTAACAACCTACCTGTACAGTGAAGAGTGTAAAAAGTCGAAGGCACTTGTATTAAAAAAAATGCTGAAAATTGAGAATGTTGTTAAAAATAATGCCATAGCTATAATCAGTTAAATTCTGTTAACTAAAATAAAATTAGTTTGAGCACCCTTTTCCTTTATTTTTTTTTTTCCTCCAAGGTACAGTTGTGCATAGTTTTCAAGACAGTTTGCAGGTAGGTTTCTTCTAAGCATCTTGGGAGAATTTGCTCTAGCTCTTTTGTGGATTTGTGAATTTTAATAACTTCTTATTACAATATCTGCAAAATTAATGTCTAGGAATCTAGAACTGTTGACACACTAAAGCAAAATATATGTAATCCTGGACCACAAAACCAGTCTTAAGTAGCATGGGTATGTCTGTAGTAATAGCCAAAAATACATTGTATAGGTCAAAATGATTAATTTTTTTTTTAATGCCAAAAATCATTAGGATATTCAGTAAAGATCATATTTCATGAAGATATTTTGTAAATGTCCTATCATAAATATATCATTGCATTATGCATTGCTAAGAACTTAATTTAGACAACTTTAAAGGCAATTTTTTCAATATTTAGATTTTTTTTTATCCTATCCTAACAAAGATATTTTTGATGAAATCCGAGAGCTTTCTGAACCTGCATAGACAGCAACGCAACTGACACGTTCAAGACCCAGAAAGCTAATAAAGACATCATTAAAATAGTCCATGTGTACTTTTTTGAACATGTGCCGAAGACTGACACAGAAGAGAAGAAATTGTTGAATAAAATTGTTATTTTTTGTTTTATTGTAGCTTTATAACATTACAGTTGAACCACTGATGTCACATGGACTATTTTAACAATGTCCTCAATACTATTCTGGAAAAATCAGATTCCAGATTTTCAAATAGTTGTATCTCAACCAAATATTGTCTTAAAGGGGTCATCGGATGCCCATTTTCCATGGTAGTGTAAATAACACCTTTTTTGCCTTGCCAAAATCAACTCTGCAAAAATCATCCTGCTCTGGTCAGGTTGCTTTTAATGTTAATGAGCTCTGCTCACCCCGCCCCTCTCTTCTCTTTGTGTAGTGACGAGCCTGTTTACTTTAGCCGCATTTAGCCACTAAACTTGCTAACTTGCACGTTATTAGGAAAGGTGATTGCAAAGATTCATTAAAAAAAAACCCTTATACTCAATTCTGCTGTAGGTGAAGCTGGATCACGAATGATGCGCGTGAACATAGATGGATATACGTAGATCAGGAGGCGCATTCCCTTCACAAACAAATGTAATCCACTGCATCTTCAGCGACTCGGATGTTGGGAGTAAATGACAAACACTATGTTCATTATTACATCCAGCAACACAACACCTCAATCGCTCAATCTGAGATATTCTTGTCTAACCAGCATCGAAACAATGGAGGTCGGACTGTTACAGCTGATTTAAGGCGGGTCTGAGGTAAGAGCTCATGTCAATCAACTACCGTGGGAGCGGCCTGTCGGTGTGGCATCACAATGACAGGCATCTGAGAATGGCTCGATTTGAAAAAGGGGATATTATTTTTGCAGGTTAATTAAAAACCACTGCATGGATTTTTAGCGTTATAGGATAGTTGTGTACATACACTGCCAACACACATTAATGTTCAAACAACATGTAAAAGTGAACTTTGCATCCGATGACCCCTTTAACAAACCATCAATGGAAAGCTCATTTATTCAGCTTTCAGATGATTTACCCTTACGACTGGCTTTGTGGTCCAGAGTCACATATAACCATCTTAACACAAGTGTTTTTGTGCTTCACAAAAACAGTAAAGACTTGTGCAGAGTAATTATATGTAGATAAGAGATTCCCGCTGGCCTAAGACAGAGGAACACTATCCTTAAAGGTTTTTATTTCTCTGGCAGACAACCTACATCCTCATCGCCACGTGTCCACAGAGAGGATGTATGCTTTGACTTATTCATTGTTCTGAAACATATATGTTGTTGTTCGCTCCCAGTATGTAACCCCACAGACACAGGGTCATATATCGTGTCTCTTTTCACGTTTCGCCTTTATACGACACACACTGCCAGTCGAGCTCTTCAACACAATCAAACGCGAACACTGGAATGATTGAATCTTCCCTTCACACTGCTGCTCTGCCTGGTACAGGACTGATTCATTTCTGAGGTGTGTGTGTGTGTCGGTCTCAGGGCGAGGTGAGGATAGGGCCCCTCACTGTCTCCCCAGACAGCAGCACTAACAGGGCGTCTTTGAGGGGGGACCTCATCCGAGCGGGCGGGTGCACATCTGGGCGGCCGCACAACAAGTGGCCCACTGTGCCGCGGACCCCTGTGGCGTATGAAATCAAACGCACATTCATAACGCTTTCTGTGATTCCCCTCTGTCCCCGGTCCCCATTCCTTAGCCAAAGTGCATCCTCGGGGGGTAGAAGAGGATCGCACCATTATCCGTGGCGCTCGCAGAGTAAAACATGCTCGCGCACAAACTCGCACACAGAGGTTTTATGTCCAGCTGTTTTTTTTTTCCGCACATGGACAGAGGAGCGTATCACAACGGAGAGGCTGTTTAAATGACAGAGCGAGGCCTTGTGGACAATCCAACTTCCTGTTGACAAGATTCCACTCCCATAATGCAACGCTCACTATCGTACGCACGGCCAGATGAGTGTCAAAGGCCGCTTTTAACGCAGCGGTGACACATGGCGGCTTAAAGGTGAGGTTCGCAGATGAAGACCTCAAACTCTTGATGATGAATTATGTATAAGCAGACCTGATTAATCCATCATATGAGGCATTAATGGATCAATTGTCGTATCGTATGCATTTAATGCTGGTCGTAAAGTTGATCAGGAGAACAGAGGGAAATCTGAGAGGAAGAAAAGTATTTCTCAGATGTCCCACATGTGATTTCAGAGTTAGTCTCCTATGCAGTCATCGTCAGGTGCAATAAACATTAATAAAAATCTGTTCATTCCCCTGCTAAAACATCTGCCATTGAAGCATTATTCTGAACATCACCGTTTTGTTATGCACGTATTTAGAAGCCCTTTTAGCAGATGATTAAGATTTCAATTCACAAATGACATTAGAATAACGTAAATAGAAAAAAAAAAACTACATACATTTATTAAGTGAAACCACTTAGAAGACTGTGTTATTATGTCTAAGTCCTTATTTCTGCTGCATCGTGATTCTGGATCCACAAACAAATCCATTAGAATGGTTAAATTCCATCAAGCATTATATATCTAATATATATTTTGCTAAATTAGATTAGATTTAACTTTATTATTGTGTGAAGTGCAGTATTGTTAACATTCAACCAGAAGTGTACACTGTGTAAAAATAAATTGCCATGCAAAATGGTAATATGCAAAGTAGCCATGTGTGTAACATTAAATTAATCAATAACAATATACATAGTTCCAAGTATAGAAAAAGATATATAAAATTAAGATATATACAGTAAATTTTAGTATGTATGGTATGGAAACTGATGCAACATTTTAATTATTTATTTTTTTTTATACAATTTTTAAGAAGAAGATGATGATGAAGAAATGAATACGTTTTTAGGCAAGCATGCATTAAATTACAGACAAAATAATATAGAATCAAGATAAATACTGTAAATATTAGTATGTATGGTATGGAAAGTGGTACAACATTTTAATTTTTTTGTTGTTGTTTGTTGTTTAGTTTTTTTTATTACTTTTTGAAGAAGATGATGAAGAAGAAAGGAATACTTTTTTCAGCAAGCATGCATTAAATTATTAATATATACATATATATATATATATATATATATATATATATATATATATATATATATATATATATATATATATATATATATATATTAATATATAATATATATTATTTTTAGTTTTAGTTTTTATTTTATTATTTTTGTTGAAGAAGAATATGAAGAAAGGAATCATTTTTTTGGCAGGCATGCATTCAATTACTCACAATATATATATATATTAAGATATATACCGTGTTATTATATATGGCATGGAAAGTGGTGCAACATTTGAAGTTTTCATTTAGTTTATTAGGTTTATTATGTTATTATTATTTTTATTTTAGAAGAAGAAGAAGAAGATGAAGAAAGGAATACTTTCTTTGGCAAGCATGCATTAAATTACATAAAAAATAATAGAGTTAAGATATATACAGTACATATTAGTATGTATGATATGGAAAGTGGTGCAACATTTTATATATTTTTTAATTTAGTTTATTAATTTTGTATTATTTTCTTTTTTTTTAGAAGAAGAAGATGGAAAAAAAATGAATACCTTTTTTGGGCAAGTATGCATTAAGAAAATAAGAATATCTATATTATAGAATATATCTAATAATATAGAATTAAGATATAAACAGTAAATATTAGTATGTATGGTATGAAAAGTGGTGCAACGTTTACATTTTTTTAAAATTTACTTTACTAATTTCTTATTTATTTTTTGAAGAAAAAGATCAAGAAAGGAATATTTTTTCGGCAAGCATGCATTAACTTACAAAAAATATACACAGAATTAAGATATATACAGTACATATATGTACATGTGTGGTATGGAAAGTGGTGCAACATTTTAATTATTTTTTTACATTTATTTATTTAAATATTAGTTTGTTTTTTTTTTAAGTAGAAGAAGATGAAGAAAGGAGTACGTTTTCAGCAAGAATGCATTAAATTGCTCACATTATATACATTTTTATCCATGTGGGAAATTAAAAAAAAAAAAACAACACTGAATATCTCAGTTTTCACATAAATCTTAAGCAACAAGACTGTTTTCAATATTTATTATAATAAAAAATGTTTCTTGAGGAGCAAATCATCTTATTAGAATGATTTCTGAAGGATCATGTGACACTGAAGACTGGAGTAATGGCTGCTGAAAATTCAGCTTTGCATCACAAAATTATTAAAATTACTTTTTAAAATATATTTAAATACAAAACAGTTATTTTAAGTTGTAGTAATATTTCACAATATTCTTTCAAAAGCATTAAAAAAAATCTTTTGAATGGTAGTGTATATCTTTATGTTAGCTATAAAATTTTGACTATAAGAAAATTAAGTATTTTTAACGTGCACGCTCCTCCCAGCATTCCTCTCCTGTCCGAGAGCACAGCTCCTAACTTCTTTCTGTCCCTATCTTGCTCATTTTGTGAGACGGATATCTCTTTTGACTCCACAACCACAATATTTGTCCAGAGCAGTAGTAGCTAATAACAGGAGCACAAGAAAAGCATGAGAAAGAGCGAGGAGTGAGGGCTAATTCTGTACGTTATGGAAGAGAAGCTTAGTGTAGACTTAGGGCGCTCCTGCAGCGATAAATGCACTCACAGCTCTTAAAGGGCACGCTTGGGGTGACCAACTTGCCCCTGCGCAGTTTGTTTTCAGCCGCGATCATGGGGGAGCCCTGCCCGCTGCCAATATCCTGCAGATAGCATGTCCAATTTCCTTCCAGTTCATTGACTAGCCTAGATGCAACGGCCTGTTGAGTGCGAGATGTTTCTACTTAGTTTCATGTTGAATCATGTGAAATGCAGCACAAATGCTGAGGTCCTTCTTATATCTTCTGAAAATGTGCAAATTACTTCTTCCACAGCATCATTTGCTAGATCTGGCTATAGAGAAGGCACTTGCATTTTCCTGTTTGCATGCAGTTAGGCTTATTTGACATTTACACTACCAGTCAAAAGATTTTTAATGTTTTTAATGTTTTTAAAGAAGTCTCTTTTGCTCACCAAGCCTGTATTTACTTGATCCAAAACAGCAAAAACAGTAAACGTTTGAAATATTTTTACTATTTAAAATAACTGTTTGAATTTGTTCAATTTTAAAATGTAATTCATTCCTGTGATTTCAAAGCTGAATTTTTAGCATCATTACTCTAGTCACATGATCCTTCAGAAATCACTGTAATATTCTGATTTGCTGCTCATATTATTATGATGATGTTGAAAACAGAGTAGAATTTGTTCAGGTTTCTTTGATGAATAGAAAGTTCTGAAGAACAGCATTTATGCAATTAGATTTTACTGTATAACAATTAATTAAACAAATTAGACAATTAATTGCATATATCAGTATTTCCTGTGAAAAGTCTGAAAATAAAGATAATTTAAAGACAAAAGACAAAAGTGGTTATAATATAAAAAAATAATAATAATCATCATCATCATTTAATTTTTTTTTTCTGTTTTTAATGTCAAATTAAAAGTAGTTCTAAAATGCATTTAATCCAGTAAGTATTGCAGTATCAGGGAAATTGTATGTATTTTAAATGATGATTAATAAAAATATATATTTATTTTTAATAAATAATAATTTTATAATTTTTTCTGTGTTTTCTTTTTGTGTTTTTAATGGCAAAGTAAAAGCAGCTCAGAAATGCATTTAATAAGTATTCCAGTAGTAGGGAAATCTTATGGAATTTACATGATTAATAAAAATCTATATTTATTTTAATAATAATAATTTATTTATATATATATATATATATATATATATATATATATATATATACACACACACACACACATTATATTATATTATTAATTTATGATTAGATTAATTTATGGGGGGAAATATATATTCATTTTCAATAATTATTTTATTTTTCCTGAAAAAAAAAGTAGATGCAGAAATGCATTTAATTCAATAGGTATTCCAGTAGCAGGGAAATTCTATGGAATTTATATGATGATTAATAGAAACCTATATTTATTTGTAATAAGAAAAATAAATAAATAAATAAATAATAATAATAATAATAATAATAATAATAATTATTATTATTATTATTATTATTATTATAAATTTTAAATAAAATAAAATATTTAAATAAAAAAATAATAAAAGTAATATTTTAATTTTTTATTCTGTGTTTTCTTTTTGTGTTTTAATGTCAAAGTAAAAGCAGTTCAGAAAAGCATTCCAAGTATTCCAATAGTAGGGAAATCTTATGGAATTTACATGATGATTAATAAAAAATATATATTTATTTTTAACAATAATAATTATTTTATTTTATTTTTCATTTCCATTTTATTTTTCCATTTTTCTTTCTGTGTGTTTAATGTCAAATTAAAAGTGGACATGCATTTAATAAGTAGACATTTAATAAGTATTCCAGTATTAGGGAAATCTTATGAAATGTACATGATAATTAATAAAGAATATATATTTATTCTTAATAATAATAATAATAATAATAATAATTTTTTTAAAAAATCCTGTTTTCTTTTTGTGTTTTTAATGTCAAAGTAAAAGCAGTTTAGAAATGCACAGAATAAGTAATCCAGTAGTAAGGAAATCTTATGGAATTTACACCATGATTAATAAAAATATTTATTTTTAATAATAATAATAATTGTTTATAATTATGTCTATTATTATTAGGATTAAACGCCATTTTAGTCAGTTTAATACAATTTCACTATGTATGTATGTACGTACATATATATGTATATATGCATGCATATACATGCATAGATAGACAGATAATATATCTCACACAAATGCATTTCCTATTCCTCAGGAGTCTGTTCCTTTTACTAGCTCTCTTGTCTCCTCCCGTGGATTGAAAGCAATAAAAGCGTCACCTTGAGTGATTTGTGCGCCCTTTGGCATTTTTTAGTTGAAAGACACTAGGCTTCTTTGAGTGTGGACACCCGTGGACCATCCCTCACAGCCTCCACATTGATATATGTTGTGGTTTGTCCCTGCTCTTATTCGTGCACAGCTGTGGCAGGCAGCGGGCAGGAACAATGGCCGTCTCTCCTTTGGCCCACAATGCCACACTTGTGCTGCCCTCTCTGGACTCCGAGGCGACCCCATCTCCTTCAGAATAGCGGGCCGAGGAAAAAGAGAGAAGAGAGGAGTGACATGTTAAATGACGATAGTAAAAGACAAAGCTACGGTCTGAGGCAAAAGAGGCAGAATATTAGAGGATAAACACACAAAGTGCTCCCCCGCAGGGTGTTTGTCTTCGGTCAGGTAGTTCCTGGACCGAATCCCATTTTCAGACACAATTGGCAGACACCTGCTTGTCACAGATGGCAATAGCAGGACTCGATTTGCTACCATCTGCTCCGTATTACAGAAAGGTGCTGCACTCTTCCTTAAATATTAAATAACAAGGAGAATCTCGAATCTCGACACGTCCGGTGGAATGCATCCCCAAACGCTCTTTTATCCCTTGGCTCTTGTTTGTCAAAACGAGTTGTTGCGTTCTACGTTTAGGAAGTATTTGGCCTGCTCCGCATACTTTGGCGCCCAAGGTCTGTGTTTTGCACAATAACGAGAATCTGTTTTTTTTGTGTGCACCAGGCCACTCGTTTTTGCTACTATTGATTCACCAGGATTGTTTTTTTTGGTAGATTTGAGCTCCCTAATGAGCTGAAGAAGTTCTCTGGTTCATCTTGAAAGGTCAAAAGCCCAAGGAAAGTGTTCAGGTCAAAAAAAGTTGCAGCGTTTGACCTCTCTACCTAACATCTAACACCTTTAAACACGTTTGGCTTTGACTCCAACCGCCACCCTCGTTCTCCATCCGACTTGATTATTCCTGTTGTCATAAGTCAAGATATAATTGCGAGATCAATTATTGATTGTTTTCTGACTTTGTTTATGCGATCTGCCAAGCGCAATTGTGTTTGTATTCATTATTTGAATATGACGTTCTCGTGAGGATTCGGTTGCATTCGAGAAGAGGGGAAGAACTTTGCTCAAGGCAAGAGCATATCTTCAATGTCAGATCACACACACACACTCACAGGCCTCTAGACTTTCATCTGCAGCGATACCGAGATGCTCGGCAGCACAGTTGGAGGTCTCTAAGTTGGGGCAAGGGCTCCTCAGACAGAGCGTTTCCTCCACGCATACAACACACACACGCATACGGAGACACGCACAGCACACTTGCTGTCGGCGTACTTGAATTATTCATGAAGGAACAGGACAAGAAGCTACAAATGAGGTTATGCAGACCTGCGCTGAAACATATGGACTTCTCTCAGCAGGAAGACGATGCTCTTTTAAATCTGTGGCACTGCATTCACTTTGAAATATAACGAATTGGGAAGGTATTGTGCGCCAAATGATAATAGCAATGTGAAATACCCATGGTCGGCGAAGAGCGCTCATTTAATGAAGTCATTTGCACAGTCAAAAAGGAGCTAAATCTGTGATTGGACAAGACATGTTCTGTATTTAAACACTGATATTTGAATTGCTGAAGAGGAGCTATTAGGACTACATCAGTCCACATGTGAGTGTCGAAGACTGAGAGGAAAGGGAATAAATTGTTAAATAAAGTCACGATTTTTGTTTTCTTTGCACACAGAAAGTATTCTCATAGCTTCAGAAAATTACGGAACCACTGATGTCACATGGACTATTTTAATGATGTCATTACTACCTTTCCGGGCCTTGAACATGGTAGTTGCATTGCTGTCTATGAAGGGTCAGAAAGCTCTCGGATTTCATCAAAAATATCTTCATTTTCAAATTAATGACAGAATTTTTATTTTTGGGTGAACAATCCCTTTAGGTTTTTTAGTATAGACTTTTCACAATGTGCAACATGTTAGAAATTTTAACAAAAAATGTGGGATCATACTATTTTTTTTAATTTAGTACTGACCTGAAAAGGATACGTTTACATATAATCCAAAAGAGAAAATAATAGTTGAATTTATAAAATGACCCTGTTCAAAAGTTTACATACACTTGATTCTTAGTACTGTGTTGTTACCTGAATGAACCACAGCTGTGTTTTTTTTTTAGTGATATTTGTTCATGAGTCCGTTGTTTGTCCTTAACAGTTAAACTGTCTGATGTTCTTCAGAAAAATCTTTCAGGTCCCACAAATTCTTTGTTTTTTCAGCATTTTTGTGTATTTGAGCCCTTTCCAACAATGACTGTATGATTTTAAGATCTATCTTTGTACACTGAAGACTGAGGGACTCAAATGCAACTATTACAGAAGGTTCAAACGCTCACTGATGCTCCAGAAGGAAAAACTATGCATTAAAAGCCGGGGGTGAAAACTTTTGGAATTTGAAGATCAGGGTAAATTAAACTTATTTTGTCTAATGGGGAACATGTAACTATCTTCTGTAGCATCTGAAGGGCAGTGCTAAATGAAAAAAATGTATATTTAGGCAAAATAAGAAAAATGTACATATCCTCATTCTGTTCAAAAGTTTTCACCCCCAGCTCTTAATGCATTGTTTTTCCTTCTGAAGAATCACTGAGTATTTGAACCTTCTTTAATAGTTACATATGAGTCCCTAAGTTGTCCTCAGTGTGAAAAGATGGAATTCAAAATCATACAGTCATTGTTGGAAAGGGTTCAAATACACAAAAATGCTGAGAAACGACAAAACCTGAAGGATTTTTCTGAACAACAGCAGGCAGTTTTACTGTTCAGGACAAACAAGAGACTCATGAACAACTTTACTAAAAAAAAAACAGCTGTGGATCATTCAGGTACTAACAGTATTAAGAATCAAGTGTATGTAAACTTTTGAACAGGGCCATTTTTATAAATTCAACTATTATTTTCTCTTGTGGAATATATGTAAATATTATTTTTTACCCTTTTATTTTGGTAAAATAATTAACATTTTGCAGATTCGGCAAGGTGTACAGTGTGTAAACTTTTGACCTCAACTGTATATATTCTTGAGGGGTTTTGTGGATATTTTTGCTACTCTTCACTCAGCTCTAATTATCTTTGTGAAGTGAAGCATTTTGCAGTGGACAGTCAGATATTCTGAAAAAAATAAATAAATAAAAAAGTCTGGCTATCTTTTCATCATTTTCTTTTTAAGCACTTCAAATGTAACATATTGTCTAACATGTGTCTTGCCAAACGTTCTGACCACTTATGTTTTACTTCGAACTTCCTTTTTTTACAGACTCTCTAATCGGTTGCCAGTCTGAAGATCTGAGTCATTAGCCGGCGGCCATTCCAGTAGACTTTGCCTCAGAAGAAGTTTGGAAACGATGAGGAGAGACACCCACGCAAGGGTCAACGGCCTATACCACTGCCACCAAACTGACAGGGGTGGTGGCATTTCTTTTGAGAGTGTCTGGAGGAAAAGAACCACAGGAAGGGGGCCAAGAATTATGATGGTAGTTGCACATGCATTTTTCTTTCTCTGAATAAGCATTTGTTTGCGCAAATGTGCTCATGGTGTAGGTGACAAAGTAACTGATCTATATACAAGAAATTAATAATGTGAATTGTTGCTCAGACTTTACAAAACCATTTTGTCAATTTTGTCAAGTCAATATGTTATTTGTTTTTGTTCCTGTTTTTGAACATCGTTACTTGGCCTACCTCATAAAATATATATAATTCATATATATTATCAGTACTAATTTTCATATTTTTTGTATATTTTTATATTATACAAAATGTTATATTTATATCCTTCACAAATTTATTTTAATTTATATCCTTAATATAAATATAAGTAATTCATATATATGACCCTGGACCAGCCTTAAGTAACACGGGTATATTTGTAGCAATAGCCAACAATACATTGTATCGGTCAGAATTATTGGTTTTTTTTTTTTTACGCCAAAAATCATTAGGATAAAGATCATGTTCCATGAAGATATTTTGTACATTTCCCACTTCTTTGATGAATAAAATGTAAAAAAATATATATATATATTTAAAATATAAATCCTTTGTAACAATTGAAGTCTTTACCATCACTTTTTTAAATAAAAAATGCTGTTCTTTTTAACGTTTTATTCATCAAAGAATCCTGAAAAAAAGTATTGCGAGTTCCAAAAAAATATCAAGCAGCACAACTGTTTTTAACACTGATAATAAATCAATATATTTGAATGATTAAGGATCATTAAGGAAACTTAACACTCTGTTACAAAACGTATAAAACTTTTAAACGGCACTGTGTACCTCATATATATTTTCAGTACTAAATTTTATATTTTATGTATTTTTTTTTATAATACTAATGTATATCCTTTATATCCCTAATATAATTAATTATTTTAAGGGGATATATATTATAAAGTATGTAAATATAAAATGTAGTCCAATAAAAATAAATACAATATACATAAATATTAATAAAACATTATATGAGATGTACAAACTAAACATGTAACTACACAGAGCGCCAAAGACTTGTCAGTTCTGCTACTTGGATGTAGATAAAAATACTGCACAAGATAACACACACACACACACACAGAGTCACAGAGGTAAACCTGAGGCACTCGGCCGGTAATAGAGCAGACATAACAGCATGCTGGGTATTCCCTCAAGATGTCACATTAGATCAAACACAGAGCGAGCCAGAGAGAGAGAGAGATGTAGAGAGAGCGAGTGATCCAGGAGCGCTGGCCTCAGGTGTACTGGCCACGGCTGTCTGCCAGACTCTGACGCGTGCCAGGTGAAACATGTCATCCACAATGTCTTTGCTTCAATGAGGCAAGAAAAGAGCTTCCCAGCATCAGCAGGCTGAGACGCAGGAGGCCGCCATCAGCTGCAGGCTCTACCTGTCTGTGTAATACAGGGATGGTGGAGTGGGATAAGTGGTTATGTAATTTGTTGTTGAGCAGCAAATTACACGCTCTGTAACTTTCACCCGCCCAGTCAAACATGGGGCAAATGGTGGTGTGTCCTATGCAATTACACGTGAGGCATGAATATACGTGATGCGAACACAAGGTGTAATTTGTTGATGAATGGTAATGCTCTGCTCATGACCTGCACTGAGCTCTCTGTAGGTCTGTTAATTACTTCATTTGTGATATGTGATTAGGTGTGATTACTTGGCAAAACACATCCTGACACAGAAGAGTCTATTAACAGCTGAGGGTAAAGTAATTCAAACTGCTTTCATTAAATCTGATTGGATGAGACAAAGTCACTGCGAAATAACATGTACACTTGCAGTGTTGGGGAGTAACTGGTAACATGTAACAGAATTACCTATTTTAATTACAAAATAAATCTAACCTGTTACAGTTACTGAGAAAAGATGTGTAATTAATACACAGTTACTTATGAAAATCATCTGAATGTTTTCACAAGCATACAGATTTGATTGATTTCTTTCCCAAATTGCACTGACTGCTCTAAAATATGGGACACCAGTGTTTCAGGAGTTTAGGACACATGTTTATTTGACAACTCTATATTTGGGCCAGAGCACTGGTGGTGCGAAGACCCTATTGACCCTATTGGAATTGCTCAGATTCTTCTTCTTTTTCTCCAAAATGAATTCCATTTTTGAGGGCCTAAACATGCTGGAAAACTCATGAAACTTTGTGCACATGCCAATTTACATATGATATGAGTTTTGGAAGTGGGTGTGGCTAAATGGCTTCATAGCGCCACCTATAAAATTTAGAAGAAAGGCCTCTTGAGCTATGTTTCACATACATGTACGGAATTCGGTAGATACATGTAACACACCAATACCTACAAAAAAGTCCCCTGGTACGAAGTCCACACAAATTTTTCCTCAGGAGGTTTTGTGCTGTTTTTGCCATTTTCAGGTGTTGTATTTAAACAAACTCCTGTTAGAGATTTACACAGATCAACACCAGATTTGGTCAGTGTAATCTAAAGCCCTTTGTGATGTTAAATTGCGAATATCTTGAGTTTTCGTTGAAGGGCGTGTCCATGGCGGCCTGACAAACTTCGATGTTTCGCCATGAAAAAGGAAGTTGTTATAATTTAGGCGTACAATGTCTGATCTGCCTCAAACTTCACATGTTTGATGTTGAGTCCTGTCCTGAACACATGCCCATGCCCATATTCAGTTTTAGTCATAGTGCCACCTGCTGGCAACATGACGTGGCATGTTTTATGCTCTAACAAACTCCTCAGAGATTTTAATGACATCAACATTATATTTGGTCTATTCTAAAGACATTTGTGACGTTAAATTGCGAAGATCTTGAGTTTTCGTTAAAGGGCATGTTCGTGGTGGCCTGACAAACTTCGATGTTTCGCCATGGGAATAGAAGGTGTTGTAGCTCAGCCATACAATGTCTGATCTGCCCCAAACTTTACATGTTCGATAAAAGTTCTGACCTGAACACATCTAAAGGCCAATATTCTCCTATAATTATAGCGCCACCTGCTGGCAACAGGAAATGACTTGTTTTACACCAACTTAAACATGCAGTGTCCAATCTGCACCAAACGTCACGTTTGGTAAGAGTCCTCACCTGAATACATCTAAAGGCCAATATTCAAGGCCAGTTATAATCATAGCGCCACCTGTTGGCAGCAGGATACATCATGCTTTGCACTAACTTAAACACCATGTTCAATCTGCACCAAATTTCAGATGTTTGCTAATATTGCTGGCCTGAAGACATCTACAGTTTAATTTGCTCTTTGGGTTTATGTTTTATTTTCTAAGATTTTTAAAAATGTTAAAAAAAAAAAAAAGTAATCAGTTACATTACATTAGTAATTGAAAAAGTTACACTACTTATTATATTTTAAATGGTGTAACTTGTAATCTGTAACCTATTACATTTCCAAAGTAATCTTTCTAACACTGTACACTTGTCAATAAAATGTAGAGGTTTATCCTTAATACATAAAGGAAAAAAAAAACTTTTAAAAGTTCAGTTCATTTATTAATTCAGGTTAATGTTTATTTATAAATATACTGTTGTTTATTGTTAATTCATATTCTTAAATATTCATATTCATGTAACATAAAACATTGAAAAGTGTATATGTAGAACTTAACATTGTTAATTAATTCTGTATTGAATTGCTTATTGTTCCGTGTTAGTTATTTCATTAAATAATGCAATAAGATAATGTGTTATATATAATACATTTATATACATAAAACACACTACCATTTAAACTTTTAAGGTAATTTCAATGCTTTTATTCAGCAAGGATGCATTAAATTGATCAAAAGTGACAAATATTTGTACCATTATAAATGTTTGTACTAATGCTACTCATTTGAACATTCTTAAAAATGTATCATAGTTTCCACAAAAATATTAAGCACAACTGGTTATTTGAAATAATTACTGTTTCTTTTAACTTTATATTCATCAAAGTTTCCTAGGGAGAAAAAAAAAAAAAAAACATATTTTAACTGAATATCACAGTTTCCATATAAATCCTAAGAAACACAGCTGTTTTCCACATTGATAATAATGTTTCTTGAGCAGCAAATAAGTATATTAGAATTGTTTCTGAAGGATCATGTGACACTGAAGACTGGAGTAATGAATGCTGAATAAATTACGTTTAAAATGCACTGAAATTAAAAAAGAAGTTATTTTATATTGTAATAATAGTTCATAAAATACTGTATTTTTGGCATGGTCTATCAACCCATCTGTGAGGCTCTAGCCCAATCATGTTATTTATAAATAATTATTTAAGCCAAAAAGAAATCAGCGCATACATTTTCTACACTGCAGAAAAAAATAAATCAACAAGCCCACAGTTAAGACTGTTCTCACATGCATAAATGGATTGAGAGCTTGCTGGGGGTGAGTCCCTGCAGGGCCCTTTGTGCTCTTGAATGATGGACTATCTTCACAGAAAACCTATAAGAACATCATGTCGAATGCCACAGGCCACATCCGCAAACACGCTGCCAAATACCTCCAGAACCAGCAGATCCGTCAATGCGAATTCTCGCAGCCTGCAGGTGAAGGGGCTATTTTTGCAGCAGATATGTGATTATACATATGATTATACTCAATATCTGATCTTTAGCATGAAAGTATTTCAGTGAGTTAGACATCTGAGCCTCCGACTTTTGCGCTCTTCATGTTTAAAAGTTGAAAGCTATGAAGCAGGCTGTGCATTAAGTATTTAAAGAAGGAAATATTGATGCCTGAACTTGAATATATAGAGGATACCGCATTAAACTTTTATTACAAGGAATAAAAGTACCTAAAGCAAGATGTTCGTACAGGAGAGGCGCCGATACCGGGATTAAATGATTAATGAACTCTTGAGGGAATACTTGCGAATCTTAAAAGCCCACGCTGCAACTGGTGAAACGGTTAAAAAGGAAGAGAGGCTACGCATTCCATGCCGAGTGTCAAACACACAGACGGAGCGGGCGAGTCTGCTCGATTGTTCTGAAAAACAAACATCTTCATCTGCTCATTACCAAAGAATAGACGGCGTTTAGCGCCGTGAACTTCCGACTGAATTACGATCTTCACGTTTTCAACAGATTGAGTTACCGTTTCTCAAATGACCAACAAACACTTTTGTTTGTTATGCTAACAGTGAGCGCGCTAATAGAGCAAACTCGAGCTGGAGTCGGTCGCGAATTTCGAGATTGAATCCCCGCTCGCTTTGTTTACAAAAGTCACCGTCCTGACTGGAAGAAGGCTGCAGGCCCCAAACCAAAGTCCTATGAAAATACATGAAGTCGGAGCAAATGCTAGCCAGAGACGTTAGTGGCAAAATTTGCAGTGTTTTTTTTCCCTTCCTCAAAAATCTCCCGAAAAGTTGACATAACTTCAGGTCCTGACTAACAGCCCGGTGGGAAGAAATGAGTTTCAGTGCAGTTTTGGACTGTTTTCCTTAAACTGAGCTGTGAGCAGTTTGGCAGACATTTCTGGTGCTCTTTCGGAGGTCCTTTGCCTATGTGAACGCGAGTGATGCGTCTGCCAAGGGTAGCAGCGAGAAGTCTAAAATCCTGGAGCGCAAGATGCAAGGCCTACATTAGTTATGTGAGCTTAGCCAAGGCTCTGTTTTTCTCCCTGGCAAAAGTTGTTTTTATCAGGCCCCTGTCAGGCTCATTTGATAGCACACTCCTTTGGTTTTACAACTGCTTTGGCTAAAGAGAGACAACCCACTGAGCGATGGAAATGGCGCACACCCAGAGCGTATCTGTGAAGACCGACAGGTCACAGCCAAAAATGTATTGCGTTTTACCTTTATCAGCTTCAGACTTTGATTATACAAGAGCGATACATGTGCAGGAGACATCTGATATCCCAGATATCCAAACTGGACGGAGCCCAGGCTTGTTCTGTTGGAGCTTTGCGAAGCATCCAGCTACAAAATGGAGGAGATGGAAAAGAAAACTATTTCCAAATCTGTAATTGTGTGCTGTTCAGAAATTTTTGTGGAATGTATAAAGTGGTGAATTGGATGATGTTTGCAGAATGGGACGACACCCACGGTGCCGTGCTGGGACTCGCGCTGGGCCATGAGACTCACATCCAACTGAAGAGTAACAGCATCGTTAAGCTGTCCAACTTGGGATAGTTAGGGAAAGGCAATGCTCCAAATATGGAGAGAGAACAACAGTCTCTGGTTGACGACTTCGATCCATCATTTTATGAGCAAAATTTCAATCCAGAGATGTCCTTGTTGTTGGAATTTGGAAATATTACGTGATGACAAGGATGCATCACAGTAAGCAATTTCATATCCAGATGATATGGATGGATATGAGTAGATCTGATGGCAGGGCTATTCTGTTTCAAGAAATGATTTGGTTTCTTTTATGATAAACATTACTTGAAACAAAATACACGTTAAAAAAAAAAACTTCAGCTCCAATGTTGCCTTGCAACAAGCTGAAATAATAAAAGAAAAGAAAAAACTAAAGTAATAACTAAAAAAAAAAAAAACTATACAGCTATATTTAAAACAAAGATTATTATTATTGTTGTTGTTCTTGTTCTATAATTTAATTATATTTAATATTTAATAATTTGGTTAATTGAATGTATGTTGATTAAGGCTACCTTAAGCTTTTGAAACACAAATTTAGTTCAAACATTTTTATTTGAATTATTTTTATTATTATTATATAATTTGATAGTTAATTGAGTGTATGTTAATTAAAGCTACCTTCAGCTTTACAAACACAAATTTACTTACATTATTATTATTATTATTATTATTATTATTATTGTTGTTGTTGTAATTTTTATTATTATATAATTTCATAGTTAATTGAGTGTATGTTGATTAAAGCAACCTTGAGCTTTAGAAACACAAAATTACTTACTACATTATTATTAGTATTATTATTATTATTATTATTATTATTATTATATAATTTGATGGTTATTGAATATATGTTGATTTAAGCTACCGTGAGCTTTACAATTTTACTAACTACATCATTATTATTATTATTAATACTACTACTACTACTACTACTACTACTACATTTTGGTTGGTAGGATATAATATAGGTTATACAAAATTGATTGACTGATTTATTGTAAAATGATTGTGATCCTTTTTTAAAAATTACTCTAGAAATGTATACTTTTTTGACTACTTAAATGGTATGCATTTATTTATAATTATTATAAAAAAAATTAAACACACTTTATGTTCAAGAATTAATATTCCATTTCATAATCTGAAATGTGCACGTGAATATCAGAGCTGTGGTGTAAATGCATCACAACAAAGTTCCTCGTAATTCCTCTCAACAAGGCTGAAAGTCAAAGGCAAAGTTAGTAGCGGTTCCAGCAAGAGCTGAGTTTAACCAGGAGCAGATGGAGTCTAATCCTAAGGGTTTCCCTTTGCTTCCGGAGTCACCCACGTCCACAGGTGCTCGCCTCTTCTCCCCCCCATTCCCATTTTAAATCCTCCCCCTCCATTTCCTGTAAAGCAGGTGCAATGTTAATCCCTACTGGGGGTCAGCGTGGCAGCATGCCTCTGGCTAGACCTCCACCTGCTCATGTTGAGCAATACCCATCCACAAATGTATTCTCTTATGGAAATAATCACACTCTGATTGAGGCTAAAATAAAGATTTGTACAAACGCAGCATTGACAAACAACAGTTCGGCTGACCTTTTTGTGCAATGCATAATCACTCTTTGCAAAAACGTAGAAATATAAAAACCAAGAATAAATAATAGTGTGAATTACTGAATCTGTAGAGAATGCTTGAAAGCCTGCCATTTGTGTTTTGAACCGCCAATCAACGAGTGAGCGGTTTCACTCCATACTTCCTGCTTGAGTGATCACCTCTCGCCTTCCTGTCACTCAAACCTCACATCTCAAGTATTTCTGAGAAAAGAGGGGAAAAGTCAGCTAGCGCCTCAAAGACGCCATGTGTCAAAGAGCCGGACTTTTCACACTTGAAAATGTACATGCAAAATTTCAGTTAAAATTTGATTACACACATCCTCTTCCGCATGCTAAGATAAAACAGCATAGCTGACTTACAGCACGGTGGCCCATATTTTCATCTAAACCAGTCAAAAAAAGTTCACCAGCTGGAGTGTGGCAGAGCTAGAATGTGGAGTCACATGTTGGGATAAGTTACAGCTCTGCGAGATTACTGCAGATGGTCCGTGCAAATAATTAAAATGAATCAAACTTGTAACGGCAGCACTTCTCTTTTCTTCCATTATGAAATTATCTAATTCGACTCCTAAGACCAGTTAAGGTCTATTTTCAGTTCATGCATCTTGACTGATTGCAACTGCTGCTTTGCGCTGCAGTTTGCATACTTACATGCTTTCATTAAGGAAGAGTTTATGTATGTTGAGGATTTCAAGCTTTTGGATGCCAACACCTCAAAATATGATAAAGCCCAGTATATATATACACACACACACACATATATACATACACACAAAATCTAAATGTTTACATTTAGATTTTTTTACCACTTAAAATTACTGTTTTCTGTTTGAATATATTTAAAAATGTAATTTATTCCTGTGATTTCAAAGCTGAATTTTTAGCATCATTACGCACAGTCACATAATCCTTCAGAAGTCATTCTAATATTCAGATTTGCTGCTCAAAAACATTATTAATATTATTATGTTGAAAACAGCTGAGTAGAATTTTTTCAGGTTTCTTTGATGAATAGTGTATAATGTTACAAAAGCTTTTTATTTGAAATAAATGCTTTTATTTCAGATAAATGCAGATAAATCTTTGGATCTTTCTATTCATCAAAGAATCCTAAAAAAAAAATTACTCAACTGTTTTAAATATTGATAATAACAGTAATAATAATAATCTCATGAACAGAAAATCAGCATATTTGAATGATTTCTGAAGGATAATGCGACACTGCTTTGATCACATTTGAAAATATTTTCAAATAGAAAGCAGTTATTTTAAATAGTAAAAATATTACACAATATTACTGCCTTTACTGTATTTTGGATTTTAAAAAAATGCAGGCTTGGTGAGCAGAAGAGACTTCTTTAAAAACATTAAAAATCTTACTGTTCAAAAACTTTTGACTGGCAGTGTGAATATTTTTTTTTTTTCTCACGGACCCTCCAGCACGCCCCGGAGCCCAGTTTGAAAGCCTCTTGGCCTAAAAAAACCATGTGCATTTACACATTTTTCTGAAATCCTAAAACTGATTAGTCTTAAATGAGTCTTGAAGGACATTTGCACTTCTTTTCATGATCAGAAAGCTATTTATTTAGCAAAAACGCATGAACCATGCAGAATATCATTTATTTAAGGTAACGCCACATATGCTTGGTCCATTAACTCTACAACTCAAAGCCAGTGTCTCTAAATTAAATATACTTGTTAATTATCTGCTTGTTAATCAATAAAAAAAAAACAAATTCTATTGTTGATTTTCCTTGTTTTTCCCATTTTACTTTCAAACCCTTAGAGACACGTTATCTAAACCACAGGTATCATGTCTTTCTGAGACAGTTTCTTAAGCAACCCTCCCTAACCCTCCCTCTAGTTTTTCTTTTGCAATCCTTGTACTTTCTTCACCGCTGTCCTCAAATGAGGTAAAAGGAGAAACAGATAGAGGTGAAACTGCTACTCGTGTGTTTCTGTATTGAGAAACTCAAAGACAGCATTCCAGTTAAGGTTCAGCCTCCACGAAAACCCAACTGCATTATCAGCATGATTCACTACCCAGATCTCTGCGCTCAGACTTTGCCAGGTACATCGTTCGGCCGACTGGATTGCGACAGGCCACTCTTGGCTCAACCTTAGTTCCCTCTCTCTTAGTTTCATGAGGAAATTAAAAGGGAAGAGGTGACTCTAATCAGAGGTTAGATTATTTTTAAACATCTGGTTAAGAATGTTGTGCAAAACGCACAAAGTCAAAGAGGGAAACAAAAGTTAAGTCTCATGTAAACGAACAAAACCAGAGGAGACAAAGGTGAAAAACCTTCAGTTAATACAAGCAGAATCAGCATCGTGTCCAGTCGGGCCCCTCAAATTTTTAATGCAACTGGATATTGAAAAAATATATATAATTGATCAAATGTAGCATGTACTATATGATTTAGTTTGTTACAGGGTAACATTTTGCAGTACAGTTCCATTTGTAACAAGTCCATGTTAGTTCACAGTGCATTAACTAATGTTAACAAGCACAACTTTTGGATTTTAATAATGCATAAGTAAGTGTTGAAACTAACTAAGATTAATAAATGCTGCAGAAGTATTGTTCATTCTTAGTTTATTTTAACTAAAGTAGTAACTAATGTTAAGTAATGAACCTTGTTGTAAAGTGTTACCATAACATTACATGAAGCTACAATGAAAAATACTTGTATTAATGCATAATACAACATTTACTAATACATTATTGAAATCATAAAATGTATCGGTCACACTTTATTTTCCAATTTAAGGTCCAGTTCTCGCTATTAATAAACCATTAACTGCGACTTGCCTCCTTAAACTCCTAATTTACTGCTTATGAACAGTTAGTTAGTTGTTAGCTGTTAAGTTTAGGTATTAGGTAGAATTAGGGATGTAGAATATGTGCTTTATAAGTACTAATAAACAGCCAATATGTTAATAATAAGCATGCTAACAAGCAACTAGTTAATAGTGAGAATTGTTCCCTATACTAAAGTTTTACCATACCTAATGGACCTGAGCTGACATGAACCAACAATAAACAGATGTAATTTTATTAACTAATGTTAACAAGGATTAATAAATACTGTAACAAATGTATTGTTAGATAATGTTAGTCAGAACATTAACTAATGTTAACTAATGGAACCAAAAAAAATGCAACAATATATAAATATTCATTTCATATATTATTTAATATTCATTTTATTTTTTTCATATTAATTTGATTTGTAGAAATAACTCTGAGCTAGAAATAAACTCTGATAAAAATGATAATATTTATTTTTTTATTAATTGTGGTAAATAAATAAAAAAATAAATATACACACATACCGTATACACCTAACATTTTATAATCAAAGATTCAGAATAAAATATTTTTATATGATATATTTTCCAAAGGTAAATCAAATAAACTATGATATCTAGTAGCATAGCTACTTGTCTAACAATAATTGAACAAGTAAATAAAATTGCAAATATGGGAGGTGGAAAAATATTGACAAAACTCTATAAAGCATAATTTTAGGCTGTTGTAGACTACGGTAGAAAAATATGATTGTCATTGTTCTATGTGCTTGATTACACAACCACAACCGCCTCTGCTGAGGTAAGCTGTGGTTCCCTCAAAGAAAAGTCACTGCTCTCGCAAACATTTACCACAAAGTTACAGCCTTATTATGCCAAATTACAGCATCCAATCTTGGGCCTTAAAGGTAGCTCATCATGCACTGATGAAAAACACATGAACAAGCACAGGCCTTCATTTCACTATTAGGAATGATTACAATCGCACCAGGGGCCAGTCCTGTAAGTTCTGGGAGGCAGAGACTCCACTAGCAGTCATTTGCGTTAATTACCCGACATTATCAACAAAGGAACTGCGTTTGTCCAAACCTGTCTGATTAGGGACTGAGAGACACTGGCCTCATGGGAACGAGAAACAAATGTTCTCCCTTGATTTGTGTTTGTATAGTCACAAGTTGCCTTAAAAACCCCTAAAAGTCATCAAATTTGCATGTTTTTTTTAACTCTGGATTACACCAGACATGCTGCGTCCTGAAGACTGTGTCTTAGGACCTTAAAAAAAAGTCAAAGTTTGACTCACTCTTTTGTTTACATTAGTGCCGTCAACTTGGTTGGCAGGTTTTTTGATGTTTCATAATGTATGATAATTTATGCCAGTGGGAAATCATGCACACATAAATGGCACAAGATATAAGTTGTCTGTCTGAGGCAAACTTGTTTACATCAAAAGTGGAAGGAAATATGAGTTTATAAAGATTTTAAAATGACATTTTGGCACACAAGGTACTCATTGTACTTTTCTGTGGTTAGTTGTTTTAAGGTCAGTTCATATACTGATTTTTTAATGATGTAAAAAAAAGCTAAATGAAACTGTAAACAGCCAATCACATTTGTTTCAGTTGCCCAGTTTGTTGAATAATTTGTCAACACGTGAAAATTATAGAGTGCCAAGGCACGTGTGGGTGGGAATTGTGCTTGAAATATTATAGCAGGGTCGAGTACAAAATGCAGCGTTACAAGTTTTAAGCCCACAGATATATTTTAGTTCTCCCTGTCATTAGTAGTGATATCTCCCCCAATGCTAATGGATCTGTAAAGCATTACCATAAATCTAACCTCCCCCATAATATCAGAGTTCTTATGGGTCATTGACTCACCAGATTCTACTTGATGCCTTCACACCGTGTTAAAAGATACAAGCCCGGTAGCTTTGTGTAATTCATTTCTAACGCTATGCACTAACCTTTCAGGTTGCACTGCTACCTAATAAGACATGTACACATGTGACGTGAATAGGCCCCTTGAAAAACACATTCAAATATGAGTAATATCGCTTTGACAGCAATCTGCATAAATTCAAATGCAGCCTGAAGCATGCACTGGCCTCTGTTTAAAATTCAGAATTATCCCTCTTTTAGCACACACACTATGGCATCTGTCCTCTAGAATTACCGCAAGAAAAACGGCACCTCGCGCTCACGTAAACGGCAACTTTTCTGTGTCAGATTCTCATCACATCAAGGTGTCTATGGTGTCACATCCAGGTCTCAGGCAACATATAAACAAAACATACCCAAGCATGTAAATGTATTGACTAATCTTGCTGCGCATGTTAATAGAGCAGATATTCTTACTGCGTTAAGGAGGTTTATAAATTTTTAATAACTTCTTTGAAATTTCATAAGGGAGAGATGATATCTTAACAGAGAGGGGAGGAAAGCATGACAGTCCTCATTGATGTTGTTTTTATTAAAGAGGGTGGACCACAGAGAATGTTGGACCACCGAGAGATTCATCAAACGCACAAAAAAAACCCTGCTGAATCAGCATCACTCTCAGGGGTGTTAAGAATACATATGAATCACATCTAACGGGGCTGGTTTGACACTCATTATGTGATTAATATGGCTATAAATAGATTCAGTTATATGTAATATGGTGAGCATTAAATTTCATTCTAAAAACAATATTTCTAACATATTTGGTTTGTCTTATTCAACTTCTACTTCCTGTATTTGTCCAGGGGTGTACATTTTTGAACATAATGAAGATGTGTACATTTTTCGTATTTTGCCTAAAATTTTCCATTTTGTAATGCCCTTTAGAAGCTACTTATATGTTTCACAGAAGACAAAATAAGTTAAATTTACCATGATCTTCAAATTCCAAAAGTTTTCACCCCCCAGCTGTTAATGCATTAAGTTTCCTTCTGAAGCATTGGTGAGTGTTTGAACCTTCTGTAATAGTTGCATATGAGTCCCTCATTTGTGCTCAGTGTGAAAATATGGATCTCAAAATCATACAGTCATTGTTGGAAAGGGTTCAAATACACAGAAATGCTGAAAAACCAAAGAATCTGTGGGACCTGGAAGATTTTTCTGAAAAACAGCAGGCAGTTTAACTGTTCAGGACAAACAAGGGACTATCACAACTATCACTAAAAAAAAAACAAAAAAAAAAAACAAGCACAGATGTAGATCATTCAGGTAACAACAGTATTAAGAATCAAGTGTATGTAAACTTTTGAACGGGTTCATTTTTATAAATTCAACTATTGTTCTCTCTTGTAGATTATATTGTAAATATCTTTTATGTGGAATATCTTATTCAGGTCAGTACTAAATAAAAAAAATAACATGCATTTTGTATAATTCCTCTTATTTTGGTAAAATAATTACATTTTGCAAATTCTGCAAGGTGTATGTAAACTTTTGACCTCAACTGTAAATATATATTTTGTGTACATTTTTGAGCTGTCTAAAGCATGAAGCTATATTTTACAGAATCTTAAGGTAACGTAAACTCTGAACAATGTGCACATATTTCTCTAATTGCATTAGACTCTACAATTAGTTCATGTGTACTTAAAACTTTGCAGGAAGTTAAATACGGCGAGAGGCAATTAAATGGGCCTAAGAGGATGATGGGAGTGAATTCTCTCCCAGACGACTGTGTCTCCCCAGGGGTGGAGGTATTTGTTGCTGTAATAGGAAGCGTTTGGTCAGCACTGAGCAGCTGAAGTGAGCAATCAGGTCTGTGGCAGATTACCTTACCCAGACGACAGGCCTGCTGGGAGCGTCCTGATCTAACGGTACCTGACATGTCTACCCACAGCTCGCTGCATGTGACTGTGTTTCTGCCTGTATGTGTGAGAGTTTAGGGTCTGCTGGCAAGTGATAGCTGGTGAATCACAGGTTTTGCTAGTCTGGTGGGCTGGGTGGAAGGGAATTATCTGAAAACAAAAGATTCAAAAGACTCACACCTTACCTACAACTTCCCTAACAGTTAAAGTGCTTTATTTACCCAAAGAGGAAGCGAAGTAGTGGTTTAGTCTCCTTAAGCCTTTTTGCCTCTGTCAAAACATTCAAGGCCTTCAACTCGACCCTTCGTGATCCAGCATCTGTTTGAGGAAATGGCTCTTGTGCATCATGAACTAATATGAACTTTTCCTGGCCTTGAATGAAGGGTCATTAATGGGATATTATTCCAACAAACTCTGAGAACTGTTATTGCCATATCACACTCAACGGATCTACAAAACGGGTGCCAGTTGTGACCCTCCCATGTTATTTTTTTTCACAAGTTATTTTGAAATGCCAGTCAACATTCAAAAGTGACTTTTTTTCAAAATGACACTGCCTTTTCGTCCATATATATATATATATATATATATATATTTGTTTAAAAAGACTTGAAGTTGTGCTACGGTTTTGTGCATCAACCGTGTTTCCATCATATTTTTTCTCTGTTTAAAGCTATGAGGGTTATATAAATCATTCTCTGAAGATATAAACTTTTCCTTTATCAATTTATTATCAAATTTTTAAAATTAAATTCAGATTCTAAAAAAAAACACCCTGCAGTTTCATCACCTTTTAGCACAGGATTGTATTGTCAAATAAACACACTGATAGATATGGAAGCCCACATTCGCAACTGAATTAAAAGAAAAAAAAATCTGACTTTTCTCATAATTGCGTGATATAGACTGTCAATTGTGAGAAATAATAAAATTGAGAGTTTTTATTTTGTAATTCTGACTTTTTTTTCTCACAAATGCAAGTTTGTATCTCGCAATTCTAACTTTTTTCTCAGAATTGCATGATATGAACTCACGATTGAGAGAAATAAAGTCAGAACTGCAAGATAAAAAAAAACACACAATTCTGACTTTTTTCCCCTCACAAATGCAAGTTTGTTTCTCACAATTCAGATAATTATTTTCCACAGAATTGCATGATAGAAACTCACGATTGCGAGAAAAGTCAGAATTACGAGATAAAAACTTGCAATTCCGACTTTTTTCTCAGAAATGCGAATTTGTATCTCACAATTAGGGCTGAACGATATATCGTTATCGTATCTATATCTAGATATGAACTTTCAAGATATTACTATCGAAAAAAGCAACGATATAGACGATATAGATTTCCCCTCTCCGCGCTCGCCCCGCCCTGCATACAACTCTGGCAGTCACACAACGAACATCAGTTTTACGAGTGCCCTTGAATGCACCGCTAAAGACAGCGCGCACACACTACAGAGACAGCGGAGAAATTAAAAAGAAAGAAAATGAGTGCGGGAGATAATGCGGCCGGTGGTAGTGCAGAATCTGACTTGGTGCCAAAACATAAATCATCTTCCATTATTTGGAGGTATTTTGGATTCAGAAAAGACGATGTAAACCAGAGTGACGTGTTGTGCAGGTCGTGCTTAACAAAAATTGCGACTAAGCAAGGTAGCACAACAAACATGTTTCACCACCTGAAACAACACCATCGCGTGCTGCATGAAGAGTGCATGACAATGAGAGAAACACCGGGGACTTCTCAGTCATCCCAAAATAAGCCAAAGCAAAGTTTGATTGCTGACGCGTTCAGTAGCGTTACGCCGTACGAGTCGACGTCCACCAGACACAAAGAAATTACAGACGCTATAACATACCACATTGCAAAAGACATGGTACCTGTGTACACAGTCTCAAAAGAAGGCTTTAAAAAATGGTTCGGACGCTGGACAAGCATTATAAAATACCATCCCGAACACATTTTAATCAAGTGGCCATTCCGAAACTTTATAATGAGTGTGAAATGAGTGTGGAATCCGAGCTCCGTGAAATCGATCATTTCGCCACAACCACGGACCTGTGGACGAGCCGGACAACTGAACCATACATAAGTTTAACAGTCCATTTTATCACAACAAACTTCGAACTCAAGACCCGCTGACTGGCAGTGAGTTCTTAAAAATAAAACTACACTTTCCAAATTTTTTTGTGTTATGATGTTTTTATTTTTCTGAGAAATGCTTGGTTTTCACCGAACCCGTAGTCATATCGTATCGTATCGATATCGAGATATCTGGCATGAAAATCGAGATATGAAATTTTGTCCATATCGTTCAGCCCTACTCACAATTTCGACATTTTTTCTCAAAATTGCAAGATATAAACAATTGTGAGAAAAAAAAAACAAGAATTGTAAGATTAAAAAATATTTCTCGCAATTTCAAGTTTATATCACGCAGTTCTGGGAAAAAAAAAACTCAATTACGATATAAATGATATAAACTTGCAATTGCAAGAAATAAAGTCAGAATTGCAAGATTTGTGTTTGTATCTTACAATTTTGATTTTTTTTTTTTCAGAATTGTGTAATATAAACTTGAAATTGCAATAAATAAAGTTTGTATCTTGCTTTTTTCCTCAGAATTTTCTTACAATTGCGAGTTATAAAGTGTATTGTGAGATATAAAATATTGTGAGATATGCAATTCTGAGAAAAAAAAGTCACAATTACCACTTTTTATTTTTTATTCAGTGGCAGAAACGGGGTTCCACAGCTACAATATTTAAAAGTGTGCCAAAAAAGATACCTGTTTGATAGAATTATCTGTGTGGGACTGTGGATTTAACATATTTGATACCTGTGATAACATCAAGCATTCAATCAATATTTAGTGTTGCGATCCACTCACAAACAGACTCAATCATCTTGTGTGAAACACTGTCCAGTTTTACTGTGGAGAGCAAGTTAAACAAAACGGGAAATCCAGAAATCAAATGAAGACTGTTCTTTACTAATATCACAGATTGTCTGTACGCATTCTGACAACGCCGACGCTGTCAGAACAAGGCATATGTTCAGCTGACTGCACATAATTTGCTTAGTGACATTGTAATCTATGCAAATGATTTTTAAGCTAAACACAATGAGGCCCTCTCATTTCGTAACGTAAATAAGTATGCATGAACAGACAATTAGAATATGATAATGTAAATATCAATCAAATCGTGGGGAAAACATGTCATAGCTAATTGCCCATCTATTTGATTGCCAATAGCCACAAGCACTGTTTTCCTCATACAGTTTTATTCATTTTGAAGTTTACCATGTAGATGAACTTTGTTCTGGCCGTTTGTCAGCTTTCGATTAATATGGTGTGATGTGCTGTTGAACAGAGTTACAGTGTGAACCACAGGAGCGCCCTCAAATGTGTATTCTTGAGTGTCAAGAAGACACACGGCATCTCAAACCAAAATCCAGAGGTCAGCAGTGTTGGTGAGGTCAACACGTCAATATTTATTCTACAGTGGTTACATAAGCTAAAAAAATAAAATAAAATAAAACAGCATTGTCCAGCTTTTTTCTCAAGTTGTTATGAGTTTGGTGAACCTCACCAAACCAAGTGAAAAATGACCAAGAGAATGACAAACCGTAACATCCATCAGCAACAGTCTGCATGACTTGTAATTTGGTCAACATAACATTCATATACAATATCAGTCTTATTTTCTCTGTAGCCAATATGCTGCTTTTAGTATTTCAGACTTTTCCTTCAGCATATGTCCAATTTTGATCTCAAAGTTAAAGATCTACTTAAGTCCACACAAAGTTTTGGAGGGAAAATATACCCTTTTCCATATTTAACAATTTCAACAGATGTCCTTGATTATTTTTGGTCACTGTGGTAAACAGACACCAGAATTCTCAGATGTCCACAAGAGTTCTCACAAGACAAAAAAGGCACCAAACACAATACAGTTTGTCAAGTCTAACAATGTATTTCATATTTAACCGTAATATATTGTAGCCATTTTTCTAAACAAATCAAAACAAAAAGTAACAGTATTTCACTTCGACTTTTTCTTTCCTCATAATGTTCCCTTTTTAGCCAGTCTGTGTTTTTATTTTTGCTATCAAAATATGTAAATCCAAGAGCTTGTATCTCACAATTCTGACTTTTTTTTTCTCAGAATTGTGTGATATAAATTGCGAGTTTTTTCTCACAAATGCAAGTTTGTATCTTGCAATTCTGACCTTTTTTTCTCAGAAAACTCACAATTGTGAGAAAAAGTCAGAATTTCAAGATAAAAACTTTATTTCTCACAATTGCAAATTTATATCACACCATTCAGAGAAAAAAAATTCACAATTCTGACTTTTTTTCCCTCACAAATGCGAGTTGCTATCTCACAATTCTGAATTTTTTTCTCAGAATTGCATGATATAAGCTCGCAATTGCAAGAAATAAAAGATAAAAACTCACAATTCTTACTTTTTTCCTCAGAATTGTGAAATATAAACTCACAGTTGCACTGAATAAAGTCAGAACTGTGAGATGTAAACATGCAATTCTGAGAAAAAAGGTCGCAATTACCACTTTTTTTTTAAATCAGTCTTCAATCCAAGACCACATTTTGCATTTTAACTTCGCATTTGGTTGGACAAACAGATATTCCCGCCCCATAACTCACACCAGTGGTTAAGTCAAAGTTGCTGTACAGGGTCACTGCACATTAGAAACTATTTTAACATCAAAAAAAGTATAATATACTCACATAACATTTTAAACGATGCCTACAAAATAATGGCCGCTGTGAGGTCAAAGGTTCACACCTGACATTTCCTGCTTTTCCTGCTTCTAATTGGCCATGTCCGACATTTACATTTTTAAAACCAGGGGAAGTGTGGCATTTACCCTTATGTAAACATGCAACGGCATTCAGGATGCAACAGCTGTCGAAGATTTATATGCCGTATGCCAACCAGCTCTGCAAACTTGCATCATTAGAGTGTAAATGCTCAAACAGCAAGGTACCTGCAACATGTCACTCACTATATTTGTTATTCGAGCAGACGCGAGTTGAAAGAATGAAATCCAGCAAGAAGCATGCACGAGTGATTTGTTACTATATTTGTAGCTCAATTCCGTCTATTTACCATTTTTCGGTTACAGCCACGATTTGTAGAGGATACATTTTCATAGCAGCGGAAATGTTGCATCATAAAAAAACCAAACGAGAGAGTACATGCTAAATATTTAAAATGTGATCAACTCGTGAACCTTGCATTTAACAAATCTAAGAGTTCCCGTTTTCATATATAACCTACGAATTCACTGGAAATTGAGAAGCCTATAAATTACACGAAACAATCAAGTTCCCTAAATCAGCACTTGAGTTCCCTAAAGACTTGTTCCATACTGTCGTTTCACATTTTGTGTCAAGTTTTTCCTTTTCAAACACACACACAGCGGCACGAAAACGTGCACTGTGATTTTCTCATTGAAAAATGGCTGTGAGCACCTATGAAAAGCTTCAGAATTGTATTTCCCCACATCATTTATTTTCTTTGGGCTGCCGAGTCTTTCTCCCATGCTTCATGCTCTGGCTGCGGTGAGCTGAGAGAGAACAGGACACGCCTAAAAAACCCTAAAGTGTCTCTGGTGGCCGGTGTCAGTTGTGCACAGAGATTGTGGTCCTTGGCCCCGACCCAAGGATTAGGTGTTCCAGGGAAGAGAGATTTCTTGGCCCTCGCCAATCCCCAAGAGTGCTTTGGGAATTGTGTGTTTGTGTATATGTGCCTTTTCCCTCCTCCCTTCCCACCTCCTCTGCACTTGAGTTTTACGCCATCTTCCTCCTCCTCCTCAAAATGCCCACGATAGCACGCGGATGGCATAATCAGGGCCTGCCCTGGCTGGGTGGGTTTAAAAAAAGACTGACAAAATGTAGCTTGGATTGTGAAGGGGGACAAATCTAGTAATATAGTCAAACAGAGTGGGAGAGCGGTCGAATAAGTGAACGGTGGGGGATCTTGGGCAAAGGAGGCAAGACAGGATATGAAAACAATGGACTCATTGTAGAGAGATGATAGAGGGATGAGAAGGAGATCGGTGGAACACAGCACCATCTGCAGGCTGATACCGCACACCATCAGATGATCACAGGAGGACGGCCAGAAGTGGGTGGGATGGCGTTTCCCTTTATGAGTGGATATCAAATGTGACTGGAAAGAATAAATGAATTCATTGTAGTGATACGGGGGAAATCGCTTTGATAAGAGATGGATTACGTCGGTTTTACAGTTGCAACATGAGAAACAGTGAGTCACTTTGAAACCCTCATTGACGTGTTTCCACATAAAAGGCTCCGACAAACAAGAGAGAGGTGACCTATAGTGACAAAATGCATTCTTCTGCATTTCCTGCGTTTTTACAGGCTGCGCTTGAGTTTCAAATGGAACAGTTGTATGAATGCCAGCTCCGGCACTTCCGCTCTGCTCCTAAGTCTCTCTTTCTGTTCTCCAGGTGACCGTTTTGTTGCCCCACCACCTTTCCTGTGCCAAAAATGCCAACTGTAACAACAAAGAGTGGCAGATGCCAAGGGAATCCCAGACGAATGACCTCCGTGAAGTCGGCCTACCAAAGAGAAGCAAATATTTACCCTGCGTGTTTGAACCCATGGTGCGGTGCCACGGCTGCCCCTCAGAGCACATACCGGCCCGATAGGCTTACTCGTACTCTAACTTTACTCCCTGGGATCCCTGGGTCCACCCTATATGACGCCAGATAAAGTCCTGTCGATTTTCGACCAACAAATCATAGAGAGAAACATGTCAGAAAGGGGTATGTTTAAGAGTATATTTCAGTAATATTCCTGTTTCAGTACTATCATAATGATCATCACAAAAATAAATTGACTATTCTCTCTTTTTCTTTAAAAGCAAAATCTGGATTATGCATAAAATTTTAATAAGCTGACTATTGACATGGAAAACACACAAGATATAATGTTAAAGGGGTCATCGGATGCAAAACTCACTTTTACATGTTGTTTGAGCATGAATGCGTGTTGGCAGTGTGTGTACACAACCACCCCGTAATGACAACAATCCACCCAGTGGTATTTTTTTCATCGTTATAAGTAATATCCCCTTTTTCAAATCAGGCCATTCTCATACCAACCAAGGCCGCTCCCATGATAGTTGATTAACATGACTGTTTTACCTTAGACCCGCCCTAAATGAGCTGAGTGAGCTTCAATCAGTCCGACCGCCATTGTGTCGACTCCGGTGCAGGGGAAGACAAGAATATGTCAGATTGAGCGTTTGAGATGTTCTGTTGTTGGATATAATAATGAACATAACAGTCGTCATTTAATTCTGACATCTGAGCCGCTGAAGATGCAGAGGATTGACTTTACTTTAATTTTTGAAGGAAATGCGCTGGGCAATCTACCAAAATGCATCTATGTTTATGCAAATCATTCGTGATCCAGCTTCACCTACAGCAGAAGTGAGTATAAGGGTTTTTTAATGCATCTTTCAAATCGCCTTTCTTAATAATGTGGTAGTTAGCAAGCTTTGCGGCTAATTCAGCTAAAGTAAACATTACGGCTCATCACCCCATGGAAAAGAGGGGCGGGGTGAGCAGAGCTCATTAGCATTTAAAGGCAAATGCAACAGAACGGCTCACTGTAAAAAGAGCGTTATTTTACACTACCATTGAGAAATTTTAACCAAAGTATGTTACAGACTTCTCATTAAGACCCTAAAGAATCATATCAACTTGTGGAAAATAGACATCCGATGACCCCTTTAATGTGATTTTAAGTGACTAAATGAGTCGCTCAAGAAACTTCTTTTCTGTGTAAATATACATTTATTTATTTGGCCCTATTCAGTTCTTTTAAAGTCCCTATGATATCAAAATTGAAGTTTTTTGGTGTTTAGTATGAATATGTTAGCCTTTAGGTTATCTACAAGGTGTGTTTTAAAACAGTGACAAAATTCGCAATTACAAGATATAAGCATTTAAAACTTCAAAACACAGTCTCTCACTTCAACCAATATGGATCAACAACTTTGATGACATTACCCTGCATTTCAGCTTCTCGTCAAACTTTCTGTCCAATCAAATGCTCTCTAGAATCTGAAGCGTCCCGCCCCCTACACTATAAATAGACCCTGAAGCTGCGGCTGAAATCGGTCACTTGTTTACAGAATTAGTATTTTCTGTACAGTGAATGACACATAGTGCACTATATAGGAGATGGGGATCGATTCAGACAGTGTAAATATGCTTTCTGGGGTGAATAAAGTCTGGTTTCGTGCTGTCACGCAAACCACCACAGTGCGCACACGGTCTGCTCCGGTACAGAAACACGATAGCACAGAATGGATCATATGCGGCAAGTCGGCACAGACCACAAAACAAATCGTCCTATTTGAATTCTATACAGAACGCTATATTTTATTGTGATAGGTCATACGCTGTCAAATGCAGCTTTACTGAGCTCAACAGCTCTGGCCCAAGCTGTGATGAAAACGAAACACTATTAGCCATTTAAAAAAGGGGGACGGGACTGCTTAATATGTCCCACCCTGTCTTCCTGTTTCACTTAAAATTACGTCAGCAAATAGAATAACGCTGTATGTTTTATAGCACTTCAGTGGACCTTTAAGAGATGCTTAAGGAATATTCCCAATTCAATACTAGTTAAGTTCAATCATAATGATCATCACAAAAATTTAAACTCTTTTTCTTTAAAAGCAAAATCTGGATTATCTATACAATTTTAAAAAGCTGACTGTTGAAAGACATAAGATATATTGTTAATGTGATTTTAATTGATTAAATTCTTCTCTGTGTGAATTTAGATTTAATTCTAAACCATATAATGCTATAAATATATATAGAAATACAAAAATACAGCTCAAACAATACGTATGTCTTAAGAGAAGACTTCATCTAAGCGCCTTTATAAATTAAGCTTCACATTTGTGTTTTTAAACTAAAAATCAGCCCTATTCACTTATCTTAAAGTGTCTTTACCACATTTTTGTGATAACCAAAATTATGCTTAACTTGTACTGAACCCAAAATACTACTTTATTTACTCTTTTCTTATTATTCTTTCATTTTTATCAAACTATTTAAAAAAAAAAATTAAAACTTCTTTTTTTCAGTCTTCTTATTATCAGTGCTGACTCTCATTCCATTCAGGTCCAGCACATCCCAGAGCTCAGCCGCCCTGAGACTGAAGTCTCCTTACGGGACACTGACTTCAAAGTCCATTTTGGAAGGACTGATCTGAAGAACGCGAACCGGTCTCTGATAACCAACAGAGCAGTCGGGATCAGTGGAGAAGCCACCAAATGAGATCTCCTGGGCATCAAACACACACAATACATAAAATATGTGCATATCATATTAATGTGCTGTTCTATTCTTCTGTTGAGGTGAAGCTCGTTGGAATATGCTGACTGTCTTGACTGTGCATGATTTACTCGTCTGTCATCGCAGAACAATTTTACACGGAAACACATATTGGCTCCAGTTTTGCTTGAATCTTTGACTCTCCTCTCTAAAGAGTTTGCAGGTCATACCAGGATGCAAAACTGCACATCTGACCCACCTGTGCACTCGATGGCCCCATAACCCATCATCCTCCATCAGATTAGCATGTCCACTCCAAGAAATGAGCTCTCAAATCAGCATGTAATCCCTCAGGAGAACAACAACAACTGCAACAGTAGGACAGATGTACAAGATCTTAACCTGGGACAAGAAAATGCCTTGATGCTGTGTGTCAGCCAACATTTGAAAAAGCAAAAAATTCAGACTTAATCTGATAAAAGGGGCCAGAATAGGTGCGGCACAAATTGAGAAACTCTGATAAACTTTAAAATGTCTGTCTGCATTAGGGTATTGTCCTTTAATCTGACTCCCACCATGCTGGATTGTAATCCCTGTGTCCTGTAGGAGCAATCGTCTACTACATGATGGAGAAGGGGAGGTTAAGAGGGAAAATGGAGATGCGAACAATGTGTTAAGCTCTGTCAAAAAAAGAGGATTGCAGCGGATATGGAATCAATCACTAGAGCTACTGACTTTATGGCTCTACTAAGCTTGTTCCACTAGATAGACAGGTGGGTTTTTTTCAGAACAGCGATCCGGGGTGAAATGTTTGAAAAATTCTTCAATGGTAAACAAAAAGTAACTTTTTTCCTGAAATATTCCACATCAAGCTCCATGTCGAAAATGCATGACTCCAGGAGTTGGCATGCAGCAGCGGTTCCAGCCTGCTCAGCCCACGCCGTCTCTAAAGACCCTTAAACCAAAGCAAACGTTTCAACAACATTTCCATCCATTCCTGCTCTAACAGTGTGATGAGAGCAGGTTAAAGCTGTAAGCCATCAAAGTCTGCCGAGCAGCGTGCCCTGTTTGAAACTCATCTGGATCCCCCATAAACACTCGGCTGCTAATTGGCTGCACATGTGGCGCTGAGTGCATTTTAGCATGCGTTAGTGTGTGTGTGCCGCGGCGTTAGAATGTGCATGCGTGTGTTGGCATACAACATGGCTTATCAGTCTGATCAAAGACAGCCTTTCCTTAAACTGTCTGCAATATGAAAGGCACACAAAGGCAGGAATAGCTTCATGGTAAATATCTGATCCGGAGAGTAATTGGTACCTGTCTTGGAGATCTGGCTCTTTGATCGACACTCCTTTCCTCTTCCGTAGTTTAAATGTGGAAATATATTTATTGGTGGCTCCCCCACATCCGATTGTCGTGCGCCATCTGGGCAGGGTGCTAAAAGATGCTCGCCGCCAAACGTGCTCTCTGAGCTCACGAAACTCCTCGCTTCTTGTCGCACTGCATATCAGAAATACCTGAGAAGAAAGACACAATTTCATTTTTAGTAATAATTTCTATGATTATAACCAAAAAAATATTAAAGACATAAATTACTTGCTTCAGATGGCTCCTTTTATAGATGATATATCGTTGCACAAACAAGCAAAGAGTTCATTTGCAAAAACAGATAACTATGTTTTTAACAATTTTCAAAAAACATGTTTTTCATTGTGCATTCCAGTTAAAGGGTTAGTTCACCCAAAAATGAAAATTCTGCCATTAATTACTCACCCTCAAGTTGTTCCAAACCCGTAAGACCTTCATTCATCTTCAGAACACAATTTAAGATATTTCTGAAATCTAAGAGGTCTCTGACCCTCCCATAGATAGCAAGGGTACTACCACGTTCAAGGCCCAGAAAAGTACCAAAATGATCGACGAAGTAGTCTATATAACATCAGTGGTTCAACTGTAATTTTACGAAGTTACAAGAATTTTGCGAAAAGAAATAAAGATATCTACTATATTCCACATTTTCGTCTCCACTGCACCACTTGTGGACGCGCGTTCACGAGAGTAAGTTACCAGTATGCATGCGTGTGGCGGCGCCGGCGCTGACCCAGATCCGGCGTCTTGAACACATGCATGCGGAGAACGACGCACGCTGTATGAAATCTATTGATCCGGGTCAGCGCAGCCATACGCATGCGTCGGGGTGCTCTCGTGAACGCGCGTCCACAAGTGACGCTGTGGAGACTAAAATGTGGAATGAAGTCGATCATTTTGATCAAAATTACAGTTGAACCACTTTGTCGATCATTTTGGTAGTAGTAGCTGTCTATAGGAGGGTCAAAGACCTCGGATTTCGTCAGAAATATCTTGATGAACAAGATGAACAAAGGTCTTATGGGTTTGGAACAACATGAGGGTGAGTAATTAATGACAGAATTTTCATTTTCGGGTGAACTAACCCTTTAATCTCTTTTAATGCTGTTTTTGCAAACAAACTCTTTAAATATTGCTACTAGTGTTGTCAATAAAAGAATGAATTTAAATTATTGCAAAAATTATTGCTTTAATCATATTTAATTAATTGAAGAATTCAATCTTGAATTAGGCCTACTTCAATGTAGTTCTGGGCCATATACGGTATAAATTTATTGGTACAAGTGGCTAAGCAACGTAGACATTGCCTTGAATCTAGAAGAAATCCTTGTTAACTGCATGCATGCACTTCTTACTAATGGTTAGAGAACTATTAATAACACAGAACTAATTCTTTAACTGGGCAAATAAAGCAACTGTAAACGGCTGTTAATAGAAATCAGAGAAGATTAATCTAAAGAGGAGAAAATACAGCAGCAGGCAGAGCAAAATCACTGTTCACAGTGCGAGAAATGTTGGAAGAAAATCTTAAATACTGAATTGGGGGTTTATATAAATGTATCTCTAAGGGGAACTGACTGTCTTCAGGACATTTTAGATTCATCTTACCTCCATAATGCCTTATGTAGCATTTAAATGCAGCTGCTTTGTTTACAACAGTAATCAAGGAAACACAGTATTACTGCTGTTCCATGAGCGCCACCTGCTGAAAATAAAAATGAATTTGCATTCATGCATTTGCATTCAGTTTTTGTTTCGTGTAGATGTTTTATGTAGCATCATTTCACAAAGCTAAGGTCAGATCATTCTGTTTTTGCTTTAAATTTTGAAATTATACAATTTACATCCAAAAAAGTTCATACTGTATGTAGCAAGTTTGTTTGGATTGTGATTAAAATGCATTTGCTATGCAACTGTTTCACACATTCTGATTCCTAAAAAGGCTCAGTCAGGAAAAAAAAAGATAAACCATGAAATCGCCAGAATCCCTAATGTGGAATTTACGCAAAATGCATTACTTTATCAACAAATTATGTTTTGTATAATTATTTTAATAAGTTAATAATAAATGAATAAGAAATTGACAGCACTGATTACCACATCATACAATTTCATGTAACAGAGAACATTTACCCCAAAATAAATCTAGGGCATAACACAGTAACATAAATGCTCATAATTCTATGAGCACTTATAACTAAAACATCTGCAAATATGTATTTGAGAGCGTGTTGAATTACAGTACATCCCTTCAGTACATCCATAAAAAAATTACAGACATGAAAACATGTAAATGCATCCTGTTTGAATGATTAATACAACAACACTGCAAGCCACTTAAACATAAGTGAACCTTCTGAGGTCATGTGACTAACACGGTGTCTTGCTGGGACAGAGTTGACAGAGTCACGACTTTTCACCCCAGTGCATTGCTGTGTTGTCTGTCATTTTGAACATGACTGAATGACGGCTATTTACATGCCCTAAGGGACTGTATTGTGTAGCAGGGGCCAGATCACATGCACAGGGTCCACTGAATTGAAGGCCTGTTCTGAAGGGGGATTTCTACCACTGTAGAATCCTTTAAAAAACAACACCCGTAATCTCATACTTGCCTCTAAATAAAGTCATAAACCGTTATATCAGTGGGTTTAGAATCAGCCCTACGGGATTTTGTTTTTTTGTTCAGGAATGACGTCTTGCAGCATTTCATAAAAATTACGTGCATTATATAATTACATATTCACATGAAACGTACAGTGGATAAGATGCTTAAAAGAGTTTACCCTAAGCCACCAAGTTATTTAGCTGTGCAGGTAAGAAAATAATAATAATTTAGGGCTTTTATGATTGCTGGGGCCAAATGCTACTCTAAACTAAACCATCGCTCTTATGTATGTAACACACCGCCGCATTAAATAACCGTTGATGCGCAGGCAGTGTATTGACAGCACACAGGCCAACACAACCTCAAATGTCACCTATAAGACCATAAGCCACTTTAGGGATTTCAGTGATGCGATAGCTCACATATCATAATCAAACAGAGTCTGGATGTGATTACAAAAGAGCCAAAGGCCTCAAGAAATCCTTCTGTCCTCTCAAAAACAAAAGGATTGCTTTTTCTCCAGTTAGCTGGCCACGTTCTGTTTCACGACAGAAACAGCGCCTCAAAAATGTCTTTAATAGCCTTATCAGTCTGGTTGGAAAACACAGGCCCCCGATTCTCACTCCGTACATCAGAAATGTTGCCCTTCAAATGCTTAGAGAGTCTGGAGTTATTTAGCTCTGGTCCCCAATTCCAGGCCCGTGCCAAACCCAGAGTAGCATTGGAGGATTGTGTTTAAGAGCTGGCACAGGATAGCTCGGATACTTGTGTGCAAAGACACTGCCAGAGGGAGGGTGCCAAGAGGGCCCATCTCATCTCCAAGCTGTAAGCAACTGGAAAGTTTCAACAATTGTGGCGTTACATTTTGTCTTGGACTGGGATATTTTGATGTTCTGCATATTTCATTTTTTTGTACTGAAATATTCATTATTAATGCAAGTAATATTGTGTTGCAAAATGTGTACATACAGTTAAAGTCAAAAGTTTACATACACCTTGCAGAATCTCCGGAATTATTTTGCCAAAATAAGAGGATTCATACAAAATGGATGTTATTTTTATTTTTTATTTTTATTTATTTAGTACTGACCTGAACAAGATATTTCACATAAAAGACATGTACATGTAGTCCACAAGAGAAAATATATATAAAAATGACCCCATTCAAAAGTTTAAATACACTTGTTTCTTTGGTTTTTCAGCATTTTTGTGTATTTGAAGCCTTTCCAGCAATGACTGTATGATTTTGAGATCCATCTTTTCACACTGAGGACAACTGAGGGACTCATATGTAACTATTACAAAAGGTTCAAATGCTCACTGATGCTTTAGAAGGAAAAACAATGCATTAAGAGCCAGGGGCTGAAAACTTTTGAATAGAATGAGGATGTAGGCCTATACATTTTTCTTATTTTGCCAAAATATCATATTTTTTACATTTAGTCCTGCCCTTCAGAAGCTACAGAAGAGCCCTTCAAAGATGTTTTCTTCTGGAGCATCAGTGAGCGTTTGAACCTTCTGTAATCGTTGCATACGAGTCCTTCAGTTGTCCTCAGTGTGAAAAGATGGATCTCAAAATCACTCAGTCATTGTTGGAAAGGGTTCAAATACACAAAAATGCTGAAAAACCAAAGAATTTGTGGGACCAAATTGTTTTCTGAAGAACAGCAGGCAGTTTAACTGTTCAAGATAAACAAGGGACTCATGAACAACTATCACTAAACATGAAAACAGAAACAAACAAAAAAAAAACCCCAGCTGTGGATCATTCAGATAACAACACAGTAATAAGGAATCAAGTGTATATAAACTTTTGACCTGGGTCATTTTTATAAATTCAACTATTATTTTCTCTTGTGGACGATATGTAAAGGTCTTTTATGTGAAATATCAGTACTAATAAAAAAAAAACATGAATTTTGTATGATCCCTCTTATTTTGGTAAATTAACATTTTGCAGATTCTGCAAGGTGCATGTAAACTTTTGACTTCAAATGTATTTGAACCAAAAAAAATATAAGTAGAAGAACAAAAAAGAAAAGAAAAACATTGTCATAAAGGCGTACGAAAGTAGGTATCATTAAGATGCAATCAAAAACGACACAATCAACCTTAAAGTTTCTACTGGAATATCATTGCTTAAACTACACAAGTTCCATTACCTCCAATGTATATCAGATGGCAAGAAAATAAAAAGAAAAAAAAATCAGGATTCGCAGGCTGAAGCGCTGCGTCCCATCCAGCTTTTTGCCAACGGGAGTCTACGAATCGGAGGCAAGTGGTGGCAAAGCGGGGCTGTGAACCTCTCATTTGCAAGAGCACAGAAGTGTGTGGCTTAGGAAAATGGCTGTAATAGCAAACATGTGTGCCATATGTAACATGTTAGTGAAGTTGGGGGGTCTTTTCAGAGTGGAAATCTTGATAGTTGCTGATAAGAGCCCTTTCTTAATTTAGTTGACTATACAGGAGGAAACTACTACATGTATACACAAGCTCTAGACAGATGAAGCGGGGGTGGGGGTTCCTTTATGACGATATTGCTTTTATACAACAACCCACAATTGTTTGATATCGCTTTTACAAAACAGTTAAGTAAACAAGAAGTTAATATTGAGTAGCTTACGTGTTAATTAATGCCAGTTACTTTGATAGCTCTGCCAATAAAAACAAATAATTCTAAACAAAGCCTAGCAGAACACTGAGCAACACACAGTAGATGTGTTTAGTTACCGAATGATCCGGTGTTTTGAATAAATCTGTTAGATGATTCAGTGACTCGCTTATAAGGACAGCCACTTGTTCTGTAAAAGAATCGGTGCCTATGAACAAATCGGTTGAATGGATGATTCAATGATTCATCTATAAAGCCTCTGGTTTCCTTCAATGTGAAGCAGGGTTTTTGAATTAATCTGTTTAAGAGTCAGTGAGTATATTGAGTAGCTTGCCTGATAATTATTGCCAGTTACTTTGTTAGCTGCGCCAATAAAAATAAATATTTCCAAACAAAGCCTAGCAGAACACTGAGCAACACAACTTAGATGTGTTTACTTCCTCAATGATTCATGTTTTTAACAAATTTGTTCACTTATAAGGACTGTCACTTGTTCTCTGAAAGAATCAGTGTCTAAAAATCAGTTGAATGGATTTACAAAGCCACAAGTTTAGTTCCAAAGTGACGCAAGTGAAGCACAATCTGTTAATGAACGAGTCAGTGACTTACAAATACAGCCAGTTGCTTCGTTCCTGAATATATCAGAGTTTTGAACAATTCGGTTGAATGAACGATTCAATGATTCGTCTTGTTCCCGAATGAATCGGTTAAAAAAAATGACCATGATAGTCTTGCTGCCATCTACTGGCGAAACGATGCAACCTGAAAAGTCACTATAGACTAATTTTGAGTAGACGTCACAGTGACTTCACTTGCAGCTGTGCCCGCATAGTGGTTGCAGAAAAACACTGGTAACAAGTGGAGGTAAACGGATAAAATCCATGGAATAAGAGAAAAAATATAGGTTTGTGTCTTTTGATGTCAAAATTGGAATGCAAATAAATTTTATAGAATACTGTAGTCAAAGATGCCATTTGAACATTTAAACGAACATACTATGGATGAAAACTGCTATGATTAATCTACTTTTAAACCATAAATTGGATTTAAACAACAGGTCATAATCTGCTACATAATATTCACATATGCTGTTCATAGGAGATGTATTGTATTAGCCCTACATAACATTTTTTTATATTATGTCATGGGGTGTGACCAGACACTTATCCCACGAGACAAGACGAGACACCAGACTGGGTTCACGAGAACGAGACGAGACGAGATTTTTAAACTTTTCTTAAGAAATCCTCAATGATTAAATATATAGGGAATTGAATATTTTATTCAACTGAAAAAGACAAAATGCAAAAAAAATGTAGGTGCATTTTGAACTTTATGAAATTAAACTACTGTAATACTGAAATTAAATTACTGTAGACAATAAGTGTTTATACCCAAACTATAAACTTTTATCAAAGTACTTCTGTTATTTAAATGTCTGTAACACAGAAATGATGATTATAATGTGGTTGTAAAGATTGTTTGTGTTGCTCTTTCTGCGTTCACATTTACCCCGACCCTCTTATTCATTAACATGGGCAGCGACAAAACGTCCTTCTCACGCTCCACTGACACTCGCGATGTGAAACAGTCCTCATAGACACGTGGGTCGCGTGGGTGTTTGAATCGAGATTTCATATTTTAAGGATTTATTGTGCAACTCTAATGTAAAGCCTGCAAAGTGTTTTGCAAGGATTTCGTCACAAGATCTCGCGAGATCCGACCGTGCTACGAGATCTCGTCACATCCCTATTATGTCACAATTCTGACTTTTTTTCCCTCACAAATGCAAGTTTATATCTCTGACGTTATAACTCGATTTAACAAAACTAGTGAGTTTGTTAATTCTGAGGGAAAAAAAGCCAGAACTGTGGGATATAAACTCTGAGCCGAGGTTAAAAAAGAGAGAATGAGGAGTTGTTTTTCCTCTAGAGTTGTGGAATATAATCTCGGAATTGCGAAAATAAAGTCAGAATTTTGAAATATAAAATCACATTTACTTTGTTTATTCTTTTATTCCATGGCTCCATAGACTGCCACTTGAACCACCCACAAAACGTCATCCCTGTTTCGGATTTGTAAGATCTAACGTCAGTTTCATTCAGTGTTGCCAACTTGGCGACTTTGTCGCTAGATTTAGCGACTTTTCAGACCCCCCTGGCGACTTTTTTTCGAAAAAGCGCCTAGCGACAAATCTAGCGACTTCTTGGACAAACCTTATTTAGTTTATGAGACTCTCTGGTACTGCCGCGCGAGCGCAAAGTCGTGCTTTCCCCGCGCGCGCGCTCTCCCTCTCTCTCTATCTGCGTCTGCTCTGTTCAGTGAGCGGCAGAGAAGCAGCACTTTCAGATAAAAAAAAGATATTCTGATGCTTCTAACTCTATTTTACATGCAAGTATAGCCGAAATCACAGCACAGCCATTGCCTTAATCGTATGTGTATTTTATTTCATTAGACAATGTCGTGATTATGAATCACGATTTTAGTGTAGATAAATATCTTAGAGAGCTGGTTATGAAGTCCTAATGGGCCGCCTTTCAGTCACTAATTCATATTTACCCCGTTGTCTGACAAAAGAAACCGTAAAATATATCAATATATCTATGAAATATATAAATGAAAACAGTTTTATTGAATTTGGCTGCATTAAATAGCAGTATGTGAGCACAGAGACGCAAGACAATACGACGTACTGACGTACGCTAATGAGCTAATATGCTAATGAGCGTATGACGTCATTTAGCGACATTTGACGACTTTTCAAGTGGGGTTTAGCTACTTTCCATTAAGTTGAATAACAGTGCTTATCGCTGGGTGACAAGCTCTTGTAATATGCGAATTTTGAAACATTTTGAAAATGACATCTAATCAATATAATCTAAACTCTTTTTAAATCCAAGTATTCTCCCGGGTTTTCTGCAACCATGCTGCGCGCGCATCCGGAATGTTTACAAACAGATAATTAGTCTATAGCAACAATAGACTGGAGAAAACCGCATCTGCTTGACATGACAAAAAATATAAAGATTTAAACAAAGATGTTTTTATCGGTTTTAACTACAAATGAACTAGAAATGAGTTTAACAATACATAATCTGTGATTATATTTTTATTTGAAAGCTTCTGTAGCATTTATTGTTGTAGCAGTGTGCGTGGGAGATGGTTATGTGACGTCTTTGGAAAGTATTACTCAGTTTAGGCCCGTTTTCTATGACACATGCTGCAACTAATATGATTATGAAAGCTACATAGGCTATTTAAATAAGTAAATACTTCAAATAATACCATTTTGCCAGGGTTACATAATCACAAAAGGTTTTCCATTATGAAAAGTGAGATAAGATTTCATAAATAACAAAACTATTTCGGATTTTATGCTCTGACTGAGGTAGCATTGATGTTTATTGACACTTCAGTGTTTCTGGGAAAACATGGTTTAAATTCTTAGAGGGTGACAAAACTATTCGCTTTCAGTGAATGATGCTGTTCTCCTAAAATAATACTCGTTTTATGTTTCCAAACACTTTAAGGGTGTGTATAATTGAGAACAATGTACACTTCATTTGATGAGAAATTACGCTACTGAAGCAAAGTTTGGAGGCTATAACCAAATACAGGAGTGTTTCACAGAAATGTACACTTTTCATAGAAATGATACAGTAGTGCTTTCTCTGTCTTTCACCGATTTACGCATCTGTGTTTTTTCCCCCTAAATATTTAAAAGATGAGAAAATTCTTATATGACTGACCCACGTCTTTCATCTTATTTTGTCTTTATAGAATTACATTTAATGCATTTTATTGCATTGTTTGTTATTGGGTTGCATAGGAGAATGGAGAAATAAAAAGTTAATTCTGTGATTAATATTGGCTGCATTTTTCAGCATTTCCGGAATTGATAATTTTGTATAATTGTTAATGCTAAACAAAAACATAATTTAAAAAAGTCTTAAAATTAGTTTTAAATATGATTAAACAGATATTTAAAAAGTATTGTATTATTTTGATTCTATATTTGCATTTAATGTGTAATTATATAATTAATATATAATATATAATTAATCGATGTTAAAATGATTCACAGTGCATATACAATTACGGCATAGGTCAACATTCAATTCAGTAAAGTTCCTGTACGTAAATAAGAACCTCAATGTCACATTCATCCTTTGAGTTTCATTGTAACCGCAAACTTGCTGTTTATTGTCAGATTCTCAGCAGTTGCAGCTCTAAACTAACATGGTTTATTGTGTGTTCATCTACAACTTGAAGCCTCCATTCTTTAAAAAAAAAAAAAAAAAAGAGAGAGGATGCTACAAGGACACCAGCACGTTGGTTTGAACGGATTTGTGCTATTGCTAAGAGACCACTGGTCGAAGCCAAAACCCCTTCCTTCCTTCCGACCAGCCTTAGCACAGAACAGCTTAAGCTGCAATGAATTAAGAAAATGAGAACCGGAAAATTGCACTTTTAATTTTCTGACCTTGTTCCATTTCCTGCGCTAATGTCCAAGCACTCTGGGAGCCACATCCCTCCTTTGTTTTTATGACTTTTATAGACAACACTCCACCATGTAAACCCTATTTTCAATACAGAGCCTTACAATAAACATTTTGTTTTCAGCTTGGATCGATGTGTCCGGGTTTCCTCTGATCACGGGGTTTCCAGCAGAGAAAGGAGAAGAAGTGGCTCAAATAAAAACTTGAGGGACATCATGGAGATTTTGGCAGATTTTTGATCACCATAACAATATGATTTTAATGTGGCAGAATATCCCCATGGGCCATTATAGCCTGTTAGTGAAACCCCGCTGAGCTGTACAAAAAGTGAAAGGAAGTATGCCAAACCAAAGTTCTCAGAAATCACACAAACAGATATTTGATCAAAATTAGTGATTTTTTTAATCAGAGGTGACAATAGAAATCTGTCAGGTTTTACATCTATGTTAGTCTCAATAGTCCTATTTCAGTAATTTTTTAAAGTCTGTGTTGTTCATAGTAGTGCTGGGCAGTTTGACCAAAAATCTTCCCATTTCACGGTTTACCCTAATTTTGAACTTCCAAATGCAGTTTAAATGTGGCTTCAAACGATCCCAAATGCGGTTGTAAACAATCCCGGCTGAGAAAGAAGGGTTTTAATAAAAATAATACCATTTATATACTTTTTAATGCCAAACGCTCATCTTGTCTTACTCTGCCTGAATTGGTTTTGTTCCGGTTCATGACAGTTAGGGTATGTCAAAAAATTCATGTTCTCCATCAACTTCGAAATCGTCCTATATATCGCTGTTTTACATTTTTGGTAAGGGTGTTTGATCTTCTTTGCTTGTTCACTTTGCAAAGACTGGGTTGGAACTTCTGCAGCGATGTAAGATGATTTTGAAATGATTTTTGAAGTTGAGGGAGAAAATACGATTGGAGTTTTTCGACATACCCTAACTGTCTTGAACCAGAATACACAGAGTTCAGAGAGAGAAAGGCAAGACGAGCATTTGAGATTAAAAAGTATTTAAATTGAATTTTTTTTTTTTAGGAAAATAACTGATCGTTTTGCTAGATAAGACCCTTCTTCCTCGGGCTGGGATCGTTTGAAGCTGCATTTAAACTGCCTTTTAGAAGTTCAAAATCAGGGCAACATACCAGTCCATTACATGGAGAAAAATGCTGAAATGTTTTCCTCAAACTTAATTTCTTTACGAATGAAGAAAGAAAGAAAGACATGAACATCTTGGATGACAAGGGGGTGAGTACATTATATGTGAATCTTTGTTTTGGAAGTGGACTTCTCCTTTAAGGACTCAAATACAAGACTGACAACCCTATTCTGCTGCTGTGTGAACGTGGCCTCTGACTACTGTTAATAGCCATTTACAGTTGGTTTATTTAGTTGGTAGTGCTAACTAGTGCATGCAGTTAACAGGGATCTCCCCTCAAATGAAAACGCTACCGTCTACATTAATTGTTTTATGCTGGTTTTTTTTTTTTTTCATACCGTGTGCGTAATTCAAAGGTTATAATGCCCAGCACTAGTTCAGAGGATTTGGGGGTGACTGACAGGTGCTTTTTGTTAAACTGTATGAAACAGATATTGCTCAAAGGCAGCTTAAATTGGCCAAGTTTCATTGGCTCCCCAGTGCTGTTATTAGTGAGAATATATATATATTACTTGAATCACCATTAGTCAACAGCTGGCTTACTGCATTTAAACCAACCGAACGGAAGTCTCATGAGAAAATAAAATTGTGTCAACAATGGCAGTCACATGCAGTAAGTGATGACATTCAGTGGCTGTGGGGTATGTGGAGGCCTTATTAATCACAATACTTTTCATCATAGCTATACTTTTGTATTCAGACATTTTTTGTACATTTCTTGTTTGTTTGTACTGCGGAATCCTCACTGGAAAAACAAGCCAGTACCCCGCGCAGAACAATAACTTATTTGATTTCATAGAGGGTACTATTTAGTGTAGTGTGTGAAAAAGAAAAGGGGAATACTGCGTAACTGTCTTGCGTTAGTGTTTGGATGTAAGCCACTCTGTTTTTGCTCCATGCAGAGATTCATCGCGCCCTCAAGGAGCCTTATTTAGAGTACAGATGCATCTCATCTGCTGGGTCTTAGAAGCCATGCCACATGGGAGGACACAAATTTGTTTTAAGTAGGAATTTAAATACACACATAAAGAAAACTCTCTCAGTGCCTTGGCCGTACAACACAAACTTTGCAGATTTCGCTCGCCTGTTTTACTCAAGTGCTCAAAAAGGGTGACCGCTGCCCTGTTTCAAGTCACGCACCGCGGCCTAAAAAAAGCTTGTGCTCCACCGCAGACAATGGCGCGTATGAGCGATTTGGCAGTTCTGTATTGTTTGTGTCAGCAGAGTAAAGTAATTTATCCAAGATAACCTAAGGAGACCTCATTTGGTAGTGTTGAATTGACCATTCAGTCTTATCACAGACCTTTCCGAGATGTTCGTAGTCTCTCTGTTTTATCCGAGTTTGAGTATCACAACTCATTGTCCTTGTCTGATTTAATTAGTTGGCACTTTATTTGTGAGTTAAATGACCATCTCTTGCTCTTTTCAAATATGAAATGACATTGTGACAAGATAGTGATTCAAATCTGCCTCTCATTGTGTCCGGCTCGTAGAGAAGCTGCAGAATAAATCTGAATAAATTAATCAGATAAATGAATATTCATAATAAGTTGTAGTTAATCTTTTTCTGCTTTCAGAGGTAAAATGATTACAAATGACATGCCGTAGATACCAATGTAAGTTTTTAAAGTTAATATAGATTAATCTACTGTTGCATTTGAATAACAAAATGTAAGATGACCCTAGCTTTGGCCTTATTTCTACATGTGGAAACTTCTTACAGGTTAGGTATCATTAAAAAAAAAATGTTTTCAGCTTAAACTCCCACATGAAGAGAAATCATATGTATAAATTAACCAAAGAAAAATCTTCTGTCCAATTGCATTTTTCTGTAAAAAATTGGTTTAAATTCATTAAAAAGATGGCATATATATATGAAGTACCTCTCCTATGAATGGACCCACTTTAACTTAAAAAAAATAAATAAATTATTTGCATTCAAAGTTTCAAAATAGCATGCGGCGCGACCGTCCGGTCTGTTGTTTTGGAAATGTCTTTGAAATTACCCTAAATTTATTCTGAATCATTTTCTGTACTATTTGTCACTGTTTATAATCTTGTATAAAATTGCAAAGCATTTGTATTTATATTTCCATCGTAATATACAAACAAACTTTGTCCGATGATTTCCATTTTATTAAATATCATGTGGTGCGACCATCAAAAAACTACAATTTTGGGACTTTTATGCTGAAATCCATTCAAAGATAGGACTTTTCATATAGCAATTTGCCAGTGACCCATGGAAGCATCACGCAGGTTTGTAACCTATTCATTCTATCCATTTGGATATCATGTGGTATGACCTCAAAAAAAACAATATTAAGTTATTATAAGTTTTTATTTCTATTATAAATTTCATAGTGACCTTTTGTGGGAAGCTAGCTTGATTTGTTTAGGTGGCCAATTCTGCGCTTGTAAATTTTGACTGAGTTTGAAATATCATGTGGTGCGACCACATATCGTGGTGCAACCACTGCAGAGTGTTTTCCATTAGATATATGTCCAAGTTTTTGTACTTTTATATTTAATTGATGGTTTATATAACCATCAAATATCAAAAACCAAATATGAATCACTGCTACAGCATGCTTAAGCGAATGGTATTTTTAAAACATTTTACAGGAAAAATAAGTCTGCACACTACATTTAAGAACGCAACTCTGAAACTGTAAAACAAAAATATGAATCATTATTTACAAAAACTCAAAATAAATGCAATTACTTTGTTTCTAAACTTAAATTACTGAGAACATCTTAGAAAAACTATAAAGTGTGTTAAGGAAATGAATTGATTTCTGTATAAATCATGGTCACACCACGTGACATTTTTTTTAAAGCTATTGCCAATTCATCGAGATGAAAAAACAAAAAAATCACTTAATTTTAAATTTTAATATGAATTTGTGTGTACACAACATTCTTAATATTTCAACAATTACAACAGATATTACTATTTTTTTGTATTTTAATATATTTATTTGTAATAATTTTTGCGGTTCTTATAGTTTTATTTTTTAAAGATATTATTTAAATATTTTATTTTATTTTTATGAATCCAAAATAGAATCGTTTCCTCTAGAACTGTATCAAATTCAGCTTAAAGAGTCTTAAATAGCAAAGGGATTTTTGTAACATTTAGAAAAAGGAAAAAATGAGAGACTGATAGAATGAAATCTGACCTTTGACCCTTCCTGTTTCTCTAGGTTATAAAGTGACTGAGGGCTATGGCAGCTCGTTCTTAAAGGGCTCGTAGGAAGGACACACTGCATCTGTGGTGAACAGCCCTCTGGTAGAGCGTTTCTGCGCGAGAAAGCTTGAGGACGCATCTGAAGTGCTTTGATAAAGTGCTTTGAGAGAAAATGAACTCCCTCATGGATTTAATGACATCAAAGAGTAAGTCTCTGGCATCGTAATAAATTCAGACCAAACTCATTGAGAAAGAGAGGGAAATTGAGCCTTGATTATCACAGCTTTTGTGTGACATTGAAAAGACTAAGAAGGCCAAGGGAGGAAGGGGATAAGAAAAACCCACTTGTCCTCTCTCAAACTAGCCCACAGAAGAGAAAGAGAAGAGCCGTTTGAGGATAGTGTGCTGCCTGGCCGTCAGAGTGCTACATGTTTCTAAAACAGAAACTTTTCTGCCCATTGGACACAGCTTTTATAGCATATATGAGGGACAAAACAAAGCCTGGAGTAGTAAGGAGCCCGCACAGTGGCTATTATTTATTATGAAAAAAGAAAAATATCAAATCCCTTGATGCATTGTTTACATGTGATCACCGTATTCACACTGGTCTTTTTTAAGTCACACCAAACTGTGACATGTTTACAATGCAGCTTTTAGTAACTTTCTTTTCACAGAAATCTTTTTTCAGACGCTCCGTTAGATTCTTCTGTGTTTCATAGCAACAGAAATAATAATTGAGTTTGCAAGCACAATGGCTCTGACATCAGTACCTTGTCACAACCATTCTTACTTCATAAGGGGGTGTGTAATTTTACCTCAGTTTGAGCCAAATTAAACAAATGCTTTCATAGTTGTATCCAAACACTTATTCAAATAGCTCACCGACTCTGCCCTCCACACTCTGACTCAAACATATGACATGGAAATATTGGATATTGCAGTCCAGGGGGTGAATTGTGGGAGCTTTAAAAAGGACATTGATGTAAAAGTCAGGCCTGTCTGTCATTACCTCAAGCTTTTACGGCAACACCTTTCGGCTTACGTTTTGGGTGAGAGCTGAACGTTTACTGATTCACTGGCTCACTGGCTTTCCCAGATGAGTGTGAATTCATGCCTTCATGTTACGTTAGTTTTGACTTCTGGAGGCTTGTCTTTTATTTCAGCTTGCATAATAGATTTCTGGTTACTGTTAAAAAAAGTTAGATGCATTCCTGGCTGTGCTAATCTGTGGTTTGCATGGCTTCATTTTAGCATTGTGACTTGTTAAATGAATAATGTCCATGAGTAAGCGAATTAGCAATTGACGAGACGGCAAATGATTGGTGCAATGGAAAAGGTCCGGAAAATGGGGTGTGCACACTTGTGAGTCTAGGCTACAAATGCCAAATGCATTTTTTTTTGTTTTGTTTTTTTTCATTTTGCTTACATTTGACTCAGATCTGTTTTTCTCATGACAGTGTGAACAGCACAAACTGCATGGAATCCATTTGTGGTACTAAATCCGATACAGCTCATATGTTTTGCAATGCAACCGCAGTGTGAAGAGTCATATCAGAATTCATGACGTCACTCTACATCAACATTTGTAATGATTCTACGCTCATTGGAGTCACTTAAAAGATTTTAAATGCCCAAAGTTATCAAGACAAAAAGGTAGTCAGTGGAAGTACAGTCATGTGTCAGAACTTGTAAGTATTATAGTGACAACTCTATACACAAGCAAACATGAGGGCTCGTATCATAAAAGTTTCAAAACTCTGCTCTGTTCTATCACATTCTTGTCTTTTGTCAGATTGCCTGTGCATATTTTCGCTGGCTTCTGTGGCGGATCACACGATAAATAAATGCATCGCTTACTTTGTGCCCTCCATGTTTACTTCCATATCACAGCGTGCTGCGCAAGTGTTGCCAAGTCCACACTTTGCCCACGGAATTGGTCTACTTTACTATTTCCACAGGTTGTTTTTCAACTCAGTGGGTTGAAGCAACCCCACTAACGTGATATTTACTCCCAAAATATGACTGGGATTTTAGACTAGTTTTGAGAAGTGACTGGGTGGATTTTGTTGTGAAAACCTGGCAACCCTGTAACCATCAGTTAAGAACCATTATTTGTTCACACTGGAAATCTGATATTGGCCACATTTAAAACAAAAATGTGAATAGCTATACAAAGAAAAAAAAGTCTGAGCAAAAATCTGAATAGCTCGGGTTTGCATTTACATCATGATTTTGTCAGTTACCCGGATGCACGGCCATATTGGCGATACTCAGATGTAAACAACAGCATGGATTGCATGGTTAATGTACTACTGAATACGTTGTTTTGCTAATTTATGCTGTCTAAACCACAGAAAAAAATGTGTGGAAGCTGCTAAATCATACAGAGAAGGACTTAATAAGCAGGAAAAGGTGCAATATTTTGACAGACTAAAGTTAATAGGAAGTAAAGATACGTACAAGCAATTTTAATTAAGATATTAGCATAATATTTCACCTACCTGTCTGGAAATGATAAGAACAAACTCGAATGTTGTCAAGATTATTGCCCTGGAAATCCTGGTTCAGTTTGGCCAACCACAAACAACTTTTGTTCCTCAGACCGTTTTTTTGCACACTTCACCTTGATTTGTTATAACTTTTGGCAGTCTATACTCCAAATGTTTTTCCTGGTCTGACCGATTAGTACATCCCAAAACATGACAATTGACCATTTTCAGCAGCAATAATCAGCAAAATATGCTAATTTCGTTTACATTCAGTGCCGCCAATATGGCAGATTGATGAGGCACTGTGAAAACACTCTATTGAGCACTAAGGCTCGCAGTGTGAACGTAATCTAAGAGACTTCTTTCAAAAACATTAAAATAAATAAATAACTTTAAATATACAACAGTAGCTAGTATAATGAACCACAGACATGAAAACCCACAATATGTTACAGTGCCATCTGTATTGAACAAGTACAATCAACTTTTTGTATCAGTGACTGGAAACTTCCTATAAATGCTAAGCAGAGAAGTTGTGGGGTATTTTCCTCAATTGAAAACGGTTTGGGTTTCCATATGCAGTAGTTTTGGTGTTAAACTTTGGCTAACTTAGGCATCAACAAAAGCAAAACACTATTACACATCCCTAATTGTTAGTATTTCTGTGACTTCTTTGAGAATTGTATGGCATACCCACTCACTGACCTTTCGAAGACTGTGTTTCTGATGAGATGAATAACAGCAGACTAATGCAGGCCCAAGTCTTTCAATCCAAACTGTCTTCTAGCTCCTTTGAAATATTTTTCATGGCTCCATATTTCTTTTAAACAGCAGGTAATTAATATTGTGCCATTATGTTTATGGTGGGGTGCCACACCTGAACTGACTGAAACACCTGACACCAATTACACCCTTTTCAAGAGTTCATTATTCAAACATTCCACAGGCCTTTTTCATTAAGGCCTTTAATTGTTTAAACCAGGGTTGTTTCTGAGACCTACCAACTCTAATCAAACACACCTGAAGCAGCTAATCAAAGTCTTGAAAATCATACACAGGTGTGCTGGAACAAAACATACTCCACACAATACAGATCTGGTTGTTACATATCATTATAAACATGTCATGTCATTCATTAGTATGATTTAAAAGTTTTAATAATATTAAAGATTAACCATTCAGAAAATGATATGTTACTTAAAAAAAAAGCATGCTTACAAATCATTTAATATGTATTGTAAGCTTAATAATTATAATAATAATAATAATAATAATAATAATAATGTTTAATGATTCTATTAAATCAAATAATATAAAACATTTAGATAAGTTTGTTTTTACTATAAATTAAAATATTTTATTATTATATAACATAAATATTTATTTATTTTTTAATTTACACATGATAAATTCTGATTAATTTTCTATCAAAGTGTCAAAGATGTTTTGAAGTGTAAACAACTGTGCAAAGGTTAAACCAAACTAATATATATATATATATATATATTAGTATTGTTTAACTTTTGCATATATATATATATATATATATATATATATATATGTGTGTGTGTGTGTGTGTGTGTGTATATAAATATATATGTTAACTATACTCTTTTTTTTAATATTTGTTGGTTTAGAATTTAACTTCTGAATTTTTATAATTACATTTTTGGAGAGAAGATGAATATATACTAAATACTGTGCTTTAATGTTTAATATAGTGGCAAATTCGTGCTATTAAATAATAATATACTGAAAATATTAAAATAATATTTTAAATTACAATTGAAAAAAATATAATAAAAATGTGTTTTAAAATACTTTTAAATAAATATTAGTGGCTGGGGTTTTTTTTTTTCCCTGCTGTTTGGAGGAAGAGCACAAAATGACAAACTTTCAACATAACCGTCACGAGCCTCACACACAGCAGTTTCTCTCAACTCAATGGCTCCACCCAGCAGTAAACGCTCTCCATTTTTTCATAGTGAAGGCAGAGCAGGAAATGATATAATTGTTGCATTTTTCCCATGCCCATTTGCCCTGTGCTTGACCCCCTCCTTCGGCTGCTGGGAATGGTCACTTAGTGATTAGTGCTGTGAGCGTCTGAGTTTTCATCCGCAGAGATCTGTGTAGGGGGTGTTTGGAGACCTTTACAGTGCGTCCGTGTGCCTGTGAGAGAGAAACTTGTGGGAAAAACGGGTTTATGTGGTGCTGCCACTATAAATAGAGCATCAGGAAATCTGTTTAACAATCACTCATGGGATGTTTAATGAGTCTATAGTTAGCAATTCCAGCAGAGAACAAAAAGACATTTTTAATCAATCAGCTACAATGCATTACAAATGTGCAGGGTGCTGTGCTGCCTTTCGCAGTGGATTTGATTATGGCTGTCCAACATTAGTCTGTTCTTCAGTCGATTAATACTGTGTATAATAAGGATGCTCATGGGAAAGGCAACATCTAAACACTGAAGCGTATTGTGTCCTAAATCCAACCAAATGACATCATGTCTTTTTACTGCTGAGGTCATACGAAACGCCCTGTGCCGTGCTTCCCAAGAAAAGACGGTGGAAGATATTAGGTGTTTCGGACAATCTGGGTGGAAGCCATATTTTAAGGTCTAAATTAGGTCCACTAGTTTCAATCCTTGACCATAATGGTGGGAAATGTCAGTATGATCTCAGGACATCACCCAAGTCTGTTGTCCATAGCTATTAATGTTAAACTGGCCCACAATCGTTCCCATAAACATTTATTGACTCCTAATAAGACATCAGAGAAATGACTCTGCCTGGATTCTATATGATGAACACCATGGGCCTATCATATACCCGGCACAATGCGATGCCAAAGTGCTTTTTGCTAGTTTCAGCCCACCCCAGTTATCATTTTCATGTCCAGCGCCACATTGTTTAAATAACAAATGCACGAGGTACATTCAGGTGCATTGTTGGCAAATTTAAGGCAACTAACGATTGCGCCATTGACCAACTAAAACCTGGTCTAAAGTCAATGGCGCAGTATTTTTTCTATTATTTGAAGGGCACGTTAGTAATATGCCAACACATTCTCACTCCCAACTCATCACATATTGATGCTTGGTCGGCACCCCTTGGCGCCACTTTGTGACACTCAGGGTACACCTTTAGCGTCACTTCTGGACGTGCAGCGTCCTCCATTGCTTTTAGTTGTTTGCATTATGCTTTGTGTTTAGTGGTTTTCATGCATCTGCAAAAAAAGAAATCATTTTATATCAATTTATACTTTTATAGATATTTTGGAGCACCTAACCCCACCCCTACCCTAAAGCTACCCACTTCTAAACAATATAAGACATTCAACAGGCAAATAAAAGTACAGTGACAAGTATTTATTGCAAAAACTGACCATAAAAAGCAATATAAAAGTATTACAAACAAGTTGCGTCTGTCATGCGAAGAACAGAGTAAATTATTAGGTTTTAATCGCTCTTGCACATATTACATTCAAAAAGATGATGCAATCGGTCACAAGACACACAGGAGCCAATGGCATTTCACAAACAAAACAGACTGTTTGCACACAGTTTGAGCTTTAAGGCAGATAGAGACACAATTGCAGTTCCTCTCACAAATCAATTGTTTTGCCTCGGAAGACTTGGGATATTAATACTTTTTAAATAAATTGTGACTGTAGTTGTATCTGCCTGTTATATACTGTGTTTTATATTGACAAATGGTTAGGTTTAGGGGCAGGGGTTTGGTTACATGCTCATAAATGTGTAAATATTGTAATGTATAAAGATAGTTTTGACTGTTTACATAGAAAAAAACCACACCCCAACATATATGCAATAATGACAAAATTATTACCTATTATGTAATTTAATCATTACAATAAAACTCCCAATGCCTTTTTTACATCAGCATATTGACACCAAAGGTTTCTTATTTAAAGCAATCGAGGACCCTGCACTTGTACCCCTTTTTTGTACCCCATTTTTAAAGGGTACCCCTTTAAAAGTGACACTAAATGGGTACCAAGTGCGTCAAGTGAAGCCAAGGGGTCCTAACCAAGAGTCAATATGGGACGAGATGGGAGTGAAAATGTGTTGGGATGGACAATAGCAGCTTTTACACAAAATTCTGTAAATTACAGTAAAATTGCTTGAATTTTCCAGTAAATATATTACATCTGCCATGTTGTTCATACAAGCAACTAATTTCTGTATTTTTCTTTAAAGATATTGACTGTGGCAATAAATCGATGCATTGCGATTCATGGATTGATTCTGAGATTTTGTGAAGTGATCGCGATTCTCTCTGGAATCGATTCTGAGCTTAGATTTTAACAGCAGATGACGCTCTAGCTTTTATCGACACACTCAAATGCTCATGAAGAAGAGCACTGCACCTCGGCCAGAGATTTTCTTACTATTGGGAGATGAGAGGGTCTATATTACTTACTATTGGAGAAAGCGCAACAGTCAACTTAGATGACATGTACCTTGATAACCAATCACATTACAGCCTTGACGTCACTGAATTTCAGTTCAGAGTTGGGCAACACTCAGTCAGCATTTACGGATACAATAAAATACAATACAGTACAATTTTATTTATAGAGCACAATTTAAAATCAACCGTAGTTGACCAAAGTGCTTTACAACACTATACAACAATACCATTTATACCATAGGAATGAATGAGAAGTGCCATAAGCTGAATCCCACCTGTCGCAAAATGTCAGTGACTTCTCTTATAAAATAGCATTTTTTTTTTTTTTGGTGTAAACTCTAATAATAGTTCAATCCAAAAGTATTGTTTAGAGTAAAACATGTTGGATATTAGCCGATAGGCAGTCGATTCATTAAATGATCATTCAGTTTATTCAGTGTAGTGAAGCCTCTTCTCCATCGACATTCATTCAAAGAAAACGGCCTCTGGTCTCCTTCCCTAAATCGGAAGCATTAGCTTTAGCCATTGTGCTTGTTTGGCTAAAGGTTACAGGCCTGCCTTCTATTGGCTTTGCCTTGGCTCAGAATGCTTTTATGACACAAGATTTATTGTAAACACAGCCCACTGTGGACACCCCTGTAACTCACTTCAACATTTCCAAATTTTACGAATGATTATTTAAGGTTCAAGTGTGTTCAGGAGTTGGAAACAAGCAGAGTACGGCTGTATCTAAAGCGTGCAGTGCCATCTGCTAAACTCAGAATCGCAATGCATAAGGAAAATTTCAGAATCGGTGCAGAATCATTTCATCAGTTTATTTTCCTTATTGAAGCTCTAAAACAGTGAAAAAACTCTGCAATATCAGTCATCAGAAATGACCTTAAAGGAAAAGCTCACACAAAAATGAACTTGTACTGGACATTTTACTCTCCCACGGTGTGGATGAGCTTGTTTCTTCATTGGAACAGATTTGGAGAAATTCCACATTACGTCAGTTGCTCACCAATGGATCCTCTGTAGCGACTGGGTGTTGTCAGAATGAGAGTCTGAATAAGAATCTGTTTATTACAAATTCACAGATTTTCACTTCAGAAGACATTGATTAATGGCCCAGAGTCAAGTAGATTAGCTATGGATCATTGTGATGTTTTTATCAGCTGTTTGGACTCGGTGAGCCATCGGTGAGCAAATGATGTAATGCAGATGAAAAGATGCAGATGTGCAGATGAAAAGAAGCACTTTAGTTTTACTGTTTGTCCAATTTGACATCATATGTTTGACTTCTGAGTGACAGGCGTAAGGGGCTGATCACATTCAGTGTATTTTTGCTTTCTGAAAACCAGGATGCTACACAATAGTATCCACAGGCAAAGCCACATTGTTGATTATTTAAAAAGAATAAAAGGTCTTGGAGTTTTTTTTTTTTTTGCACTCATGAAGAACACTAGACGCGAACGGTGGAATGGGAAAAAATAAGAAGGTCACGCAAAAGACACGAGCACTACGCTTAAAGACGTCCATCTGGCACGCATATACATGCAGAAGCAATGGAAAAGCAACATAGTGGAATACAAAAACGTGTTCTGTTTGATATATGATACATGCTTTACTTCACATGCTACTTTTGAGCAAAACTGATTCATTTAGTCATTATCATAGGCCTACATGTTTGTCATCCTCTCCTCACCTTCTGGAAATAAAAAGAGAAGGGGAAGCCTCAAGAGCTCTGACACATTTCACTTACTGAATGAAACAAATCCAAACTAATCACAAGTCATAATACATCACAATGACGATATATCATTCTGGCTTCAACTGTCAGCCACACCTCAATTTATTTGGCATCTAAATCTCGTTTTTGACATTTATGAAGGAAATCAGTGTATAATGTGAATTTAGTCCAGCTCTTCCCTTCCAAAGGTGGATAAACAAGTCATGAAATATGGGCAGCAAGCACTGCAGAACTATAGATGTACTGCGACTCATACACACACACCTCTTCCTCACAAAATGAATTAACTCGTACTCCTTTTTTTTTTTCAGATACACGGGACTGGGCGTAATAATTGACTTCCATTTCCTTTTATTGAGAGAGCACACTATAAACTGTTTATGTATTTTAGTGCATTGCCTGACTTGAGGAGTTACCACAGTTCAACTGAAACTGGAGGTTTATTTATTTATTCATTTTAAGTACACAAAATTAACATTTTAGGTCAAATGTTTTCTTTAAATAAAGATATGGAAAAAGAGAAAAAGGAATGTACACTAAATGGTGTGTTGTAATGTTTAATTTACTGTAGTGGCAGAATTTATACTGTATTAACTAATATTATAAATTATTAAAATATATTTAAATATATCATATTTAAAAAAAATGCAAGAAAATAAAAATAATAATATTTTTAAAAAATAATAACAATGAGAAATGTAAAGTTTAGCCATATCTACAGGTGCAGAGACTGAGTGAGTCATGCAATAATTGTCTTCATTTGTGTTGTGTACATTATGATTACATCTAATCATTTCTCATCAGTAACACAGTTGTATACCACTTTTTACCTTTTTTTTTTTAACAGCGCAGGATGTCTGGTGACTGTTTATGTGACAGATCCCAGAAGCCTTTGTGTTCGAGATTGGGACTATTGTAGTAGTTCAGGAGGTTTAGTTAGTTTGGTTTGGCAGCAGTCCTTCATTTTAGGGTTTCAAACCACTGTTTAGTTTTTGCATAAACAATTGCATTGTTCAATGTCAACCTTATTTTTACCTCCTTTCTTTTTTGAAAGTAGGATCGTGTCAACAGTTGGACTTGGAGTGGCCCTAAAAGTCTCACTCTCATGAATTGAGGCCAGGCTCTCATTGATACAGTAACAAAGCACGCTGAGTGTTTTTGGCCATTCGTTTAAATCATACAAACAATGTGGATTCTGGAATTTTCATTTGAGTTCTGACACGTTACAGCTATTTATGATTATTGCACGCTTAATATTTCAACTGTGTAGGGAGTTGTATTTTAGTATCACTATATTTATTATAGATTTATTATAGTTTTTTCTTTTGTTCCTTGTAATTATGTGTATATTTTTTAAAGATGAGAATTTGTTTACAAATAATTAATGGATATTACAACAGCATTTTTATTTCTTTGTGTGATTGTGCAGACCATCCGAGTGATTTATGAAGTGGATATTGGAATAAAGCTGTTGGCTTGTGGCTTGGGAACTGTAAGAACTGGATTAGAAGGTTTTCGCCTTGTGAAAGTATAAAAAAAAGAAAGAAAATACCAACAAGCCAGCAATCCAAGGTCCATAGTGGTCTTGTGTGTGTGTTATCAGTGGAGTCCCAGTGAGGTGGGGGATACCGTGGCATTATACAGTGGTACTGATGAATAATGCCAGGCTTAGAAGATGCGCCCAAGCCAAGATTTGAAAAGCTTTGAAAGCGTCACCAGTACAAGAGGAGGAGGAGGAGGAAATATCTGCCTGATTGTTCTTTTTAAAAAAGCATTTCTATATGCACAGTTTCACAGTAAATGTCAGCAGTTGCCTAGATGGTTTTAATTATTACAAATTTACAGCATTCTTATTTTGAAAGTCTTGGTAGTTTTTGCAAGCATTTTAGAACAGAAACAATACACTAATAATGCTCCATCAGTGCAGGGTTTAAGTAAAGGCCGGTATTTGCTATACAGTATCTGAGGTGATTTTGTCAAGTGCACGGTTTCCTACAGAAATTGCTGTCACTCTTTACCTCTAACATCTGCTTCCATTAAAAGCCACTCAGAATGGTAATTTAGTGACCTGCTGAGCCCCAAAGCCATCTCTACTGAAGCACACCTGTGCTTTTCTAAGAGTATAATGGGATCAGGACTATTAGTCGGCAATTAGAGATTGTTTAAACCTGAAGTATTACCAGATCACATTACAGGCACTGGCCAAAACTGAAACAAGTTCACAAGTGCAAGTCACCAGACAGAAATGGAAACCTCTTTAACGCTTATATATTTACTGTATGCTGAGAACATGATCATCATGTGCCGAGATTTTGGTATACAGGCTGCTTTGTTATAAATGCTGTGGAACAATAATAAAATAAATTAAATTAAAGATAAACCATGATATTTCTCAGGCTATATTTTGGTACATATGAACTCTTAAAATAATGTCACCTTTCTTTATATAAATATGAGTTGTTTCCACAGCTATGACCCTTCATTTGGAAAGTCTATTTAATGACAACATCCCCCGTTTTATATTAGTAGGTGACATAAGTGTTCGTATAATTTTGAATAATACTTGAAGCAGCCGGCAGTAAGGAGTTTAAAACATGCTTAACTAAAAATTTACATTAAGAAGACATTTGTGCACCGTGTGAATTTGATAACTTTTGATTGACCCCTGTGGATTATTAAATCTTAAACACACACATACAGTGACCGTGATTTGCGTAGCACTGAAAAACATGTCCAAGAGCTTACTTAATGTTTCACTTGTGGACCAATTTGGCCCGTCCAACACCCTGCAGCTGTTAACATACCGTAAAATGCTCAGACTGGGCCAGAAGACAGGAAGTGGCTTGTATTTAGCCATCAGCTTGATAACCACCGTCATTTGCTTTTCTTATGAGAAAAGTAAAGAACAAACTACACATGAAAAAAAACAGAGTCAATTACACACGGTCAAACTGGAATTACTGATGTGCATTTAAATGGTTAGGATTATCATAACATGTTATTGTACGCTCAATCTGTCAGTAGGCAATAAGTCAACGTTTTGAAATGTTTTTGTTTGCTTTGAAAACCATGTGTTAAAGCATGTCAAACGAGGCAGCAAAATAGTGTTAACGTCAACACGCCGCCCTCTAGTGTACAAGAGACATAGTTGAATGAAAATATGTGGAGCAGAACTAAAGATAAATGAAATAGATACGACGTAAGATTTAGTACATACCCATTTTCATTTTAATTTAATGTCAAAACTAATTACAGCAAGTTCAAGTGATGACCACAGTTAAACATGAAAACATAAAATTAATATAGTTCTGGACTGAATCCCAACAAAATGTTGAACACCGATACATGTCAAATAATTGATTAAATAAAAATTAGCCTAAATTGGAAATTAATTTGAACTATAGGACCGTAAGAATGAAAGAATGAATGAAATTTTCTGTTTAAAAAAACTGAAAAAGCTTTCTACTTCATAAAAACATTCGAAATAAAAAAGAAAACATTGATCTTTATCTTTTTCAAAGCTTAGCTGTAGGCTACTCTTATGTTATGAATCGTTCTCTCTTTTCTGTCTAACCTTTTGGAAAAGAGACTATGAAAAAAAATGTGTTAAAATTCATGATTTTAGGTGTGTCTCGTTGTAAATGATGACGAAATGTAATTTTGGGATGGACAATTCTGAGACACAAAAGACAATTTAGCCACAAGGTGGCAGCAAAAGCCTGTCTATAGCGGATATCTCAGTTCACGTTACATGAACACTTTGTGTTAAGGACATTTTTAACCGTACAGTAGCTAAGTACATGATTGTTAAAAACACTGAAAATTAAACAGCTACTGCAAATAAAAATGACTTTGATGGTCTATTTCATAGTGTTTTTCTACCGCAATGTTTAAAATAACTACAGCAAACAATCCCTTCATTTTAAGTCCAGTCCCATAAATTGCCACATAAAGCAGATGAATTTTGATTAATGTGATTTTTGTTTCTGTAACCACTCTTATCAGTGTAACTTTTAAATATCTACATTTTAATTATTGTAGCATATATGTGACTCTGGACCACAAAGCCAGTCTTAAGTAACACGGGTAAACTTGTAGCCAAAATGATCGATTTTTCTTTTACGCCAATCAATAGGATATTAAGTAAAGATCATGTTTCATGACGATATTTTGTAAATTCCTACTGTGAATATATCAAAATTTAATTTTTGATTAGTAATATGCATTAGAACTTAATTTGGACTACTTTAAAGGCGATTTTTTTTTGCGCCCTGCAGACCAGATTTTTAGCTGTCTCTCGGCCAACTTTAAGATGACGTATTAATAAAAATGACCCTATAATGACTGGTTTTGTGGTGTGTTAATTATAATCACGCTATTTTAAACCTACAGTAAATAAAAATGAAAATTCCGTCATCATTTACTCATCTTCATGTCGTTGCAAACGTTCTTACTTCCATGAAACACAAAAGGAGATTTTAGGCAGAATGTAGTAATCACAGCCAAAGTCACCATTCACTTTCACAGCATCTTTTTTCAATACAACAAAAATGAATGGTACCTCAGACTCATTCTGCCTAACAGCTCTTTTTGTGTTCCGCAGAAAGTTATATTTTATCCCTCTAATACCCACTGTGAGTGAAAGTCAACTGTGGCTCCTTCTGAGATGTTCAGATAGCTGATGAAGATGAACTAAGACTCAGCAGGGGGAGCCCATCATCCTCTGACTGTCTGTACAAGCCTTTTAAAATGTACACAAATGTTAATTTAACTAGATATAATCCAGAAACAGAATATATACAGTATGATAACGTTCATTAATTAACCTCTCCTAAATGCAATGATGAATTATCATAAGTAGGCAATGTTAATCACTCTTAAGAAGAGATCTTCTGCTCCACTGGAATACAACACTTCAGACTGAAGATCATAATGAAGGTTTTTGGGTAAAGCTACGCTACAGCCATCTCTATAACCAAAACCCTGTTTCACACTTTTGTAGAGAAACCGCAGAAGTGATGTCAGATTTGTGTAATGAGGTAGTTTCCACCGCCACCTTAATGAGATTTCCTTGGCAGCACTTATGGCTCCATCTAATGCAACATAATGCTGAACGCAAGACCCCCTGTTGATGCCTGATGATGTAATACATGATGCAACCGCGTGTAAGGCTTTGACCAGATTATATAAAAGATGAGGCCGAGGGATATTGGTGGAAAATCATGCCGTTAGGAGAGAACACGTCTTGTAGAACTTTGTATAAAGGCATAAATGTGGATCTGAGAAAGTACAGCTTCTCTCTGTTTGGTAACAGTCTACAAATAAGCTATTCTTTGATGCCATTCTGCTTTTATTGTTACTAAGAAACCTTTCAATATCTAAGTTTATGAAGAGGCTATATTGTGACTCATACAATGAAAGACTAATCTAATCATCAAATTTTAAGTAAGCTCTATTGTTAAATTGAGGTTTATTGAGCTATCTGTTGCTATAAATACTGATGTCCTCTGTGAGTTTGAACTGTGTGTGGTGGGGGGTGAAAAGCTCTAAAGCCATGTGCCATTTTAAACCTTTCTTTTATGTGCTTTTTTACTTCATGTAACCACACATGAAGGCTGGCTCCACAGGATCAAAGATACGACTCCTGCTTTTCAGAGTCTGAAGGGCTTTACAGTTTACCATTGCCTATATATATATATATATATGTATAATTTAAAATCTAAGTCTAATTTAAAATGTTTAAAACACATGCAAATAAATAAAATATACAAAAAAAGATAACTTTTTAATACAAACCTGGAAATGAACAGAAACCTTTGGCAGAGTTATGATGTAAAATTAGGAAATATTTCAGATTCTTCACTATTTTTAGGTCACTAATCAAATCATCAAATTTGTGACACTGATCATGTGAACTACTTTGTATGGATGGGCAGATGTACTTTTTCCATTACAGCTCAAGATGCTATTTGGATAATCTCAAATCATGCTGGAAAACATGATCATCGGGTTTGAAACACACTTGTAGATTACATGCAGCGTTATTGCTAAACTAAATACAAAGATATTCTAAAATATTTATTTCTTTGATCAAAATTGATGCTGATAAGCGAATTTTGTAATTGTTAATATAGTGGTCTCACATCTGCTGTATAATACAAGGGTCGGTTGATATACAGTATATGCTGGCTACTTTTTTCAATATAACAACTGTGCATCATAACTATTAAACTAAAATGTTCACACCACACAAGACCCTTAGGGTATATTTTAGAGTTTAACCGCAGCAAAACAAAATCTGCCCACCAACATCCTGCCTATACTGTAGCTAAATATCCAGACGCTTCTGTGCACAGTAGATCATTTATTGTGCTTTTTTACATTTACCTTAGTGTGTAATGTTGTTGTTTGTGCATTAAAAAGATTTGCAAAGTTTCAAAGCAGAAAGTTAAGTTCATTCTAAAGGGAGTTATTCTCAATATCAGGAAGCACTGTTTCTGAACTCTATTGCAGTCCTGGGTTTTCTTCTGGGAGCAAACACGTCACAATATCCCACATTTAAATAAATCCCGCCCAAGGCATAAGCTAAAAAAGTATGAGGGGGTGAGACCTGGTTGAGTTGCATTAGTAGTGTGTTGTCACTGATACACATTCAGCTGTTTGCGTTCACAGACATAAACATCTGTGTTTGTGTGAACTTTGTGTGTTTTTGACACTTGAGGAGAAAGAGTTGGATTTGAGTGTACACACTGCAACTGTGTGCTTTTGGAAGTGTGTGCGTGCGTGAAGTTTAAACTGACAAAGCTTTTTAAATGCATGCGAAGAATAAACATTTCATGATGACAAACTGCAATGTCAGTAACAACAATCAGATATTTTGTTTTTATGCATAAAATAAAATAATATAATATAATAAATGATCTGTGGGGTTTTGAGCTGGTACTTCACAGACTCATTATGGGGACACCTGAGACATTATTACATTTAGCAAAATTGACACAGAACAGAAGAAATTGTTGAATAAAGTCATTATTTTTGTTTTCCTTGCGCAAAAAAAAAATAAATAAAAAAGTTTTCTCGTAGCTTCATAAAATTACGATTGAACCATACTTTTACCCAGGTGCTGGGTAGTTTTTCTGCACTCTAAAAAATGCTTTTTATTTGTTTTTTAATCCAGATGCTGGGTTCAGTCATTTTATTGGGTTATTTTTTACAGTCAAGTCACTGGCTTTTTGCGTCCTCTACAGGAGAGGGTGGTCCTCAGTGCCACGGGTTTGGTGCACTTCAGCAAAATAAAGGTTTGTATATATTTTATTTCATTTATAAAGTCTTTACTGTGCTGTAAATTATATTATTTTACACAGTGCAACATACAAGGATGACAGTCAGTGGCGTCAGCAGCAGTCATTCCGTATGATGACCTTTTGCCCTTTCACACTGTAAAAAATAAAAAACGCAATTTGTTGAGTCAGCTTAAAATAATTTGTTACTCTGCTGCCTTAAAATTTTAAGTTCAGTCAACTAAAATAAGTTTAGTCAACTTGAAATGTTAAGTTGTACTAAGTAACAACTTAGATATTTGTGTTTGCTAAACTTAACAGATGGGTAAGTTACACAGCTGCCTTATTTTAAGTTGATTCAACTCAAATATCTAAGTTGTCACTTAGTATAATTTAACATTTCAAGTTGAATAAACTTTTTTGAGTTGACTGAATTAAAAATTTTAAAGCAGCCAGGTTACAAATTATTTTTAGTTGACTCAACAAATTGTTTTTCACAGGGCATAAAATGAGCTGATTCATGTGTTCTGTCCAATATTTACCCAGCACTGGGTTGCCAAATAACCCAAGTTAGGTTGTTTTTAACCCAGCATTTTTTAGAGTGTACCTTTCTAGGCCTTGAATGTGTCAGTTGCATTACTGTCTATGCAGGGTCAGAAAGCTCTCGAGTTCATCAAAAATATCTTAATCTGTGTTCTGAACATGAACGGAGGTCTTATGGGTTTGGAATGACATGAGGATGAGAATTTTCATTTTGGGTGAACTATTCCTTTAAAACTAGATGATTTATTGCCCATTGATAGAGCTATTAAAGGTGTCAGTGTGCCCCAGGTTATGTGTTGGTGTTTTTGCGCTATTTATATATGGCAGAGCGTGTGCTAAGATGATGGGAGACATGTGTTCAGCCAGCCACGTTCCCTCTAAGCCACGAACCAAAGAGGAAGGTGAGGATGGGATAAGAGCACCCGTCCCTGTGCAGCAAGGTTTGCTGTTTCAGCTGTGGGGGATCCAGCTATATGGGCTGACATCTGAGTGCAGCTTGCTTAACACGCAGGACAGACATTTTTGTCACCGCGTGTCCTGTGTGACACTTAAAGAGATAGTTCACCCCAAAATGAAAATTGCGTTATTCATAGATTATGTTATCATTTACTCACCCTCCACTTGATTATTGTTTTCTTTGCACACAAAAAGTATTTTTGCAGTTTTATAAAATTAAGGTTGAACCACTGATGTCAAATGGACTATTTTAACAATGTCCCTTACTCTCAGATTTCATCAAAAATATTTTAATTTATGTTTCGAAGATAAACAAAGACTTAACGGGTTTGGAACGACATGAGGGCGAGTAATTAATGACAGAATTTTTATTTTTGGGTGAACTATCCCTTTAAGCATATGGTTCTCAAGTAACAGTATTTTGATTTTAAGAATGTTTACGTATTTGCAGTGGAAAACCAGAGAAAAATACTTTTTTTTGCAATGTATGGAGTTGCATGGCATGTTTTCATGTTTCTAAAGATGGAAAATCTTGATGGTTTTAGATGTTTCTGTGTATGGACATTCCATTTGTAGGGTTAGTATGTGCATGGGTATGTAGGATAATTAGCGTGACTCTTGGCATATGTGTGAGAGAGCAGGAAGCAGTGAATATGTGTGTGTATAAGGAGGGGGTTCATAATCTCATATGCAATCAGCGAAGCCTCATTTTCTGCGTCAGTCCGACACACAGTCATGTGTCTGCGTCAGTGAATCAACCACCAGTTTCATGTTGTGGTTGTTTTCAAAATGGTTTGTTTTCCTCATTCTTCAGTTAGTGAAACAGCTGCCCTCTCATGGATCGCTGTAAGCTTCTGGATGAAATGTGACTGGTTAACTACACAATGGCTTAGTCCTGCTGGGCTGATGGGGGATGGGGTTTCTTGTCACATGATATGAACCATATTTAATACAGTCTGAACTACATACAGCAGGACTTACAGCAGTGGGTGAGTCAGTGGCACAATCTCACAATCTGTGTCAGTGACCCACTAATGACCAAATTCTGCTTGTTTGTTAATACCAGTCGTGTGACCAAACCTGGAATTCAATGAGAAATACAAGTACATTGAATTCTCACAACGTTAAAAACTGTGTAAGCGATAATGTGACGTCAGCTGGTCATTATCACAAAATAAACCCTTGGTCAGGACCCCAGTGTTAATGAAGGGGTTTTATATAATTCCAAATGGGTTTATTTTGAGATAATGACCAGTTGATTGCACATTATCCCATTAATTACATGGCTACTTACTAAATAAAAAAAAAAGTGAATTAAATATTGATTTGCATTCAGATTATTTTATTATATTATAGCTAAAAGCTTAATATACCACCATTATCAAAAGGTTGAAGTGAGTAAGGTTTTATAAGACACTTTTATTTAGCAAGGATGCATTAAACTGATCAAAAGCAGCAGTGGTGACTTTTATATTGATGCATAATAGTTCAAATAAATGGTGTCCTTTTAAACATTCCATTAAAAACACGTATCACCGTTTCAACAAAAGTTTAAGCAGAACAACACAACAATGATAACAATAAGAAATGTTTCTTGATTATAAAATCAGCATATTAGAATGATTTCTGAAGGATCATGTGACACTGAAGACTGGAGTAATGGCTTTTTACTGTTTTTTTTTGTTTTGTTTTTTTAATCAAAAACACTACAGAGAAAAATCTTACCAACTTTTGAATAGTAATATATAGCTTAGTCATCTATTATGTTCACCGTAAAAAAATTACTTGCTCATTTCCTTCATTTTAGCATGAGCTAATAACAAAAATAGCTGTGATCAACAGCTTCAACACTGTTTCCAGAAACAGCATGAAGGGTGGGTGGAAAATAGCATCGTTCTCTGTCACCCTTGCTTTTGTAATCACTCTAATGTTACATCTAGGTCACCGTGGTTTACAAAGCTTAATAGAGCTGTGAAGTGTGTAAATCAACAGCCATCAACAATGTGGCATGTGAGTTTACATCTGGATAACCCTGATGGTGTATCTGCAACCCTTTCACATCACCTGCTACTTACATCTTACAACTTCTTCACTATCCTTGAAGACATTGTTTGCCAATCAGTTAAGAAAGGCTACATTACCAGCTAGACTACACTGTAAAAAACAATTTGTTGAGTCAACTTAAAATAATTTGTTACCTGGCTGCCTTAAAATTTTAAGTTCAGTCGACTCCGAAAAAGTTTATTTAACTTGAAATGTTAAGTTATGCAAAGTGACAACTTAGATATTTGAGTTGATTCAACTTAAAATTTTAAGGCAGCTGGGTTACTTACCCAGCTTTTAAGTTTAACAAACACAAATATCTAAGTTGTTGCTTAGTACAACTTAACATTTCAAGTTGACTAAACTGATTTGAGTTGACTGAACATAAAATTTTAAGGCAGCAGGGTAACTAATTATTTTAAAGCTGACTCAACAAATTGTGTTTTTTACAGTGTAGTACGAATGGTTAAACTAGCCAAAGCAGCATGGATGCTAGTGCAAGATGGTCCATTCAACAGTGATAGTTGCAATTGTTGGCATCAATAGCCTCGGCGACCCGAGTTCGATTCCCGCCTTGAGGTCCTTTGCCTGATCCCGCTCCCCTCTCTCTCTGCCCAGGACATTCCTGTCACCCTCTACTGTCCTGCCCATTAAAGGCACAAAAAGCCCAAAAATATAACTTAAAAAAAAAAAAACAGTGATAGTTGCAATTAAAACAAAAGATCAAAATTTAAACGCATCACAGGGCCTTTACAAATAAATGTTGTTCAACTTACATCTATGTTAAATCATGTTTGTCTTTAAAACAAAGTTAGCTAAATATTGTTCTCCTTGTGCTTTTCTTCCATTCACTCTTCCTGTTAAGGATTTTAAAAATTCCTCATAATTTACTCATCCCCATGTCATCTAAGATGTTCATGTCTTTCTTTCTTCAGTTGAAAACATTCCAGCATTTTTCTCCATATAGTGGTTTTCAATGGAGATCAGTAGTTCTACGCATGCGTGTCTGCACGCATTATGTAGGAAAGGTCACGCATGGTTAGTTCTTAGGTAGGGTACAGCGAAAAACTCCACCTCATTTTCTCCTCCAACTTCAAAATTGTCCAACATCATTGTTTTGTTTTGTTTTGTTTTTGTAAAGGCCGTTTGACTTTGTAAACACTGGGTCGGTACTTCTGCCAACAAGCATTGTGGTTAAAAAATACATACATTTGTTCAAACCATTCGTTCTGCTAGATAAGACACTTACTAGATAAGACACATTCCACAATCTGGACCTTCAACCTGTTGATCGCCATTGAAGTCCACTATATGGAGAAATATCCTGGAATGTTTTCCTCAAAAGCCTTATTGGTTTTTATATTTATTGTATGGACACGCTAAATATTTTTCATCTGCTTTCCAAAGAAGAAAGTAAGTCATACAGGTCTGTAGCAACACGAGGGTGAATAAATGATGACAGAATTTTATTTTTTTGAGTAAACTATCCCTTTAACATTATCAGTGGCTGTAATGGCTGATGAAGGTGCAGTCTGTCACAAGTTTCCATGCACAAACTTAACCTAAGCGACTCAACCCACAACAAATAATGCTGAAGCTTAAGGTCACATGTTAACCTTTAAACAGGGTGATGTTATTGGGCCACAGAGGTCTTCTAATGTGTCTATTTATTCAATTAGTGTAAATGTCAGTGTGTCAGAGAGCATGAAGCTGAGGGTGGTATGTTTGGGTTTGATGGCAGACACTGCACTATGTGCTTTACTCACCTGATAAATAGATCTTTGTTTGTTTTTCTTTCATCTTCGAAAGTCTGTTATAAAATAGATCAAACAAGAGAACAGACTTTTCTCCTGGCCTGGTTCAGATTCGCTTCATCCTGCCAATATTTTTACTGGCCCCACCACAGAACAATGTGTTATTTTAAGCTACATAATTTTCTTTTGTTTTTTTACTTTGTTTTTTTTTTAAATAAAAGCATTAAACTTTTCTATTCTTTTCTTAAAAAAGTAGTTTGATGTTATGTGTTAGCCAACTAGGTAACTTTACTTTGGTGACATATTTAAAGGTATAGTTTACCAAAAAATGAAAGTTCTGTCATTAATTACTCAACCTCATGTCGTTCCAAACCCGTAAGACCTTCGTTCATCTTCAGAACACAAATTAAGATAATTTTGATAAAATCCAAGAGCATTCTGATCCTGCAAAAACAGCAATGCAACTGACATGTTAAAGGCTCAGAAAGATAGTAAGGACAACATTAAAATAGTCCATGTAACATCAGTGGTTCAACCATAATTTTATGAAGCTACAAGAATACTATTTGTGTGCAAAAAAACTAAAATAACAACTTTATTCAGCAATTCTTCTCAAAATTTAAAACAATTTGCACCAATAATTTGCAAAACATAACAGAGGACCACATGTTTTTGCATTTTGTAAGGTACATGTACTGTATGTGAGCCACAAATGCAAAATGAAATGATATTATTATTATTATAATATTAATATTATCTCTTTGGCAGACAGTAAGAAAAGTGATGACAGTATGTAAAAAAAAAATAAAAAATTAAACAAAACAGCATAATAGATATTCCAATGAACATTAACAAGTAGAAAATGCAACAACAGTAATTACTAAAATTACAATTACAGCTACAACAACCAAGAAACAGCACCATAAAACAAGCCAAAAGTCAGCGCCATCTTTGTGGCAAGCAGTTCCAGGATTTGGGGAAAAACCAAATGCTTCAAACCCAGAAAATTGGAATCTCAATGAAATACTCATAAATTCATGACAGAAAGACTTTTTACAGTCAACCTGCAGCAAAATACAAACAAAATGACATATTGCTGAGCTTCAGAGATGTGGTGGCATTTCTATTTTTGCTTCGTCTCGTTTAAGGAGTTGATATTCATATCCTTGGAGCATGCAGAATGTGTCTTACTCATCCGTGCGTGATGTTGTCAGGAGCTTGATGAATTATTCATTACAGGCCTTTATTTTTGCATGCCACTTTAGGTTTGGATCAACCGCATAGTGCATCATTCAGGTGGCCGACGGTAGTTGGTGCAAAAGAACAGTCAATATTTATGTGGAGGGTGGGGGGTCATTGTAGTCATAGTTACAACTAAATTGTTCCTTATCGTTGTCAAGACTGTTTAAAGCAGCAGACATAAAACATTCATGCAGCAGACATCCTCACGGGATGTAAATATATTTCACGTCGCAAGATCTTGACACTTCAAATGTTCCTAAAATGCACACTTTGCCAGTTCAATTCAACAATCCCATAAGGATACTAAACATGTATGAGAGCAGCATGATCTATACACTCTCCAGAAAGCTGGAAATATGATAATTTAATGGTACAATAAAACGTAAGGTGCACAAGTAGGTTTGTGGTGGATTATTTAGGTTTTGGTGTTCGTATCATCATGGATCAGAGACGCTGACCGCAGCTTTCTGTTGAAGTGGGGAGGGTCGGCATGACCTAACACATTGCATCTAAATTCTGCTGCTAAGAGAGTCATCTATTATCCATGCTGTGCTTCCTGCAGCCCACGCACTCTTTTCATAGAGAGATTATGCAATTTCCACCCAGCAGAAATCCCGTTTCTTAACATCAGTAAGAGGACCATTACAGAAACACTATAGAAACAGTACAGAAAGATGTTCATGCAGACATGCATAAACCATCTCTACTGTGTATGCATTAAAATCGTCGCGATTTGGGTTTGCTAACATTTGTCAGGAATAGATTATGCTTTTTGTGACCCCCTGCTTGCAGTCAATGTAACAGAAACAAACACACTGCTATAGAACTCAGAGGCACTTTTTTAATGAAAAAGTGTGTTTTTGGATTGTCATTTTATGCAATTAATGTATTTTACATGAATGGACACATACAGTGTATTCCTACAAATTAAACTCTATTGCCAGCATATGTTTATTACCACAAAAATCCATTACAAAAATTTCCACTTGTCAAAGATAGAACAGGTATAGTCCTATTGGGTTACAGTGAACAGGGCAAACATATAAAATAAAGATGCAAGCAAGATGTGTGTTAACATGCTTTTACTATGACAAAATCATATGTGTAAACTTACTATATATCAAAATGTACAACTTTATTGCATGACAATGCAACACTATAAGCTTAGTATCCCAAAACAACTATGAAAATGTTAATTTAAGCAGTTTTCTGATTAAATAATACAATCATATACATTTTAATTTTAATATTAATATAATTTGTAAGTGCAATTATATTACATTTTTAGCTTTAATTTAATCCCTGCAAAAATGTACTTCATTCACTTTCACTGTACACTGAAAAAAGCATTTGGTGTAGAAGCAATTTTCATTCAGTAGTAAATTTTACAAACAGCTATTAAAAAAAAAGTCTCAATGAATTTCAATTTCACATTATATTTACTGTGAAATTCTGAAATAGAAAAACTGAATTCTTTTCTGGTAAAATATACTCCAATAATAATCAAATAAAGTAAGACAAAATAATTATAAAATAACTTTAAAAATTACAGTCTCACTGAAACCTGTTTTTGCCTTTTTAAAGGCATAGTTCACCCAAAAATGAAAATTCTGTCATTAATTATTCATCCTCATGACGTTCCAAACCTGTAAGACCTTCGTTCATCTTCAGAACACAAATTAAGATATTTCGATAAAATCCGAGAGCTTTCTGAAAATCACAGTTGAACCACTGATGTCACAGGCTGTTGTCCTGACTGTGTTTCTGTGCCTTGACTGTGGTACCCTGGTGAAAAAACCAGCATATGCTGGTAGGTATGTTTTGATGCTGGAATGCTGGTTAGGTAGGTTTTGATGCTGGTTTAAGCTGGTCCTTTGCTGGTTTATGCTGGTCCTTAGCTGGTTTAAGCTGGTCCTTTGCTGGTTTTTGCTGGTCATGTTGCTGGTCAAGGACCAGCATGAACCAGCAAAGGACCAGCATAACCCAGCTAAGGACCAGCTTAAACCAGCATCAAAACCTACCTAACCAGCATCCCAGCATCAAAACATACCTACCAGCATATGCTGGTTTTTTCACCAGGGTAGGACGAAGGGTCAGAAAGCTTTTGCATTTCATCAAAAATATCTTAATTTGTGTTCTGAAGATGAAGGTCTTACCGGTTTGGAACGACATGAAGATGAGTAATTAATGACAGAATTTAAATTTTTTTGGTGAACTGTGCCTTTAATCAACATTATATGGCACTAATTGTTTGAGCTTAATTCGCATTGAGGCTCGATTGTTCTTTAAATGTTCAGTTCAAGTTTTTTTTTTTTTTTTTGTGTTTACAATATGTAAAATCGAAAAATAGAAACATTTTTGATACAATGGTGCATTCACAGACCAAGCGCCACTGAATCCAAATGTCAGTATCAATGACAAGGCCGTACTATTCAGTGTGAGGGCTAAAACACACATCCACAACATAGCGCATTCACAGTAAATGTGTGCACTAATCTCCCTGAGCTCCAGCTCTAGCTGTTGTTCCAGAGAGTAATTCTTCCAGCATGAGTCGACTGTCACTAATCATTCAATCAGTTCACTCACGGGAGCGCAAACTGCCCGAGCAGCAGATTCCTTCAGCGAGAGTCAGAGCGGAACTCGGCGAGCGCGGTAATCCATACACGCACGAGCACGCACACATACACACGCTCACGCGTCCGTGAGGAAAACAAGAGCTTGCGCATCTATTTTTGCTCTGTGCGACCTATGGTTTTACAACAGATGCAAACCAGACTGAAAGCCTACTGGCTAATCGATATCAGAAAAAAGTGAACCTGTAGCCACAGAATCTGATTCACTGTATATGGTTACAGAAAAGCAATGAGCTGAAGTAACAGGATAACAGCGCATCTACCCGCTAAAGCAGGGACAGAAAACAAACTGATAGGGGCGTGAGTCGTCTTCATTAGACAGTTGAATAGGCTAGGCTGCTGCCAACAGCGGGAGGAGGACGTGTTGTTCTGTCTGATGGCAGAAAAGACATTTTTGAGATCACCCAGGTGGAATAAGCCTCAGGCGAAAGGTGGAGTTTTATTGCATTATCCTTGTCATAATGAAAACCTGTTCAACATGATGTGTTTGACTACCGAAGTATCGACAATGTAAAATTAAAATTGCTCCTAACCAATACTTTAAAGGAGACCTATTATGCCCCTGTCACAATAAGTTTTAGCTAAAAATACCACACAGATCATTTATATATCATTTGCCTTTACAGCTCATACATCAGATACTCTGCTGAAAAACATCTGTTTGGTTTTGATTATCATGTGTATTGCACTGAAATCATGCGCTTTAAAGCCATATCAGTTTAAACTTCTGATATAGGGTTTTTTGAGCGCACACATCTAAAGAACGCACACAGAAAGTGGCTATAACACGGCATGCAGTACTAAACTAAGATCTCTTTCATGTCTTATAGCACTTAAACTGTCAAATACACACAAGTTTATGTTAAACACACAGGATTTACAAAAAACAGTCAGGTATGTCTTTGAAGGTAAACAAATCGCAAGTTCATATTAGATCTGTGTGGCAGCAATGTAAAATACACTAAAATAAATGAATAAATCCACTGCTCTCTTGTCTCCTCTGCGCTCATCTGTGCAGCCAAAGAAAGAACTGCTTTGCTAAAACTTTTGCCATGGTGTTAGAACTGGTACACCGATGTCATCGTGCGTAGAAATGTGCAGATAAAGGGGTGGTAATATTATAATTAGATCCCCTAACCACGTCACGTGGAGCGAAATCTGATGCATTTGTTTTTTCACATGCTTGTAGAAAAAGGTTTACCAAAACAAAGTTACTGGGTTGTCCTTTTTCACATTTTCTCGGTTGGTAGTTGCACTGGGTACCTGATTATAGCACTTAAAAAGAGAAATAGTCTGATTTTCATGATACGTCACCTTTAACACTCAAGTAATGTCTCCACTATTTTCTTTTGGCTTTTGTCGTTTTCCAAATGAATCATTCTTATGTTGGCGACTTTTGAATTGGTCAAATGGAAAGCAGTCTGAATTGATTAGTGATTCAATCTGAATCATTCCAGACACATCACATACACACTGAATCATTTAAATACAATTCAGTACAATCTAATTCATTTAAACCTGAAAATCCATCCTACTGTGTGTTGAAGTTTTATTCAGAATACATTTAATGAAGATGTAAATAAATCTGTGATTCAGATTTTAACTGATGAAAGTGTGTAGCCTAGAGATTAATTATATAAAAAGTTAATCAAATCACAAATATTACATGAATAATTTGTGCACAACACTACAAAAAATAAGTTTCTTAAAAGTAACCTATTTTAAGCTAGCTTTTTAAAATTAAAGTTGAACCACTGATGTCATATGTACTATTTTTAACAATGTCCTTACTACCTTTCTTGGCCTTGAACATGGTAGTTGCGTTGCTGTCTATGCAGGGTCAGAAGCTCTCGGATTTCATCAAAAATATCTTAATTTGTGTTCTGAAGATAAACAAAGGTCTTACGGGTTTGGTACAACATGAGGGTGAGTGTGTAATTAATGACAGAATTTTCATTTTTGGGTGAACTATACCTATTCTATTTCTATTGTTTATCGACAATTGGTGTAAATTGTATTATAGACAATAGGTAATACAAGACATGACCTCTAAAATACTGTATCCCATGATTAGGTTGGTAGATTACATCTGACAAGAACAAAGGCTTATCAGCAGTACAGTGATCATGCCAACTAATGCAAACACAATCAAATGAGATACTATTGTGTAGCAAAGAAACATACATGTATATCAGATATTCCACCTGTAAGTACTCGCACAAGAACTGATTCTGTGTTGGCTGGAGTGCTGCATTGTGTTGTACTGTGCGAGGCAAAGGAAGGGAGGGGAGGATCTGGAAAATAGCCACATAACTTAAAAGCCTTCAGCGCTGATCTGGGACCAGCATTTAGGTGTCCTAATTATGGCGAAGATTATGATTTGTTAAGCTTTAATTCCTTGGTAATTGTATAAAGCTAAGATTTCAGTGAACAACGACAATGGAGCATGCTTTTAAAGAAAGGGAATGAATGGTGCGGGCGTTTTAGTATTAGAATTAGCCTATAATGAGTTCATACAATGGGCAGAATGATGTCAATTTAATACAGTTATACAAAAAATAAATGGGTACAAAATAAATGTACATGTATTTCATAATAAGGGATTTTATGCACTTCTCTTTTAAAGAATAGTTGGAATTGAATAGACAATGTTTAACGTGTGCAAACACCAAAATTTTAAACGTAAGTTAGAAAGTGCATGGACTGTAGACTAGTAGCAGACTTGTGTTCAATTATATGGAATAAAATGAACATTGAATTGATTTGTAAAGACATGTTTTATCATCTCTACTGCTATTTACGTAAAGTGCTATTAAAATTATAAAAACTGCTATAATTAATATGGCTTTCAGCTGTCATGCCAATGGCTTAAATGTTCAGTACGTAATTCTGGACTCTCTATTGACCCGAGGTGACTGAAACATAAAATTGCAATTTACTGGCAGAGGAACATTGGAAGCGTAACATTTTTGTGGCAAATCAAACCAAATGATTTTATGTACAGTGAACTAAATGAAAATCCATTAAATTATTTTGATGTAGGGGCTTTTTACAGCAGATAAATGCAATTAATTTGGAATTATTTAGTTCATTAGCAAACCATGAAATTAATTGAATCCCAGTTTGCAGTTGATTCAAACATGAACATCTCACTCCTTCTAGATGTCAGTTATTTTCGTAACATATTCAAGTACCTTTTAAAAGCTAAACATAATGTTTGTAGCTTCCTTTTTGCCTTGGCAGAGGATTAGAGATCGCTATTGATTTCATATGCAGCACTAACACTGCATCACCGTGTGGAATCGATCAGCTGTTCAAGTGCTAAAGAGTAATTGTAAACTTGTGGAAAAAATAAACCTTACTAATGGGAAACTAGACCACTATTTTACTAAATGGCCAGTCAATTTTATTGAAAATCAGCTGTTTCCTGTAGTTTTTTATAGATTATATATAAAATGACAGGTACAACGATATTTTATTTGATTTTTATTATTTGATTAAGTTTCACAGACATCTTCCTGTCTCAGCATCCTGAGAGATGAGGACTTCATCAGAAGTAAAGGGATGAGAATCATAAGAAATGTGATGAATCTTGTTCCAATTATTGCACTAAGTCTCACAAGTACAAACAGATATGACCATAAGTAAGGATTTGTGGCTCAGTTTGAATGACTGAATCTGATGTTAATTCAGTAACACCTCTGACTGATTTAGTGAGTGAATGAGTTGATTTAAACCAATGAGTTTGCCTGTGACTCATTTATGAGCTGCTCTGAATGACTCATTAAAAAGGAGCTCTTCATAATTCATAAGAATGCAGGCATCCTTGAATGATTAACAGAATTTTAATAATATATTAAAGGGGTCATGAACTAAGAAATGAAAATTCCCTCGATCTTTTGACATATAAGAGGTCATTGGACTATAAAAACATCCTGAACTCAACTTTCTTGTTAATATAAAAAACAGCTTATATTGAAGCCAATCTGCCAAAACGTCAGGTTGTGGAATGTGCCACATCATGATGTAATAGTGTTACTAAACCCCGCCTTTGCAGAAGATGATCAACGCCCGCTTCTACATCACTGCCTGTTTAGCCCCACCCACTGATTCATGCATGTAGTGTAAATAATGAGAGAGGCAAACACAGGTCTACACAGAAATCAAACGATAAAGACATGGCAAAACACAGTCTTTGCACTGCCTTCCTTCAGATCCCAACATTAGGGAAGAATGAATGAACTTTATTTTTAATGAAGTTCTAGACTGCATCAGTAAGAAAGTAGTCCTTTGTACACTTCATTTTACAGTGGATTCATTTACAAACAAGGCACAAATCGACGCATGACCCCTTTAAGCCTCCGATCATTGACTTGTAGAAGATTACAGTTAACTTGTTTTCTTTCATTTAGCGCAGGTTTTGAATTTCTGTCACAATAATCAATATATCGACTTATCGCACTATATATGTACATGACCTCAATCATTTTTGGTGATGCAATATATTGCCCATTATATTTAGAAAAAATCAATGTCAAAATGCAAACAAAAGCACGCACATCAATCTAAAATGGGTGCTTGACGAATAAACGAGTAGGAAAAAAATAATTTTTATAAAAGTGAATGTCACCATGTTTTTTGCATACCACTTGTGCCTGTGTCTTTTGCAACTTCTCATACATAATGTGGTGTAGTCATGAGGTGCTAGTTCAAATTTAAAAAATGCTTCTACAAAATAAGTTTCATCTGCAGATATGACCTTGTTTAAGGATCTGTGCCTTTGTGTATACGGACATCTGACTGCTAAGTAGGGATTGTGTTTTTCAGCAATAATGTGCACCCTTAATTTACAGAGGAAGAAAGGTCAGGGAAAAAATCTGTAGATGGAAAAATCTCCATACAAGTTCTTTATGTGTAGTAGGTGTGTAGGCCTTCTTGTCTATTACCTGTTATTATGCTGTTATATTATGATTATATATTCATTGGAATAAAATGGTCTTAAAATGACAATAATATCGCTTATCGTAGTTATTTCTGGGGCAATACATTGCACAACAAAAAGTTGTTATCGTGACAGGGCTGCTTTTGGAACTGATTGATTGTAGGGCTAACTGATCTGAGCTTTGTGCTTCTGTTTTTCAGTGAGCATTGCCAAAAATATCCGCAAATAATGCTTCTTTCACTCAAAAACTTACACTGCCCTCCAAAAGTTTGGAAACACCCTTGGCAAAGTGTGGTTTTGGATGATATCAGCATAAATCCTTATCATTTTTTGGTGCAAATACATTAAAGTAACTTGACATTATCATTGAAGACCAGCAATAATAATTTTCATTTTGATTACATAATAATGGCAATATATACATGTCAAAGTCAGACATGCCCCTTTGCCAGCTGTGATGCCTGGTTACTGGTTTAAACTTGGCCCAGGTTTTTAAAAGATTTTTGGGTCAGCACACCTTAATAGCTTCAACAATTGATTGCCAATTAAGTTTAGAATACAGTGAATTTAGGCCCAGATTATGCAGAGCTGTAATAGCTGTTAATGGTGGATATTTTGATTAATCAAAAAGTTTGTAGTTTGTGTTGTCCCTTATCAGTGCAAAATTATCACTAATTAAAAACCAAAACCCCACTTTTCTAGGGCGTTTCCAAACTTTGGGAGAGCAGTGTAGGTCCATAAACTCAGATTAAAAAGGCCTATGACCAAAAAGTTCCAAAAAGAAATACAAAACCTGTGCTAACTGAAAGAAAACTACCTGGTCTCATGACAAAAACATGCCTGTGGGAATGTTTTCGTGAGATGCAAAATATCACTGCGGTTTCCAACAGAAATGTCCACTAGATGCCGTAAAACAGCGAGCACTTGTAATCGTTTTCATACACAGTTATGATTACAGCTCCACATGTTTCGCTTTCTGGACATAACAAGCTTGCTCAGTAGATCATCCGGCACGGAATTGGACTTAGGATGTGTAATCCTAGGGTACAAATCCTGTGAAAAACATGACTCACGATGAAAGAGCTGAAAGCTGAGAGATCGAAAAACAAGGTAAAATGACATGCTCACAATTGCGTTTATACGTTCCCACACGTTTTCATCATGAGACCAGGTTGAAAGAAATCAAGTTGACAAAATGACAAAAAAAAGGTCATTTTTGCCCAAGAACACCAAATTAAGTAAAGTATTTTCAGCATAGCACAAAAGTTAAACAATTAAATCAGTTTTGAATAAAAACTCAATTCCCAATCCAGAAGGTAGGAGGCAAAAAAGTTGAGAGCGAAAACAAGGAAAAACAGTCCACCATCTAATGCACAGTCCAGCATAGCCTTGGGAACCAAAGACAACTGTTGTCTTGTCATCTTTGGCACTTTCTTCTCCGGCCTAGAAGAGAAAGATCATCGGAAAGAGTGAGAAAGTGTGTGAATTTTCCCACTGTTCTTGGCCGAGCCGAGTGACTGCATGGTCTGTGCGTTTAGTGGCTGCTAATCGTCTCTTCCCGTCGTTGTTGTGGAAGTGCATCCTGTGCCAAGGCCTGAACCACCCTCGCCTGGCACGCTGCCTGGACCATCTCGCCCAGCCTGCATAGCTGAAGTGGCTTGTGGAGCCAGCATGGACACGCAACCCAGCGGGACGCTCCTCACAACACCGCCCAGCGTCAAAAGAGAGCAGATCTGTTCCGTTAGCATGCACATGCTAGTGCTGAAAATACATTCCTCTCATGCCAAAGCATAGGCCTGATCGGAGCACATACTGTACTCACTGGAGAACATATAGCTGTTGAAGCCAAACAGAAGATTCAAGACCAAAATGTGTCCTGAACGCAATTTGCATGCCACAATTCCCGGTCTCGCAGATTGCTCTGCAGCGCAATCTATAATGAGCCTAATTTACATATAAAGGAGGCGTGTTTGCATAAAACATTGAGTCAATTTAAATAAATCACAAAACAGCTCGATTTCAATGCATTTATTGCAAGATCAAACAAGATTGCGTATGGTTTTTGCACAACCTGCAGGCTTTGGTGCTCAAGCAGCACAAGTGTTAAGTGAATTCGCTCCTAAGTGTCTCAAAACACAAAAGAACTGGATATTTGCTCAAATGTTAATGTCGCATTTTGAGGATTACAATCGTTCTGGTGATTCTGTGAGGGTGTTAATGATGATTATCATATGAGGACGCGTTTCTGAATTGTAATCTTCTTAATTAGCGCTCGCAGTCATCTGTTGTGTTCATCAGCAGTGATGTAAATGACTGCATTAATAATTGATTGTTGTGCACAGTGATCTCCAGCTACATGCTCTTAACAGATGGCCTGATGCTGAATGGAGGTTTCTGCAGCTGTTGGTTACAAGTTAAGGCAGGTAGAACTGGATTTCATTTTCACCAAAAGCTGTTTGTCTTTTTCCTGCCTCCGTGGATTTCTTCAAGTCTTCTTTATAAGGGCAGGATCACATGCCCTTCATCCCCTGGCGAACTTACATATTTCTGATTATTTACTCTTTGTTTGGAAGGGGTGGTTTTTTTTTCAGCTTGGTCAGCTGACTAGATTTGTTACTGCCAAGGTTGTCCTTAGATACCCTTGTTGCACCTAGTCTTTGCAATTCAAGCTTAATCTGTTACACGGGGAAAGCGCAGCCGCGTAGGAGGGAAACAACATCAATCTTACAGCTGTGGAGATGTCACGCAGCTTACCTATTTCCACCCCTGCTGTCCTGAACAGCCGTAGCGCACATGCTTTGACCTGTTTAGTAGCTCTTGAGCCCTGTTTTCAGATACAACATTATTGAGGGAGCAGCGTGGTCTTTTGTAAGAATGCCCACGCAAGGCCTTGCCAGGTTGCGGCTGAGTGTATCGCTAGCATCGGATTCCATCCCCATGGAGAGACAGAACCAAGGAAACCAAGGGGCTGATGAATAAATAGTATCCCGCTTACTTTACTGTGAAAATGTTACCGTGTTTGCTATACACCAGAGATCAGCGCATGCACATGAGCAATAAAAAAGGACAAAATTAAGTATTTTTATCATGCACTAATCCTTTATAGTCATGAAGCATGTTTTATTTAATCATGTGTTGAATTAGAATACAAACACTAGTAAAATTTGATTAAAATGTGGTATTTTTTGCACTGCAATGAGAATTTCATATGCACGGTCCAGTAAATCGCATGCTGCAGGCTAGCAGCAAAAATATATTGTGTTTAGTGCATCATGACCCACTGATAGCATAGCACAAGTCACGTTTTGCCTGCAATGGGCTTATTTAAATTTGCTGAAATTTGCCTATAAATACACATTTTTTTTTTAGTGGATTCAGTTCTTGAATAATAAATGCAATGTATTTTTGCTACTAGCCTCAAGCGCCATTGCTGGCCTTCTCATTAACAGCGTGTTTCACGCACTGATGATATTTCATACATGTGAGCTTATTATAAATATTCTAATGAGATTAGAAATAAATTTGCTGTTAAGAAGGCGCAAAGAAAAGTGCTTTTATTCATTATTTACTGCCGAACATGATTTGTGCGCGTATCTAAATGTGTAAAATCACACAGAATAGAATGAAACGGTCGTAACGCATAAACCAAAAGCCGCTTAACTAATATGTATATGTGTTGATATGTATATATCTGTGAATTGGTTCAGAACCTATTATTAGATCTGTTATGCATGGGTTCAGCAGGTCTTTCTCTTCTCTCCCACACACTGCAGTGTTTGAAGAGTGTAGTTATAGTTTAGAGCACTGGCACTGATGCCCTTTACTAGTCGTCTTCAATCCTCTGTGGATTGCAGTTCAAGCAGATATGATGAAATATCTGCTGCAGACCTCTGTGTGAGGAAATAGTAAAACGGTCTTGGCATATGTTTGCCAGCCATTTTTTTAGATTAAAGCTTTGAAAACATTAACGTTCCACTGAACTTGAAAGGCAGCATTTACAGCTAGTGGTGAAAATGTCAGGATTTAAAAATCCTCTTGCAGACATTCGCTTTAAATGGCGTTTTGGAAAACCAGAAACCAACTGCATTTCTTTATACCAGAGGTAGAAATGGGTCATGAACGCCCTGTCATGTAACAAATGAACAACTCTGTAATTTATCTTTCTCGTAATTTGTCTTTGGCTGCATTGTAATGATTTCCTAATTCTGATTAAAGATTGCGCTAACGTGTTCTGGGAATTTAGAAAATATAACATTTTAACAATGATCAGCTCGTCCCATTCTGCATATGGGTTAATTTAAAACACATGACAGCTTGAATAAAGAAAGCTTATGAGGTGCGTATAGCAACCATTATCACTGAGATCTGATTGTGTGAAAAGAATTTAAGGCGAACATGAACAACCCCTCACTAAGTATGTTTTTAAGTATGAATCAGAGTCAGAAATGAACAATATTTGCCCCCTGGAATTGATTTCCTGGCATTTTTTACATTCATGAGGGTAATGTTTATAATCACCTTATTATTATAATCACCATGCTGTGTTGTCTTTAATGTCAAATACTTAAATTTACACAATTACTTTAATAACTTAATATTTTAAATTGGTCTTCGTAACAAAAGACTGTTCAAAATTGTATCTAAATTATACTTGTAAAAAACAGGAGCTTATAGGGCTGGAATATTATGACAAAAATCATTATTGTAGATTATTGCTCTTTATATTATAATAATGATATTTGTGACCCTGGACCACAAAACCAGTCTTAAGTCGCTGGGGTATATTTGTAGCAATAGCCAAAAATACATTGTATGGGTCAAAATTATTGATGTTTCTTTTATGGCAAAAATCATTAGGAAATTAAGTAAAGATTATGTTCCATCAAGATATTTTGTAAAATTCCTACTGTAAATATATGAAAACTTAACTTAATTTTTGATTAGCAATATACATTAAGAACTTTATTTGGGCAACTTTAAAGGTGATTTTCTCAATATTTAGATTTTTTTGCACCCTCAGTTTCCAGGTTTTCAAATAGTTGTATTTCAACCAAATATTGCCCTATCCTAACAAACCATACATCAATGGAAAGCTTATTTATTCAGCTCAAACAAATTGACCCTTATGACTGGTCTTGTGATCCAGGGTCACATTTAATATCGATATAGAAAACAAAAAGGTTTTGTTTCATGTCTGCATTTTGGGCACGTCACTTTCTGGCTTCACAGACAAACATTTCAGTCCATGATATTAGTCTAGTCTAGCACAAATTATGCATAAACTCCTGTTATAATCACTAAAGCTACAAAATTTATCTTTCATTTACTTTGTATCTACACTGTGTTGTTTATGATGATAGAATTTGCAAGCGTCAGGGTGCACACTCAACAACAGCTCTGGCGTGTTCAGCGCTGACTAATCCAAGTGCCTCTGATTGGCCGATGCATTCCAAAGTTCAACAGAAACACGTCTGATTGGTTATAAGGCTCAACGCTGAACAAAACAGCATGTAAAAGCAACCTGATGCAGTGGGAGCCAGTGTGTATTCCGCAAATTGACACATCTCATTCATTTTCACATTTCATTTTAATCACATTTCATTTTAATTGTGCAGAGGTATTTTTTGCCCCCTTGTCTTGAATTTATGGGGCATTTTTGTTCATTTTGGTGGCATTTTTGCCACAAGCCCTCGTTAAAGGAGAAGTCCACTTGCAAAACAAAGATTCACATATACTCACCCACTTGTCATCCAAGATGTTCATGTCTTTCTTTCTTCAGTCGTAAAGAAATTATGTTTTTTGTGGAAAACATTAGGCCTACTTGATTTTAATATTCACCACTATTAATTCTTGAGAGGTTTCCTCCCAATAGGTTCTTAACATTCAAGACACAAACTGGAATGCTTTCCACACACTGACAGTGATTCTCAAAACTACATAATTAATGGAAAAATGCACTCTGTATAGTCAAACACAACAACCATTATAAATTAGGGTTATTATAGTTAACTAAAAGTAAACCACAACATAAAAAATATAATAAACTATTACTGAAATAAACCATAAAAAAACACTTTTTTATTTCAGCTTGTTGGCAAGGCAACATTTCTCATTTAAATTTAGTACTTAGCTTGTAATAAAATAACTAAAACTAAAGCTGAAAAAGTAATAACTATACATATTCATAGACATTTAAAGGGTTGGTTGAATAAAGTTGTTGTTTTTGTTTTCTTAGTGCACAAAAAGTATTCTTGTAGCTTCATAGCATTAAGGTTAAACCACTGATTGAAATATTTTAACGCAGTTACATACATAACATACATATTAATATGTGCTTAAAGGAGAACTCCACTTCCAGAACAACAATTTACAAAATTTACTCACCCCCTTGTCTTTCTGTTTTTTCATGTCTTTCCATAAGAAATTATGGTTTTTGAGAAAAGCATTTCAGAATTTTTTTTCCATATAATGGACTTCATTGGTGCCCTGATTTTGAACTTCCAAAATGTAGTTTAAATGCAGCTTCAAAGGCTCTAAACGATCCCAGCCGAGGAAGAAGGGTCTTTTCTAGCGAAACAATCGCTCATTGTTTTCGAAAAATAAAAATGTATACTTTTTAAGCACAAAAGCTGGTGTAGCACAGGCTCTGGGATGCGCGTTCTTGAATGATTCGTTCATTTTGAATGAATCTTTAATGTGACTCAGGAAGAACGTGATTCGTTCAGTCACACATGCGCAACATCCTATTGTTTCAAGTCTTTGCGCAACATCCTATACCTGTTTCAAGTCTTTGGGTTTTTCGAGTCGTTCGTTCATCTCATGGGGCTGTCACTTGATGAATGAACAACTCAAACCCGAAAACTTGTCAGATAAGAGGTGAGCTGAGCTAATCATAGACTAAAGACCCAGGCAAACAATGAATGAATCTTTTTTGTTTCTTACAGCATTATAGTTTTGTCTTGTTTGTAGTGTGATCAACGTTTGTGTAAGCAGTAGATGTGTTAGGGAAGTAACACGTAACATTTTAATTATATTTTGCTAAAATGAACGAGATGACTCGAAAAAAGATTTGTTCATTTTGCTGAACGAGACTCAAAGGTCCGAGTCGGTAAAATGATCCGAACTTCCCATCACTACTACGAATCGTGTAATTTCATCGTCTGTGTACTGAGTATGGCGAAAAACTCCATCTTATTTTCTCCTACACCTTGAGAGGTGGACATTGTTGTACCTTTTTGTTTGTAAACAGCGTTTACAAACTTACTTGCACTTCCTTAGTCTTTGCACGTTCCCTTTGTAAATACTGGGTCCGTAGTTCCGCCTAGGTTCCACATAATCTTTCAATGTGATTCAATAGTACGTAGTGTTGTAAATCTGAATCCCAGAGCCTGTGCTACGCAAGCTTTTGTGCTTAAAAAGTATAAAAAATTTATTTTCCAAGAAAAAGATGACAGATCGTTTCGCTAGATAAGACCCTTCCTCCTCGGCTGGGATCGTTTAGAGTCCTTTGAAGCTGCATTTAAACTACATTTTGGAAGTTTAAAATCAGGGGCACTATTGAAGTCCATTATATGGAGAAAAATCCTCAAATGCTTTCCTCAAAAACCATAATTTCTTCCCGACTGAAGACAGAAAGAAAGAACATCTTGGATGACAAGGGGGTGAGTAAATATTTGTGAATTGTTGTTCTGGAAGTGGACTTCTCCTTTAATTAGTACTAATAAATGGCTAATATTCTAGTAATATGCATGCTAATAAGCAACTAGTTAAGAAACCATAACATAAAGTGTTACCGTAATGTCTACTTCATACTTTCTCAACACAAAAATAGCTTTAAATAATCTTTTGTGGGTATTTTCACAGTCAAATTTATTTTGCAATTAATTAGATGAATTAATCGAAACATCATGTAATTTATTAGACTTTTTAATCGACTGACAGCGCTAAATATAAACCATATAAAGTATCTTAATGATACTAAAATAACACTGTTTCAAATAATATAGTAATTAGTGAAATGGAAAAAAAAAACAACAACACTATATTGCAGGAACATGAAACATTAAGTACACATCTACACACTATAGCCATACACACAAACATGCTGTACATATAAATGGCATTTCATGTCAAAAAGGTTGCTGACCTCTGCCATACACATTTACACAGACTAATGTACGCAACTGTACGTCACTTGTATAAGTGAAGAGAAACATGTAGATACAGTAATAATTGGAGCCTACTTTAAAAGCAAACCTGAACTCAGCGACCCTGCTGCTAACGGCCTTGGATGTTTCCTCAAGCCATTTGTCGTGATCGTGACAATGTCACCGCACTGCTGTCATCGATTGCACAGCCGTTCACTCGATCAAAGGGATCTCAGCAGAGAGCTGGTTAGAGTGAGCTCCTCTGATGAGACTAGCTTCAGCACTCTCGTGTTGCAAATGATCAGCTAATTGGCTAATTAAAGTAATCTTTGTATAAATTGCTCCTTAATTACAAGCAGCCAATAATGAGCTACTCCAGAGGGAGGGTTACTCCCCGACCCACACCAGTGCGACTATTATTACACCTCATATGAGCATGAGTTTAGTGGACCGTCAGCCATTCCTATTCGGCAAACATACACACTATTGATTCCAAATGAGTCAGATAGCCAGAACAGCACATACACCCGAATACTTACAAGACAACAGCTGGTCACTGCTGACACTGAAAGGTAGTTTCTGGAAAACTAATCTCTGTAATTTGCAAAAGCCCATTTTCTGATTGCGTTTGTGGTTATGTTCCAGTAAAACAGTCCTGCTTAATCTCTTCCTCTCACTTTAAACAAATACTGGTAATTGATCTAGATATGTGGGCCAACTGCCCTGAAATAACGCCTTTCCATCTGCCTAAAAGCAAAGTGGGCGATGCAATTGATACACTGCATTCTTTTATACGAGACCTAACGTTATGACACCAAAGTTCTTCGTGTGTGCTTAGAAAGCACTTAGTTAGACAATATTGGCACTTTTCACAAGGGAGGAAAATTGGTGTCCCATGACAGCTGGAGAGCTTTCAGAATAATGTGACATTAAAGACTGGTGCTTACTGGCCGTACAGGAATTCAGTGACTACATCTATATATCATGATTTTATGCATATTCAGAAATGCATGCTTTAAGGTACCTACCAGATAATTGGAATGTTTTTATACAGTAAATAGATAAATTGGTGATTATAAAAACTGAAATTTGACCAATTTTGATATCAACTTCTTTGTTGTTGCTTTTGTTTATTAGGCACAAAAGGTTTGTCAAATGTATATTCAATAAACCTAAAAGAATTAGTTCACTTCCAGAATAAAAAATTCCTCTTAATTGACTTACCCCCATGCCATCCAAGATGTTTATGTCTTTCTTTCCTCAGTTGAAAAGAAATTAAGGTTTTTGAGATAAACATTTTTCTCCATATAGTGGACTTCAATAGGGATCAGTGAGTTGAAGGTCTAAATTGCAGTTTCAATGATTTGTCATTTTCTAAAATAAATAACAATATATATATATATATATATATACGTTTTAAGCACAAATGCTCATTTTGAACTAACGCTGCATTCACAATGACACGTTGGAAAGTAGGGCTGTTCGATTCCAAAATTTTTGTTTGCTTCTGATTCCCGGTTCTGGAATCGATGGGATTCAATTCCAAGAATCAATTCCTCACTGTTGTTTTCGATTGTTTTTTAGATCGAATGAACCTAATTTTGCCATGACTGCAGGATATAAAGGTCGTAGAAAGAAGCCTTCTCATAATATGAAGCTTTATTTGTAAAAATTCCAATGCATTTCTGTAGCTCAGATTGATTTTAAAATTGTAATTGTAATTTCATGCATTGCGCATGAAATTAGTCATAACCCACAGCTCAGAAGTGGGCATTCATTTATTGCATTAACAAGAAATAAAGTGTCTAAAATGTGTACAGTTCAGCTGAAAGATGTTCACTTTAACCGTATGCTTTGCACAAAATTACCAAACTGTACACCGAAAACAAAATAACCAGAACATTAACAACAACACTGATGTAAGAGCTCATGGTTTATCGGTCAATCAGATACGCTCTTGGCTACTGATCTCTCGTTTTCTTTCAGAATTATCATTGGCTGATAGAAAGGTTAAAAAAAGCATTTTATTTAAGATGTAAATAAGATCAAGACCCTTGAACACGTCATGATCTATTCTGTCATGCAGTGCTCAAAATTGTGGACAACATTAGCCAGTTCCACCATAAAATCATCTCTGAATTGTTTTTTGAACTGGTTCATCAAAACGATCTATCCAAAAGAACCTTTTCAGGGAAACAAATGAGACTTCTTATCACTATTAGCGAGAAAGAGGCAAATTAATGGGTGCTTCTTAAATAAACTCAGACAAGCTCAGTACCAACTTTTCATTCAGTTAATTTCCATGAATCAACATTCAGTTTGATGGCGTAACAGCTGAGGCATGCTGCCATCGTAGGATACAGCCTTCCGTTTGAGAGGCACCCATAGATAATCTTTATTGAATTGAAAACAGCTCTGAATGAGTAGTCGATTCCCCTTGATGGGACTGAGTCAACCCTTGGAATCGACTCTCGATTCTCAAAGCCTCGGAATCAATTCTTTTTGTAATTGATTCCCAGCCCAATTGGAAAGGTCACGCATTGAGCAGGCGGAAGTACTGACCCAGTGTTTACAAAGCAAACGTGCAAAGAACGTCAAACGCCCTTTACAAAAAAAGATAAATCAACGATGTTAGCCTTTTTTGAAGTTGGAGGAGAAAATGAGACGGAGTTTTTATCTCACCTTTATGAACCGAAGTACACAGGCAAAGAACTAACCATGTGTGACCTTTCAATGTGATTAAATAATGCGTGGTTAAAAAGTATATACTTTTTTTTTTTTTTTTTTTTGGGAAAATGACTAAACGTTTTACTCTATAAAACCGTTATTCTTCAGCTGGGATCATGTAGAGCCCTTTGAAGCTGCATTGAAAATACAATTCAGACCTTCAACCCATCAATCCCCATTAAAGTCCACTATATGGGGAAAAATCTTAGAATGTTTTTCTCAAAAACCTCCATTTCTTTTCAAATGAAGAAAGAAAGACATAACATCTTGGATGACATCGGGGTGAGTAAATTATCAGGACATTTAAATTCAGAAGTGAAGTAATCCTTTAAATCAGGAAATGATGAGAGTCTATTGGCACGTAATGATTTCATGAGAGCTCTAGCAGTCAAATGTGAGCCATCACATTTAACATCAGCAACAACAGCTGAGGGTAAATTCACTAAGAATGAACAGACTACTTGCACAAACACTTGAACTGGATATGGCTCCAGTGCTCAGGACATCTATGCAGGAAGTTAATTTGGGGAGGGCGGAATAATTTGCTTAAAATACTGAAAACACAAAAATTAAATCATGAAAATGAAATCATCATTTACTCACTTTCATGTTGTTCCAAACCTGTATGACTTTCTTTGTTCTAATGAAGCACAGCATGGAAAAATGTTAGAATGTACCAACCATTCTTTCCCATTCAAAGAAAATGGTAACTCAGGCTATAAAATGACACAAATATCAATAAAAAATAGTCCGTATGACTCATTCCATGAAAGAAAAAAAGTCAAAGGGTTTAGAACAACACAAAGGTAAGTGGATAATGGCAAAATTGTCATTTTTAGGTGAACTATCCCTTTAAGAACCCCTGAGGCTTTCAAACTAAGCTTAGCCATATTGGTTATTTCCTGTTTAACCCTCCATCACTGCACATCATGTACCGCAGTCACATCAGACAGCTACAAAACAACAGTCTTAGACCAGTTGTTCATTTGATATGCAAATAACTTCAGGTTTATTGCTCAGTTACATCAGCGCAAAGTGCCAAATCCCATCAGTTGATGTCTATCAGCTCTGGGAACTGCTGAAGTCAAAAGGACACATATCGCTCAAATGGATGGGAGATTATTGCTCCTTTGAGAAAGAAAAAATGGTCTTCCAGATGTTTGATTTGACATGAAAAAATAAAATAAACAGCAATCAGCTGCTGGGCTTTTTCGTTTTGTTTCACTTTTTCTCCTGAGTGAAAGTTGGATCATTTTCTGTGTTTATTTCTCATTTATACTCCCACACTTTCCTATTTCCTCATGTCCTCCACGACCTCATGTTGCAATAGATTCTCTTTCTGAAATTTATGAGCAACATGCACTGGACTATTCATTAAATAGAAATGATTATAAAGGGAATAGTGAGGGACATTTGTTACATATACAGTATATATAAGTTGCGTTTTGTATGGTTTCTCTGAGAAGGCCTTGCGCAGGTGCAACGCTCTGTCATTTTTCACGTCATGACACCGTCCTCTCTCACGACGGTCTGTTTAATGGGATAAATAGCCAAGGAGCATCAAGGTTATGGCGAAGGCGTGATGTAAATGGACCGACGCATCAGGGGGTGACAGCTGAGCAACAACAACAAAACGTGAGCCACTATTTAAAAGGTGGCACACACATAATGCACGACCACCACAGCACCCTCACAATAAAAGGCTTTTATTTATATGCTGTCAATACAGTTAGCTTTACATCTTTTCAATGGCAACACAACGGCTCCGAACAAAGGCACGGTGAGAGGCAGCTATGTGAACGTGAAAAATATTGTTCGCGCTCTCTACAGCTGCCTCGCACACTTTTGGGGACCGGTTTCTACTGTAGGTTTGGCCGGCGCAAGCGGCGCAGTGTGGGAGAGTGGCTCTCGACCTTGCAGACTGAAAGGGTTTCCCAGGGACAAGCCACAAAGAGGTCCGTCCGTCAGTGGGGCCCACGCACGCCGCCTCAAAGATCCGCAGCAGCTGTCACGCTGGAGTTCTCGCCAAGCAACAACAGTTCTCTGCTTTGAATAATTTCAGTGAGATTTGAATAAGCACATTTTCAAAAGGGGTTTTGCCAGCTTCAGGGTGAGTGTGCGAGCAGAGCGAAATTAAAATGAGGTGACTGGAGTGAGAAATTGAAGCTCGAAGTGAAGTGAGAAGTTTAAAGGTGTGAGGAAATCCATCTCCTGGGTGCCGATGGAGAGATTCGAAATGACGTGAACCAATTCAGTGTTTATTGTTATGCCGATGCATATATATTTTCAGTGATTCCCAGCCTTTTTTTGTCTCGTCAGTATATCTCAAATACCTTTTAATCATCCAGACCAGAAATGTGTTACTTTTAAGCCATATTATACAGTTAGTTCCGTTTCTCAAATCTGATTGGTCAAATGCAGAACTGATAGTTCTAAATAACAACGCATGTCTGTGTTTGCACGTTTCAGACAGACTTTGTTGACTCCTTTATGACGGGAGTGACTGCCTCCATAAATAAGTTAATTACTCATTCATTAAGTCAATTCATTCAAAACCTCTGATTCATTCAAGAATGAAACAAGTGATGGTCTGTATGAATGAGCCATTTACTCATTCATTTAATCGATTAGTTCAAAATCTCTGAATCATTCAGGATCTAGGCAACTAATGTGTGTTGCTTGGAGACCTGACGATCAATTCTGCTGGGACTTTGTTTGGAACTCTTTTCATTGCTGAAGCAAATCTGCACAAAGTAAGGCCACCAAATGTTTTTAGCCAGCTGAAAATGCCAGGCGCTCTGCTGAAAACGCTTAGCTGTGAGGGCTTAAGAGCGCAGTGTTTTTTTCCATTGAGACGTTGTGGTTGCTATGATATGAAATAAGCTCTAATGTTTCTAAATGTTTCTCCAAGCATTATTTTTCATAACAATAATATGGTAGTCTGGCATTTCCATCTGGTAAAAACATAAATACTCGGAGACAAGCAGTATTAACTTCTCCAATGTTGTTCAGTTGTAGTAAAAGCAGGGTGATCGTATCAACAAATGCGTTGTATCAACAAATGCGTTTTTATATCACTTTTGCATTTGTTAACACTATTGAGTAGGTTTAGGGTTGAGTTTGGTGTAGGGGATAAATCCAACACAATAGAGCATTAACCTTTAGTGACACTCCCTGGATATTTAAATTCTGGACTTCAAGCAGCGTAATACAATACAGCGTGATACGTGCCTGTACCAACATAATAAAAAAACGTACCACTGTCACGTACTGACTGTGTGTTTTAGTGCCACTCTCTGGACATTTCACTTTAAATCTGATGCGACACCTGCAGAAAGGTGGGAAATATATGTACTGTGTTTTGCAGAAATCTTTTTCAAATCGAGTCATTCTTAGATGCCTGTCGTTGTGGCGTCACACCGACAGAGGCCGCTTCCACGATAGTTGATTGACATGAGCGTCTTACCTCAAATCAGTTGTAACAGTCCAACCTTCATGTTTTGATGCAGGAGCAGGGATGTAAGTTACACAAGAATTGAGCGATTGAGGTGCTGTGTTGCTGGATGTAATAATGAACATAGTGGTCGTCATTTACTCTCGACATCTGAGCCGCTGAAGATGCAGCGGATTACGTTTGTTTGTGAAGGGAACGCACCTCCCAATCTACATATATCCATCTTGAGCAAAGCTCATTTACATTTAAAGCAGCCTCCACCAGAATGGGATGATTTTTGCAGAGCTGATTTTGGCAAGGTAAAAAGGGTGTTGTTTTACACTACCATTGAGAATTTTTAACCGAAGTATATTATATACTTTTCATTAAGACCCTAAAGAATCATATCAACTTGTGGAAAATGGGCGTCCGATGACCCCTTTAATGATTTCATTCCATTGTTGTGCTCAGTGTTGACAGATCATGTGGATTTCCAGCCCAAAAGTTAAAAAATGCAACAAAAAAAATAATGTGATAGAATTTAATTGCCATGTCCATCAAGGTTGATAAGAACCATTTTTACATTTCTTTTACATTTTTACATTTCTTTACTGTTTAACTTATATTTAAGCCATTCAGGAATTGTGATCGCTTGACTATATAGCTATACGTTCACAATCTGATCTGTTATCGCACTAAAAACCCATCACTCATGAATCATCACGTCTTGACTGCCGATCCCTCGTGATTGGCTAAAAGTGCTGCCGCAACGTCAACATTAGATTGCATCCACTGCATCCATTTGACTGAATGGATGCAGTACATGCACACTTGGGTTTTGTTTTTTAACCAACTAGCTTACACAGTTTAAATGTTTGAAAACCACCAAACGGACCCCAAACCAGCCCACATTTTGTCCATCCACCCAAACCATTTTTTACCTACCCAATCTGACAACACTGGTTGTGATCCTTCTTGTCATTGCTGTTGTACAAGCAGGATGTTGGTGGTCAGTCGCTGTGTAATTTGTCCCGCCCATCTTCCACCGTGGTTGGACAGCTGACTAAAAAGTGACAGTGATAAGCATTTCACCCAGGAACATTCCTTAACTCTCGGCACCGAGAAAAAACGAAGAGCGTTCAGAGCCTGTCAATGTACACTGTAAAAACAATTCCCTAAAATGTACGGTAACAAAATGCCAGCTGTGGTTGCTGGAATTTTACTGTAAAAAATATTGTTAGCAACGTTTTAGGTTTTACGGTTTTAACTTAAATTTACATTTAAATACCGTAATTTCATTAACTGATGTAATGTTAACCAACATATTGAAGCACTAAAACCTGTTTTATACCTTTATAATACATTGATAATCACCAAAAGCAGGTTTTGATGAGAAAGTCACATGATGAACCAAAGCCCATCACAAGCAGCTTTTAAATACTAACAATATAGAAGGTGCACATTGTCATTGACACAAACACTAAACACCATCATGGTAACACACATTAAACTGAAATAATGCAATAAACATTCATTTAACAAGATTAGATGTAACATACAACTGTAATGTACAAAACTGATGAGAATAAAACAAAGAAGAAACATGGTTATTTAAACCAAAAAAAACCCCATCAAACTTGAAATGTAACGCAGAGAATTCTGGGAATGTCAATTTACGGTTATTCACTGTAAATTTTTCATTCTTTTTCCACTTCGAAAAACGGTATACTGCTGTAAAATTATATCCAATGTCCAATTTTTTCCACGGTATGTAGTAGAGGAATTTACCGTTAACCATTTAACAGGATTTTACTGTAGCATTTTTACAGTCTTTTACCGTTAAACTCATGGTAATTTTTTACAGTGTAGTGTCTAAAACAAAAGTTACTCAGTATTGCAATTTTGTTCATTAAATACTCTTTAAAAAATAGTTGTAATTTTTTCTTTATCCATTAGTAGGCTACTTTTGTAAGAAGTTGTAATTTGATTTAAAGAAAACTCAAAAACCTCCTACCTTGTAACTGCTGAGCAACATGTAGCCCTGATTTTTGTATATAAATATTATGATGTGAATTAAAAAAAAGAATAGTGCTATTCATCTTCATCATACAATGGATGTTCAGTGCAGTTAGAAAATGCAAGTGATATCTGATATTGAAAGGTTCTAGTTGATCTGATGGGTTTTTTGTACATCTCAAAATACCCTCGAGTCATCCACATAAACCATGTACCATATATCACAGCATTTACTGCAGACAGCTTCAGTAGTTAGGAACGCAGGCCCCAAGCTCAGGTTTCATTTGCATCTCTGATCAGGATTTTATCTGCAAATAATGTGCAGACGCCATCTCGTCTCCTGGTCTGTGGCGTTTGATCTCAGGCGCAGTGAGAATCTGATATCAGGGGCTCTTGTAAAAAGAGACAGGCATCAAAAAGCCTGCCACGGAATAAGTGTTTACCCATGACATAAGGAGCTGTCAGTGTGTCGTCCCCGCTGTCGGTCCCCTCAGGATAAAGAGCTGTGCAGATTTGAGGACTTTATCTCTCTAGAAGGGATTATATGCGGTTACAGAGCAGAACTGAATCGTTAAAGGAGACTTCCGGGTTCAAGAGAAGTTAAGCTCTGGCTTATCATGGCATAATGTTGATTGGCAAACAAAATATTTTTGATTTTTTTTGCTTAAACGGCAAAATTGTGGTTACAGTAAGACACTTACAATGGAAACTAGTGTATAGGGTCAAACAAAAAAAATCAACCTGACACTCCTGCTTTAGGTTATGACATCAGATTTCACATAACTTGCAGAGCTCATGAGAACAGGCCTCGATTTCACAGCATCTGCTTCAAGATACTATTGTAACTGTCAATGCCAACGTTACATTGTCTGACGAGTTTACAGCAAAGCGCTTGTTCTTCTGCCAAGAAACCAAACAAAACACCAATAAATCTGACAACTGATTTTTCTCTCTCTTTTTTTTTTTTTTGTTTGGGTCTGGTAACTGACTTTGCATTGATGTCCTCTGGCAAATCACATTATTCATAACTGTTGACTCATTATTCAAAATCATTACCACGCAGACAAGCAATTAAAATGCACCCCAAAGTTGTTTCCAATGTGTCATTTTCAGGGACAACTGGGCTTGCATACAGCACATTTCATAATACACAAAGATTTCTATTGTTTCAGATGGAACTAGCTGTCAGAGAAGTATTTTGCAGTTCTTTCATTCAGTATTTAAAAAAAAAATCAAAATAGTGCTGATCTTGGATGAGCTTTTTGCATTCTAATAATTACATTCATCAGGAAAAGATTAGCAAATACTCATTCAGATTCAGCATTCTAGGTCTCAATGCATCCTTTTTTTATATAGATTTTTCTGAATATTACTTTTTTATTGAAAACACAAACTGAAACATTCTTGCTTATTTTCTTTTTATTCTTCCCCCATAACTTTTAGCATTATTTATTACTTCATAAATATGAAACATTAATATTAATACTTGGCATTTTTGTAGAAAAATGTGAAATTTTTCACAAAAATGTAAATATGTAACAATTTGAAAGTATTAAGGAAAATTAATAAAAGTGAAAATGATCACTTTTGTTTTAGCTTTCATGAGAAAATGGTTGGTTCCATTAAGTGGTTTCAGTTCTGTTAAGAAAGTACTGGTTCTGGTTTCTGGTTTCACTCATTTAAACCAGAAAAAAGAACATTGTACTTAACAATGCAGTATCATTATAATTAAATTTAAATTCTTTTGTTAAATCTTTCTAGTTTGATAGACAGACAGACAGACAGTTCAGTTAGGTCTAGAAGAGAAAATCATTTGTATCTTTTTTTCTCTCACTTAAGGAGCCCCTAAGGGGACATGCTGATGGAAAAAATATGAAATGGGAGGAAAGGTTATATTTTAATATTTTTGCATTTTTTCACAAAACCACTGCATTCTCTCAAGAAACTTTGCGTACTTTCAAAAAACTATAGACCTTAGTCATATTAAGTTTAACCAAGATGACAACAAGGCTGTGAATAGACTTAAGCCCTGTTCACACCAAGTATGATAACTATATAGATAACAATAAATATATAGATTATAAAATGGTTCTCAGTATTAAAGAATGGCAAAATCCACACCACAGCTATAACGATAAAGGCACAGAAAAAAATTATTTCATTGGAATCACTTTCAGAATGATTTTTTTCCAGCTGATGAATGATAAAAACATTAACGCTAATATAGTTATCTTTATAGTTATCGTTGTTGGTGTGAACGGGCCTTTAGAGTGTATGGTACCCACTGTAAAATTAAAACACGTAATTTTGTTGTCATGATTTTGCTGGAACTATGCGCTCTTTCGTAAAACTATTGCTTTGCCCTTCATATTTGTTTGAGAAGGTTCACCCAAAAATTTTAATTCTGTCATTAATTACTCACCCTCATGTCGTTCGAAACCTGGAAGAAGGGTCTTATCTAGTGAAACGATCGGTTATTTTCATTAAATAAATACAATTAAAATACTTTTTAAAGTATTTTATACTTTTAGGGAGAACATGAGATGGGAGTTTTTCGATATACCCTAACTGTCATGAACCGGAAAAAAAAAGAGTAAGACAAGATGAGAGTTTGACATTAAAAGTATATAAATTGTATTATTTTTATGAAAATAACCAATCATTTCACAAGATAAGACCCTTCTTTCTCAGCTGGGATCGTTTACAACCGCATTTGGGATCGTTTGAAGCTGCATTTAAACTGCGTTTTGGAAGTTCAAACTCTGGGCACCATACCAGTCCATTATATGGAGAAAAATGCTGAAATGTTTTCCTCAAAAAACATAATTTCTTTACGACTAAAGCAAGAAAGACATGAACTTCTTGGATGACAAGGAGGTGAGTGCATTATATGTGGATCTGTTTTGGAAGTGGACTTCTCCTTTAAGATATTTTTGATGAAATCCGAGAGCTTTCTGACCCTGCATAAACAGCAACACAACTGACACGTTCAAGGCCTAGAAAGGTAGTTCAGGTAGCATCATTAAAATAATGTGACATCAGTATAAAAAAGTACAAAAAGTATTCTTGTAGCTTCGTAAAATTACAGTTGAACCACTGATGTCACATGGACTATTTTACCGTAATCCTTTCTGCGACTTGACCGTGGTAGTACAGGTACCCTTGTTGTCTATAAAAGGGTCTCAGATTTCATCAAAAATATCTTAATTTGTGTTCCGAAGATGAATGAAGGTCTTCATTCAAGGGTTTCATTGAGGGTGAGTAATTAATGATACAATTTTTAGGTGAACTATCCCTTTAAAGCCCCCATCACTGCATTTTGCATGCCTCCTTAATCAAACACACCTGATTCAGATCATCAGCTCATCACAGCAAGACCCAAAATGGCCGTGTCTGACAAAAGAAAACATGCAAAATGTGCAGTGTTGGGGGTTCTCCAGGAACGTGGTTGGGAACAACTGTCCTAGCTCATGATTCAGGACCAAGTATTTCCATTATTCTCTCAGAATGCTTCAAGCCACTAAAAGAGACTTCTAGTTTTCTTCAGTATTTTATTACCAATATTTTTCAGTGTTGTTCACGGTGAATTGTTACATTTAAATAAAACAGTTTTGAATTTGAGAAAACAGGCTGTGTCGAACCACTACGGGGAATTGAAACCCATCTGGCAACCCTTCAGACTTGACAATATCACTTTTCCAGAATGCGGCCATGGCTGACAGCAACAACTTCAATGAATCAACACAGCGGAGGCATATGCAATTTTCTAAGCTCCTCTCTCTGACATCATTAACAGTATCTTTTTCAACCTATGGCTGTAATGGTTGAGGTCTGTCAACCCCACCAGTCCCCCTTTGGCAGTTGCTCTCACATAGAGCGCATTGATACATTCAGTGTGATTTAGATCAACTACCTTGGACAAAACCACTTCGGCAGGAAGGTACAAGGAGGGAAGGGGATAAGCAGGAACTTGAGAAATGGCTCTTTTATCAGCACTAAAGTGCTGGTTGATCGATGGGCTGAGATTAAAGAGACTCTGATGCTGGCCACGCTTGAGAGAGACATCAGGAGAGCCTGCCAGGACAAGTTTCTCAGAAGCGTGTTTATGTGAGTAAGCGTATAGCCGATTTGGTAACTGGGTTCACTTGAGGACAGGAGTAGCATGAGGATTTAGGCCAGAACATTCCTCTAGAGAGACACGATCAGGATGGCCTGAGGAAAAAGAATCTGCATTTTGGGGATACTGTCCCAAATCGTTTGGCATCTGTTTAGCGCTAATGGTTGGTCAACAGGTTTTCTTACGGTTTCTCCAATATTTAATCTGCTTAAAAACAGCAGGTTTGATTGTACCTTTAAACTCAGATGGCTCGTGTCTTGTGCGGCACCTTCACGAAGCATTCTGCACAGCAATGTGAATGAGTTGAGCAATCTCAGTTTGTCCTTCAAGAATTTGGCATTTTCCTGTAAGTACATTGAGCAGAAAATGAGTTCATCACAGGAGGGTGAATAACCATTTTCCCACACGCCCCTGAGCTATACAAACGCAATGAAACAGGTACATTGAAACAGGCCTGTATGTAATTAGCAGCACTTGTTAAATTACTATTGCTCACATGGTTAATGATTTTAATAATATTTTGCATGTAACTCACCCCACAGCATGGGCATAAATATGTCAAAAAGAAAAGATGTCTCTTTCTTGGTCAGTCATTTTTATTTTCATATCATTAAGAGAATTATTAATCTAAAGAAAACCATTTTACTTTTACATGTTCTAACATCTTTTACTTTATTTTCACCTGAAAACACATTCAGTTCATATGAAACTGACAGTTTGTAAAATAGTTATTTTCCTCTTGAGATCAGGTTAAAATAGTGCAGTGAAAATTTACCCGCACTGTAAAAAAAAAAAAAAAAATCCTATTTTTATGGAAAATGTTATCTTATTTTTCTCTTATAACCAATATATATATATATATATATATATATATATTCTGTTTTCCTAAATTACGTACAAATTTATGTAAACATTACAAAAATAATCTGTAATTAAATATGTGGCTTATTATATTGAATGTTTATATCCATACTAACAATTTAATATTCTTTGTCATTTTAAAGAAAATCGTATTAAATTTATATTTAGGTGTATTTTTACATTCAAACTCTGTAATTCTGGACACAAATACAGCGAACATACAGTGCCTTGCGAAAGTATTCATACCCCTTCAATTTTTTTTTGGTTTTTTTTTTATGTTGCAGCCTTGTTAAACTGCTTTAAATTACTTTTTATCCACATCAATCTACACTCCATGAACCATAATGACAAAGCAAAAAAAAATGGTTTTAACAACTTTTCAAATTTATTAAAAAAAAAAAAACACTCAAATAAGTACATTGCATAAATATTCATACCCTTAGCTCAGTACTTAGTTGAAGCACCTTTACAGCCTCAAGTCTTTTTGGGTGTGATCCGACAAGTTTTGCGCATCTGCATTTGGCAGTCTGTCATTCTTCTCCTCACCTTTTCACCTCTCAAGCTCTGTCAGCTTGGATGGGGGCTGGCAGACATTTTCAAGTTCCTCCAGAAATGTTTGATTGGGTTCAAGCCCTAGGCTCTGTCTGGACCACTCAACTACTTTCACAGAGTTGTTGCTGTGTGCTTAGGGTCATTGTCCTGTTGGAAGGTGAACCTTCTGCCTAGTCTGAGATACTGAATGCTCTGGACTAGGTTTTCATTAAGTCTATCTATATATTTAACTGTGTTGATCCTTTCTACTCCGATGGATCCTTCAGCCCACAGCATGAGGCTGCTACCAGCACACTTTACTTTTGGGATGGTACTCTGCAGATGGTGAGCAGTGCCTGGTTTTCTTTAAACATGAGGTTCATCTTGTTTCTTTCTTTTTTCTCACAATCTGAAAGTTTCAAGTGGGTTTTCTTTTTTCTTCACTGAGGAGAGGATTGAGTTTGCCCACACCACCATAAAGCCCAGATTGGTGGAGTGTTGCAGTGATGTTTGTCCTTCTATAACGTCTTCCATCTGCATATTTGATCATGGAGCTCAACTAAAGTGACCAACTGTTGCTTGGTCACCAGTCTAACCAAATGCACTTCTCCATCAATTGCTCAGTTTGGCCAGGAGGCCAGCTCTAGCAAGAGTCCTAGTTGTTCCAAACTTCTTCCATTATGGATAATGGAGGCTACATGTTTCTGTAAACCTTCAATGCAGTGGATTATTTTCTGAATTCTTCCCCAGATCTGTGCCTTGACACAATTATGTCTCTGAGATCTACAGGCAGTTCTTTTGACCTCAGGGCTTGGTTTTTGCTCCGATATGCATTTTCAGCTGTTAGACCTTTTATTGAGAGGTGTGTGCCTTTCAGAACATACTCATACTCATTCAAATGAATCTGATACAGGTTAACTCCTGTCTAAGTGTAGTAACATCTACAAGCGATATGAATGCTTCTGAGCTCAATTTCAAGTGTCCCAGAAAAGGGTATGAATTAAAGTTTTTTATTTCTAATAAATTTGTTACAAACCTGTTTTGTGCTACATCATTATGGTGTATGGAGTGTAGATTGATGTGTGGAAAAAAAGTAATTTAAAGCAGTTTAATATAAGGCTGCAAGCCTGCAACATAACAAAACATGAAAAAATGAAGGGGTATGAATACTTTTGCAAGGCACTGTATTTCATTACATCAAACAATGCCTAATTCAAATTGCTTCACAAAGGAAATTGTGAATAGAGATGGAAAAAGCACAAACTCCCAAAAAGCCACATATCATCTTTTACAAACACACTCAGAGGTCATACAGCCATCTCAAAGTATTGCACCCTCAAGTCATCCATGATATAGATGTGTTCTTCTAAACAGATTTGGTGAAATTTAGCATTACCTCATTTGCTCACCAATGGATGCAATGCCGTCAGAATCCAAACAGCTGATAAAAACATCACAATAATCCACATGACTCCAGTCCATCAGTTAACATCTTGTGAAGCAAAAAGCTGTGTTTATAATAAATAAATCTCGGATGGCCTGAGGGTGAGACTAAATGTTTAGCAAATTTTAATTTGGGTGAAATATTTCCTTAATTTTGTGCTCAATGTAAAATGTACAGACCTTAGAGGAAGAGCACTGGAGGACAGCCATTTTCCAACTATTCAGAGACAGCTCTGTCCTCACAGGCTGGACACACTGAGGAGTGAACAATGATTACAATAACTGAAGGAGATCAAATGAAGTGGCTTTTTAATTGCAGGAGAGAGGCTATTACTGACGCGCCCACGCGGAACCAGCTCTGCTCGGCCAGCGCTACCACATCTCACTGCAAATAAATCTATATAAATAATTAAAACACAAAAAGAAAGACGATAAAAAACAGCAGGGAACAGTCAGTAGATGTGATAATTACAGAAAAGGGCAAGATGAAATGTGGGGGACAACAAGACACGGAATAGGGTCAGAAAACTAAACAAAGAGCAAGGAGGGTAAACAAAATGTTCCTGAGGAGTCTATCTGGTGTCATCTGCTGTATGTGTCAACACTGGCATACGTGGCATTTTCGAAAGTTTACCTAAATGTAAGCTTTTGCTAAGCTTACATTTTCACCAGTTCCGTATGTACTCTTTCTTTATTATAATATACAATGATCATCTTATGATCTTTCTTTCCTGATGTTCTGTAAATCTAAAAATGTGCTGTAAAGACTGCAGCAGTACTGTAATGGGGGGATGTGCAGTACCATCTGTGCTGTGCTTTTGAAGGTCATTAGCAGGTCCACATGGAATCTGTGCTCACAAAACTCTGCAGATTTTCACAGAATTGGAACATTTGTCTTTTACAAAGTTCTACCGCATGTTTGTTTATTGAAATGCTGAGAGCTAACAATAAGAGATCTATGCAGAAACTGAAACTGTGAAAGAGAGAGAGAGAAATTCTGTCTGGTTCAGATTCACACATAAAAAAGTTTAATGACGTAAATGACTGTATATATGTAAAATAAAGTCCTTGCACAAAATCACAAGGTATTCAATGAAAGAAATCTTTTTAACCACATTTGAGTCACAAAGTACCATGACACTTTTACACCCTATAATGCTACATTAATCATTAGTACTCACCATTAAAGGTTGGAGGTTTCAAAAGAAAGCAGTAGCAATGAAAGTACAAACACATATAATTTCACACCATAGCTCATGTTTTCAAGCAACAACTAAGTTTGCACTTGAATGCCACAGATGCTGACCTAGATATTAATATCTTTCCATTTCACTTCCCACGTCCTGATTGGTACCCACAGACACCAAATCCTCTTGTTACAACCTTACCGGTTACCGCTTTCATTTTTGTGTAGCATATGTAATAGGTTGTCAATCTGATGATAATTTATTATAATTCATTATATAACATAACAATTTTTAAGTAGTTAAAAAAGTGTTTAATAATTGCAAACATTAAAGGGTTAGATCACCCAAAAATTTAATTCTGTCATTAATTACTCACCCTTATGTCGGTCCAAACCTGTAAGACCTTCGTTCATCTATAGAACACAAATTAAAATATTTTTGGATGAAATCCGAGAGCTTTCTGACCCATTTCACTCAAGACATGAAATACGTACCATATCACTGCAGTTTTCAACAGAAATTAACACTAGAGGGGGTAAAACAGCGAGCACTTGTAATCGTTTTCATACACAGTTATGATTACAGCTCCATACATTTCATTTTCCCAACATAACATATTTCCTCGGTGGCTCAGCCGGCACGGAATTGGACTTAGGATGCGGAATCCTTGAGTACGAATCCCGTAATAAAACATGACTCGCGTTGAAAGAGCTGAAAGACTGAAAAACAAGCTAAAACGGCATGCTTGCAATTGTGTTTTTACATCACATTTGCTTTTGTTCATACTATCGGGAAGGTTTAGGTGTAGTGCAGATGGTACGTTATTTTAAAACGTCAAAGAGCATTAGAGTTTTAGTGCCACTTAACGGACATTTCAAGTCAGAACTGCGATGACACACACACAAAACCAACGTCACATAAAACGTACCATATGTACGCTTATCCTTTCCAGGGAGAAAAACAAACACTCTTTTAGCTCCACTCAGTGGACATTTTACATCGAATATGTCACGAAATGTACATGGTACTATGCGTTTCACGTCTTGCGAAAAAGTTCCCACAGGAACGTTTTTGTCATTAGATCAGGTTGGTCATGGTACTCTCAATAATGCTGGCAGAGTGTCCCAGGAGAGAAGAAATCGTTAAAAAAAGTTCTTACTTTTGATTTCTTTTTGCACATAAAAAGTATCCTCATAGCTTCATAAAATTACAGTTGAACTATTGACGTCACATGGACTATTTTAACAATGTCCTTACTACATTTCTGTGCCTTGACTGTGGTAGAAACTTTGCTGTCTATGGAGGGTCAGAAAGCTCTCAGATTTCATCAGATATATCTTAATTTGTGTTCTGAGGATGAACAAAGGTCTTACGGGTTTGGAATGACATGAGGGTCAATTATCCCTTTAATTGCAATGAATTGCATAGCAATGTGATTACTTATTATCATATCATGCCGTTAATACCATTTTAATTTTAATCAGTTGACAGCTCTGGTGCTGTTATATATGTCTTGTGTAATATATGTCTGTGAATTTTCCAATGTTCTTTCACCCCTCTCGAAAAGTTGAAATAGTGAAGATGAGGGCAGAACGCTTCAGTGTCTGAAGTGTTTAGCTGTGTTGGGTCTAGTGGATGTCAAGAGGCACAGCCAGGAACGCTTTCTCAGGTCGTGTAGTCACAACACAGCCATCAACCCCACTACCACCAGGTTAAGACAAACAAAAAAGTGACCCCCTGCCGGTTTGCCCAGGTGTGGAGCGACACCGCAGCAGGGGGCAGCTCACAACCTTTAAAGCGGGGCTAGAACAGGCAAGCTTTCCTTGAAAGTCATGCTGTCAGAACCACTCTGTTTCCCAATGTGAGCTGTTTATGAGAGTTTTGAGGAAAACATCACTTTGGAAAATATAAAGCTACAGCGGTTCAGTTTACATGCAGTGACACATGCAGGTATATATTATCGATATATGGATTAATCACCATTATATAATATTATTATAAAATACATTAGTATAGATACGTAGATAGACAGTTTCTAATCTTTTGACAAAACTTCTCCTCAGTAGCAGTGCCAGCGTGGCAATACTGTCACATACACGGAGAATCAATTATGCCTCAGCTCTTATAAAACAAATGTTTGCGTGCTTCGCTGTTTGTCAGTAGTGGTCAAGATAACAATGAAGTGAAGATGTCCAGTGGAACAGCATGTCTGGTGACAGACGCATTCGTGCTGTGAGGAATTTATCACTATGGCTCCATCAGACTCTGCCCAGCCAAGCTGCCAGTCTTTGGATGAAACCCCACTTGGCACTGGCCACTAGCTTTTCATTTCAGCCACGGACAAACCAAACCATCAGGGAGTGAAACCTGCAGTTAGTCTCTATCTGAAAAAGAACTTTGGGTTGATTGGCTGTGATTGTTTTACACAAAGCAGGTAAACGAAAAAAATCATATAAACACAATCTTTGGGCTCTCTACACGTTCAGAAGAGGATTTCTGTAGAAGTCACTTTTGTTCATTTTGAATGGCATGCTGATCTCATGGCAAACCTGTGGGAACTTTTTTGCAAGATGCAAAATGTGTTTCAGTAGGTACATATCACTGCAGTTTCCAACAGAAATGAACACTAGAGGCGGTAAAACAGTGAGCACTTCTAATCGTTATCATACACAGCTCTTTATGTTTCGCTTTCCGGACGTAACAAGCTTGCTCGGTAGCTCAGCCGGCATAGAATTGGACTTGGGATGTGGAATCCTTGGGTACGAATCCTGTGAAAAACATAAAAAACATTTCAAGTCAGAACTTCAGTGACACGTACAAAACCAACGTCACATAAAATGTACCATATGTACATTCATCTGTTCTGGGGAGGAACGTGAGTACGTGGCGGTACATATTTCACGTCTTAAAGTTCCCACACGTACGTTTTCGTCATGAGATTAGGTTGCTACAAATAGTAATCAAATTACAACATTGAAGATGTAATTAGTAACTAGTAACTTTTTTTATGTAACTTACTCAACACTGATAATTGCATATTATTATATATTTAAATTAATATAATTTGTCATACATAAAAACCCATAATTTAGTGCTAAATGACTGTTGTTTAACATTTTCTATGAAAATAAATGTGATTTGGTTCAATTATAAAATGTTTTGTGTAAAGCTGCAATCACTTTTACCATTGTTGATGTAATTCTATGGGCAAGATGTAGTTATTTCAATATTAATCCACATAATCAAAGGCTGAAAGTTTTCACCACGCAGATTTCGCAATGGGTTCAACCCGTATTGTCTGACAGAAAGCTTTTAAATTTTTCTGCTCACATGTGACTCAGATCTGTTTTTCTCATGACAATGTGAACAGCACAAACCACAATGGAATCTGATCTTTTCAGTTCCGATTTGTGCCACTTCCATATGAAGAGTTCAGATGCAAAACCAGCTAAAAGCCATCTCAGAACTCAAAATGAGATAATGGTACTGAGTGAATGCTCCTGACACATAGTATAAGTCTGTCAAATACTTTTACTTCAAACTCGCTAAATTCCAGCCTCGGCCCAATCAGAAGTACCAATACTTGCATAGAATCCTATACAAAGTAGCCAGAAACAAATGCTAATTTTAAAGAAATACATCAGATGGATTTAAAGGCTTTTGCATCTGAACTCTTCGTATGTTGTTACTAAATCCAATGTAGGTCAGATGCTTTGCAATGCGACCGCGGTGTAAACAGTCATATTGGAATTCATGCGACTTTAAGCCACACTGTAAAAAACAAACACAATTTGTTGAGTCATCTTAAAATAATTTGTTACCCTGCTCCCTTAAAATTTTAAGTTCGGTCAACTCAAATAAGTTTAGTCAACTTGAAATGTTAAGTTGTACTAAGTGACAACTTAAATATTTGTGTTTGTTAAACCTAAAAGCAAGGTAAGTAACCCAGCTGCCTTAAAATTTTAAGTTGAATCAACTTAAGTATCTAAGTTGAGGGCTTGTAATGTAAAATTTTCTTTATAAAATAAAACCTTATTTTGCTTATTGCCTGTGAATAATTTTGCTGGCTTCTGCATCAGATCACATGATAAATGAATGCATAATTACTTTATGCCCTCTGTGTTTATTTCCGTGTGACAGCGCACTGCCTGAGTGTTGCCAAGTCCACAATTTTCCTGCAGAACTGGGCTGCTTTTTCACTGCTCCCGCGGGTTGTTCTTCAACTCAGTGGGATGAAGGGACCCCTCTAATGCGATATTTAACCGATTGGGATAGTTTTGAGAAGCAATTGGGCTTATTTTATTTAAAAACCTGGCAACCCTATTTGTATTCTTCTTTTGCGCATAGGGGTCAGTTCAGAACCATGATCTCTTCACACTAGAAATCTAATATTTAAAAATGTAAAAATCAGATCTGAGCAGAATTGAGCACTAAGGCTCTGTTTGAGCTGTACTTTATACAATTCTACACTATTGACAATAGACAATTAACTTTTCACTTAATGTTACCTGACCTAAACTGTTGTAGCAAAGTTTCTTGAGATAATACAAAGGTCTTGTGAGATACAAAAGTATTGAAATGTAATTTTTTTTCTCCCTCTTATTTAATGTTTTAGGATGCATTTCAAATTTCCAGATTGGAACCAAATTGCTATCACATATTATAAACTCTAACTACGGCATGTAATGTGAGAGTACGTTTCAGTGTGAAGTCAAACTGTGGGGCGTGCAGGCTCTTATTTCACCATATGCTGTGACTATTTTCCTACCTTTTCACAAGCCGTTTTATCCTCAAGGGAAAAGTCATTTATTCCTCCTCCCTTGTCTGTGGCTCTGAGGCATTGATTCCAACCAAGAAACTGAAAAATAATTAAGAGCTCTTTCTGCTTTTTATGTGTTTGCTGCAAGGCACCAGCTTCTCCATATGCCTTTCAGATTCATTCAACACAGTTTCACGCTGTAGAGCTTGAGACGTAGACAGCAGGACAATGACAAGGTCAGTGATATTTGAAAATGCAACGGTAGTCAGATCATGAAAAGAATGAAACTCTGCTTTCAATTGAAAGCATTGCGTTTTTAATGCCTTAGGGTTGGAACATTGATATGATATGTTTGGGCTTTAATTATTTAAATATTCCTAGACGATGTTAACATGCAGTTATATTTTTAAAAAGCCGTCCCTTCTCTCTGGCTCACGTGCTCAGGCACATGCACAGCACTACATTAGTGAGATTAAAGCTAATTGGGCATGTGTCACTTTGGTCTGGGTCACTCAGGTAATCTCCAGTCACCTTTAGTCTCTGAGATAGTCACACTCAACAACCTTAAGCCTCTGCTCTTAAAACAAATTGGTTTCATGCCCACGTTAATCGCTACTCTTTCACAGCAGTATGCAGTAACTGCGCTTCTTTCATCTAGTAAATGCTGGTCAATTAGTTCTGCCATTGCTTTGAGTTTGCCATATATCTCTTTATGTTTATAGCATAACATTAAAGATGCACTGAAGAGAGGCACTGCTGTGAAATGGTCCAGCTGTAAAGAGCCTCTGATCATCTAATAGTTTATTTTGGTGGTCCGGGAAAACTGCAGTACTGCAATAAATTATTTTCTTAATCAGGTTCAATCCTTCAGTCTTTAAAAGAAAATTTACTAGAAATTGAAAGTATATTAAATACATTAAGCCTTGTTTACAGAGACACAAAAATATAAGTTCTGTCATCATTTACTCACCGTCATGTTGTTCGAAATCTGACTTTCTTTCTTCTATGGAACATTAAAAAAGTATTTTGAAGAATATTTCAACAGTTTTTGTACATGCAATGAAAGACTTTTTGAATGATATGATAGTAAGTTAATGATGACAGAACTGATATTTTTGGGTAAAGTATTCCTTAATTTGCTGAGTCAATTAACATGAACTTTTTAAACTTTTAGCTAAAGTAGTTAAAACTGCAGTCCATGACTTATTTTGGTTAAAAATGATCTGAAATTATTTTTGAGCAAGTACATAACCAACCAGTGTTCAAAACTATCTCTTTACTTTAGTCGGCTGACAACAGTAAGCTTATAATAATATTTATTAATTTGAATGGTACATATAGTTTCAAGGAAAATCGAGTGTGCTGCTGCGTCATTATGTCACGTCTGTAAACATATATCGCATACGAGGATTCTGCAGGTGCTGGATCATTTATAGCTTTTTTTAACAGCAGATTTTGATGGCAGATTGTAATCCAGAAAGGATTATGCGTTTATGAAACTCATGTGACTGAAATTGTATTATATTTCAGTTTTAAATGTGCCTCTGACTCCAGATAGCCTACGTGGGATTTGTAGTTTAAAGAGAACCAGTTCTAAGGAAGAATAATTTGCTTTTGGGTGTTAAAAAGAATTGCTTTAAATGAAATTCAAATGCTATGACAGTTAGAGATTAACATTAGATTGTACAGAAATTGAAATCTACATGCTAACACACACTATACACGTAGTCACGCAATGCTGATGTTGTTAAAAAAGTATGCACAGTTTGTAGTGATATGAGCTAACCAATCATTAGATTTAATCACCACTGGTAGCAGAATTTATTATAATGCTTTTTTCCACAGTTAGAACAAAAGTGGCAGATTAGTTAGTTACTTGTACAAATAACAATATCAGGTGAAAATTCTTATTTGGGTCATATATTCCAAGACGTAGGCTAGAATTTGTGATTCCTAAGTACAGTATCCATGCCGGTGCTGTGACTGACAGTCGCACATACATTAGATTCATCCACGCTGGAGCCATGCCAGTGTACAACCCACATAATAAAGATAATTCCGCAAATAACTGCAATTGCAGGTTTAACACAGAGATGGCGACAGAGAGTCAAAATTTACAGACAGCAGATTTAAAGAAGTTCACTTGCAGAACAAAAATGTACAGATAATTTACTTACCCCTTGTCATCCAAGACGTTCATGTCTTTTATTCTTCAGTCGTAAAGAAATTATGTTTTCTGAGGAAAAAAAATTCAGGATTTCTCTCCATATAGTGGACTTATCTGGTGCCCGTGAGTTTGAACTTCCAAAATGCAGTTTAAATGCAGCTTCAAAGGGCTCTAAACGATCCCACCCAAAGAAGAAGGGTCTCATCTAGCGAAACCATCGGTTACTTTCTAAAAAATCATACAGGTCATAGGACCTCAACCGCTCATCCTACATCGCTGTTTTACCTTTTTTTGTAAAGGCAGTTTGATCTTTTTTACATGTTCACTTTGTAAACACTGGTTCGGTACTTCTTCAGCCAAGTAGGACAATTTTGAAGTTGGAGGAGAAAATGGCATACCCTAACTGTATTGAGCCGGAATACACACGCAGTTCACGCAGAGCTAGATAAGATGAGCATTTGAGGTTAAAAAGTATATAAATTGTTTTTTTGCTTTTTTCTAGATAAGACGCTTCTTCCTCGGCTGGGACCGTTTAGAGCCCTTTAAAGCTGCATTTAAACTGCATTTTGGATGTTCACACTCGCAGGCCCCATAGAAATCCACTTTATGGAGAGAAATCCTGAAATGTCTTCCTCAAAAAACATTATTTCTTCACGACTGAAGAACGAAAGACATGAACATCTTGGATAACAAGGGGGTGAGTAAATTATCTGTAAATTTTGTTTTGAAAGTAAACTTTTCCTTTAACTAATGAAACCCTATTGAAAAGTGTGTGGAAAACTAAAAATGAAGAAACTGAAAATTACTTATGCTATCTTACAAATGTTGCTTCTCATAATTAGCTACTATAATTGTCACTGGAAAAGACAAAAATGAACAGAAAAACTGATGTAAAAATGGACACTTAGTATGCATTTGTGTAAAACTGAAATTTAATGCAATGCAGATTTTTCAAAGCAAGTTCATCCTCCTAAGATGCATGCATTTTTTTAAAGGTTACTGTATAATACAAAGGTGGGGACATAATATATGCTTTCAGAGTCTTATCCTCTGACACGGTTGTGCACAATGCATTCACCACAGTATCATATGCATGGTTACATCCACATGACCGTGGATATCTCAAGCATGCATCATACGTACAGTTTTCCACCAGAATACATTTCAAGACTGTTTTCAGATCTTTGCCATGTTATCGTTGAACGCCGGTCAGCAAAATAGCTGTAATTTAGCATTTGAGACTTGATTACAGCTTTCAGAGATAAATGATAGGGCCTCATTAAGGCTGCCATAAAATAATTACATCAAAAAATGAAAGAGAAATGGAAGATGATGCCTTGATTTGCTGTTATGGTGAATGAATAGGGGTATTCTTGCCACGTGTCAAGGCTCAGCATTAATGTGCTTCAAGAGAACAGGATGTAATGTGATTTGCCCGCGCTTAGGCTGTGCGCTTAGCCACGAGCAGGAAGAGGTAATATAAGACGTAAGAATGTGGCTTAGTTTTTAAGAGCTCATTTTCCAGGCAGGGGTTATGTTTGCATCAACCACCCAATCTGGCTGATTTCATCTTTGACACAGTAATTCATTGATTTAGCCTGATGTTGGTACAAATATACACACCCAGCTCCATTGTGACTGGGGTTTTGCACCTGATCATAGGTTGTGCATAATTATTGGGCAGCAGTGCAGACAAAGCACAGAGGGAAATGTTAATTAGCCACACAGAAGAGCCACATGTCCATCTGCCCAAGGACGCCCAGTCCGACGAGAATGACAAGCACTGACAGATGCGTTGCCATCTCACATGCTCCCTTTGAAATCTACCGGGATAATCTCTGGCACGTTTAGAACTTTGATTAAAAGTTAATGAACTCACAGGACAAGGTATGTTCGGCATCTGTAGAATTTCGGCATGTCAACCCGCTAGGCAAAATTTTCTTCGTGGTCCAGTAGAGAGAATGTATGCGTGCTGTCACTCAGATACCGTGCTGACAACATGTCAGTTGAAGTATGTGTTAAGTATCTGCTCTAGCATTGTGCGGCGCAAGTGATTGACTTAGCAAGTGGCTCCTGTGTGTCACAAGGCTGATAAAATGGCACGTGAGGGAATGTCATTTAAATGGGTTATTGTAATGACCTTCGGTTAGAGAGCGCGCGGCTGCTGTAGATAAATTCCGATTTCCTAGCTCTTAATTACGAAGAGCTGGAGAGAGGATAAACACTTAACAGCCTCTCATGGTCAAGTTGACAATCCCTCAAAGGCCACAAAAGAGAAATTGCATTCTAGATTATAAACCACAAGTCCAAAATCATTAGCCGCACAATATGGACCAATGAGGTTTTCCTGGTAATGACAACGGCAAAGAATCTATGTAATTGCTTGACAACACTGCTCTGGCCTTGAGCAACTGAGAAGTAATTCCTGTTGATAGCACAGACCAGATATGGCGAGATGGTAGGAAAGATGCTCTGTAGTCTGTACGTGCTGTGAATTTCCTTTTCACATCTGTATTAAACATTGAAACCATGGCCAAAAAATGATACATTATACTTTTGACATCGCCTTTCAGGTCAAGTCAAGTCACCTTTATTCATATAGCGCTTTTTATAATACAGATTGTGTCAAAGCAGCTTTACAGCATTAAACCGGAAAATAGGATAATAGTGATCACTCAGTTTTTCAGTTAAAGTCAGTTCATCATTAGCCCTATTCGGACAGTAATTGTTTCTCGTGGATGTCTGTAAAAATAAATTTACATGGCACCTCATAAATCATAAATTTGGATGGCAATTTTATTCACAGTGGAGGAAAAACTGTATTTTATTTACATATACATTCTTATTATTATGTAAAATTATTACGTAAATTATTATTCAAAGCATATTTTATAATAGGTATTATTTGATCATTTAAATCACCTGTTTAAAAATAGGAAAATAGTCGGCCCCGATAACCCTGTGGGTAGCACACCGAGGTACAGCACCGGTGCACTCCGGGCGTTCCATGTTCAAATCCCGACTCGAGGACCTTTCCCGATCCCGTCCCCATCTCTCTCTCCCACTTTGCTTCCTGTCACTTCTGATCTGTCCTTTCATAATAATAAAAATTGTATTGCATATCTTCTGCTGCTATAGTAAAGACCCTTTTCGAATGTTTACATGCTTTTCTTCTCTTTTTGCTCCCACTCGCTGTGGTGGAGCAGTTATGAAATATTGTTCTTGTAAATACTTTCAAGGATAGTACTAAAGTAAATGTACAGTGTTCGTCAGTGGTCAAAAAGGATTTAAACATGACTTTTGAATCGATTTCTTCTTGTAAACTCAGAGATGTGGATTTAGGTGGTAATTAAATTACCACACGACCTGTTTGTCAAAAAACAGTAGATATTTCGGCCAGGGATTTTTACACAAGTGGTGAGAAAAAAACACCAGCATTCTGGATTCGGACGGCAATAAAATCACAGACTACCCCCTGTAAATAGTGAAAATACAGTTGTATGCGAAAGTTTGGGAACCCCTTGCAGAATGTCTGAAAATGTGAATAGTTTTAACAAAATAAGAGAGATCATGCAAAATGCATGTTATTTTTATTTAATACTGTCCTGAGTAAGATGTTTTACATAAAAGATGTTTACATATAGTCCATAAGACCAAAAAATAGCTGAAATTATTAAAATAACCCCCTTCAAAAGTTTGGGAACCCTTGTTTCTTAATACTGTGTGTGGTTACCTGGATGATCTACGATTTTTTTTTTGTTTGTTTGTTTGTTTTGTAATGGTTGTTCATGAGTCACTTGTTTGTTCTGAACAGTTAAACTGCACACTGTTCCTTAGAAAAATCTTTCAGGACCATGATTTTGACATCCATCTTTTTACACTGTGGACAACTGAGGGACTCAAACACAACTATTTAAAAAAGGTTCAAACATTCACTGATGCTCCAGAAGGAAACGCAGTGCATTAAGAGAAACATGCAAATATCTTCATTTGCATCTGAAAGGTAGTACTAAATGGCAAAAAATTATATTTCAACAAAATAAGAAAAATTTGGACATCTTTATCCTGTTCAAAAGTTTTTACCCCCCACCTCTTAATGCATCGTGTTTCCTTCTGGAGCATTAGTGAGTATTTGAACCTTTTTTAATAGTTGTGTTTGAGTCCCTCAATTGTCCTCAGTGTGAAAAGATGGATCTCAAAATCATAGAGTCACTGCTGGAAAGGGTTCAAATATGCAAAAGATCCTGGAAAACTGAAGAATCTGCAGGACCTGGAGGATTTTTCTGTAGAACAGTGCTCGGTTTAACTGTTCAGAACAAACAAGGGACTCATGAACAACCATCACAAAACAAAAAAACAGTCATAGATCATCCAGGTAACCACAAACAGTATTAAAAACCAAAGGTTCCCAAACTTTTGAAGGGAGTTATTTTAATAATTTCAGCTATTTTTTGGTCTTGTGGACTATATGTAAACATCTTTTATGTGAAATATCGTACTCAGGACAGTACTAAAAAAAACAACATGCATTTTTTTATGATCTCTTTTATTTTGTTCTGCAAGGGGTTTCCAAACTTTCGCATGCAACTGTAACTAACGTCCCCATGAAAAACAATTACCTTCCGAATAGGGCTATTGATTCAGTAATGTCATCATCCAGCTCAGTTCAGTTCAAATAGTATCTGTGCAATCAACTAGACAATACTGCAAGATCTTAAGAAATCTATCTATCTATCTATGGAAGTGCATTGGTTCATTTTTGAACAGGAAAGAAGAGGTTGTGGAGGCTGGTAGAAAAGAGCGTTCTTCAGCATTCTCTCGGGTTTGAAATATCAGGAGAGGGAGACAAAGTGCGGTGGGCACTGTCATTGATCACATGTCTTTGACCTTCACAGTAGCTTAGTTTGGAGATTTCCAAAGTCACCTCTGGTTGGTGGAAAATTGACATTTCATTGTGAAATATGCTCCAGAGTGCTCTTTTCATACGTTCAGTTCCAAAACTTTCAGTTTTTTTTTTTACTCCGGACACTGAATGAGGAAACTGAAGGACTTCAACAAAGGTTCAGATCACTGCCACAATGAAAAAAATGCTTATGGTTAAATAGGGCATCAGGATTATGTGTGAATATTTGTGGATCAGATTACATAGGCAGCATTGGGCCAGGTTGGGAGTTGCTATTATGTTACAATGAGAGCAGAACACAAATCACTAAGAGCAGTCCTCTGTGGAGACCTTGTAATGTAGATTTATGATGCTTTCCATTTAAAAATGGGTTAGTAATTATCTTATGCTACTAATGATTTGTTATAATATTTATGCCTGAATTTATGTCTAAGTAAATGTCTGAATAAAAAAAATGTTTTGCATGATGTTATACAATTAGCTGCTTCACACGATGGTCACTGCTGATTATGACAACATCACAACAATTATTTAAAATGTACGAAAGCATATTAAAACAAACAACCGTTTAGCACAGAGGTGTTCAAATTAGTATTACTGCTCATGTTAAGATGAATCTACTTTATATTGCAAGTTCATGTATGAGTGCAGTGCACTTTCACCTCTGTTATGAATTCAGAAGTGCCTGTCAAAACCCCAGCAAAAGTGGCTGAAAAAATTGAATTGGGTTTATACATTGATGAAGCAAAAGAAATAATGAATGATATTTTATTTAAAGGCAAACCAATAACAATGCTATTAAATGCTATTAACAATGCTATTAAACATCCAGCTGTTGTTCTTTCATCAAAGGCTGACAACAACAATAGTGAATGATTTCTCATCAACCATGCAGGCATTTAATGGTTTTTAGTAAGAAGAAAACAATACATCACTCACAGGCTCTTTGTCTTTCACAAAACTGCAGTGGTTTCCGTCTCACAATGCTTGTTCATGGTAGGTTTGGTAGGTTCATTTCTGAAAATTAATTACCGTATATGAAGATATCTTAAAGTCTTGGCTACAAAAAAGCACTTGAACATTATCACTAATGACCATTAAAAAAAGGATATTGTTATTGAACACGTCAGTAGCTGGGCATGTTGTTACATTGTGGGGTAAGTTGTCACATTTCAACATGTCTGACTGTTTGCAGGTCCTCTTTCCAAGTCTCTACTCTGCTTCCAGTGTGAATACTCAAATCTCCAAAGCTGTTCATGAGCACTGTTCATTTATAACACACATTTAAGCTAAGCTTTCAAAATCTGGCAACACACACTACAGTCTCCGAACTCACTGTGTCCTGGACACTGATCATTTAATGATTCAGAAAAGATGAATCACTGTCTGGCCAACTGAGATTTCGGCATGGAGATAAAAGTTAGGATCGTGATTGTTCAGTACAACTACAGCACACAGTGACTGTATATTCGCACCATTTGTTTTTTTGCTTCTAGCATCTTGTTTTGTTTGGTGCTCCTGGAAATGGTGATGGGTGACATCAGACTTAACAACCGGATAAACGGCTTTACAACAAAATTTAAACAGTATGACAATTATGAAACAATTCATAACAGCAAAAATGTTCAAAAGCAAAATATCTTCACGTCATCAGTTTGGACATTATTTGGACAGTTAATTAATGAACAATGAACAATACATTTATTACACTGTTTTTTAATGTTAGTTAATAAAAACAGAGTTGTTCATTGTTTGTTCACAGTGCATTAACTAATGTTAACAAACACAACTTATGATTTTAATAATGCATTAGTAGATGTTGAAATTAACATGAACTAAGATTATTAAATTCTGTAGAAGTACTATTAATTCTTAGTTCATTTTAACTAATGTAGATAACTAATGTTAACTAATGAACCTTACTGTAAAGTGTTACCAATATTTAAATTAATAAATGCTGTAAATGACAGCTAACAATGACAGCTTACCCCCAGCTAAAACTTAGGTCAACCTGTTAGAATCTACCAATAAATTTCAGTGTGGTTTATTGTGTTCACTTGACTACAAAAATATCATTTTGTAAATAAATATTCTAATGCTGGCTGGGTGGGTTGAACCAACATTTACTAGAGAAAACATTCACTTTTGTAATTGGACTGGCCCTATTCTCGCCAACATGCATAAAATAAAAGTACAGAATTCTGCATTTGAATTCAGTTACACAATAACGTGTTGTATGCCTTTTTCTAAATGATAGGATGTTACATCACAAGTATGATAGTATCCTACACTACTATTAACATACAGTGAATATTTCACAGCCTACATTCCGAATGCACGTCACTCTACTGCCACATACAAACCCCTCATGGAGAGGGCTGGGTTTATTTGGACCAGAAGTATGATTGGCTTCAATTATTTACATATGCTTTTCTGATTGGCTAAAACCCTTGTCAATCAATACCGTGCCTCGCTTACGTAAAAAAATGGGCGGGTAAAGGCAGCGGAGGACAGAAAAAACAAAAACAATCCACCCGGGCGTCCATCTTGAATACAGTAAGCCAACGGTGACTGACAGCAACGGAGAGGGAAATCGCGATAAATTGAGTTCCGAGCGCTGTAAAAAGTCAACCGACCGCGAACACGGGGACAGTACATATTGAAGGATTACATTTAGTGACGTTATCTGTCAATTCCGTGTCGTTTTTGGCGTCATATTCCCGACGGGGCTGATGAAGTTATTTCGGAGGCTGTACGTGCTAAGGTTTATTCAGCCGTCGACATGTCTTAGTTTAAAACGACTGTTTGTGTTAACTACCTACCTTAGCAGTTCTGAAGCAGGTCGGGAATTGCAGGTTTGAGTCATTAACACCCAAAAGGGAATGTGGATATAGCGCGTTTGGCCATATTTAAGTCCTTCACTGTCAACTTGAGCTCGCGCGTGCGCTGAATCGTGCGCGTGACCCCATTTATTTCACTTTATCTATGATCTGTTGTACTACATTTACATTTAAACGTAAGGCAAAGTAAGCGTAATGTGGAAACATCGTTTAGGGATGTTAATTCCATTTTTATCCCCGTAAGTGTGCATGCATTTAGTGTACTGCCATAGACTTTTCAGGTGATTTGGAGGCAGTTCCTTTGCACTGACAACAATATTTCTATCTAACAGTTATATGTTTTATGGCGGGTTCTATGCATAGGTTGTCCAGTTGTTCTGATCACTGGGGCTGGGAGCTGGCCCATTTACGGAAAGAGCTTATTGAACGGGCTCGTTTATTCTGAGCGCACGGCAGGGCAACATTGTATAGATACAGTATTCGCACGCATTGGAATTTCCTCGTTATTGATATGGGTTTTAAAGCAAACCGCATGGACAGTCACAGATCACTTTATTTCTAAAAGCTCGTCTGCTTTGAATGAACTCGAATCACCAGTGGACCGTTTCTAAATCGCCGAATCGGAGGACTGTAAGCTGGCATTGGATTTGTGCACTGCCATATATCACTGACTCGGTGACATGGATGTGTTTCACTGACTGCTGATCAGTGCTTCGAGGGGAAACTTGAATGCATAGACTTTTGGATTTTGTAGGACAAGACAGAAGATTGAAAAATGGGACCTGCAACAAAGCTGGCTTTTGGAGTGTTCCTCATTTCCTGCTCCTCAGGTGGGTGTTGATACATTTTGACCCCTTTAAATGCAATATGCATATGCAGAGTGTACATTTGTATCATGACATGTCTCTGTATGTGTGTAACGTTATGTATGTACCACCGGAGGCTGTTTCTCGTGTTACTCCGCATTGAGATCGAATTCACTGGTTTCTCGTAAAATGCTATATAACACCATCTGAATATAATCTGAGTATGCACCATACAGAAGCAACATTTGCTGCCAGGATTTTGCAGCTTATTTTCTTAGTAACTGGTCTGACGAATCCCCAGCATGAAGACCTGTTCGGTGAAGTTGAGAAAACACACTATTAATGCTTTGAACTACTGTTAGCGCCTATAATATTGAATATTGGCTGCTGCTGCTCATGCATGCATGCATGTTTTATATGTTGCATGTAAACCCCCTCTACTGGTAGCTCTTATTTTTTTTTAATTATTCATGGATGAGGCTGTTACATGTATGCATATGAGTGATTAAAAAAAGTCATTTGAAATAATTTGATGAGGCCGGTTAGGCCAAAGGTCATATTTGCATGTGAGAGCTTTAGATAAGATATGAGTGAGTGCTGGTTACATAAGCATGTATGCACCTAAGTGATTATATTTATTCAGGAATATTTAAGGAACAGCTAGGCGAGCTGTGGATCTTTCTTAACAGACTTTGTGATCAAGGTTTGAATTTTGCTTTTATTGAAAAATGCATAAACGGCACAGTCTGTGCCTGTACTCTGTGTTCCCACTACATCCCTCATCTTGGATCGCACTTGCCCACACATCCCTGCTACAGAGACAATTAATCAATACAATGTTATATTTGAGCACATCGCTTCGGTATTTATATCATCTAAAGGCAGAACTATTCAGGAGCATCTAGGTAACATAAGAAACTGTATCTTTTGGGTCATATTGCACATGCTCTCTCAGAGGAATTGGTGTAAACTAATGGGTTGAGCATATGAACCGTTATAGACCTCTGCTTGAAGTGATATAAAGAACCTTTCACCTGATTTTTGTTGTTGTTGTTGTGTTTTTTTTAGAGCCACAAGTAATATTGTAGCCACTGATTTGTATTGTACACGACTGAATGTCAATTAAAGATACTTCAGGATGCCACTGGCGTGTTTTGTCTGTATTTGGACCATGTTTGCTACTCTTCAGAAACCAGATTTAATTAAACAGTTTGATTTTGTGTGCTAGATCTAAGCTATCACAGAAGTTTTGCCCAGGCATAAGTTTATGACTGCTAAGAGAATCAAATCTGAGCGTTTGCCCAGTCTAATGTAAATTATGCCTTAAACGTCACAACTCTTAAAATAAATCACAATTGGTGACATCTGACCAAAGCACACAGAGAAACAGGGAGCGTAAAGAGGAATTCTTTAGCTTTTTCAAAAAAAAAAAAAGAATAGATAGTTCTATTTTACTCTACTTGGTGCTATGTTATTTCTTATTATTCTCAGATGGATTATTTTTAATGTCTATTTGACAAGATAACATGAATTGTATTATTTTTAATGTTCTTTTTTTCAATTTCTAGTCTAATCCTTTTACAAGCAATTAGATTGAACTATCTGCTTCTGTTGAAATTAAAGCATTAGAGTGAAAAGCTTACGCTTTTATCTGATATTGATGCAGTACAAATGTACACTGTGGTTTTGGCTTGGGACAAGTTATACTTTGTAGATAGCAGCAATAGCAATTAGTAATATATGTATAGATATAGATATAGATATATAAAAATATAGATGTTTAGATACATTTATTATTATTATTATTGTTATTATCATTATTGGTAAGAACTGTTAACTTTTTTAACTCTAACATAACTTTGTGAGTGTTACACAGTACCTCAGATAAGCTAGAAGTTGGAAGTAATGTGTTTTATTTGCCCCTAGAATGTTGACTGCAAATGTCTTAGTTGAACTTATGAACTTTGTTCAGTGGTGTATGCTTGCGGTATCTGTTTTTGATGTAAATATTTACCAGCTATTAAAGGTACATGCCATGGTCAGCTGTTTTTCATGAGAAATTTGGTGAAACTGAGTGATTAGCATTTAAAAGCAAGGAAAAATCAGTTTGTGTTCCTCCTAGAACACATTATCATTTGGGAGTTTGCATTAAAATGACACGTTTATGCAACAGTGTTTTGTGCGCTTGTTATTGTGTTAGTGTTTCAGACTACATCATGACTGGAGTGCAGAATGGAAGTAATAGTGGTTCCTCTTCCAGTGTCTTATTCACTGTAATCTATCGGCACAGCTGTTGTGGGTAGGAGAGGTTACATTTATTTTCCTTGTATAACACCCAGACAGCTTAGCTGGGTCATTGTACAGCAACACAACTTCTGAAACAAATCCCCAAAACAAAGATCTTTTTGTGTTGTGGATAATATATATTTACTCTAGAAATCTGATGGGCAAATCGATACATGTTCAGATTATACAGTAGCTGGTTTTTGTTGTGAAACTATAAGATGGCATAAAAACAATTTTTTACTGAAAAAATATTTACTTTTATCTAACTCATGTAGATCTCTCTTGTACCTACATGATGGGTGAACATACATGTAGAAGGCTAGTTATTGTTTGTCATGTAGGTGCAAAAAGAAATGCACACAGACTGTTGGTTCCTCTGTTCCGCTTATGTTAATGGGGTATATGTTGTGATGGGGTATATGAAGTGATTGTGATAGCTATATGTGACTCTGTACTACAAAACCAGTCATAAGGGTCAATTTCTTTTGAAAATGAGATTCATAAATCATCTGAATAAATGGGCTTTCCATTCATGAATGATTTGTTAGGATAGGACAATATTTGGCCAAGATACAATTATTTGAAAATCTGGAATCTGAGGGTGCAAAAAAATCTAAATACTGAGAAAGTTGTCTTTAAAGTTGTCCAAATTAAGTTCTTAGCAATGCATATTACTAACCAAAAATTAAGTTATGATATATTTATGGTAGGAAATTTACAAAATATCTACATGGAACATGATCTTTACTTAATATCCTTATGATTTTTGGCATAAAAGAAAAATCAGTCATTTTGACCCATGCAATGTATTTTTGGCTATTGCTACAAATATACCCATGCTACTTAAAGGAACACGCCAAATTTATTCAGCTGATCTCCGGGTCTGGCGGTAGCACTTTTAGCATAGCTTAGCATAGATCAGGGGTGGCAAACTCCGGTCCTGGAGACCTGCAGCCCTGCGGAGTTCAGCTCCAACCCTAATTAAAACTCACCTGACTGTAGCTATCTACTTACCCTTCAGACCTTGATTAGCTTGTTCAGGTGCGTTTGATTAGGGGTAAAACAAAACTCTGCAGGGCTGTGGCTCTCCAGGACCAACGTTCGCCACCCCTGGCATAGATCATTGAATATGATCTATGCCATATCACTCAAAAATGACCAAAGAGTTTCAATCTTTTTCCTATTTAAGGATCGGAGATCGGCTCAATGGATTCGAAAACAGTAAAACTCAACTGTTTAACTCTAGGGGAGTTGGAAAATGAGCCTATTTTCAAAAATAGTGGCGTGTTCCTTCAAGACCTTCAAGGTTTTGTGGTCCAGGGTCACATATTCAATTTTTATATCTGAATGTTGGTAAGAATCTCGGTCTGCATATGTGATGGCCATCCATATCGCACGTCCTATTAAGAATATCCTATTAAGCGCATCCAAAAGACCTGAACTAGAGGCGACGTGACATGTTTTACAAAATAGGCAAGTTTGTTGCTCACAACCCCTATTTTTTAATCATTTCTGGAATAATGTACCAATCTTTTTTATATGGATTCATTTGGATTAAATAAAATAATTTCATAGCTCTAGGTGTATTACACTTTTAGGCTGAATAGTTAGCCAGGAGTTCAGTTCACTATTTATTTACATGCTGCAACTGATTAGATCTGTGTATTGTGTGTGCTTTAGTGCTTTTATTGTTTATGATCTGTTATCTGAGTGTCTGGAAATCCTGAGGGATACTGTACAGAATTGACACTCAGGAACAGATCGTAACAGCCATTGTAATTTTAAATAAATGTTTTCTTGTTGACTTGTCATTGTAGACAGCCGTGCATGAAATGTACCAGGGGTTTTCCATATATTCTGACCTTGACCTCTGATATGACACAGACACGTGGTTTCAGTTTGCACATACTGAACTGCATGTGACGCTCACAGTGGTTTCAGCTTCTACCGCCTCAATATACGAGTACATGAATAAAAACACAATCTGTAGAACAGCTCTGAAAGTCACTTCATGAGTATCATTTAAGAAAAACTATCATCATATCATATAGTACAAACAGAAATGTAAAGGTCTTCACAACAACCCAACAGAATAAAATTTCTGTTTAACTTGAAGAAACTGTACAGGGCTCAACACTAAGGATTTAAATTTTCTAAATTTTCACCGGCCCTACCACAAAAAAAATTAAATAATTGGTGTTATCATCGTTTTTGACTCATGTTAAAATCTTTTATTTTAATAAATAAGCTTATATGACACCAAAAATGTACATGCCAAATAAAATTGTACAATTCTCCATTCCAATTTTGATACCACACCTAAACCTATTAGCCTAACTAAAGTTCAAACATTATTTGTTTGTTCAAAAAAAATGTAATTATTATTAATGTTTTATTAAAAATGAAAAGATGCTTTAGGGATGCTGTAAAATGTAATGGTAGTACTACTACTACTACTAATAAAATTATTATTAAAACTTTTTTTTTTTAATAAAAAAAATCAATTAATTAGAGATGCTTTTGATTTGAAATTTAATGAAACCATTAAAATGGGATCCGGAAAATATATGGACAACACAGTATTTGGTTAAAAAATAAACCTGAGGAAAACATAACACATTTCATAGGGCTTAAATGTCATTTTTGTTCAACTTTAAATAAATTTCTGTTAAATTAGGATAGTTTCATGATTTCAATTAATTAGACATGCTAGACATTAATATTTTTTTTAATTTAACTATTAAAACAGAATCCAGAAAAATTAAAACAGAATTTGATAAATCAATAAAACAGAATTAGGGAAAAAATAAAACAGTTTTTATAGGGCCCTATTTAGTTCACAGTAAATGTTGCTCCACTTGAAATCTGCAAGTGCTGTGAGTTTGGCAAGCTTATACTGTAGCATGCATGAGAAGAGGCAGTATGTGCCAGTTTTTTTTTTATATGATAATTGTTTATACATTAATTGTCAAAAAAAAAGAGAAGCTTTGGTTTAAATCTCTATGGTTTGATGTTTGATGAATTTTTACCAAGTGTTGCTTCCGGTCCTTAGACGATCAATTGTCTGATTAATGTTGGCATGCTGTACATCATTCATTCTTGTTGCGTAAGGAAGAAAACATAAGTAAGTAGGTGTCATTACTGTACTTGACCTTAGTCTTGCTTAGTTTAGTTGGTTTATCTCAGTAAAGTATCTTTACCCAGATGTAATCAGTGTTCTCGGCTACACCATGTTTCTTTAATGCCAATCGGATGGATGTTTTCGGCCCAGTATCAAATGTCGGTATGAACCCATGTGCTCAATTTGTTGCGCTGTTATAAAACAATACTCATTCACCCCGTTAAGTCACAGCGCTAACATTCAAACAGAAGATGAGATGCACTACAAAAGAAGAATGGACTTTCCATACACAGGAGGAGAAGCTCAAAAATGGAAAGTCCTTCTCCTAAAGTTATTCTGTATTGATCCCTGTGATCCTGATGATACAAACACATTATAATTTGATTCTTGCCTCTTTTTTTTTTATTTTGCCTAAAGTGCTAATGTGTGATTGATAGCTTGACCTTGAGTTGCTTCGCAGTGTATTTTGATCCTCGCCAACTGGACTTCCATGACATAGGCAGGTTGCAGCCACTGTTGCCCAAGATGCAGATGCCTCTGTGAATAATTTACAACCACGGTTGACCACTGCTGACGGAAGGGCTATTTGAAATCAAATGTGCTGCCTTTGTCCTCTAACGGTCTGCTTTGACCTGTGCCATAGTTTTCCTGTTTCTTTGTAACAGGCGTTCGTATGGTTAAATCGTGATCGAGTAAATATATCTGTGTCTCACTGTAACAGTAGATGTGTTTAAGGCTTTTAGCTCTAGATCTGCTTGGCCTAAATATTCTGTATATGAATGATTTTCCAAAGGATGGCAGATTAAACTTGTCATCCGTGGAAGCGTTGAACAAGATTTCCAAGTGTCTTCCAAAATGTTGTTTCGTTACACATCTGTACGTGAATTTCAATCTGTTTGTAAACAACTTTGAGTGTGACACAAAGTCAAGTTGCTTTCTGACAGCTAGACACAGGAACAAAGGCTGATCCAGCTTGTTTTTTGTTTTTGTTTTTTGAATGTGATCGTTCATTTCATGCATCATAGATCTGTGATCTTGTGCTGTGAAGAGTTTTCAGACAGTCCTGTAGTGGTGGTTGGTTGAGGGAGGTGGAGGGGAATCAAAGCAGATTAAAGGGATTTGCAGCAAAGTGTGTTAAACATGATTGACAGCTGATTGACTTATGCACAGAAATTGTATAGATTGGCAAATCAGTGATGTGTCCAGATCTAGCTGAACCCTTAAAGTGTGTTAGTGTTGTAATCTTTTGATTGTAATGATAGAAAATAAGTCTCACAAAAAAGTTCTTGTAAAAGTACACTACCAGGCAAAAGTTTTTTAATGTTTCTTCTGCTCACCAAGCCTGCATTTGATCCAAAGTCCAGCAAAAAACTGTTTGAAATAAAATATATATATATATATATTTGAATATATTTTGTAATGCAATTTATTCCTGTGATTTCAGTGCTAAATTTTTAACATCATTACTCCAGTCTTGACACTCCAGTGTCACATGATCATTGAAAAATGATTCTAATATTTCATTTGCTGCTCAAAAAACATTTATTATGTTGAAAACAGATGAGTAAAAATTTTTTTCTGGTTCCTTTGATGAACAGAAAGTTTAGAAGAACAGCATTTACCTGAAATAGAAATCTTTTGAAACATTATAAATGTCTTTATTATCACTTTTGATCAATTTAAAGCATCCTTGCTAAATAAAAATATTAATTTCTATAATTTATTTTATTTATACTGACTCCAAGCTTTTGTATGGTACAGATAATGTTACAAAAGCTTTTTATTTCAGATAAATGCTGATCTTTGGATCTTTCTATTCATTGAAGAATCCTGGAAAAAAAAATGTACTCAACTTTTAAATATTAAACAGAAAATCAGCACATTAGAACGATTTCTGAAGGATCATGTGATGCTGAAGACTGGAGTAATGATGCTGCAAATTTAGCTTTGATCAAAGGAATAAATTGGAATTTAAAATAAAACGGTTATTTTTAAAATATTTTACAATTTTACTGTTTTTGCTGTACTTTGAATCAAATAAATGCAGGCTTGGTGAGCAGAAGAGACTTCTTTAAAAAAACATTAAAAATATTACTGTTCAAAAACTTTTGACTGGTAGTGTAGTTTGGCTGTTGTTTAATATTATTTCTTCTATTAAAGCAGTTTAGTTTACAAATATTGATATTTGAACATTTGGCTGTCAAATCAAAGTCAGTGTGGAAGCTTTATGTTAAAACAGGAAAGCTGTTTTTCACTCATCTGGTTATTTCAGAAGTAACAGCAGACGAACCAACAGTGAAAGCTGTATGAAGTTTCAGCTAACCTAATAAATGTTTTTTATTGTTGTTGTTTATTCGACTGTCTAGATGTTTGTGAAAAGAAAAAAATGTCTTTGTTAAAGGACTAAAAAAATAAAGTACCAGAAGTAGGATAATCCTAATAGTGATTTCTGCTGTGGAGTTCCTGAAGTCATCTTCAGTAAAGCTGTGCCATATTCAACTTAGCACATACAGAGGACCTAAATGCAGCCTGGTTTACAGAATGCAGAAGTTTGTTTTGCGCATAACCCAAATTGTGATGTTATGCAACAAGAAAACCAAAAAACAGGAAATTCTATCACTGAGAGGATATCATAGACCTTCATTTCTGTTTTTCAAGGTCAGTAGATTTTTTGTTTTTATGTTAAATAATTTGACCTTTGTTTTGTATAACTACCATTCATGATATAAAGCTTTTATATGTTTGAAAAACATCCGCCTTATCTTCTCATGTGCTATAAATCTAGTAGTTACTTTTTTTGTGTAACAATGCAGAAGAAATCTTTGTACAAGTATTTGTAAAACAATGTTTTTCAGTGAAAGACCGGCTAAAGAGTTGGTCTCTCTATTTGATGACTAGCTTGTTGAGCATTGTTGGGAGAGTTTAGATTTAAAATATGCATGAATTCTTGAAATATTTGCTTCATTCTAACAGTATCCGTGATTAAACATTTCTTGGAAAGGACTGACATGAATGCCAGGAAGTGTGTTTGTAATGGTAAAGTGCAAGGTCTCACACTGCCTGAGAGGGCTTTTGTCTGAGCTTCTCAATAGGAGCACAGCCTAAGATGCTCAATTATGCAGTGAAAAGTTCTTTAAAAGACGCTTTGTTGTGCTTATTTGAGAGGGTTTATAACTGAGGTTCAGCATTTATATGCAACACTACATATAAATACACTATTTTTAAAGTTTAGCATTGATTCGGCTTGCATTGCGCAGTGGACACAGACACAGCGCAAACATAAAATGTATGGAATCAGATTTCCAAATTCACATTAGTAGATGATTGAAATCCAGATTTCAATCTGGTTTTCAACCAGAGTTTTTGTTTTATTATTCTGACCATTCATATAGGAATTGAAGCTTTGGCCTGACACAGAGCGCCTCATTCTAGGTCCTGTTTGCTCTTGCCATGAAACTGCATCTTAAGTAATTGGATAGCTATCTGATTGCAATTCAATTGTCCCAGACCACATAAAAGCACTTGGGTGTGTTTACATGGACAATTTTATGTGTTTTAAACCAATAGAATAGCAATTGTTTAACTATCTGATTACTCCGTACACTTTTTAATGCCCTTTGGTGGCTGATGCACCATGTGAGTTTATCTAGTCACTGTCTTATGCTGCATACAGGTATGGTAGATGACCACTGATGTCTGCATCATTACTGAAGCAGCCCATGTAGGCATGACTGTAGATCACAGGAAAAACAGCTACAAGTTTTCTTTTGTATTAGGGGTTTTTTTTTTTCTTTTGAGGGATAATAGTTCCCTCAAACAGATATATAGCAAATGAATAGCAAAGGAGATGTTCACTTCCAGAATGAAAATTTCCTGATAATTTACTCATCCAAGATGTTCATGTCTGTCTTTCTTCAGTCGAAAAGAAATTAAGGTTTTTGAGGAAAACATTCCAAGATTTTTCTCCATATAGTGGACTTTAATGGTGGCCAAGGTCCAAATTGCAGTTTCAATGCAGCTTCGAAGGGCTCTACACCAGGGTGACCAGCGGTCCCCAGTTTTTTGGTGTTCTATCCACACCAGACGGGACGCAGCAGCGCAACGTACATGACAAAATCAGAAGCGCAGAATCCCAACGAAATGGACAAGTTTATAATATTTTCATAAATAATAATTAATAATAATAAAACTACATACTGAGTATGTATTTTGCAGCTTTGTTTGCTTACATATATTTTCAAGGTCTGAGGTAAATAATCTGTTGTTGCTTTCAGTATGGCGCTATAAATGTTGCGCAATATAATATTCAAACTCACATTAAACACTTTTAACATTGAATAAAGCACATAATCACTAGCTCAGTTACATTTGCAGAAAGCACATACTTTGTGGTTAAAATGAGCCTAAAATGCAAAATAATAAGCCTGATTAGGGATGGAAAAGATCCATTTCCAAAAGCACAAACATAATATTTTAAAAGTTATAATTATTTTACTCACAGTTGTGGAAATGTTAAATACATTTTGAAAATAACATATTTGTTAAATACAGTTTTATTTATCATATGTTCTCATAATTATTCTTTTTTCTGAAAGCCATAATTTTATAATATTACTGTTTTGATATGTTTGCTATTTGCAATAGTTACTATTTACTATTATATTAAAAAAAACTACAGTAAGTTTGATCCTCAAACGTCACTGTAATTATCAGTTATGATATTAATAAGCCTATATGTAACCCACAACAATTAAAAAAACTAAAACATATTGTCCCTGTTTTTTTTTTTTTTTTATTTGTAGATAATCACAAGTGAGATTTCAGTGATATTTTGACCACAGAACTAGTAAACGTCCCCGGTTTTTATTTTAAAAATCTGGTCACCTTACTCTACACAATCCCATAAGAGTCTTATGTAGTGAAACGATCTATCATTTTCTAAAAAAATTACAAATTTCTATACTTTTTAACCACAAATGCGCATCTTGCACTAGCTTGACCTCACGCATTGTTATCATGCAGGCATGACGCCAGATGTGACGACCCAGTGTTTACAAAGCGACCTCACAAAGAAAGTCAAACGCCCTTTACAAAAAAAAAAGGTAAAACAACAATTTTGGAGGAGAAAAAAAAGGTGTTTTTCACCCTACCCTACCTTTTTTTTAAACCAAACAGTTAGTAAGAGTATAACAATACCAGGAAGGAAGATCAGGTTGTTGACGTTTGCCGTTTGTGCTTTGTCTGCAAAGCGTTCGTGTACGTGCTGATGGCGTATGCTGTCTGCGCGAACATGTTGTGCAGAGGTGTGCAAATACATATGTTGACAGGCAGGTAGGACAACCTATCGTAATGTTCAGACCGAACATTTCTTGGTCCTACGCCTTCCACAGAATAAATATATATATATATATATATATATATATATATACACACACATATAAATATAAATGAGTGTGTGCGACGAACAACCGTATAAGTCCAAAAAAACAAAAAATGAGATAACCATGTGACATTAATTGTATGTGTGAACTTTGTATACAGAAACAGTTTGGGGATATTTTCGTGCGACCAAGAGTCCGCATTTTAAACGTTAAAATAGCGTCACGCGGAAAAACCGTTTATGTCCACAAAGAAGAATGGAGATGCCGCTTGCTGTCATGTCCGCTTCGGACATTAAAAGGCAAAACCTCGGCAAAAAAAAGAGAGCCGACATGACCAAATGGAAGGACAGAGTAAGGAAGGCTTTGAGGGATGCTGGAAAACCATATTTGACTCAAAGAGGAGAACAAAAACCAAGGAAAAATCCACCCAAACTGCTGAGTGGAAGAACCATATATGTGATGTGATCTCTCTCTCTCGCTCTCTCTCTCTCTCTCTGAACGCGCTAAACACCGCATAAACAGTTAACCTATCAAAATAAACCACATACCATATATAATAAAGCTGTATTCTTTCATATTTCCCGCCAGTCCTGTGTAAAGTACGGCAAGCAGAGTTTATTTGTTTATATATTTATTTATATCGTGAGATGGTGGAGCGCGAGAACAGTTTGAAGTAGTATATACACAGGTGCGCTGCGCCAGGTTTTCTAAATAAACGACAAGGTGCACTATTGGAGCTATCTAAACACAAGAAGTGATCAAAGATATCCTATCTGACTAACTTGTTACAGTTATATTTGCGTGTAGCCTAGCCTACTGGGCGTCTACTATAGATCAGTCATGAATAGGTCGAAATGAAAGTTGAGAAAATTATGATATATCTTGTATACTTTATGATATGTTGAATAATATTTAGCTATGATGTATGTCTGCATTGTATTTATTGTTTTTTTATTTATTTATTTATTTATTTATTTATTTATTGTTTTTTGTTAATAATTCATTGTTATTGCCTGTACTGTAAGAATGTCTATGTATTATACATTGTTCATACTGTATTGTCTGTTTTTAAATAATAATAATAATAAACTAGAAAGAAATGCTTAATATTAACCTGAAGTTTCTGTTACTGTATTAAAACTAAGATAAAGGAATCAGATCTTTAGTGGTTTAAAGTGATATGATGAACTGGAGTTATACTGTTATTCCACACTAACTGGACATATACCGTTCTTCCACATTTCAGAAATATAAATCACAATAACTTTTGATTTTTAATACTGACACTGAAAAATGTTATCTCCTTAGAATTGAGAAGCTTTTGTTTTCTATTTTCAAGTAAAATAAAAATATATAATATAATGTTCACAATCCAAATGAAAAAAATCTTATTACTCAAAATTTGAAAATATGGACTTGTATGGTTCTTCGTCTCAAGGCCTCAAATATAAATATATATATATATGTATAAATACATTTAGACCACTTAATGATTGCTATCAGGATGTGAAGAGACTTTCAACCAGTATAACAAAAATGTTTCTGACGACAATCACCTATTGCACCTTTAAAGCACAAGATGCTCTTTTGATCATTCTAAAATCCGCAACGTTAATTGATATATCATGGTAACACTTTAGTATAGAAAACAATTCTCACTATTAACTAGTTACTTATTAGCATGCCTGTTATTAACATATTGGTGTTTATTAGTTCTTATAAAGCACCTATTCTGCATGACCATATTCCACATCCCTAATCCTAGCCGATACCTGAATTTAACAACTACCTTACTAACTATTAATAAGCAGCAGATTAGGAGTTTGAGGAAAGCGTCGTAGTTAATGATTTATTAATATTGAGAACTGGACTTTAAAATAAAGTGTGACTGATATCATTAGCCTTTGGCTTGATTGTGTTGTCAAACAGCTAATAATGTGTTGCTAATGTTACACAAACCATGTTCCAGGCCCCACCCCACGAGTTGACGGGACTGCCTTGTGTTCTCAGACATTACATCCCTATTGCATATACATTACAAAAGTACCTGAATTCGAATGGACATGAATGCATTTATACTTGTAACCTGTAATCTCTCTCTCTCTATCCATGCTAAGAGCTCAAATGTGTCAGAGATGGAAAATGCAAGCTTGAGGAACTTCAAATATGCCATCAGCAACCCACATCGGCTATTCAAAACCTTTCAAAAAACCTTTGTTTCTGATGTGCAGGCAAAGTGGTGGTCATCGAGTTTATTTTGTGTAGGAAACCACCATAAGTGATCCATTAACATAACAGCGTATGGTGTGTTCACTCACTGCGTTGGCTGTCATTCACGGGCCGTGTTTTTTAAGCTGTCTCTTCCACCAGCTCCATATATTTACTCTGTCGTTTTACCTCATATAACCCTGCTGACTCAGAGGAGTCTGTGTATCCCAGCGTCTCATATTAAAAACCGAGAGCAGCTCAGCAGAGGGGCAAGAGCTGTTGTCAGGAAGAGCAGTCGTAGAATATGGGTCAAAGATTTATTGAGCCATCTCCTTGTTAGTGTAGAGGGCAGGTGAGTAATTCCCTTATGTTTGCCACTTGTAATTAGTTTTTAATTTAGATGTTTCCCAACAGATGCTGAAGGCATCGGAGCAATTTGGGGTGCTCCATTTGTTATTAAACATGAGTAAATGTGATTCTTCCTCTGTTGATCGTTGATGTGGGTCTTGCGCACCACCGTTCTTCTCTACCTTGATGTGACAGTAATTCCAGCAGATTTCCTTCTAATCCCAATAACAGTGACTTGTGTCTCTGGAACAAATCCTGAGGATTTATCCTCACTAAAGGCCAATTAGCAAATTAATTCCCACCAAAATAATTTTCCTTCAGGATTTTGTTTTTGCAGTGCAATAAACAGTAACAAAACCCATTTCTTCCAATAAATTATTGTTGTTTCTTTTTAGTAAAATGCTGTTGAGTACATTGCAGTATGCACAGCCATTTAGTATAGGCTGATTTACATTTTCAGTGTGACAGCAACAAATCTTTTCAAATGGGGCACATTAACCTACTTTCAGTTGTAGCGATAGGAAAAATCAGTTCAGTCCTGTTGGCAAATGTCGTCCAAGCTTTTCCAGTAAAATGAGTTTTCTGTGATTGTCCAAGGATTCACTTTAATCTAATTCACGTAAAAGAAACGCACCATTAGTTTTGCATGCATTTACATATATACACTACCATTGTCACATGGCCCTTCAGAAATCATTAAAATATGGTGATTCTGTGCTCAAGAAACAATTATGAGCAGTGTTGAAAACAATTGTGCTTTTTGTGAAAACCATAATACAAAATTACATAAAATCATACTTGCGTAAACTCAGTATTTATTTGAAATAAAGGACTTTTGTAACATTATAAATGTATTTACTGTCACTTTTTATCAATTTAATGCATCAATTTAATTGCTGTATATTTTCTTTGAAAAAGTAAAACTTTACCTCAAGCTTTTTAACAGTAGTGTGTGTTTTATTATATGTGATCATAGACCACTAAACCAGTCATAAGTAGCATGGGTATATTTGTAGCAATAGCCAACAAAACATTGTATGGGTCAAAATTATATATTTTTTTCTTTTATGCCAAAAATCATTAGGATATTAAGTAAAGATCATGTTCCATGAAGATATTTTGTACGTTTCCTAACGTAAATATATCAAATTCAATTTTTAAATGATAATATGCCTTGCTAAGAACTTCATTTGAATATCTTTAAAGGCAGTGTTTCTCAATATTTAGATTTTTTTTTTTTTTCTGCACCCTCAGATTCCAGATTTTCAAATAGTTGTATCTTGGCCAAAAATCCTTACGACCCATACTTCAATGGAAAGCTTGCTTATTCAATTTTTGTTTAAAAAAATTGACCCTTGTGACTGGTTTTGTTGTCCAGGGTCAAATATGTAATATTCAGTTTGTTTATTTCACTGCGCCACTCCTAAATAGTGATGCTGGAAGCAGTGGTTTGCGCTATGTGCACATGTATACATGCGTGCATTTGATGTCAATGAGCCGTTCTTGCGTGGTCAAAAACACTGACGTACAGTAAAAATTTTGGACTGAAGATGTGATTGAAGATATGTGGTCTGGAATGCACATGCTTAATTTGTTTTTCTTGAAAGAGATGGTTTAAGTATTTTTGGAGTATGCTAAAGTGCTGTGACTTTTGAAGAATGTTTTTGTAATTGCTTTATTGCAGTGTATGCACATTGTTTACTGTTCCACTGAACTGTACCCAGCATGGTGCCGCCACTAAACCTGTGCAACCAGTCCTCAAATACTAGGCCCAAAGCGTAAACTGTTCCTTGTGCTAAGATATATGAACATAAGCTCAAGCGTTGCAAAATGTCTGGATTGCCAAGGTTCCCATAGATGCAGAATTGCCTGCAAACTTCTGTTACACTCCATCGAAATGTTTTTGAGCGCAAGAACGCATCTTTTGTAAACGTCCAGACAGAGACTTAGTCTGCTCAACCTGCACAGGATTAGCATAAGACGTAAAAATCAGATTTTACTATTTGCTGTTTGTTTTGTTCATGAAATCCTAAGTTATGGTTATGACACGGCCTGTGTTTTGAATAATTTTACAACACTCATCACATCACTTCAGTGCCATATTCAAACAGGGTCTGAGTTGCGGTTGTCTCAGGAAGAAATTGGGAAACCGCTCTCTACCACATCCTGTTTTAGAGCAGCCCTTCTGTTGTAATCATGCTCACTACTTTACGTTTGTTGTTTTGGTTAACCACAACACTTGTTAGTGTTTTTCTTTCTTTTTTCTTTTTTTTTTTTTTTTTTTAGCCATATGGTTGCCTGTGAATTAGTTATGCAAACAATATGTTTATATAACACTTTTTTTGGTTCATGTTATAGCACTTTTATATATGTTATAAATCTCCAATGTCTGTCGTATTCGATTGATATTCAGCTGCCAATGTGTGAATGACAGTTGTGGTTTGTGTTTTATACTTCGGGTTGAGTGTAAAGTCTTCTGAGTGAACAATGAAGCAGGTCTCCGCTCTCACTGCAGGCAGTCCATGTCTTAACCGGCCTCCCCTGTGGTTTCTTTTCCAGGTGCCATTCTTGGCCGATCAGAGACACAAGAGTGTGTGTTCTACAACTACAACCCCAGCTTGGAGAACCGAGGAAACCGCAGCGGTATTGAGGCTTGCGTGGGAGAGAAGGACAAGAGGCTTCATTGCTTCGCAACTTGGCGAAATGTGTCAGGATCGGTTGAAATAGTAAAACAAGGCTGCTGGCTTGATGATGTCAACTGCTATGACAGGTGATCTCTACTGGTTATATGCCTGTTTGACATTACCAAGAAACCCAGATAGTCTGATACAAATAACTGAAGTGGGGAGGGAAAAAAGTCCATTTCTGTTAAATTGACAGGTAGTTTTTAAAATTGTATATTCTTTCAAAAAATGTATTGGGATCATTTTGAGTCAGATTTCAGTAAATCATATGTTTATTCAGTGCTCGCTCTGACGAATTCAGTGAATGATTTGTTAGAATGAGTCAAACTGATAACCCAGCAGTTTATGAGGCTGTTTGACTGATAGCCTCTTTCACTATTAATCAGCATCATTTTAAGTGTCAGGTTCAGTGCTAACTGCAGTCACATGTCACAGATTTCCCTCCAAATAACAGTTGTTTTGATTTCACTTATGGAAGTAGTTGTTGAACCATTCAGCAGTTCAGCCGTTTGACTATAACGTTGTTCCTAAAGCATGCAGTTCATGTAGTCTTTCACTTGTTTAGCATTAACATTTCTACACTTATTGTCAAATTAAATTAGATTAATGAATCAGCTCTGTAAAAAAAAAAAAACAAAAAAAAAAAGGCCTAAATATATTACAGCATGAGGTATGCTACCATTCAAAGTTTGGACTCAGTAAGATTTTAATTAATGCATTTATTATAAAGAAAATATGCATTTCATTGATCAAAAATTATATGTTTTACACAAGTATGATAATGTGTAAAAGTATAATGATAATAATAGGACCCTATGATTTCCGTAATTCGGAAAACGCAGACAAAATCGTGGATTCCAGTCATAAAAATTGAGTTTGCCCACTTTGGGATAAATAAATCAAAAGTAGGTCAGTACACTTAAATCAAAATGCGATATGGACTAGTGTCTGTGAATATTAAGACACAAAAATACTATTTAAATATGAATCATTGTGAATGAATGATGCAGACATGCGGTTTCGTTTACTAAACACATACTGAAGCATGCCTGTGACTCCCAGTGTTTTCAGCCTCTGCTGCCTCAATAAATGAGTACATGAATACATAAACATAACTGCTCTGAGAGTCAATTCATGAGCATTTTACAGATTCTTTTGTGAAAAACTATGATGATATCATATATACAAACAGAAACGTAAATGTCTTCACAGCAACCCATCAAAATAAAAGTTTAGTTTAACAGAAACATATTTCTTTATATAATGATAGTACTATAATCAAATTATTATTAAAACATTTTTTTTTTTTTTTTAAGGAATATTTGCCAGAAAAATGTAAATACACTACACAGTATGTTTTAAAAAATAAAACAATGATAAATGAGTTATACATGCTTTTGGTTATTAAAATTTTATGAAACCATTTAATCTGAAACCAGAAAATTAAAGGAAAACACAGAATTTCATACAAATGAAACTGAATTTGAGAAAAAAATAAAAAATAAAATGGATTTCAAACAGCCTTAAGAATGTCATTTTTGTTAAACTTAGAACAAATTGCTGTTAATTAAGTTTCATGATTTCAGTTAATTAGATATGCTTTTTGATTAATATTTTTACTTTAAACATTAAAACAGAATCCAGAAAAATTTTAATGGAAAAAACAGAATCCAGAAAAATGTAATGGAAAAAAAACACAATTTGTAATTTGAAAAAAACATAAAAATAAAACAGAATTTGGGAAAAAATAAAATGAATTGCATAGGGCTCTAATAAGTATAGTTTTACAAATTATTTCGATTTCAAACATGCTGTTCTTTTAAACTTCCTGTCCATCAAATAATCCTGTTGTTTTTAACCTTAACTATAAGAAGAAATGTTTTTTGGAGCAGCAAATCAACGTATTAGAATATTATCTGAAGAATAATTTGACACTGAAGACTGGAGTAATGTTGAGCATTGCCATAACACAAATAAACGTCATTTTACACAATAAAATCAAAAAAGGTTACTTAAAAATAGTATAATTATTTTACATCATTTCTGTTTTTACTGCATTTTTGATCAAATAAATTCAGCTTTTGTAAGCATAAGATTTTAAAACTTTAACGAAATTTTACCAACCCCAAACTTTTCAAGGTTAGTGTAGTGTATAACGGTAGTGTATGCTTTTCTTTTTTAAATTTCAGGTGTTGTTTAACTTCTAAAATGGCTAAATGGTCTAAACTGCCCATGGTCAATGCTAAGTATATTACAGAGAGAATGGTTCACATGTTCATTTAACCAAATACTTCCTTCTCAAGATTTCACAGTGTTTCAGATAAAGTCTTGTGTAAACATGTTTCCATGTTGAGGTTTGGTTGTGAACCTTGTAACCTCCATCCATAATAGGGGAGATATTAAAAACAGTCTTATCAGTGCATCTTCCCCTATGCAACAGGTAGCACTGCTGGCAGATCAGGAAGTGTTTCTCCTGAACGGAGGTGTTTTGATAGCGTGCAAAGCCAGCAGCACTTCTCCTGTCCTTACATGCTGCTGAACCCGTTTACCTCATTCGTTGGAAAGATTTTGTTTCTTTTTTCATACGCATTGCGCTGCCAATTTCAAGTCCTTAGGTAGCTAAGCAAGTATTGCAAACGCTTAATGGCGCGTGTGCGTCGTAAGCAGGAACGGACTCACTTTTCTGACTAAATACCTCTGGAATGCCATCCATTCCCCTTATATTTGTTCATTTGCACCTGTGTGTGTGTATCTTAAGGATTATTGGTGTGCTGCTAAGCTTTGTTTATCTTCTTTAAGCCAACCTGAGAGCTCTGCTTTGATGTGGGCTGCCAGATTTTAAAAAGTATCTCTTTGGCACAGGCATTTTCTGCCCATGTGTATTTATCCGTTTGTTTGCTCTCTAACCAGAGCAAAATCCAAATAAACCTTGTAGCATGCGTGTCTTAATTATCTCCAAATGTGACGCCATCTTTGTTTTATTGCCAACGTTTTTTTTATGATTTAAAATAGTGCAACCAGTAAATCTTTTTTTTTGTTTTTAAATCAAATTACATGTCATATATATATATAACGAATTGCATGTAATCAATGTAGAGTTGTGCACCTTGTGTTTTTGATGAAAATGTGTTGTACCACAGAAGTATTAGTGGTTGAAAAATTGACTCTTGTATTTTTTGTTCCTTGTAACAGTGTGTCAAATTGAAATAATTCTACAAAAGTTGTGGGCTGACAGATCTGCTTGCTCTTTATCTTACAGCACTGAGTGTGTTGAGAAGAAAGAGGACCCGGATGTGTTCTTCTGCTGCTGTGAGGGAAACATGTGCAACGAGAAATTCTTCTACAACCCTGACATGCAGCCAGTTCAGAGTAAGGCTCCCTTCAGCGACACAAACAGCAAAGTCTTTAAGGGTATTGGAAGTTCTTCAGTTATACCCCTTCCTCTGATGTAATTGTGCTGTCGGTGTGAAACCCTCCTTTATGTCTTGGTCTTCTCATAACCTGTATTACCTTGTAACCCCATTATCAAAAGCATCAGTTTGCTCAGAGAATCTCTCAGGTGTTTTTCGTGACTGTTTATGTCAAAAATCAGAACAGGCTTGTTGCTTTTTCCACGTGTTTCAATCTTTTTGTTGCACAAGTCAATGCATGTGTGCTGTGTAACTATACAGTAGAGTCTGTGCATCAGTGTTGTGTGCTACATGTTATTTATGAATGCAAATCTTTAAAGTGCTCCTATTATGCCATTTTAAAGGTTGCCAGTATTGTTTTATGAGACTCCTTAAACAGGTTTACACGTATGCAAGGTTAAAAAAAACACTTTAGTTTTCTCCAAAAATAATTCAAAGAATCAGTCTCTCTAAACCCCTCCTTTTCGCGAGCCCTCACTGCTGTGATTGGTCAAAGGGGGCAGTCCTTTATGATTGGTTTACCACGTACAGCGCGTGTACAGCGTGACTCATTCAGGCGATTCTGAGTCAACTCTTTTTTGATAGACAATAAGTTTATTTAACATGCACTATCGGCTTCACAACTTTGCAGATATATTATGTTCACATACAGCTACATGACACACTGTGTGAAATGTCATATTTGAAATCGCATAATAGGAGCACTTCAGTAAAAACTTTAATTAAAACATGCACACTAACATTGTATTGACTTTCTCTATTACTGTGTCTTATGATATTCACATTTATGCATTTAGTGGAACATCATATGTTATGATGTTTATATAAAATCAACTGGCTGTAGGTACTGGTTTTCAAATTTCAAACTGTTCAAATGTGTAATGTTCATTAGTTCGTTTTTGGAAATATTGCAACTGAGGTTGGTTCTCCATGTTTTTTGGTTTGTTTTCAATGTCTTTCTAAGAAAGTGACATTGAGGTTCAGGTTCTGTGAGCTATTTGAGTTTGATAGTGTCTCATGGATTTCCAGTTAATCCATTGTGCTCTCCTTCTATCGTTTTACCTTGATTTTTAACATTTAATTTCGGAAAAATCAAATTACAGATTTGCTTTTAAGCCAAAGATGTTAGGGACTTTTATGAACTTGGATTTATTCGTTCATTTTGTTCAGATAATTTTATTTTTCTTGTATGAAAAAATGTGCTTTTCTTGACCCAGCCACCAAATCACCACTGACAAAAGCTCTGTTATTTACTGTATACATTGGCTCTTATTCATAACTGCGTTTCTCATGACTACTGCACAGCTCAATGGCTGCAGATTAATCTGCTTTTGAATGAAGAGCTTGTTGTCTGTCTCATATGTTATCTTATTGATGCAGCTCATCAGGCTTTTTCATGTTTCATAACCTTTTCTTTACTTCAGTGCGGTTGAAGTTCTTTTCAGAGCGCCAGGTTTCTCTGTAAAATTGAAATTGATTCCTGTGATGTTGCTGCAACCGGAGGCTTTTATAAATTCAGGTGCTATTTAATATCAGAAACAGCAAAAAAAAAAAAAAAACAAGCATGCCAGTGTGAACAAGCTCAGACACATTGGATGGAGCTAAAGCAGAAGCATGAACATTAAATATCTGGTTTAAAGAGTTAGTTCACCTGAAATTGAAAAGATATTTTGATGAAATCCAAGAGCTTTCAGACTCTGCATAGACAGTAACACAACTATTACGTTTAAGGCCCAGAAGGTAGTAAGGACATCATTAAAATACTCTATGTGACTAGGGCTGTCACTAACAATTGTTTTGGTAATCGAGTAATCTGTCGATTATTCTGACAATTAATTGAGTAATTGAATAATTAATTTTTTTTTGTAGTAATAAAAAAGACCTAAGTGAACAATAGCCTTTAAAATGACATACAATACATATATAATAGCAATGAAGCGATAATAATTAGTTCAAGTAAAGTATCAAAAGCATGTAATCATATGGTGTTATTGGGCAAAACTGTTAAAATACATAATGCATTATAAACAATAGAGTTAATGTGCATTACGCATTATAACAAATGCCTACAAAGGGCGCCAAGGGCCTGACAATTGTTTTTACACTTTACAGCGCAGTCTAGTCCATGTTTAATGTTGACTCAACAATATTTAATTCAATTGTTCACTTAATCTTGAATATTTAGCCATTTCTTTATGATCGAAATGCTACAGCCACTGTAACGTTAATTTCTTGAATTTGTAGACATCAGAACGTGTAAACTCAGAGCGAGGGTTTAAACTTTTATTTTGAAATCACGATGAACAGGTAGCATATTGGTAAAGATAATGATGCATTCATAACCTTTGCTTAGCATGTACATAACCTGCACACATGTAAATAATTAAAGTGCATATATTAAACTTGCATCACCTATGTTTATTTCATTGCATTTGTAGCATTTGTGAATTTCTAATAGCATTAAGCTTTATGAGGATTTTAAATGGGTTTAATATGTGGAATGCGCCACTTCCAGTATTTTGCTGATTACTTGACACTCGAGGATTTTTTAAAATCGAATACCCGAAATAGAGGAATCATTGCAGCCCTACATGTGACATCAGTGGTTCAACCGTAATGTTATGAAGCTATTTCTTGTGCTCAAAGAAAACCATACTAGAAAAATAATGACTTGATTTAACTTGAAATACTCTCATTAACATGTGTCAAAGACTGACGCGGAAGGAGAAGAAATGGTTATATATAGTCGCTATTTTTGTTTTGACTTGTAGCTTCATAAGATTATGGTTAAACCACTGATGTCACATGGACTATTTTAATGATGTTCTTACTACCTTTCTGGGCCTTGAACGTGTCAGTTACGTTGCTGTCTATGCAGGGTCAGAAAGCTCTCGGATTTCATCAAAAATTTCTAGTGTTCTGGAGATGAACGAAGGTCTTCTGGGTGTTGAAAGATATGAGGGTGAGTAATTTTCATTTTTGGGTAAACTACCCCTTTAACCATATTTTTGAAGATAATCATGGAGTAGCTGTAGAGGTTATCATAATGTTTGCTAGGTGTTTTAGAAGCAGAAATGCATCTGCTCTCTTTTTATTATTATTATTATTATTCTTACCTTTCAGTATACTATATATTTACAACAGTTATGTTGTACCAAAAAATGGATGGCTACATTTATATGTTACAAAAAGTAGGCCTACTACTTATAGATTAGCATAGTTAAACCAAATTGTAAGGCTGAAATAGCTGTAATGTGGAATGTCATGTACGTTTGGGAACAGAGTGATTGAATAAATAGCAGTACTTCAGTTTTACATTATGTTTCTGTTCTGAAATGTCAAAATTAGCATTACAGATTTTGAAACCATGTAGATCTTCAACCATTGCAGTAGGTCCTCAAAATAAACCAAACATGAGCATGGCTTCTGAACAACTATCTATACTGAGCGATTCGGTAATTTGGCAGCTCGGAGCTGTTTGGCTTTCATCCATCCATCCTAAAATGAAACATTTAGAAGATCGTGGTGTGTATCATATAGAAGACATCAGTTTGCTTTGCTGTCTTGGGCTTTCAACAGCATAACGTGCTCTTGCAGCTCCAGAAAATGACCGTGTCTTTTAGATTACCGAGGCTGATCTGGTCGCTTTATCTTTTCTGAGTAAACACTGACATCAACATCCTCTTAACTAAATGAGGGATGGAGGCATGTCAGCGAATCCAGACCCAGCACTTCTAATCTACTGGCCCACTGCTCTCAGCTCCCTGCAGGGGGGCAGTTGTACGTTTCAGCAATCGTGATTTATTATCTGCCCGCGGTCTCTTAAAAAGATGGCCCAATTTAGTTGCGTGCAGCACTGGTCGAGCTCTGCCTGATGGGTTTTGACACTACAACTGTCGGTATCAGTGCAAACGTGGTGGGTAGAAGAGTCTTCAGTACTTCAGTAGCAGAGGAGGTGGGTGGGGAGGAGGGGTCTCACTCGTGCTTATGTAATGGGTCTATTTCCAGCACTGACTCACTCCATATGGAATGATCTTGATATGAAATGCAAAAACCCACAGGGACATAAAGAGTTGCACAAAGCACACTGGAGTTTCTCAGTATTCGCTTTCTGCGAGCATGGAGCTGTGTGCTTTTTATGACCTTGCGACCGGGTACTTTCATGCCCCACGGCTACGTGTGGCCATTCTGCCCGCTGAGTGGGGGAAGGGTGGAGTAGGGATGGATGAGCGTGGGTTTGTTGGGGGTGGATGTGTTATGTGTTTTTCCTGTGCTTGTGGATTAATCCAGAGTCCTCAACCCACTTTCAAGTCCATAGCTGGCACAAGAGAGAAGAAATGGCATCATGAATGAGATCTCTGCTGGACCGAAGCTAATACGGGTTCAGCTGAAGTTCGACCGGGTGGGTCGTACACATGGTCCTGCGGTCAGCCCAGGCGAATAGGAAATGCTCTGCCATAACACAAGAGCGAGGGATCACCGCATCTCTGGCCAACAGCCACGGCCCAATCCGATCTCTGGCACTAGTTGCAGAGAAACCGAGGGCCATGCATGCTATTCTCCCTCAAGCGCACACTTGTGCAATTCTGTTGAACCCCTCTTAACAGGAATTTGCATTTGCATAGAAGCATGTGCTTTGGAATAAAACAGTTTGCATAAGGCAGGATCTGTCAGCAGCCTTCAGGGAATCAGACCAACCTTGTTTCAAGGCAGCTGTGAAAGAATTGTAATTAGCGAGTTCAAAAGGTGTGGGACATAAAATAAGTATGCAGTGAGAGTTTCTCGACGTACGCCGCATATCTTGCTAATGCGACGTATAGAAGGTGTGCGCTAGACTTCGCATCCGTCATCTGTTGTGTTCGTGTGTTGCTCCTCTTGAGGGAATTAGGAGCAAACTCTCGTCTAAGGCTCTGCTTAGTAATGCTAATGTAAGCTGAAGTCATTCTGTCAAATGCTGATGTCATCCCTTTTCACATTCATATCACTTATTAAGTCAACAGTAATCGTAACGGTGTTGGTTTTAGGAAGGTTTCCAAAATAGCATATATATATTAGGAGGGAAACGATAAAATTTCTGGACTGATAATTAACACCTTGGATACGAGTAGTGTTTTATTTAATTTATTTACTTGTTATATTATCTATTTATTTTTTTATTTATTGATAGAGCAGTTTACTATAAAACCCAGATATAAAATCTTTAATAAAAGCTTAGAATGTAGACTTTTATTAGCATATGAGATCTGATTTTGATTACTTGGTTATTTTGCTTTTAGGGATATAACGATATCAAAATCTCACAATATGATAATATCGCAATATGAAGTCCACAATATGATATTTATTGCAATATATTAAAAAAAAAGACAAATGGAAAAAAAATTGTACATTTTAAAGTTAAATTATTCTGTCTAATGCACTTAAGAGATCAAAATTAAGAGCTCCAACACGTTAACCAAAAAAAAGCTTAAAGGTGAAGTCCTCTTCCAAAAGAAAAAAAGATTCTCATGTAATTTACTCACTCCCTTGTCATCCAAGACGTGTCTTTTTTTTTCTTCAGTCGTAAAGAAATTGTTTTTTGAGGAAAACATTTCAGGATTTTTCTTCATATAATGGACCAATATGGTGCCCCAATTTTGAACTTCCAAAATGCAGTTTAAATGCAGCTTCAAACGATCCCAAATGCGGTTGTAAACGATCCTAGCCGAGGAAGAAGGGTATTATCTAGCGAAACTATCGGTTATTTTCATTAAAAAATACAATTTTAATTTATTTTTCGACATACCCTAACTGTCATGAGCCGGAAAAAAACAGTCCAGGTAGAGTAAGATAAGACGAGCGCTTGACATTAAAAAGTATATAAACTGTATTATTTTGATGAAAATAACCGATCGTTTCGCTAGATAAGACCCTTCTTATAGGCTGGGATCATTTGCAACCGCATTTGGGATCGTTTGAAGCCATGTTTAAACTGCATTTTCAAACTCGGGGCACCATATCAGTCCATTATATGGAGAAAAATCAATTTTGAGGAAATGTTTTCCTCAAAAAACACAAATTCTTTATGACTGAAGAAAGGAAGACATGAACATCTTGAATGACAAAGGGGTGAGTACATTATATGTAAATTGTTGCTCTGGAAGTAGACTTCTCCTTTAAAGGCCTTTTATGTTAGAATAAGAAGTTTAAATAGATTTTTAAGAAAACACACACTTTTTGCTTTTTTTGGTTTGTTTGTTTGTTTGTTTTATCGTGATGTGACCATGATAATATTGAGACAGTTTTGCTATTGCGATGTCACGATATTGATAATATTATTACATCCCTATTATTTACATAATTATACTAATTTCTGTAGAAACATCAACACCTATGTCATATCAGTATATTGTAACTTTCATGACTGGTAGAATACAATAACAAGCATATTTGTATATGTGAAAAGACTCGTGTGATGCTCATTTGAGGAGGCCTTAAAAATGTTTCCTTATTTGTTTGGTGTATTTGCGAGTCATTATGGCTAAAACAACTCCTAAAAGACTAAATGTAAATGGTGCTCATGACAAAATGTGGGAATGTGTCTTGCATGAAATCAATTTCCAGTTATTTCTAGTAATATGCTGCTTACAGATACACTTTGATTTCAAAGTTTGGGTTCAGTAAGGTTTTGTTGTTGCATTTTTTTTTTTTTTGATGGTTTGAACCACTTTTTTGACTTTCTCTTCATCAAAATTTTCTGTAAAATACAAAAATATTTAGCAGCACTTGTTTTCAACATTAATTATAAGAAATGTTTCTTTGGTACCAAATCAGCATGTTAGAATGGTTTCTGAAGGATTATGTGACACTGAGAACTGCTTAAAATTCACCTTTGCCATCACAGGAATAAATTATATGTTAAAATAGATTTGTTTGTATTATTAGTTGTAATATTATTTCTTAAGAGTACTGCTGTACTATATCTTGTTCGACTAAATGCAGCTTTGGTGAGCAAAAGAGACTTCGTAAAAAATATTACTAACCCCAAACATTTGAAAAATAGTGTAATCGTGCACCTAATACAAAACATTGATCGTTACTGATCTCTCTCATTCTTCTTCTCTCCCCAGCAACATCTAACCCCTTCACCCAGAAGCCACCACTGTTCAATACGCTTCTGTACTCCATCGTGCCCATCATGGGCATCGCGGCCATTGTCCTGCTATCCTTCTGGATGTATCGACATCACAAGCTGGCGTATCCACCTGTTCTGGTGCCTACCCAGGTAAATTGGTATCTTTAGTGTATTATGCATGTGTTTTGAGTCACTTTTAGTAAAATTAAGGAAGTATTTCCATATTTTTTACATAAAACGTGCAGCACAGTGTTGTAAAATACATCTGCTCCTATCACAGTGATTCTCGAGTTTCAGTGTACAAGAACATTTTCGTTCCACTAGAAACAGTGCTATTGGGAGCTGTTATTTCCCTTGGGCAGCAACTCCTGTTGAAGTGAATGACAGTGATTTCAGGGATCTAATGTGCTCAATGTCACACTCACTTAAGCTCAAACACTCTGTCAGCTGAAATCAAACTAGATCTGTCAGGACACGGTTGTGTTTCAATGCCCTCTTCTCCCACCAGAAAGACGAGATAACAGAGCTGACATAACACAAGACACGAGCAATCAGGTGACCTTTACCCTTATGTGTGACTAGTGATAAGATTCACATCTACTTCTGAATTACACAATAGATCTTTATAGATTGACCCCAGTTAAGTCAAAATCTGAACTGCCGGGCCATGGTGAAAAAAAACAAAAATCCTTACTGTTGAGTCTTGTAGGACATCCTTATCAGCTCAGAATAGATGCATTTATCGGTGCTGGGCTGATATATGGACTTTATGGTAGCACAAAGGGTTACCTTCGTGTCAGGTGAGCGTTTGGAATTCCCCGATTGAGTTTCAGCGTTATGTAGGCCAGATCTGACAGATGAACCATCCCCATAGCGCTGCTGATATCGAGTATCATGATCAGCCCAAACTTGTTTTCGATATGTAGAGAACTTTATTAGCTCTTAATGCAGCAGTCAGAAGGCCTCAGGGGACTATTACAACACTTAGTTAATATGAAAAAGCATCTCCAACTTCCCTAATGGTGTGTTTTTTATATATATATATGTATATATATATATATATATATATATAATATTATTATTATTATTATTATTATTATTATTATTAATTTTTTTTTTTTTTGGTGAACTTTTTATATATATATTTTTCAACTCAGAAAATTGTAGGGGTTTGACAAGTGGTTGGGCAGAAGATATGGAAACATGAGGGGATTTGTTGACATTAAATAAAAAAAAAAAAAGTATTTTTGAAAGGAGAAAAAAAATTATTTTGTAATTAGGAGTTCAAGCAAGTAGTGCTGAAATCCTGTTGTAATTGGTAGAATGGCCAAGGATCAGCAATCTCCACATAAAAAAATGCAGACCAAACCGTAAGTCATAGAGACTTGAAATTTGGAGGGATGGTAGTACTCACACCTTCTACAACAGCACCAAGGTTCGACCTAATCAGACTGACAGGGGAGCTACAGCAATCAAAAGTACGAAATCGCTCATAACTCCTAAACCGTCAGTCACAGGCTCAAGTGTCTTATGTCATAGGTTTTTTGTCCGATCGGAACTAAACCAGTGCAGAAAGGTTCTTTGCGGAGTGTCAATATCAATAACTATCAAAAAAAAAAAGGTTTAACTTTTGACTCACTGTCACAAAGGGACTCCAAAATGTTCGAAATGTTTTACTTTTCATAAAATGCCTTAACTCCTGAACGGAATGAGATATGTTCACCAAACACCAAACATTTATGTAAGAGCTCAATCTGAGCTCACAGGACAATAAATGTAAAGCTTGGCCACTTGGTGGCGCTATAAGAGGGAAAAAAAAACAAAAATGTCTAGAACTATGCAACCACTTGTCCTATCAACATGAAAATCACTGAGCACGGTCTTGGTCCAAAGTGCCACAGTTGTTTATAAGGACATTTGCGTATCTCAAAAACATGGCTGCTATTGGCTGAAGTTTGAGCACGTATCAGACAAGGTTAATGGAAGCCAATCGGAACGAAACTCTGTGGGCCTTTTCGACTCACGGCCCCAAAGGTCTGTAAAAAATGTGGAAGAAATCGGCCACTGGGGGTGATATGCAATTTTTCATGGGCGTAAATGATTGTACATTGTGCGTTTTCTCGCACATACATTTGATATTCATATCATATGATAGAACTCCTTATTCCGGACAACTTTGCTTCTAGAACCACTGCTCTCAATCAAATCGTTTGTTAAATGATTTGAACAGATGTAAAAAAAAAAAACCCTACTTTTTCAAAAAAACACTGCAGAACAATTCTCTGGACTCTCTAGGTCGATAATTATCAAAAAATGTTAAAATTTACCCTTTAGAAAGCTATAATGGGGTCGTTTAGAAAAAGGGACCTGTCCAAATTTACCCAAAATCCTATAAAGGCTAAAGGGAAACTCAAACCTTTAAGAAACTTGCTGGGCACATGCGAGAGGTGATTCTAAACAAACATGCAGAGTTTTAAGAGATTGGACCACAGCTGGCGCTGTAGCAATCATAAATGTTAAAAAACGTAATATTCCAATGGTAAATGACCTGGATTTGCCAAAAATGCTTTTTAAATCATTGATTTAGGTGGTTACAGGCTTGCTACATAATGTCTTTTTTCATATGTGCGTAAATGCCTTAAAGCACTTGAACCCTGGTAATTGCTGCTTGCAGCTATATTTATTATTTGTTTGAATTTTAATTGATTTATTTTTAGAAGAGAAATGAATACTTTTATTTAGCATGGAAACATTAAACTAATCAAAAGGGACTGTAAAGCTGTTTAATTATGCTGTAAAAAAAAACTTGGAAAAAAAAAAAAAGCATGTTATATGCATGGTTTCTGAAGGATCATGTGACACTAAAGACTCTTGTAATGTAATGGCTACTAAAAATGAAACTTTGCCTTCACATTTTAAATGAAGAAAAATACAATAAATTGAAAGGTAAAATAGTACGTTTAAATTGTAATATTAGTTCACAGTATTACTGTTTTTACCGAATTTTAAATCAGATAAATTCAGTCTTGTTTTGATCGATCATTTCCTCCAGAATTTTGTCTCTAGCTGTCACTCTACTGCGTCACAAACGTTGCAAGATTTCCAGAAATGATTTTGTAATGTGTTGACAGGAAGTGTGGCATTTTGCAAAGCCCCACAAAGAAATCAGCTTGTTTTGAAATACTTAGAAATGTAATTTCTTTGAAAATCTGTTTCATCGACTAAGGCATTTGAGTGCAGAAAAGGTTCTTTTTCTTCTTCAGTGATGAGACCATTACTGTCCAAAAGCTTGCTTGCTGTCTGTTGATAAATAACATTTTGCTTTCTTCTGCCTTTGAAAAGAGCTATTATTACAGAGTGGATGCTGCATTTGTGATATAACCTTCCTTTCTAGAGTTCAGTGCTAAGCTAGATGAGCTAAACTCTCACAACTTATTTGTGCAGCTCGAGCTAAATATGAGTAACATGAGAGCAGCCTGACTTGATATTTATTACTGTTTGCTCTTTTTATTTGGTTAAAGACTCCTCTCTTGTCTTCCTGTAACTTTGTCAGTTAGTTCCTTCACTCGCTGATATGATCTCTATAAACATTTACACTGCAAGCCAGAAATGCACGATAAATTCCATGTAGATGTGCATGGTGGCCTGATGGTGCTTGCTGTATGCATTTACATTGGGCAATTTATCAACGTAGATAAGAATCATTTATGATGCCCTTAGCAGTTGTCATCAACATTGTTTTAAAGAGATCTGAGTGAAATGTTTTCCCATCAATTCTCAGGCCGTTTTAAAGCATGTAGTTAAAAATAATGTCTTCTTTTGAAACATTTGGCCCCCAGCCTCCACTTTAGAGTCTCATACCATTTAGAAGGCAGAGAGGAGCTTCTTGATTATTTAACGGTTTTCTTACAAGGACCCAAGACCCAACATGCCCCTCAGGAGAGAGAGCACAGTGTGCTTTAACCGCATTAAGTGCTTGGCTTCACCGTGAGGAAGGGAATTTTTTCTTGTTTCAGGAAGGAATGGGGATTCAGGCAGCTGCATGCATTTTACAGACTTTGCAGAAAAGGTCATTGGGTCAGATGCTGCATTCACATGCAGGTTACTGCATTAGATCCAGTTTTATTTTCAGATTTTAGCTTTAATGCATTGATATAACTCTATAAACTTTTTTAGGGGTGTTTAGGACACTAATAATAATATTTTGGTTACATGTGCCTAAACTCATTCTAATTCTGTCTTTATTTAACTCACCATTTTCATTTTTTCCCCACATTTTTTGTGCTTTTTATGTTTTGCATTAGACAGGAAATGTTTTGGTATATAGGAAGGGAAGATGTGCTAGTTGCTGCACCACAGCTCTGGAAACACTGTTTTCCTTTTGTCATTTTGTTTTTAAGTCATGGTTAAGGTGTTCCTTGTTGGTTGTTGAGAAGAGTACAATAGTGTATTGAATTTATGAATTGGTTGTACTTCCTTGACAGTAAGAATTTATGCCTGATTTTCTTTAAACTTCTTTGCTTTAAACTCTTTTGTGTTTTCTTTTGAAATATTCTGAATCGTTCCTAGTTGTCAGGGGTTTTTTTTGTGAAGTCTCTGAATCTTGTAGAAGTCTGGCAGTTGCTGTAACATGCAGATTTGGCCTCAGGTGTAAGCAGAAACTGTTGAGCGGTGTCCTTGGGGCTGAAGGTTCATTCTTTCCAGTTTTATTCACTTACACAAAGTTAAAATCACAGACAAGCCAAAAAATTCACCTACATAAGGCAAGATATTTAATCAGAATATTTTCTTGAGGCTCACACCTGCACCAGTATATGCAGTTTTAGAATTGCAAACCACTAGAATTGCAAAAATAAAATCCCCAAATCTTTGGTTGGACAAGTAGATTGTCCCATCCCATACACAAGCCATTCGCTGAGTAAATGTAGCTATGTCAAACCGTTTTCAATCAAGAGCAACCTCTGAATGGCTTACTTTTAGTCTCTGCACAGTAAAGTAGGAGAAGAAAGTAGAAGGTATTTAACTTTATCCTATATTCTGGCTTGACATAAATGTTAAATCTTTTGGGTTAACCTGTAAAATTGTATCGTGAAGTAAAATTTCCTAGTGAAATAGTGAAACACATTTACTCGTTCTTCAAGAAATCGTGAGATTCCCCATCTCGTCTTTCCATCTCATATACGTTAAACTTAAACTAACGCTTGATTTCCTCTTTCCTTCCTCAACTAGCACGCCTTTCATATAATGATAGAGGTAAGAGAAGCCTAATTCATTCATCTTTTTTTTTCCAAGATTATGTTGGAACCTCATTGTAAACCTTTTTTCATTGCTGTCAAAAGCACCCCTTTGTTTTTGTTAGCACATTTTCCTGTAATATCCCACTGGTTTTATTTTGCGTTTATCCCTGCACATTGCCTCATCGATCTGTGATGTTCTGACTTTCAGTGCACGGATAACAGAAACTAAATCCTCTCTGATTCAGGGGATTCAGGCAGAGATCCCTTGGTTAAGGTGCATGGTAAAATGGCAGTACTGAGGTTAAAAATGCACGTCTCCAAGCATGCAGCAAATGTATGCAAAGATGAATGTTATGAATGTGGGAATGGGGAACAGCTTAAAGTGCTTTTATTGTACTTAACCTATGAAACATTTCCAGTCATATTGAAAGATTCATGGCAAACTGTCATATTGCATCAGTGTTACCCCCCCTGACGTTCTCCATTTCGGCACACACAAAATACATGTGAAAAATCAGTGGTTTGATAACTTTGAAAGATGTGAGGCTGTGAGTCTCTGCGGCACTCGTTTGCCAATCCGTGTGGCAGTTTTGGCCAGAAAGGCAGAGCTCTTAAAAACTGGAATGAGCTAAGATTATTCCCTGATGAGTCCTGAGCTGTATTTACATTTGCATGAATGTGCTTCTTGACAGATGTTCGTCCATGAGCTAAATAAATCTACAACAGCAAAATAGAAAAATGCCTTGCTAGTTTTAAAAGGGTCATGTTATGTAAAACTGAAAACTGGATTTTTCCCTCCCGGGAAGTAATTCAGTGCTGTAGTGATTATATACAGTAGATTAAACTATGTTTTTTGTTTTTTTTTTTGTTTTTTTTTGTTTTTTTATTTTTAGCAAGAACTTTTGATAACATATAACAGTAAAAAAAAACAGCCTGTTTTCTTGAGGCTAGAAAGAAAGTTGAAAATGGTCTGGAAAAACTGAATTATGACCAGGATGTTTAACTTTAGGTCCAGGAAGACTTGAGTAACATTATAACTGGACCTCAGGGGGAAAATAAAATGCTGCAAAAGTGTAAAATATTGCCCTTTTAAAACCTTTTCAAATCGCTTTGTGTTCCCAGAGGGTGGTTGAACAGTAGTGTTGCGCAGCCCAAGAACAAGTAAAGGAAATCAACTGGTCATTCAGTGTTTCTGGAGCCAAAGATTGTTGCCTGATTCCTCTTGAGATTTAGTCCATTCTGAAGGTTTGATACGAAACATCACATTGCTCTGTGCCAGTACTGATAAGATACACTCTGGCACTAAGAAGTCCATTTAGTTCTGTAAGGATTACATGCTACCGTTTGTCACGGCAAACCGCTGTGTATCGCTGAAGTCTAAATGTGTCTTTGAAATGAATAACTGTATGCAAATAATTCACAAGAGATCAAAAGCCCCCATAATTTTCAAGGCCGAACAAGTTATCCCAGATGCACTCTATGCGTTCTCCTTAAAGTATAGTCTTGGTAAACAGTCATGGACCTTAGGGTGGCTGTCTGTTAGGTGAGATAAATCATATTTTTTCATACATTACATTTATAGGCAGTGGTGCACATACATTTTTCGGTGTGGTTCTCATGCGAGCACCTTGAGATTTGGTGTAGTGCTCACATTTTAAAAATACAGTGCTTATATTTATAATTTTATTTCCCCTCCCCCCCTTTTTGTGAAGAAAAGCATGTAAATGAATGTTTTGCATTTTGTTCTGAAACTAGCAGCATGTAGCCTAGATTTATGCTTTCTTTTTAAATGTAAATCTTACACAGTGTTACAGTTAGTCAATCAAAAGCGGTGATTGTGCATTAACAGCTGTCAACCGTGTCTGTATGCAAATGAGTGGTCTAAACTTATTTACACAGCGCATTAAATGCACCTGCACACCACTTATGTGCACCCCTGTTTATAGTAAACTTAATAACAGTACTAAAAACTCCCAAACTGATATTTTACCCAAAAATGAAAATTCTGTCATTAATTACTCCATCATGTCGGTCCAACCCTGGAAGACCTATGTTCATCTTCAGAGCACAAAATAAGTTATTTTTGATGAAATCTCAGAGCTTTTTGACCCTGCATAGACAGCAACGCAATTGACATGTTCAAAATCCTGAAAGGTAGTATGGACATTGTTACAATAGTCCATGTGACATCAGTGGTTGTGGTACTTTCACGAAAGCGTGTCAGAAACTGACACAGAACAGAAATTGAACAGAAAGTCATTCTTTTTGTTTTCTTTGCCCACAAAAAGTATTCACATAGCTTCATAACATTACCAACCTGATCTCATCACAAAAATGTAAAAATCTTGCGTCGGTCCCACAGGTACGTTTTCGCCATGAGACCGGGTTGAACATTATGGTTGAACCACTGATGCCACATGAATTATTTTAATCATGTCCTTACTACCTTTTTGGTCTTGAACGTGTTAGTTGTGTTGCTGTCTATGCAGGGTCAGAAAGCCTTCGGGTTTCATCAAAAATATCTTAATTTGTGTTCTGAAGATGAACAAAGGTCCTATGGGTTTGGATGACATGAGGGTAATTAACGACAGTTTTTATTTTTGTGTGAACTATCCCTTTCATAAAATGGTTTTCATTTAAGCAGAAGAGAGATTTTATTTGATGTATTCGAAACTATTCAAACATGCCTCAATATAAAAATGTCCATGAATGAATGCGTCTGAATTGAATATATTTGATATATCAAAAAATAATAAAGCCGCGTTTTTGAGATGTCCTTGTATGCTAAATTCAAAAACAAACTGACTGTGATCTGATTGATACACAGTGTTTGTGTATACAAAGGAAGCAAAGACATACTGAAGAAGTATTGCTTAAATGATCTTTTTTAAAACCAGTTATTCAAAGTATAGGCTGAGAAATGAGAATTAGGGACATCAGTGATCACAGTATGAATGTTTCACATGCAAAACAATTGTCTCCGCTGGGCTTTTTCCACTGGTCTCTTTATTTTCAGGCATTGAACAAAACAAACAACTCCAGTAACCTGCACTCTGACATACTATATCTGCCACAGGCGTCTGGGTAGACGGATAGCCCTCTTAAATTACCTGTGTTGTTTTTCTTTTTCACTATTTTAGAAAAGGAATGCTTTAAAAATGTCAGTTCGTGCCTCCGTCCACGGCCGCTGCCCCAGGGGCATACGCTTCCCGTAAGACCTATTGTCATCATGTTTATGACTGGTGTCTACTTAGTGACTGACGTTTAGGCAAATGGAAAAGCAAACATGACCCTGACCCGTGTGAGTTTAGGTGTGTGAGGTCAGGGTAAGGGTTGTTGTCTTTACGTCCACCTCTAGAGCTCAGTCGCTCCCATATCTCCATCCTCCCTCATTACATGTCAACTCTCTCAGTTTGTGTAACGGCAAAGCATTGGCATCTCTGACATACACGCTCCTCGCAGTTTCGTGTTTTTCTTTTCTGCATGATGGATGTTCTGTTCTTTAACCTAGTCTCCTCCCACCCACAGTCATGCGATGTACTTTTCTCCAGCATTTGTTTCCTTGAGGACTTGGAAAAAGTTAGTTAACAACCCAGATCCATATGCTAAGGAGTCTCAGTTCAGAACAATCGTGCCTTCCCCCCATGTTCAGTTGCTGAAAATGTAGGCCACATATAAAAACATGCCTGTTCTGCATTTGTCCTACTTTTGCCTGAACTCCAAACCACAATCCAGCAGGTGCTCTGTGGACAATCTTTCTTCATCCTACCTACTTATTGGACATTTGTTTCAAAAAGGAGGCCAAATGAAGCTCTTTTTCTTTATTTCGAGCCCTTATGACTAACAAAGGGAAGCAGGTTGTTACAGAGTTTTAAGGTGAATCTCAAAGGACTTTTGTAAAAAATGTACCTGGGTATTTTGTCTCCCATTATATTTAGCTTATTGTTTGCTTATATTTGATTAAAGAAAATTAGAAAATGGTTTTAAGGACCATGAAAAAAGTTTTGCATTGTGGTATTAAATTAAACAAAAAATGTTTTTTTTAAATATATTTATAAAAGTTTTATATATATATTTTTTTTATATATAAATAAATGCATTGTATATATTATGAACATACATACACACCATACAAACCAAAAATTATTCAGACACCAGATATATATATATTTTTTTAACTACTACAGGACACCGTAGTTCGTTTATGTAAGCAAGTATCGCAAAATAAAGTAAACTGTGACATATTTAACCCAAAAATTCTTTATACAGTGGGCTACCAGTAAAATTGATCAAATTTGGGACCAAAAATTATTTAGACACTTTGGCATGGCCATGTTTTGCATAAGTGTTTTTTCTTTAATTGCTAATGCAACATTTTTACACCACAGTCTAAACGAAATTAAGCGTTGCTTGGTAACTGGTCAACAAAGTATTGATAGTTATGTAAATATTGTTATACTAACAGTTGTCTGCGTTTTTGGTTACAATTTTGGTTTTGCGTACAAAACATGATAAAGGTGAACAAGCTGACCTTATTGCACCTGTAAGCAAGCTGCTGTGCTATAAATCATGTGTTGCCACATGAGGCAACACATCAAATCTTGCCAAGCATTTGCCATTTGTCATTTGTAACTTGCTCATCCTGATCTTTAATGCAAATTTAGTGATTGACAGGTAAGTGCATCATTCAGAAATTCAGTTTCAGCTAACTTTTATCGACAACTGATCAACGCACATACCTAAGATGTGATACAGAGTAAACACAAAAGCTCAAATGTGCATGTGTTACACACAAGAACCAGTTTAGCTTTTGGTAACATGATATTTGCACTTGCATTTCAAACAATCAAATGTTAATTGAATTTGAATGAAGCAAGGGTTTTGGTATATTAATTATAGTATCATTAATATGAAGGGAATGTTTCAGCCAATCTCTCACGAGAGAGATTTATATTTTTAATGCTTTTTCTTCGGCTATCTGAGCCTGAAATCTGAAAGCAATCAGAGAGAGAGATAATAACATTTTTAAATACTTTGTTTTAAATACTTTGGCTGTTAGAATAACACTGTACAGTAAAGCAAACTGTTAAAATTCATTATGTAAGCTGACCTAACAGTATTACAGCATTTAATAATCTAGGTCAACAATTAGTTATAAATGATAAATGAACTAATACATGTTTAGTATGTTAACAGTACTTACTAAATTGTTTTCAATTCTCCTATCTTTTAAGGCTGGTTATTTGTTACCAATTTAGTATTGATACGATACCAAGGTATCACATTCTGGTATCATACCGAGTCCAATGTTATGATATCGAGCCATATGGTATTACATACTTTTCTATCAAAGTTATCTGACATTATCAAGATTAATTTTTGACAGTTTAGTTCTTGTCATATTTTATTACCATTCTCAAAACTATAGTGAATAAACTGTGATAATGTTAGAAATGTTGAAGGTGTCTGAATACATTTTGGTTTGACTATATATTATTATGTATTATTTAGATTTTTCTTTTTTTAGATTTGTAGATTCACTCTTTTTCGTTGAGTATCCTGAGAGCCGTTTGCCGAGTACAGCAAGCGCACTGGCCGGGGTTGGATCCGTGCCTACAGATGCCATCTATATTGCTTTCTTACGCTGATTCACTTGAATAATTGGGATTAGCTTATTTGATAAGCGGGAAACAGTCTATTGTGTTTTGCTGACAAAGGGTAATTGGTCAGAAAAGGTCATGTTGGGTGTAAGACAAGATTTTAGCGCACTCTCATGCATTTAGATGAACTGCTAAATGGTCTCTGCTTACATAAGGCATGTTCAGAAAGGTTCGAGCCTTCAAGGTGTAATAGCATGCCAGTGCATTTCATGGCACCCACAAACTAGGTCAGCTGCTTATCAAATCTGTGGTCCACTTACAAGAAGCTATGGATTATGTTTAACAAGCTCTGAACTGCAACTCCCATAAGCCCCTTCTGTCCAAGCTTTATGCAGCTCAGCTGCATGACATGGTCCACCTTTACCCCAGTTCACACCACAGCTAGTATTAAATGCATGTGTTATTTCACAATAGTATTTATAATGGACATATGAGACCCCTCACAATGTGTTAACAAACCTAATGCAATGAACAGGTCTTCTACTGGGTTTACACTGCTTTTACTTCCCTTCTCCTATAACGGTGGATGTGGGGTCATTGTGAAGTGCTCATTTTACGTCAAAAAAAAGAGCATATATATATATATATATATATTTTAAAATGATAGTAATAGAACCCTTTTAATGACTTAAAGGGTTAGTTCACCCAAAAATGGAAATTCTGTTATTAATTACGCACCCTTGTGTCGTTCCAAACCCGTAAGACCTTCGTTCATCTTCTGAACATAAATTAAGATATTTTGATGAAATCTGAAAGCTTTCTGACCCTGCATAGACAGCAATGCAACTGACGTGTTCAAGGCCCAGAAAGGTAGTAAGGACATTGTTGAAATAGTCCATGAACATCAGTGGTTCAACCATAATGTTATGAAGCTACGAGAATACTTTTTGTGCACTAAAAACAAAAATAACAACTTTATTCAGCAATTCCTTCTCTTCTGTGTCACTCTTAGACATACATTCAGGAGAGTACTGTGTGTAGCTTCATAACACAGCTGAACCACTGATGTGAAATGGACTATTTTAGTAATGTCCTTTCTACCCTTTTGGGTCAGATTTCATCCAAAATATGTTAATTTGTGTTCCAAATATGAACAAAGGTCCTACCCAGTGTTTCCCCAAGGATTTTTTTCTGATAATCAAATGAAGGCAGCAAACATTTATTTATTTTTAATGAAATGAAAATTAAACCCTTTTGTTTGTTGCCAAACAAACAGAGGTCTTTCTGTTATTTCTGTTGTTATTATTATAATTTCTGCATTTAATTGTTTTATTTAAAATTTCCCAGAAATAGGAATATATAAACACCTACATTATGCTGTACAAAAGTGATACAAGACTAATACATTTCTATTACATGTTAAACCATACTTTTTTTTTTTGACATGTTGCCGGTTAGTTTTTGCATGTATACACTATGATATAATGCTAGTTTTCGCAAATGAAACGCTAGAATTCACATGAAGTGATTCTCACAGCAGCTCTGGAGATGAAGTTCATGTGTTTATGTCGTCATATAATGAGACGCAGAAGCCAAAAATCATAGCGAGCCTCACGTGTAATTCAGTATTTGTGTAGTAAACAAAATCGCATCTCTGCCATTCATTCATACAGAGCCAAGCGGAACATGGAGGATTCATATTTAGGATTTCATATTCTTTTAGCATTTTAATATCCAAAGACATTAGTCCATATCGCAATTTGAATTAAGTGACAGATCTACTTTTGATTTATTGATCCAAAAATTGACAAATTCTGTGGCATTCTGCGCTATAGAGTAAATCCGTTTTTATGAATGAACTCCGTGATCCCGTCTGCGTTTTAGCAGAGGAGAAATTGTAGATGCGCGTTCACGTAGAGACAGAAATGACATGCCGTTGTGTAAATAAGATAAATAAGATAAGGCTATTTCCTTTGTTTAATAAAAGAAGAAGGTATAGACCTGTTTTATAGAAAAAGGTAACCTTAAATGACGTCTGTTGTGATCTGGCGCTGTATAAAAAATAATGTTTACTTGACCTTCAAGGGGGGCGGGGGGGTGCGGCTGGGGGGTGCGGGCCGCCCCCCTAATATAATAGCAGGGGAAACCTCTACCGGTTTGGAACGGTAGGAGGGTGAGTAATTAATGACTGTTAAATTAATGTTTTTCATACATCTCTTCTATATTGACGGCTGGTGTCTGCTGGGTTTGAACTTTTGAAGTGAAAACTAAGTTACAAGAGATTTCTTTTTCAAATAAATGCTGTTATTTGTCTTTTTTTATTCATTAAAGAATCCTGAATAAATGCAGTACGGTTTGCACATAAATATTAAAGCAGCACAACAATTTGTAACTTTGATAATAATAATAATAATAATAATTGTTTCTTCAGCACCAAATTAGCATATTAGAATGATTTGGAAAGATCATGTGACCCTGAAGGCTGCTGTAAATTTAGCTTTGCCATCAAAGTAGTAATTTGTATTTAAAAAAAAAAAAAAAAGTCCTCCGTGTTTAATTTTCATCCGAGGAGTCAGTCTGGATGTTTTGAGCCAGTCCTCTGCCTGTTCACACGTCAGAGTTTAGTGTGCAGCGGAAGACAAAGTCTTTGCATGTGCTTGTGTACCCATTCTCCTTCGTTTGCATGCGTATGAATGGAAGTGTATGAAATTAAATATAAAATCTAGCATGAACTGACCCTGAACTCCTTTAAAGTGGGAATCACAATACACCAATGGCACCAGCAATCAACATAATAAAAATGATGTTTTATTTAAGGAGTCATGGGGTTATTTCCAGGGTCTTCTTTCCGGACAGTGTCCTTCTGTAATTGCCACTTTGAGTAGCCTTCTTTGTACACACATCTTATTGAAATAACCTTACGGTGGTTAATGATGGCACTTTAATAAACCTGCATAGGTTGTTCAGAAATCCACACAGCCAGCTTGTGATTTAGAGAGTCGCTGTGAAACGAACTGGCTGACGATGGTCTCCATAGTGATGAAGTCTACAGCAGTTATTACACCTACAGATGGTCTGTTCTGCCAACCCAATGGCTTACACTTCCTTATTTATTGTCTTGCAGGACCCTGGACCGATGCCGCCGTCTCCCACCCTGGTCCAGAAGCCACTGCAGTTGTTGGAAATCAAAGCTAGGGGGCGCTTTGGCTGTGTGTGGAAGGCTCAGCTGCTCAATGACTATGTGGCAGTGAAGATTTTCCCCATTCAGGTACCACACAGACCCAAGGCCAGAGAATCAGCTACTAAAGCTGATGAGTTACTCTAACCTGCTTAACCAATTACACAGCCAAACGTGGAGCTGAGCCATGTGTCAGCCTGTGAAGTACATACACGTGCACTGCGTCTAGAATATTAGCACGTAGTGTGATTTAAATAAAACTTTGAGAGTAATGCAAGATATTTCTGATTAATGATAGACTTGACCGCAAAGAAACAGAATGTGAACAGGAAACTGTCTTCAGTATTAAAATATGTGACCCTGGACCACATACCAGTCATAAGTTGTCATACAGTGTTAAATGGGCACTAAAAGAAATTAGTATTTAGCAAGGATGCATTTAATTAATCAGAAGTGACATTGAAGACATTTATAATGTTACAAAAGATCCCTATTTCAAATAACTGCTGTACTTTTGAACTTTCTATTCATCACAGGTTTCTAAAAATTATATAAGACTGTCTCCACAAAAATATTAAGCAGTACATGTACTTTCAGCATTATTAATAAAATAAATATTTCTTGAGCACCAAATCAGCATATTAAAATGAGTTCTTGAAGGATCATGTGACACTGAAGACTGGAGTAATGGCTGCTGAAAATTCAGCTTTGCCTTTACATGAATAAATTATGATTTAAAATATAATACAACAGAAAATGGCTATTTTACGTTGTAATAATATTTCACAATATTACAATATTGTTTTTACTCCGTTTTTAATCAAACAGATTCATGCTTCATGAGCATAAATTACTTCCTTCCTTAAATATACATGAATTAATATATGATAATATAAAGATAAATATTTATTTCTGTCTCGCTCTACAGCTTAGAGTTCATTGTGAGGGAAATCATTTGTTTCATTCATCAATCAATCATGTAATAATTTGCTCTGGTAAATTACTACTTGCTTATATAATCTGAGTGTTCTGTAAATGTCACCTAAGGCGCTGCAATTCGTATCAGTTGTTGTAATGGTTAGTTAGCAGCCTTACCGCTGTCTTACTAGTGGATCACTGTTTTTGATGGGTTGCAGTGTTTTTTTTTTGCCAGTGTGCTGTAATAACAATGTACTTTGTGTCTTTCTCAGGACAAGCTGTCGTGGCAGAACGAGTATGACATTTATAATGTCCCCGGCATGAGGCATGAAAACGTTCTGCAGTTCATTGGGGCAGAGAAGAGAGGAAGCAACCTAGACATTGAGCTATGGCTCATCACGGCTTACCATGAGAAGGTGTGGAGCTGTATGACGGTTGGATGCTATTGGCTTGCACTTAAAAGGGAGAACCTTTTTTTTATTGAATTCTTAATGAATATCAGACTACGGACTTCAGTTTTGCTTAACAAAATTATCAATCCCAGCTGCTGAACACTGAGAAATAAACATGACAAAGAAACAGTGATTTAAAAATTGAGAGGGAATTGGCTTCTTTTGGAATTTTGCTGATGTAGGAAAATGCATCTATCCATAAATTTGCAATTTTGTTATGATGATACATTCTCAAGGCACAGACATTGCAAAAGAAACATTTTTTTTATTTGCCATGTTGATGCATGGTAGGATCCAATTGTGCAAAATAAATATTTTTCATCAAAAGATCATTCAGGATTTTTGAGGCAATATGTGACACAGTAGCACTTAAAATATCTGTGGTCAGTGTTATTGCTGAATTTATGTTTTTCTTTCCATATATTGTGAATTTAAAAGGTTTTAGTTGTTTGCACTGCAGGCTGATATACAGCCATGATTGATCTGCATGTGTGTGCTGTCTGTGTGCAGGGTTCCCTGACGGACTACCTAAAGGCAAATGTAGTGACGTGGAATGAGCTGTGTCACATCGCTCAAACCATGGCTCGGGGACTGGCTTACTTGCACTCTGACTTCCCAGGACACAGGGACGGTCACAAACCGGCCATCGCACACAGGTTAGGAATATACAGCTCTTAGTTAACCCAAAAACATACATTCATGTTGTTCCAAACCTGTATTGACTTACTTTCTTCTGTAGGAACAGAAGAAGATTTTTTTTAATGGTTGTTTGTTTGTTGATGTTTTTTTTTGTTGTTTTGTTTTGGGGTTTTTTGTCCATGCAGTAAAAGTCAAAGAGGTACAGTGTTGTTTTGGAGCACAATGACTTTCATTGTATAGACAAAAATATCTAAAACCACATGTGACCCAGGACCACAAAACCAGTCAAAAGGGTCAATTTTTGGAAATTGAGATTTATACACCATCTGAAATATGGTAAATAGGTTTGTTAGGATAGGACAATATTTAGCTGAGATACAACCATTTAATTCTGGAATCTGAGGGTGCTAAAAATAAATAAATATTGAGAAAATCGTCTTTAAAGTTGTAAAAATGAAGTTCTTAGCAGTGCATATTACTAAGCAGAAAATAAGTTTTAATATATTTGTGGTAGGAAATTTACTTTAAATTGATCATTTTGACCCATACAGTGTATTTTTGGCTATTGCTACAAATGTATCTGTGCTACTAATGACTGGTTTTGTGGTCCAGGGTCACATATTGAAAACATCTTTGTGAGCATTTTAAGCCTTTTTACTTACTTAAAATGTATTACGTGTGCACAGAGATATTAAAAGCAAGAACGTGCTGCTGAAGTCAAACCTGACGGCCTGTATCGCTGACTTTGGTCTGGCTTTGAGGTTTGAGGCAGGAAAATCAGCTGGGGACACACATGGGCAGGTAAGTGTTGAAAGACAATTGTTCAGATTCTTTAAAGCTGGTGCTGGTCGTAAAGTGACGCCCCTTGTGCGAGGGTTGGCTGTGTGAAGTGTGTTTAAATATGAATGTGATTCCATGGAGGTGTATCAGAAGCTGTATCTCAAAAGCTAATGTGCTGCCTACATAAAAGACTTGTCACGACACCATGATGTCCGTAGTTGATACCATATCAGTAGTGAAACAAAAAACGTATATGCTATTGAGCACAAAAAGTCTTTTGTGCAAAATGTTAAATAATATAAATGCTAACCAATTCAATTGAAACTGTGACATGTAGCAACAAGTGTTTCTCAATGAAGTAATCACATCTTGAAGTTTTTCCAAGAAATTACTGTAGTAAATAGGTGGAAATAAAATCATGATTAAACAGAACAATTAAAAAAAAAAAAGAGTACAAATTAAATGCTGAGGGTAACATTTAACAGCAATTTAACATTTAACAGCAATCAGAAGTATTCAGGTAAACATTATTAACATTATTAAAATACAAAATGTTATAAAAGAAGTACAAAACAAAATATTCACTTATTTATTAGGCTGTAAATCACAGCTGGATGGAACCTCAATATTAAACCATGAGTAAATTGTCTGCATTAATAGCAGAATATTTAAAGTGTACTTGCAACAAAATTAGTTGTTCAAATTTAGCTTTAAATACACCAGTTTAGTATACTAAAAGTACCATTGTATTGTATTTTTATTAAGTACATAATATGTCAATGTATTTGTAGTATAATTAGCATGAAATAATTGTATTTTAAATGCATTTTAGTACATTTATTTTTCACTAGGGTACATATATGCATTTTATTGCTGCCATGTTCAAGCATGTGTCTAGATCATTAAAAGATTCTCATATACTGTAATGGTTGCGTTGACAGCTGGACGCTTGCCCGTAATCACTACTTATCAAGGCATACTAAATGCATGTATATGTTCCATTTTTAACTGTTATGCTAACCAGACGGTGGTCTCTCTGTGCGCTCTAGGTGGGAACCAGACGTTACATGGCCCCAGAGGTGTTAGAGGGGGCCATCAACTTCCAGCGAGATGCTTTCCTCAGGATAGACATGTATGCGGTGGGACTTGTGCTGTGGGAGCTGGCGGCCCGTTGCACGGCGTCTGATGGTACGAATGCATTAGATAATTTTGACATTAAACTGTGTAGTTATATCAGTTGTTTCATAGCAGAAATTTGACTGACATGTGAGTTTTAACTGATCTGGCAGCACACCCTGATCACACAAACTCATATTCCAGTATGCTTTACCATCACTCGGGCTCTTGAATAAGCCTGACACTATAAGTGCAGTAAGTTCACTATTATTGATTATTGGTGTCTGGTCTAATGGAACAATATTGATCAGGTGTGGACAGTGAAGCGGACCTCAGGGACTGTTGTGACAGGGGTCATCATGTGTGACGACCTCAGTGAGTGCAGTGCATGATGGGATTGAATGGATGACAGAGTGTGATGGGAGATGAGGTGGTTGAATGTCATTCTGTCTACCTACTTCTTGTCCAAAGTGTCTTCTCCCTCATTTGATTGGCACTTCTGTTGATAATGCAGAAGAATGTTGTTATTTTCATATTGAAGTATTTTATCCTGTCTTAGGTTAATGTCAGTGTTACGACCTTGATGGAAATTTTTGTCTAGGATTTTAAAAGGAGTAACATTGAGATGACCAGAAGAAAAAGCTGAAGGTAAAGATTGGCAAGAGAAACGCAGGACAACAAATTAGCACCGCAAGGGATTTATTGCTCCCACAACCATGAATATTTACAACATTTAGGAAAACAAAATAAGAAAAAAATAATAATAATTTATATAACCAAGACAAACGGGAGAGGGAACTCAAAGTGGCGCTAGAAAATCAAAGAAATAAATATAACAAAAAGAACCCCACTGTCTCCTCCCGGTCCTCTAAATAAGAAAACAAAAATATGAAAAGAAAAGTCTTCAGCGCAAATGCGCCCTGAACTTACGCTAACTAAAAACACAAAAATACACATTTAGCGCACTTCACTAAACTAGTGTTTCTAATACATAAATAAAACCTACGTGCAAGATATGTACGTCACGTGACTTACTAGGCTGTTCCACGTCTCCGTTGTCTGTAAATCAGCAATTAGATCACAAGTTTGAGTGGAGCATAAGCGGGCTAAAAGTGTCGAAGACACACAAGGTTCGTCGTGAACTCAGGTGTCACAAATGCCAATAGTTTACACAGATCATTTCAACAAATTTCACACTAGTGTCGCAAGTAGTAGCAGACAAACGGACACAACAAACAACCAGTGACACGCCAAGTCAAACAGCACAGAACTTCCAGTCGCCGCTTCCGTTTTAAAGGTGATCAACGGTGAAGGACAGCCCCGTCAGCCAATAGAGTTCCAAAGGAGGCGGTACCTAGAATCGCTAAAAGTGACAGAACAAAAAGAACATACACAAGAAAAAAAACAGTGTACGGTTCGTAACACTCCCCCACTTAAGAATAAACTCTTTTGGAAACACAAAAAGTTTATACTCTTGAAAGAGCATCCGCTAAGACGTTGTCAACACCCCTCTTGTGTCTTATATCCAAATTGTAACTCTGCAGAAAGAGTGACCACCGCGTCAATCTCTGATTATGATTGTACAACTTTGAAAGAAATGTCAAAGGACTGTGATCCGTAAAAACTACCAAAGGTTGCACACTAGATCCAACATAAACCTCAAAATGTTGTAACGCAAAAATTAAAGCAAGCGTCTCCTTTTCAATGACTGAATAGTTTAACTGATTCTTGTTAAACTTCCTAGAAAAATAACTTACTGGATGAGCTATAGCCTGCTCGTCATCCTGTAATAAGACAGCACCAGCCCCGACATTACTTGCATCCACCTCAAGCTTAAATGGACGTTCTAAATCAGGAGCTGCAAGAACAGGTGAACTACTTAATAGTGTTTTCACACTCTCAAATGCATATTGGCATTCTGCATTCCACAAAAAAGCAGTAGAAGGACTTAAAAGTGAAGTTAAAGGACTAACCACAGATGAGAAGTTTCTGCAAAAGCTGCGGTAATATCCAGCCATTCCGAGAAATCTTCGGAGTTCACGTCGAGTCGTGGGAACTGGAAATTTAGATATAGCCTCAACTTTCGCTTCAACTGGTCGAACCTGACCATGCCCTACCTCCTTTCCCAAATACCTCACCTTAGCCTGACCAAACTCACACTTGGCCAAGTTAAGGGTCAAGGAAGCACTCGCAAAACGCTCAAATACAGCACGTAATGACTTCATGTGTTCATCCCAATCTCTGGAATAAACAACAACATCATCCAGATAAGCACTACAATTAGGAATGCCAGCTAAAACTGTGTTTACTAACCTCTGAAAAGTAGCAGGTGCGTTTCGTAGTCCGAACGCCATGGCCGTATATTGTGCAAACGAATCTGGAGTGATAAAAGCAGCAATTTCAGAAGCTCTAGGTGTGAGTGGTACTTGCCAGTAGCCTTTAAGCATATCTAACTTACTCACAAATTTTGCATATCCCACATTATCTACGCAATCCTCCATCCTAGGAAGTGGATAGTTATCAGGAACCGTAAGTGAATTTACTTTCCTAAAATCCGTGCAAAACCTAAAAGAACCATCTGGTTTTGGTACCAAAATACATGGAGAACTCCATGGACTAGAGCTAGGCTTAGCAAGACCGTTATTCAGCAAGTAATCAACTTCTTGTCGCATAACTGAACGCTTAACTGAATTCACTCTGTATGCATGCTGTCGGATCGGACTAGCATCTTTAACATCAATATCATGCTGAATGACATTAGTTAACGTAGGTACGTCTTTGAACAGACACTCAAATTCAGAAATGAGCCTCACTAGATCACATTTCTGATCAATAGACAAATTCGTTAAATGTGAATCAAGATCTTTCAATATTTCAGAATTGCACAACCTCACAGTCGACTGAGAAATATTCTGAAATATTACTCCGTCTTCGTCAGCATCAGCAATGGACTTTTCGGTCACAACCGCAACAGAAATGACAGCAGTGTCTGGAGCTCTGTCATTCACATTAGTTTGTGATCTCGAATGATAAAGTTTCAGCATGTTTACATGACAAACGCGAGTTTTTCGTTTTCGTTCAGGAGTACAGATGACATAATTCGTTTCACTCAATTTCTCTTTCACTATATAAGGGCCGAAAAATCGAGTCGACAGTGAAGAACCAGGAATAGGCAAGAAAACCAGAACTGAGTCACCAGGCTTAAAAGATCGCGTAACAGCCTTTTTGTCAAATGTTCGTTTCATGCCTTTTTGCGCGTTGGCAAGAGACTCTCTCGCGACTGAGCAAGCTGTATGCAAACGCTCCCGAAACTTCGTTACGTACTCCAGTACGTTCGTTTTCAAACTGTCTTTTTCCAGAATTTGGTCTTTTAAAACTTTCAATGGACCACGTACCTGGTGTCCGAAAACTAGTTCAGCTGGACTAAAACCCAGCGACTCTTGAACGCTTTCTCTGATAGCGAACATCAGCATGGGAATGCCATCATCCCACTCATTACCAGTCTGCATGCAATATTTTCGCAACATCGACTTTAACGTTTGGTGAAAACGCTCCAGAGAGCCTTGGCTTTCTGGATGAAATGCGCTGGAAGTACGATGTGTAATACCCAAAGTCTGCATGACTTGATTAAAAAGCTTGGACGTAAAATTTGTGCCTTGGTCGCTTTGCACTACTTTAGGCAAACCAAATGTCGAGAAAAACTTAACTAGTGCCTTGACAACAACAGGTGCAGTGATTTTTCTCAAGGGAATTGCCTCAGGAAATCGGGTGGCTAGACACATCACTGTTAACAGAAACTGGTTACCACTTTTTGACTTTTTCAAAGGTCCTACACAATCAATGAGGACATGTTCGAATGGTTCGCCAAGAACAGGTATTGGATTTAACGGTGCTGGTGGAACAATCTGATTTGGCTTTCCCGCAATTTGACATACGTCACAAGATCGGCAATAGTGCGTTACATCAGTTTTCAGTCCAGGCCAGAAAAGGTGCTTTAAAATCCGGTTGTACGTTTTCCTTATGCCCAAATGACCCGACAGTGGATGATCATGTGCCAAGCACAACACATGTGGGCGATATGGGACAGGAACCACAACCTGATAAAAAACATCCCATTCGGCTTGGTCAGGTGATGAACACCACTTACGCATCAACACATCATTTTCTAAAATATAGGCGCTTTGTTTCGTCTTAGCCAAATCGTGCGGAATTACAGAATTAAAAAGTGTAGTCAAGGTTTCATCTTTTTTCTGTGCAGTGATTAATTCCTCTCGTGTGATTTTTAAAATCAACGAATTCGTGTCATTCAAATACGAATTTTTCACCCTTTCCGGTTTCGTTTTTTCACAGTCCAAATTTTCCTCTCCGTCTACGACAGAAGAAAAGAAAGAGTCATTCAAAGCAATCTCTTTTCGCGACTGTGCGCGAGTGACAGCGCACGCAGGAAAAACATGAGGATAAGCTTCACCAGCCTCATCAGATGCACATTCTGTCGGTTTGTCCAGAACTTCCAATAATGGCATTACTTTTCCTCCAGCTAAATCATTGCCTAGGATTAAATCTACCCCTTTCATAGGCAGTGAAGTACAAACTGCAACACGGACCAATCCAGAACACAAGTCGCTTTTCAAATGCAGATTATGCAGAGGCCTTTTTACACATCCCATTTCAATTCCTTGCACTAATACGCTGGAATGACATGAAGTCTCATCAGAAAATTTCATTGCACTTTCAACAATAAAACTTTGCATAGAACCTGTGTCACGAAGCATTGTGATTTCTTTTTGATCGTCATCACGACCAGTCAAGGAAATTAACCCCTTAAGAATAAAAGGACGGAACGTTTCATCCACATCCTCTTTGGAGTGTACAGCCACAGTCTGTTTACAAGTCTTTACAAAACCTACCGGTTTAGCTTGTGGATGCTGTTTTCGTTTAAGTCGGGGACAATCGACAACAACGTGACCTTTCTTGTGACAGTAAAAACAGTCACGTTCCTCACCAACTCTTGGTGCATTACTTTTCGAGCGCACGAATTGTGTGTTAGATAAAATTGGAACGGCAGGTGCATTTTCCACACGTGAATGAACAAAGACATTTTTGTGGGTTAAAATGAATTCGTCAGCTAAAACAGCGGCCTGTGATAAAGAATTTACCTTTTGTTCGTTTAGGTAAACAACCACTTTCTCCGGTAAGCAATTCTTAAACTCTTCCAAAAGAACAAGCTCACGCAACGAATTAAAATCTGCCACATTGTTAGCTACACACCACTTATCAAAAAGCGTGCCCTTCTCTCTAGCAAATTCCACAAAAGTTTGATTAGAAGTTTTCCTGTGCGACCTAAACTTCTGTCTGTACGCTTCAGGAACTAGTTCATATGCACGAAGTATCGCTGATTTGACTGAATCATACTTCAAACTTTCTTCAAGTGACAAAGTGGAATACACCTCTAAAGCTTTTCCCACAAGTTTACACTGCAGTAACAGAGACCAGAATTCGAGTGGCCAATGCAAAGAAGTTGCAATTCGTTCAAACGCATTAAAATACGAATCAACTTCTGATTCTTTGAATTGTGGAACAAGAGCAATGTGCTTACTCACGTCAAAATTGGGACTGGGTGAGATCGACACCGAAGAAACATTTGAAGGGGAAACTAGAACTGGCTGATTAGCCTCCGCAGCCTTCTTTGAAGCGTCCAACTCGAGCTGGCGCAACCTCACTTGCGTATCAGCCTCGATTTCAAGTTTGCGTATCTGCAAACGTAGGTCAAGTTCAGCCCGACGGGTGTGCTCTTGAGAATCATAATATAGACGTGCCATGCGAACTTTCAGCCGCGCATCGTCTCGCGAACCCACAGAAAGTGGAGAGAACGGTTCAAAAGGTGGCAGTCCAACACCAGCATCTGCAGCGGCCTCCACCCCTGCATCTGCATCGGTTCTGCTACGACACACGTTCTTATCTCCCATTCCAAAAGAAGCAAACACCTCATCACCAGGACTTAGATGATCAGCCGTCTCCTCCATTTCAATATTTGGCGTGAGAAGCACATTAAGCTCAAGTAACTGGTCTATTATCTTTTGCTTAATTTCGGCTTTACGATCCTGTTTATTAATTATCAGTTTAAAATGATCAGCTACCAAAAACAAGTCCTGTTTCCGACAAACGTTAAGCAGCTCCAACGACGGACTCTTAACAAATTCCTCTAACCTGAACATTTTAAAATAAAGTGCTCAAAAGTGCTCAAAAGTGCTACAAAAAAACTGCTACTACTGCGACAACTTACCTAAAGTCACACTAGCCTACTACACAGCCAACCAATTCTATTGCCACCACCATAGCTATTTCTTTGGTCATTTTGTTTTAACTCCCAAGGGTTTAACAATCAATCCGGTAATATTAAAACATCCCGGACGAGCCCCCATTAAATGTTACGACCTTGATGGAAATTTTTGTCTAGGATTTTAAAAGGAGTAACATTGAGATGACCAGAAGAAAAAGCTGAAGGTAAAGATTGGCAAGAGAAACGCAGGACAACAAATTAGCACCGCAAGGGATTTATTGCTCCCACAACCATGAATATTTACAACATTTAGGAAAACAAAATAAGAAAAAAATAATAATAATTTATATAACCAAGACAAACGGGAGAGGGAACTCAAAGTGGCGCTAGAAAATCAAAGAAATAAATATAACAAAAAGAACCCCACTGTCTCCTCCCGGTCCTCTAAATAAGAAAACAAAAATATGAAAAGAAAAGTCTTCAGCGCAAATGCGCCCTGAACTTACGCTAACTAAAAACACAAAAATACACATTTAGCGCACTTCACTAAACTAGTGTTTCTAATACATAAATAAAACCTACGTGCAAGATATGTACGTCACGTGACTTACTAGGCTGTTCCACGTCTCCGTTGTCTGTAAATCAGCAATTAGATCACAAGTTTGAGTGGAGCATAAGCGGGCTAAAAGTGTCGAAGACACACAAGGTTCGTCGTGAACTCAGGTGTCACAAATGCCAATAGTTTACACAGATCATTTCAACAAATTTCACACTAGTGTCGCAAGTAGTAGCAGACAAACGGACACAACAAACAACCAGTGACACGCCAAGTCAAACAGCACAGAACTTCCAGTCGCCGCTTCCGTTTTAAAGGTGATCAACGGTGAAGGACAGCCCCGTCAGCCAATAGAGTTCCAAAGGAGGCGGTACCTAGAATCGCTAAAAGTGACAGAACAAAAAGAACATACACAAGAAAAAAAACAGTGTACGGTTCGTAACAGTCAGCTTTTATCAGCAATTATTTCATTCGTTTTTGATGCGCATGGCAAGATATGTATTTTTTTTTTTTATTCTCCCAGCAAAACACTAACCCGGGTTTTTTAAAAACTTTGATACCAAGAAAAATCAAAATCATCAGAGAGAATCATCATTTACTCACTCTCATGTTGTTTAAAACCTGAAAGACTTTTTCCTCTTTGAAACATAGAAGATAATTTGAGAAACTGAGAAACGGTTTGGTTTCTAACATTCTTCAAAATAGCTTCTTTTTTTTCTACAGCAGAAATAATGTCATACAGGTTTGAAACTACTTGGGTGAATTCAATTCAATTCAATTCAATTCAAATTTATTTGTATAGCGCTTTTCACGATACATATCGTTGCAAAGCAGCTTTACACCAAATTGACATTTTTACAATACATGTAGTAGTAGCTACTACATGTGAATAAATAATGACAGTTTTCATTTTTGCAGGAAAGAATAGCTGAATTCATTCTTTTTCCCCCCAAAAAATATATTTGAAATAATTTTTTAAAGTGTTCAAAATTATTAAAAACTGCAAGAAATAACAGAAACTAAAGGAAGATAATAAAGGAAACGGTAATTTAGTAAATGTTGAAAACGATTGCATTAAAAGGGCCCTGTGAAATCCATTTTATTATTTCCCAAATTCCGTTTTTTGTTTGTTTTAATTTTTCTGGATTTAGTTTTTTCTGTTTTTATTTTTCTAGACTCTGTTTTAATGGTTAATTTAAATCTTATTAATAAAAGTCATGAAACTTACACAACTTACACAACAGCAATTTATTAAAAACCTAACAGGACTTAGCTTTTAACACCCTATAAAATACATTTTATTTTTTCTCATTTAATTTAGTTTAGTTTTCATTTATTTTAGTTTCACAGTTTTACCAAATTCTGTGTTTTCCATAAATTTTCTGGATTACATTTTTTTTTAAAAAAATGTTTTTCAGAAACACCGTGTTGTATATTTACATTTTTCTGGTAAATAAATTCTGGATATTAATTTTTTTTGGTAAATATTCCTTAGAAAAAATGTTTTAATTTTATTTGTAGTAGTAGTACTAGTACTAACTAATCATTACATCGAGTAATGTATTTCTATCATAGTTTTATTTTGATGGGTTGCTGTAAAGACTTAAGTTTCTGTTTGTATATGATATAATGGCAGTTTTGGTTTTTCTCAAAAGAAACATTAAAATGCTCATGAAATGATTCTCAGAGCAGTTCTAGAAATAAAGTTTTTTGTGTTCATGTACTCATTTATTGAGACAAAAGAGGCTGAAAACCACACATCTGCGTTATTCATTCACACAGAAACACACAGGATTCATATTTAAATAGTCTTTTACTGTTTAATATTCACTGCCACTAGTCCATGCTTCCTGCATCGCGGAAATCATAGGACCCTACATTGCCACATTTAGCTACTGTCTGAAGTTAACAGGAATTCTGACATTCTTTGTTCATTGCTTCTTAAGGTCCAGTGGACGAGTACATGCTTCCGTTTGAGGAGGAGGTGGGCCAACACCCCACTCTAGAGGACATGCAGGAGGTGGTGGTCCACAAAAAGCTTCGGCCCACTCTCAGGGAGTGCTGGCAGAAACATGCGGTACGTAATCATCGTTAAACCTCACCCCTACCCTGAAAATTTTAATTAAATGAATACTATGCTTGATATAAAACGCATTCATTTGTCTCTCAGGGTCTGGCCATGCTGTGCGAGACCATAGAGGAGTGTTGGGACCACGAAGCTGAGGCGCGTCTCTCCGCGGGCTGCGTCGAGGAACGTGTGATCCAAATGCAGCGGCAGACCAGCGTCTCCGCCCCGGAGGAAATAGTCACCGTTGTAACCATGGTGACCAATGTGGACTACCCCCCTAAGGAGTCCAGCCTATGACTAGAGGATATCAGCATGTGAATTGCGGGCTGACCGAACAGAAAAAAACGCGTCGGAGATGGTGGTGGACTGCTGTTCTGACAGCTGGCTTCAGACATGCTGGATGATTGTCCTGTACTTACGGCTGGAGCGAATGCAGACGATGCATTTTGTGCCGAATCTGGGTTTAATACAGGTTCACCTGGAGCCAGCTACGTTGTTGTATGTGTGTGTATATATAAACTAGTACCACGGGGCGCTCTGGTAAGGACGGACGGATTATAAGCCAACATCAAAAACGAACCTCTGTTGTTGTCTTTTCTCCGCTCAGAGAATAAACTTTCCCATTTGAGGAGTAAACGAGACTCCTCCTCCGCACGGCGCTCGTGTCATTTCAGTATAAAAAAGGGCAACGTCCATGTAAAAAAAAGACACATTTAATGTGTTCGTATGAATGACTATTGTAATGCCAATAAGAAACAGCTTTTTGAATGTGTAGTGTGACGCTGCTGTACAGATATCAACAGAAAGGGTGACGATACAACCCAAATCAACATGTGTTTCCTCTGAAAGCGTTCAGAGTTTCTGTCAGATAACCACCAACCTCTCGACAAGGTATACCTCAGTTTCTCATCCTAATAATACGTTTGTTTTGTAACACTATATGATATAAAAAAAGAGGCTTTTCGATGACCTCCATTTGGCACGGAAGCTTTTTAAATACGGGGAAAACTTTTTTTATATGACAGATTATGCCAAGAAACGATGGCCATTCATAAACCAGTGTTCTGCCTTCTTTCTTTTAGTTGTTCTCTGTGTTGCCCTGCTGTTTAAAATGTGATACTTTTGTTTTTTTTAGCATTGTGACCGTTTGTTTGTTAAAACAATTTTCGACCTTTATCGAGACCTGTTGAGAAGAAAAAATCCCTGAAAATATGAATTTTGTGAAAATAATACAGAAGCACTTACCAATATAGGTTTGCGGTGTCCTCACAACATTGACGTATGTGCATGCCTTGTTTTATTTTCTTTACTTTCTTTTTTTTTGTTTTGTTTTTCAAACCTTTGTTATCATGTGAAGCTTGTGCATGAGATCCCATTAGCAGTCATGGAAACCCCTTCATAATTCCTCAATCTGAAGTATTTCCTGTCTTCAGGGCGTCACTCTTTTTGTTTCATTTTCATTTGGAATCTTGGTCTTCTACGGTCTCCTCATTGTCCGCTTCTGTCGCGCTGCGAGCCGCCCTTGTGCGCTACGTTTGAACCAGCCTCCTCACGAGTGACACGTCAAACTGGTTTCAGATCAGCAGCCGGGCGACCTTCTACACACTTCTACAAGAACTGTATCTCAGTATGTCTCAGGAAGCGTTTCCCTTTGCTTTGAGCCCTCTGGTGCCATTCTGGTGACCCTTGTTGTATTATGTATGCAAGGGCCCTTAATATAACAACTTATTAGTGTGGTCATATTATGTGCAATAACATCCTAAGCAGGGACTGTTTCACAGCTCACAGGCCACTTCCAGTGTGGTTAAAAAAAATACAAGCGCCTAGCAGTTTGCTTAGAGCATAATGTACATCACAAAGTGAAGTCGACGTCAGGCTATGCATATGTTATGACGCCCGGTTGTCTGAGAGTATTAAGCTAATATTATGCTGTAATGGGGACCGAACACATGCAGTAACTCTCTGCCGACACAGTCTTTCAAAAAAACAGCTTCTCTGCTGCTGCTCTTTGGCTTTGTTCACACTGCACTTAAATCCAGTTTGATTTTCAAATCCAGTTTTTGAATTCGACTGTCATTTTGCGATAATTACGCTTCATTTGTTCAGACAGTGTAGTCAAAATCTGTACCAGATGAAATCTGATCTGACTGTTCACACTGAAAATGATATTAATCTGACTTTGATCTGAATCAGATTTGTAAAAATCAGATTTTTATGAGGGTTATTTTTCTCTTTCAGACTGCAAACAAATAAACTGATACTAAATTGGATTTCTGCTACCTGTCTGAACAAGTCCTGAAATCTGATTCAGTTGCTCATTTTGGTTCATTTTGCTTTCAGTAATATAGTTACACTGCATCGCAAAAGAGTGAAATGTGAATTGAGATCTGAATTGACATTTTAAGCTGAACACATTTTTCTGATTTTATTCTGATTTAAAACCACATATTCATGTGATTTGTATCAGGTTTGTGTAATCTGATTTCATGTGTTTTTTCCCGTTCAGACTACAAACTAAACTGATTTGAATCAGATACTAAATCATATTCATGCTGCCTGTCTGAACAAATAATCCAGTATGAATTGATGGCTCATTTGAGTTCATTTTGCTTTCGATACTAGTCACATCACATTTTGAACAGTGAAAAAATGAATTGAGTTCTGATCTGACCATTCAGACTCGTTTGTAAAAACCTGATTTTAATCTGATTTCAAACCACATATGGCTGCGGTTTGAATCTAGTTTGTAAACAGTGCATTTCATTTCTGAAACTGATATTAATTGGACTTTAACCGCAGCCATGTTGAAATCAGATTAAAATCAGGTTTTTAGCACATATTTGATTTGAATCCGATTTGTAAAAATCAGATTTTTATGAGTGTTTTTCCCATTTCAGACTGCAAACTGATTTGAATCAGATACTAAATTGGATTTCTGTTGCCTGTCTGAACAAGTCCTGAAATATGATTCAGTGGCTCGTTTTGCTTTCAATGTTGCATCCAAAAAGAGTGAAAAAATGGATTGTGATCTGAATTGACAATTTAGGCTGAACACATTTTTCTGATTTTAATCTGATTTAAAACCACATATTCATGTGATTTGTATCAGGTTTGTGTAATCTAGTTTCATGTGGGGTTTTTTCCCGTTCAGACTACAAACAACTAAATCAGAAGAATCAGAAATGAATCATATTCATGCTGCCTGTCTGAACAAATAATCCAATATGGTGGCTCATTTTCATTCATTTTGCTTTCGATACTAGTCACGTCACATCCTAAATGGTGAAAAAATGAATCGAGGTCTGATCTGACCGTTCAGACTAAAAACCTGATTTTAATCTGATTTCAAACCACACATGGCTGTACTTTGAATCCAGTTTGTAAACAGTGTATTTTGTTTCTGAAACTGATATTAATCTAAATTCAAACCACATATTTGATTTGAATCAGATTTTTGAGGGCTTTTTCCCTTTCAGACTACAAACAACTAAACTGATTTGAATCGGATGCTAAATTGGATTTCTGCTGCCTGTCTGAACGAGTCCTGAAATATGATTCAGTGGCTCATTTTGATTTCCATGTTTCCAGAGTGAAAAATTAATCTGAACTGAGATCTGAACTGACAATTCTGATTTTGATTTCATGTGTTTTTTCCTGTTCAGACTACAAACAACTGAAATGATTAGAATCATATTTTGCTACCTGTCTGAACAAATAATCCAATATGATTTGGTGGCTCATTTGAGTTAATTTTGCTTTCGATTCTAGTCATATCACATCCTAAATGGTAAAAAAAAATGAACTGACATCTTATCTGACCATTCAGACTCAACACATTTGTAGAAAACTGATTTTAATCTGATTTCAAACCACATATGGCTGTGGTTTGAATCCAGTTTGTAAACGGACCTTTTCATGTTTGTGTTTTTTTTGTTTTTGTTTTTTTTCTTTTCACCCATTTCAACTGCGAACATCTGAACTGATTACGAAATCGGATTTCTGTTGCCTGTCTGAACAAATCGTGAAGTGTGATTCAGTGGCTCACTTTGGTTCGTTTTCCTTTTTGCAATTCTTTTACAATGTGATGCATTTGACAATGTTCAGGTCCATACAACTGTATGCAATCAAGCCCTTTCAATGAAAGCTCTCTATTTCTCTCTACTGTAGCATTCTCAGCCAGCTCATTCTGTTTTACTTCACCTGACTGGTAAATTAATTCAACGGCCCTCAGTTGGACTCTGTAGATTGCAAAATGTAAGGTCAGACAGATATAAGACCAGATATAAGTACTGGTTCATTTGCAGGATGAGCGCTCTGGTTTGAGTACATCTCCCGTGAGGTTCTCGTGATTCACTTTTGACTGTAAACACTACAGACGATTCAATAAGCTGAGTGACTGCTGCTGGCCTGTAGAGTGTTTTTTCCAGGTGCTGTGCTGTTCCCCTGTCTGTTTTTGGTTTTCTAGTTGGGGAATCTGGGAGGAAGGTTGAATAATAAGATGGAAAGCCAAACTTTAAAAAGCCCCATGTTTAGTAGAAGAGTCGGATTGAAAATGCACCGTATGTACATATGAATGTTGTTTTAGATTGTGAAAAGAGCATGCTTTTTTTTTTAATGTCTCAAAGAAAAAATCCTTTATTGATATTATTATTATTATTAAATATTTTAATGTTAATTTTGTACATCTGTATTTTAGTTTTATTAATTTATATCATGGCCCAACTGTCATTTCTTCTTTTCTGGATCAATGAGAAGTGATGCTATTTTTAAAACTGGTCAGATAAAACACTACTAAAGAATCAATCCTTTACCTCAGACTTCCACTCACAGCATTCAAAGATTGAACAAACAGTGTAGCACGACAGACAACATGGTGCAGCGTTGCAAGTATTGCTCCTGGGATTCGACCAGCAGCTTCTCTTTCTTTCTCTTTCTCTCTGTTTTTTCTCTCAGACACACTTTTTTGGTCTTCGGTGACCGTGTTTCTTCTCAACTACACCATTGAGTGAATGTCTCCACTTTACCAAAACTTTCCATTTTAGGTGCGAGCAGCTGTGTTACTGTTGTGCTGGACATGCCATTTTTGTCCACCTTTCTCTCGAGTCTTTAACGCATTCAGGGCCTGATCAGACGTAATTGTTACATAATGTACAGATGAAATTTTATGCTACTATTCCCCTCAAATAAAGTATAGTGACTGCTCTCAAATGTGTGCTGTGTCTCAATTACCAAACCTACATGGAAATACTTACATCTATTTTTTCCTCATAGCTGGGATTGGTTACTGTCCAGCCTGACAGGTATTTGATGAATAGATGTTGTGTGTGAACACACCACTAGATGTCAGCATTAGGCCTAATTCAGTTTACACTCATTTTGATTGTAAGATTTTCCCTTTTCCCCTCAATTTTAAGGTTTTGGACTCAGTATTAAAAAAACAACAACTAATAATCAGTAAATTAATTATAAATTGAATTAATTGCTAATACCAGTAAATTCATACTTCTATTTAGCAAGGATGCATTAAATCAAAATCTTAAAATAGAAAGGATTATATTAAAAAAATGATTTTTACGGTTATTTTTTATTAAAAAGAAGTAGTTTTGGTATTCATAAGACACTTCTAAAACTTTATAAAATCTTACCAACACCAAACTTTTGGTAGTGGTTGTATGTGTCCACCAGCTATTTAACACCATATTATTATTGTTATACATTACCAGTCAAAAGTTTTTGAACAGTAAAATGTTTAGTGTTTTTTTTTTAAAAAAGAAGTCTCACCAAGCCTGCATTTATTTGATCCAAATACAGCAAAAGCAGTAATGTTGTGAAATATTTTTACTATTTAAAATAATTTTGAATATATTTTAAAATGTAATTTATTCTTGTGTTCAAAGCTAATTTCTTTTTACTCTTCAGTGTCACATGATCCTTCAGAAATCATTCTAATATGCTGATTTGCTTCTGAGGAAACATTTTTGATCCAGTTCATTTTTGTTCAGAATTCTTTGAATAGAAAGATCCAAAGATCAGCATTTATCTGAAATAAAAAGCTTTTGTAACATTATACACTATTTAAAAGCTTGAAGTAAGTATAATTTTTTATATAATTATAGAAATTAGTACTTTTATTTAGCAAGGATGCTTTAAATCGATTACAAATGATGATAAAGACATTTATAATGTTACAAAGACTTCTATTTCAGATAAATGCTTTTCTTCTGAACTTTCTATTCATCAAAGAAACCTGAAAAAAAATCCGTTTTTAACATAATAATACATGTTTTTTGAGCAGCAAAACAGAATATTAGAATGATTTCTGAAGGATCATGTGACTGGAGTAACGATGCTAAAAATTCAATTAGTACATTTTTAAAATTTTAATTAGTAAAAATATATATTTTTTTAAAAAATATTGTTTTTGCAGTACTTTGGATGAAATAAATGCAGGCTTGGTGAGCAGAAGAGACCAAAAAAAATTCTTACTGTTCAAAAACTTTTGACTGGTAGTGTTCATCCTTTTCGGGTGTTTTTACAATTGCTGCCATTGTGTCTTGTCCAAGTCGCACTAGAAAATGTATTGAAGCTCCAGCGGCACGTCAGCAGCGGTTCTGCAGTCCAGCAGTGACCGAACGCCCACCACTACGGGTTATATATAAATTGAAGTGGACTGCTTGTCCGGCATCTCAGCTCACAGTTTCTCTGTGCGCTGTTGAACTTAAGCACCTGGTCAGGCTGCTGTAAATGTCCTTGAATAACAATGTGGGAGTCGACACATCATTCTCTTAACACACTGCTGTGCTTCACTGACTTTAACATAACAAAAAGAATGCATAATAATGCATTCACTAGTTGAGACATATTCATGCCTGAAGCTCTGAGAAGTGGTATGACAAGGCTGCCATCTTGAGATTATTTATATACTATTACAGTTTTTATGCATATTTTGAACTTGCTTTAGTTGTTATATTTTAAAATATATATGTTTGTGAGGCTGATCCAGTGACTTTCACATAGTCAGATTTCTGAATGTTCCCACTTTGGATAAAACTGCATACATTTAAATGTAAGTTTCACAATCCAGAAGTTTGCATTAAAACCATCAAGTCATTGGTTCAGCAACTCATGAAGCTTGATGAGTTTTGGGCATAGCTGTGTTTAGATTTCGACCAGCATCCATGCAAAAGCAACTCAAACTCAGTCGGCCTGCCCTATGAGACTGAGTGGTTGATAATATCCTGATCAGAGAGAGCCATTATCCCTGGAGGAGAAAATTAACATCTACATTGAGCTCCTCTTGGGAAAAACATGTGTCTCTAGATTCATTTGGCAGCTCCCCAAACACAGAAGTCACAAAGCCAATGTGCTGGATGCACATCTGCAACCCGCCTCTCCAGCATCTCCAGAGGTCACAAGAGGAGGTTTCACAAGATGCACCTGATGGTTTTAACCACAGATATGTATAGCTAGATACCCTATTAGCTGCTGTTTCTATGGGCCGCTATCCACCTTATTTTTTCCCGTAAGAGCGGACGCAGCCATTTGTAAATTTAATGTGTCTGCCTTCCGGTCTCATCTGCATCCAGCTATTTTTAGCTGCACAAAACAGCTTGTTTTGCTGCTAGATATTGCAAACTGCTGCGTCTTATTATAATATTTTATATTTTAATGTACTATCTTAATTATGAAGACACTGGTTTGTAGTGCAAACTGTTTACTGCATCATTCTTCTTATTATTTCCCTACGGATGGCTATGAGCTGGAAGTCTCCCACATTACCAAAAAACAGCCTTCTTCCACATTGAAAAATAAGGTAGATACATATCTATGGTTTGTTTTAACTCCTTTGGAAAATACAAACATTAGTGTTATTATTAACTGAAACTAGCTATTAAAATGGTTTTCGGTTTTTGAAATTTAGTTAAAATAAAATTTAAATATTACACCAAAAACTAAACAAAAAAACTGAACTGAATCTTATTAAAACTAAAACTGAATTCAGATTTAATTAAAGCTATCTATAGCCTATATTTGAAAAACAAACAAAAATGTATAAAAATTAAAAACATAAAATCTCTAAAACGAAAAAAAAAAAAACTAAACGTGAAAATATAAAAATAAAAGACTATTCAAAATATTAATTAGTAATACAGTAAAATAACATTACACATGACCTTACCTATTTCCCTACAGTATTTGTTTTAAAATTAAAATGAACATCTTCACACCAAAAACGATAACTATAGTGCCTTGCGAAAGTATTCAAACCCCTTAAATATTTTGACATTTTATGTTGCTGCCTTATATTAAACTGCTTTAAATTATTTTTCTCCCCACATCAGTCTACACTCCATATTCCATTATAGCAAAGCAAAAAACAGGTTTTTAACATATATGCAAATTTATTAAAAATAAAAACCTTAAATGATTCCATTGCATAAGTATTCATACCCTTATCTGGGACACTAGAAATTTAGCTCAGGAGCATTCATATTGCCTGTAAGTGTTACTACACTTCAAGTGGAGTTAACCTGTGGCAAATTTAACTGAATGGGTATGATTTGGAAAGGCTTAATAAAAGTTCTAGAGCAAAAACCAAGCCCTGAGGTCAAAAAACTTCCTGTAGAGCTCAGAAAAGTAAAGTGTGCTGGTAGCAGCCTCATGCTGTTGGGCTGTTTTTCAGTGGCAGGGACTGAAGGACTCGTCAGAGTCACCAAAATATTGAGCCTTAATAAAAACCCAGTTCAGAGCATTCAGAACCTCAAACTGGGCAGAAGGTTCACCTTCCAACAGGACAATGACACTAAGCACACAGCAAGTGTGGCTTATAGACAACTCTGTGAATGTCCTTAAATGGCCCAGCCAGCGCCTGGGCTTGAACCCAATCAAATATTTCTGGAGAAACCTGAAAATGTGTGTCCCTATCCAAGCAGACAGGGGTTGAGACGTGAAGAGATGAGAAGAATGGCAAATGATTGCTTATCGCATCATACCTGAAAAGACTTGAGGCTGTAAAGGTGCTTTAACTAAGTACTGTGTTAAGGGTATGAATACTTATGCAATTTACTTATTTCAGTTTTTTATTTTTAATAAATTTACAAAGTTGTAACAATTCTGTTTTTGCTTTGTCATTAGAGTGTATGGAATGTAGATTGATGTGGGAAAAAAGTTTGACATAAGGCAGCAACATAACAAAACGTCTAAAAACGCACGGGTATGAATACTTTTGCAAGGCACTGTATAAAGATAACAAGAAAGACAACTATATTAGCGTCCACACCACACTGCGTCTTTAAATTCTAGAGTTCGTGATAGCAGGATTGATTCTGATTGGGTGTCAGTTCATCAGCTGTAAAAACTAAAAAAAATAATTCTGGAAGTAATTCGAAATATATATCGTTTCTCTGTGCCTTATAGCTGTGGTGTGTAATGCTATTCTTTAATGTCAAGAACGATTTAAATGTTATATTATAAATGTTATATATATATAAATTATATAAAAAAATGTATATATAAATTATAAATGTTATGTTATAGTTATCATCCTTGGTGTGAACAGGCCTTTATTCTGTAAATGTGTTCTGTTGACGTGACAATTTTAATGTTAATCGTATCAGCAAGGTTTTACATTTAAAGCTTTCCATTCACACATGAAATGTGTTTATTTGTCTTGGGCAAAACAGATATCTGTCTGAAAAAAGCCAAATGTTAATTCAACCACGATATACTGGATCTATTGCAATCCAACTGTCTAAACCACAACTATTTGGAAATGTGCATAAAACTATCAGTAGTAATGTGCACAAATTCATACATCGACAGAATAAATCATAAACACATACCATGAACCTCATCAGATTTAGATCTTGTTTCAGTATTCAACTTATTTCACTAACAAAAATCAATAAACTAGTTTTTTGTCTTTAAGCAAATGTATTTTACTTGACCATGATTTGTTGATTCAATAAGATCAGTCCACCACTGAATATGTATTCAGCAGTCTCCAGTTTTTATGAAGGAAATTTTATATCCAATCCAGAAGCCATATTTCTGTTTGGTGGATAAAAATTTGAAACAAGTAAAACTGTCTCCTCTCAGGCAAATAGGAAAATTATACCCCCTAAACTCATAAAGTGTTGCAGTACAGATAATAGACCTATAAGCAGCTATGCAGAACTGACTGTGCTTCATTTCTCTGTTATGATAAGCTTGAATAGAGCTTGAATAAATCCTTTCATTGTTGTTTTGTGTTTGTAAATGTCTGTAATTTAATGTTACCAATGCTTTGACAATGTGAAGCCATGCTAATAAACCCACTTGAATCTTGCATAGTTGTGACTTATTTTCTCCCTTTACACTTTCAGACTGAAATATCACGTGACTAAAAAGTTGTCTAAAAACATACATTCCACAGTGAATGCACGTCCACACTTGAGCTGAGATGAAATTGGGTCTAGTAATGCCTGTGGCCCACATCACAATATCACGAAGGCCTCTGGGCTCACCATTCCCCCTTCAGAGAATGCACAAAGCTCACAATATATAATTCAGGTGGTGTTTAGTTCATTTGCACGCTATGTGGATTCACTACCAAGTGCAGATTCTACTCCTGCTTTTACCCTAGGGAATCTTCTAAGTGTTCATACGGACTCCCAAAAATAAAGAGGGAGTTCAACTCAGACCAAATGTCAGCAGTATAAACTCTTACTCGCACAACACTGCGAGACACTTGGCCACACTCCTGTCACCATTATTTGCAGACGTAGAACATCACATTCAGAACTCCCAGGACTTAGCACAGAAGGTCCGGGACCCGGTGTACCCACAGAAGAGGACCCTGAGGGGAAAGAAGAGCAATATATGCAGTACAGTAATGAGGAACATCATAGCTGTCACAGCACAAAGAGGATGAGACATCTCCAGACTACAGTAAAAGACATGTTCACACATACACAGATATTCAAATCAAAGTTTTGGAGATAAAAAAGGGTCATTTAAGAGAGGAAAATGACTATTTATGACAGTGGAACAGCCATCTTTGAAGCATACTACTTATCAGCTACTTACTTGCCTTGTCATCCCAATCCCAGCAGTTTACACTAATTTACACCAGGGATCTCAATGACTCCAGCAATTAATTATCTTGAAACTTGGGGCGTCATTGTGTGTTTTGTTCTTAAATGATGGGGAATCACCACCATAACCAGCTGTATGAGTGGTGAAAGGTCATGAACAATGGAAAACACATTCAGGAGACAAATCTGCTATTGGTTTTAGATGCAAAACAATGCATTAACAATGAGGTTGCGAAAGAAATTATGTCTGTGTGTAAACATAAATGAACATTTGTCAGTGATTAGTGACCAAAGCAAACAAATGTATTTCTATGATTATTTGTAATCCACAAAATCACAAATAAATACAGGCAATCAGATTTTTCATTTGTGAAATGTGAATCATTCCAGAACATAATTGTACATGATACTTTGTTTCTATGAAGTCTAAGTTTCATTTGTCACTAATAGTTTGTTTAAAATCAGATATTTTTTATTCCATTTCATACATACACATTTAAAAGGACAGGTTACGCAAAATGAAAATTACCCCATGATTTACTCACCCTCAAGCCATTTTAGGTGTATATGACTTTCTTCTTTCAGACCAATACAACTGGAGTTATAAGTGAGCCGACATCCCGAGTTCGAATCCTGGCTTGAGGGCCTTTCCCAATCCTGCCCCCTTCTTTCTCTCCCACTTCACATCCTGTCCTGTATGATCTGTCATATCATAATAAAGTGCAAAAATAAATCTTAAAAACAATCCTGGCTCGTCCAAGCTTTATAATGGCAGTGAATGACTGTTGAGATTTTAAAATCCAATAAAGTGCATCCATCCATTATAAAATATGCTCCACATGCCTCCGGGGGGTTAATAAAGACTGAATCGGTGCATTTGTGTAAGAAAAATATCCATATTTAAAGCATTATGAACTGTAACCTCTAGTTTATGTGGTGACAAACGCAGTGACGCAAGTGACGAATGCAGAAGCACAGTGGAAAAAGCAAAACAAAACACTGGTCATGATTTAGAATTACAAAACAAGAATTTGTAAAGAAAAATGACAGAGGATTCACTGTACACAAAACTTGGTTCTCATGAGACTAGCAGATCCTCACCAGAGCTTACGCTATGCCTACGTCCTTCGTCATCCGCCAGAACGCCACTCTTTTGTGAATGCGTGTACAACAGAATAACGTGTATAAAATTTTAAATATGGATATTTTTCTTACACAAACGCATCAATTTGCTTTAAAAGGCCTTTATTAACCCCTGGAGCCATGTGGAGTACTATTTATGATGGATGGATTCACTTTATTGGACTTCAAAGAGAAGAAGAAGAGCCAGGATATTTTTTTAATATAACTCCAACTGTATTCTTCTGAAAGAAGAAAGTCATATACACCTAGGATGGCTTGAGAGCGAGTAAATCATGTGGTAATTTTCATTTTTGGATGAACTATCCCTTTAAGTTCAATTTATTGATGTTGGCCTAGTGGTACTAGTTATTTTACGTGATGAAACAGGCACACTGTGGTATTATTGAACAATGTTAATCTCTTAAAAAGTGGTGGATGTCTTTTTTTTCAAGATTCTCTGATGAATAGACCTACAGAGTTCAAAAGAACAGCATTTATTTGAAATAGAAATATTTTGTAACAGAAATGTATTTAGTTATTGTTGATCAGTGTAATGCATCCTTACTGAATAAAAGTATTAATTTCTTTCAAAAACAGTAAAACTATTGGACTAACCCCAAACTTTTAAACAGTAGCATGCAACATAAACGCTCCAATTAATTCACAGATCCTGGTGTGTGCAAGCAGTATATGCTGTGTTCTGTAGAGAAACACTCAGTGCAGCCCCTGCAGCGCTTAGACTCTCTCCACTTATCCATCGCACATCCACCACTGTTTTATAGGATTGCCTCTGCGCTCTAAGTTCTGCTCGTTCCTCTCATTAAAAATGATTTGTGTCTTAGCAGGTAACTTTTTCCAAGCAGTTTTCTGTGCTACACTTTCCTCTCTGCAGGCTGGCTGCCTGCTACCAGACTGCACATGAATCTCAATTCCAGTATCAGAAATCGAACGCGGTGGAGGATGGGTGTTATTTATTTAAGAAACTTAGGTCAACAGAATACTGAGATTACTTTAGTGTGAAACACACAAAATCAGAGTAAACATAATCATAACCATAATCACAGTAATATATGTGGCGTACGTTTTGATCATCTGACAGGCACATAAAAACAAAGCAACACAATAACTGCATTTGAACTGAAACTGAATTGGAGTAAAAACAATCACACTTTTTAGGAACAATAGTAAGTATGGGGCTGAAATGGATTGTATATGTCATTAACCAAGCAGGCCCAATTTTTCACTTTCATTATTAGTAATAAGACGACTATCCACCTTATTTTCCCCTTAAGAGTGGCCATTTGCAAATTTAATGTGTCTCATATGTATCCAGCTATTTTTAGCTGTACAAACAGCTAGTTTTGCTGCTTGATATTGCAAACTGTAGTTCAAACAGTTTTACTGTTTACTGCACTATGTTATTTTTCTCACCATTTCCCTATAATGGCTAATAAACCAGAAGTTTAACATATTACCAGAAAACAGCTTTCTTCTGCACTAAAATAACGTGGATAGACCTTAGTCAGAATACGCCATATTTATTTTTTGACAAAAAATGAAAACAAATCTGTGAGGGACAGAAATACAGTGCGTTTGATGGATTGCATTGTTGTTTAACAACATACTGATTGTTACGCTGACAAAAACTGCGTAAACGAGTTTTGAAAGTTATAAGCTGTGAAAATTACATGACCTAGGAAACAGTGTGTGCCATTGTAAAAATTATAAGTCTATTCTTCACAGCCTTGTTTTCATCTGTGTTAAATTCAATATGGTGTCTAACCCAAGGTATTAACATAATCTCATGGCAATTCATAAATATTTTACATTTTGGCAAATTCCTGTATTTTCCACTGATGGTTGGGTTTAGCAGTGGGGCTAGCAATGGCCCCAAATGCTTACATTTGTCTAAAACTAGTGTGTTTCCATGTGAATCATTTTGTAGAAATTCACCACCTCACAAAACAGTTACATTATCTCATGAGACTGGATTAGAAGATTCCTATTAAGAGGAATGCATCCCTCCCAAAAATGCACTTACATCGATTAATATGGGATTTTCACTTAAAATATTCTGTGGCCCAAAATCTTGAATATTTGGTTACATTTTAGACTGTAGGCCATCTTTGACTGCGTGGCATATGTACAGACGTTATCATCACTGGAGACGTTTAAAAGACTGTCTACTAATGTATGTGACAGCTCTCCGATGCACGCATGTGTTCCCTCGTGCCCGTGTGTCGTAATCTCGTGTGCACGCATGTTGCATGAGGTGCGCGCGCAGCGGCACACGCGCGCTCCCGCTCACGCTCTTTGGCAGTGTCGCGCGGGCTGTCGGGATCATGTCCGCCATGTTTTCACACCAGCCGAGAAAAAAAAGCCCGTGAAAAAACACCCTAACTCGCTCAGAGATGCCTTTAACCGCCGGATTTCGATCGGAGGGACGTCAGTGAGCGCGGCCGCGGAGAGAACCGTCGGCTCGTGTGTGTATTTGTACCGAATGATCCGTGTTTAGTGTGTTTGTGATCGCTGAAAACAATGAGTAAACTCTCGTTCCGCGCGCGAGCGCTAGACGCCGCCAAACCGCTGCCGATCTACCGCAATAAAGATCTCCCGGACCTCACCGACTGCGTCTCCATTAACCGAGCGGTCCCGCAAATGCCAACTGGGATGGAAAAGGAAGAGGAGTCGGTATGGAAATGATTTTAAATTCATAATTTTTCATGAGGTTCAGGTGCATAGCAGGGTGTTGGTATTCACGTATGTCTTACGCACGTTTTAATACGTAAGTCCATTCTCTGCTTAAAGGGATACGCAAGCATCGTTCTGAGGCTCTAGGTTACGTATAAAATTTACGACAGTTGCGTAGCCGTGGGAAATCTTTTACACTAGTGGCGTGAGCAAGGTTATTTACGTGAGGCATTGGCTAGTGGTGAATGCGCATTGACGTCAGTCTTTTTGCGCAAATGCGTTAGAGATTTACGTATGTTACGACAGGAATACATGAGCTGAACGGCGTGCTTCTGAAGCTTGAATATATGTTTTTTTTGTGATTTTGACATTTAGTTTCCGCAGCACCAAGCCCTACTCATCAATATAACTTGTTTAACGTTATCTCCCACATTTCAAAATCATATAATATGGTGGTATATGAATTTGGGAGTCATTCAGTATCGTGGTATTTAAGATTTCCATGATATTGCCATGTTAACATGGCACATATTTTTATGTTGTAATGAGTCTAATAAAAAGTCTAACATATTATTTCATTTAAAATGGATTCAAAAATAGTTTAAAATTGATTGTTTCTTTTTCTTATTATTATCTTATTATTTTTAATATATGTGTGTGTATATCATCTCTTAAGGAGTTATATAATGAGATGTATTTATATTAATAGTTTAAATTGTACTTTATTATTATTATTATTATAATTTTTTGTTTTAACAGCAATAATATGTGACCCTAGACTACAAAAACAGTCATAAGTTATTAGTTAGTAGCAATAGCCAACAATATGTTGTATGGGTCAAAATAATGGATTTTTCTTTTATCCCAAAAATCATTAGGAGTAAAGATCATGTTCCGTGAAGATATTTTGTAAATTTCCTACGGTAAATATATCAAAACTTAATTTTTGATTAGTAACATGCATTGGTAAGAACTTCATTTGGACAACTTTAAAGGCTTAACATAATAAGGTTTACATAAAGTTTTTTTTTTTTGTCAATATTTAGATTTTTTTGCACCCTCAGATTCCAGATTTTCAAATAGTTGCATCTGGGCCAAATATTGTCCTAACAAACCATACATCAATGAAAAGCTTATTTATTCAGCTTTCAGATAATATCTGAATTAAAAAAAAAATTACCTTTATGACTGGTTTTGTGGTCCAGGGTCACACATTTAAAAAAATATCCAAGTCCTAGTAACAACCAGGCAAAAAGCCTTGTTGTCATATGTCAAGAAAAACAAAAAATAATAATAACCCCCCGTAAATCCTGTTATCTTTTAAAATATTACCCATTTGAACATTTTTATGAAAAAAAAGTCTTGGTCAGGTCAAATTGAGTAACCCCCCATTTGGTAAAGAAAAGTCAAATGTATATTTATTGCTTTAGTATTTGATTACACTGCTTGATAAAACTGTCATGACATCTTCAGCCGTTTTACAAGATGTGCAACAAAAATCAAGGTGTTTTCAGTTTGATTCATCCTGATTAATATTATTTATTAGTGAAGTGACTTTTATTAAAACAAAAGTATGAACTACCATGTTGCCTTCTTGATCATCAAGATCAAGAGGTTGTGCTGGACGGACCATACAGAGACCAAAGTACATTTTAAAATTTTGAGTTCTGTGCCACAGATTGCATTTGCTCTCCTCACCTACCTGATAATGAACTGCTCACCTTTCTATTATTGAACGGTCTACCACAGTTACTCTCTTATGAATCCGAAAGTCATTGGAACGACTTGGAGTTCATTTGTATGCTTGCAAGCCGTGTAAGCCATTGCAGCGGGTTTCATCACGTTGCTGTTCTCGACTGCATTAGAAGTTGTACTTGCCCAATTCTTGTTTCCATCTCTGTGTGAGTTTTGAACTTTTCTTATTGCTGAGTCCAGCTACATCAGTTTCAGCTTAACCCACTGGCCTCACTTGCTAATGGAAATACTTTGTGTTATACATGAGGTGACAAAATCATTACTGTTGTGCATATATGGTGTAACCTTTTCACAAATTTGAGTGTGAATGAAGAATAAGGTTTACTCATCCTCTCTCTCTCTCTCTCACGGTGTGTTTCAGGAGCACCATCTCCAGAGGGCCATCTCTGCCCAGCAGGTGTTCAGGGAGAAGAAGGAGAGTATGGTCATCCCTGTGCCAGAGGCAGAGAGTAACATCACATATTACGACCGTCTTTACAAAGGAGAGTTCCGCATCCCCAAACAGCTCATCCACATCCAGCGTGAGTGACTCTCAGCCTCTACCTCAAGATACTTTAATTTCTTGATTTAAATAAACCGATTAAAGTGTGATTTTATTTGAATCTCAATCTGATCTGTACCTGTTAATCTACACCAGCACTGGGTCTGGATAATGAGCTGCCTGACTATGACATGGACTCGGAGGACGAGACTTTACTAAACAGACTTAACCGCAAAATGGAGCTCAAACCTGTGCAGTTCGAGACCATGATGGATCGGTTAGAAAAAGCCAGCACCAACCAGGTAATAACAAGTCAGTGCTTCTAATCTGGTTTTGCTTCAGGACATATAGGATGTTAAGTGGCGACCCAGCATGGTACCAGGACTGTATGAAAGTAACATTTTCATAAAGCCAGCACTGAAATGAATTAATATTACCATAAACTACAGTACAAAGGTTTGGGGTCTGGAAGATGGTTTTACATTTTTAAAAGAATGTTTTATGTGCATCAAGGCTGTATTTATCTAAATAGTTACAGTAGAAACAGTATTATTTTGAAATATTATTACAATTTAAAGCAACTGTTTTTTTTTTTTTTTAAATATATTTTAAAATGGAATTTATTCCTGTGATGGAAACGCTGAATTTTAAACAGCCATTAATCCGGGCTTCAGTGTCACATGATCCTTCCGAAATTATTCTAATATGCTGGTTTTATCGGTAATGATCTGTGCTGTGTTTTATTGAAAAATGATCATGCATTTTCTTTAAATAAACTTTTAAAGTAAACTATTAAAATATAATTTTATAAGGAATGTTTACCAGAAAAAAATATTTACCACAATTTATTTTCCAGGAAAAATGTAGATACACAATACAGTATTTCTGGGGGAATAAAAAAAATATATATATATATATATATAATAAATATACACCGTACACACACATATTATGTAAACAAATGTGATTAATTGTTGCACAGCACTATAATAAATTCATTTTTTGTAAAACCAATTAATTAGAGATGCTTTTGATTATTAAAATTTAAACTGATCATTAAAATTTGAGAAGGAAAAAAAAATGTATTACATAAGGCCTTATAATTGAATTTTTGTTAAACTTTTAATAAATTGCTGTTAAATTGTGTCTCGATTTAAATAAATTTAATTAATTTAATTAATTAAATTAACATTGTTAGGGCTTTCACTAACGATTATTTTGGTAATCAAGTAATCTGTTAATTATTCAGACGATTAATGGAGTAATTGGATAATTATATATATTTTTTAATTTGTAGTAATAAAAATAGACCTAAGTGAACAATAGCCTTTAAAATGACTTAAAATACATATATAGTAGCAATGAGGCAATAATAATTAGTTCACATGAAGAATCAAAAGCAAGTAATCATGGTTTGATTGTACAAAACTTTTAAAATACATAATGTATTACAAACAATAGAGCTAATGTATCTTAACTCAACATTTAATTTAAATGTCCACTTAATCTTTAATATTTGCCAATTTCTTTATGATAGAAAAGCTAATTTCTTGAATATGTGGACATCACAACGTGTAAACGCAGAGTTTAAACTTTTATAAATCACGATAAACAGTTAGTATATTGAGAGATATTAATGTACTCCTGTTTTTGTGTAGGCTTCTAAATGATTTACCTTACAAATCTGATAAAATAGCGCACATTGCATTCCCAGTTACATACATTTATTTAATTGAATTGTAGCGTTTGTGAGTTCTTAATAATATTATGCTTTATTATGACTTTTAAATAGGTTTAATATGTGGCATGGACCACTTCCGGTATTTTGCTGATTACTCGACACGTGCAAAAATGCAGTCAAAGATTTTTTTTTAAAATCGAATATTCGAACAGAATCGAGTAATCGTTGCAGTCATAAACATTGTTTTTGATGGTTCATGTTTTTTTTTAAAACAGAACAAAACTGAATTTGGGGGAATTTTGGAAAAAAATACATCGGATTTCATGGGGCCCTACAGCATTTATTTGACTGATGAATAAAATAGTTCATTCAAGAAAAAAACATGGATATTGACACCAGACCTTTGAAAAATGTATAAACAATAGCAGAAGTAATGACGTAAAGTCTTTATTCTTTGAGTGTTTCTGAAAGTCATTTGAATTTTGATGATTTCATGGTCTCATTAGGCAGTAATTTGTTACAGAAAGCACACTTTAGTCAAAGCAGACCATAATTCTCACTGCAACTACATGTAAACCTAGTATGTAGTGTCCTTATGTAGTGTTTTTAGTGTGTTTTTGTACCTGCGTCGTTTTGTTCATAATTTTCAGTAACGAGGGTGTCACAGCACCTGATTTAGCTTTCTTTTACCAAGTTACAAATTATCTTGGTTCTAAATATCATCTGTAATGATGTGATTGTTTTGTAATGTTTTGATGTGACACATGGTGTTGTAAAAGTTAAAAAATATGTATTGAACGAGTTTTCTCCTCTCTTATACAACTGTGCTTATTTTTGAAAAAGATAAGCCTTTTATTTTGTTATGTAACTATGCTCAATTATATAGTTATTATTTGGATTTAGCATCTCCGAGACCCATTTTTGGGTTGTGATGCTCACCGATCTAAAAATTTTACAGCTCTAAAAGTTCTAATCTCATGTTTCACTTTTATTCACACATATTCCTCTCTTTCTCTCTCTCTCTCTCTCTCTCTCTCATTAATTGTTGTATAGTTGGTCACTCTTCAAGAGGCCAAGCTGCTGCTAAATGAAGATGATTACCTGTTAAAGTCAGTGTATGACTATTGGGTAAGGAAGAGGAAGAACTGCCGGGGCCCATCGCTCATCCCTCAGATCAAGCAGGAGAAGAGGGATGGCTCCACTAACAACGATGCTTACGTGGCCTTCAGGCGTCGCACAGAGAAGATGCAGACTAGGAAGGTATGCATGTGCTCTGTGTTTTGTCATGCATGCCTTAAACAGTATTGTTAGAGGGCATCCAGACAAGTTTTGTTTTTACTTTACAAATGGAATATTATTCATATGTTTGGTCATCGAACTGGCCTGCTTATGTCGCATCTAATTTTTACTAATATTATTTTTATTTACATCAGCTATTTGAAGACAAAAGCATTCAGTTGTAGTTTTTTCTAGCTAATATTAAGTGGGTGACCCATGCCCAGTATATGTTTGTTTTTGTTCTTAATTTATACATTTCCCCCCCAATAGAACAATGAGTTGGATATAGTCTTGGTCCCTACTTGAACCATCTTTCTGTCTTTTTCTCTCTGTAGAATCGCAAGAATGACGAGGTATCTTATGAGAAGATGCTGAAGCTGAGGAGAGAGTTCAGCCGAACCATGAGCATCCTAGAGATGATCAAGAAGAGAGAAAAGAGCAAACGAGAGCTGCTGCATCTGACGCTGGAAGTGTTTGAGAAGAGGTGTGTGAATGTTGCTCCTTTTAAAAAGCTGCTTTGAGATGGTTTCTGTTGTCATATACACTACCAGTCAAAGTTTTTGAACAGTGAGATTTTTTTTATGTTTTTTTTTTTTTAAAGAAGTCTCTTCTGCTCACCAAGCTTGCATGTGTTTGATCCAAAGTAAACAGTAACATTTTGAAATATTTTTCTATTTAAAATATCTTTTCCATTTTAATATTTTAAAACGTAATTTATTCCTGTGAGCAAAGCTTAATTTTCAGCATCATTACCCCAGTCAAATGGTCCTTTAAAAGTCATTCTGATATGCTGATTTGCTGTTCAAGAAACATTTTTTTATTATTATTATTATTATTATTATTATTATTATTAATATTTAAAACAGTTGAGTACTTATTTTCAAGATTCTTTGATGAATAGAAATCCAAAGATCAGCATTTATCTGAAATATAAAGTTTTTGTAACATTACACACTATATTTTTCAAAACCTTTGAGTCAGTACTTGTTTATTCATTTATTTTTTAGGAAAGAAATTATAGAAATTAATTAGGGCTGTCAAACGATTAATCACGATTAATCACATACAAAATAAAAGTTTGAGTTTGCTTAATATAGGTATGTGTACTGTGTGTAATTATTATTTATATATAAATACACACAAATTGATGTATATATTTAAGAGAAATATAATTTATGTACAAAATATTTATATTTTTATTTGTTTGTATTTATATATAAATAATAACTACACACAGTACACACACATATATTAGGCAAACTCAAACTTTTATTTTGTGTGCGAATAATCGCGATTAATCGTTCGACAGCCCTAAAATTCATTCTTTTATTTAGTAAGGATGCTTTAAATTGTCAAAAGTGATGATAAAGACATTTATAATGTTATAAAGGATTTCTAGTTCAGATAAATGCTGTTCTTCTGAACTTTCTATTTATCAAAGAAACCTGAAAATTCTAGTCAGCTGTTTTCAACATTATAATTGTAATAATAAATATTTGTTGATCAGCAAATCAGAATATTAGAATGTTTTCTGAAGAATCATGTGACTGGAGTAATGATACTAAAAATGTAGCTTTAAAATCACAGGAATAAATTACATTTTAAAATACATTAAAATAGAAAGCAGTAATTTTAAACATTTAAAATATTTTATAATTTTACTGTTTTTGTTGTATTTTGGATCAAATAAATCCAGGCTTGGTGAGCAGAAGAGACTTAAACATTAAAAATCTTACTGTTCAAAAACTTTTGACAGGTAGTGTACACTATATATATAAAATTGTGTTTTGTCACTTAATTGCCGGAACAGTTGCCGTGTGAAAGGTGACTCATCTCTCTCAAATTGTTTTTTTTTTTACCCTTTTGTTTTTGTATATTTTAGATATCAAATTGGAGACTTCTCAGGAGAGGTTCTGAATGAAGTCACTGTACCTTTGGCAGAGAAGGCTGTTTACCCTGCACCCATATCCCTACCCATGAGCAACCGACACAAGACAGAGAGCAAAATTAAGGTAAGGAAAGATCTGCGTGCAAGAAATAGCTTGAATGTGCTCACTGGTCGTTCTAAACCTATTTCTTTTTTCTCTTTCTTTCAGTCACACAAATCTGTGCCCAAACACATCCACCCCTTCACAGTCAAACCTGAGCCTCACTTTGACTTTGTGCGTTCCCATAAAAAGTACAACAAGAGGCCCAAACTTGATACCTTTCGCCAGCCTGGTCGGCCAGAGCGACAGCAAATCATCAACAAGGCAGACATTAAACAATATGACTTCCACAGCTCTGGAGAGGAGGATTACCCACTGGTCAGTACACAAACAGGGTTTGGCTATACATGCTCATGTAGATGTGTCATATTTAGAGGTTTTACTTAAAAGACATTAATTGTGTCTTTTGTTTCTCCTTTTCCTCTGAAGTCTCCAGCTTCGGAGCCGGATGAAGAGAATGATCCTGATGGAATCTTTGCCTTCAGACGGAAAGCTGGCTGCAGTTACCATGCTGTGAGTTTCCTATTTTACATGAATGCTGGCTGTAGAGCATAAAAGAAGGCTGCTACTGTGCCAGTCAGAGCTGGGTGATATAGATGGAAAAATTACCTTGATTTTTAAGGTTCCCTGAAATGACTTAAAGCAGTGGTTCTCAACCTGTCCGCAAAAATACTTGAATGGTCTCTAGTCCTAGTTTTGTTTTTAAAACTTATTTTAATCTATGGCCACTTTTACTATAGTCTCTGTGAATAAAAAATAATAATTACATTTTAGGATTCTAAAACTTCTAGGAGCTTCTAAGTGTTCTAAGTGTTTTTCAGGGCTCCTACTCTCTTCCAGTTGTTTGTGAATTACTGTATAAGGATTTTTTAAAAATATATTTTTAACTAAATTTCTGTATAAGCAAATATTTTAGAGCTTTGCATAACTTGTGAAATGTATAATTCTTTGTACACCTCCAGATCTCATTTCTAAAATTAGGTTTTCCAAAACTGTAGATCCTGGTTCTTCAAGGATATATACGTGTGTGCGTATGAATATATGTATTATGTATCCAAAATACAGCAAATATTTTTACTATTTAAAATAACTGCTTTCTATTTTAATATATTTTAAAATTAATAAAATTTATTCCTTTGATCAAAGCAAAATTTTCATCATCATTACTCCAGTCTTCAGTGTCACATGATCCTTTAGAAATCATTGTAATATATTGATTTGCTGTCCAAGAAACATTTCTTTGTCTTCGTCTGCTTCTTATTATTATCATCAGTTTAAAACAGTTGAATACATTTTTTTTTTTATAGAAATTACAGAAATTAATACTTTTATTTAGCAAGTGATGATAAAGACATTTTATAATGTTATAAAAGATTTCTATTTCTAATAAATGCTGTTCTTCTGAACTTTCTATTCATCAAAGAAATCTGAAAAAATTCTACTTGGCTGTTTTCAACATCATAATAATAATAAATGCAGCAAATATTAGAATGATTTCTGAAGGATCATGTGATTGGAGTAATGATGCTTAAAATTCAGCTTTGAAATCACAGAAATAAATTACATTTTAAAATACATTCAAACAGAAAACTGTTATTTTAAATAATAAATATATTTCAAAATTTTACCGTTTTTCCTGTATTTTGGAGCAAATAAATGCAGGCTTGGTGAGCAGAAGAGACTACTTTAAAAAAAAAATAAAAAAATCTTACTGTTCAAAAACATTTGACTTTTCTGAGGCCCCTAGTGGGCCCACTGTAAACTGTACTTAAAAATAAGTTTTTTTTTTTTAAAGTATTTTATTTGTATTGTTTATACCAGTGCATGTTATTCTACTAAAACATTAACACTGAGACATTCACACGCTGTTGAGAATGTTAATGGCATCAGATCAATGTTTTGAATGTTTTGAATTGTTTCGCAGTAACGAACGCTTTCCATTGTGAGTCATGAGACAGGAAGGGGTGTTTTTTTTTTAATAAAGAACATGGCCAATTACCTCTACTTTGCTTTTAGTGCATGTGAACATCATGTCGCTAAATCAAACCTTCATATATATATATATATATATATATATATATATATATATATATATATATATATATTCACTCATAGACTATGGTATACTCACTTTCATAGTGACAGAGCAGTGTATTATTTGTCTCTGTGATGATTTTGGTCATTTCTTTTGCCATTGTTAAATGCGTGGTGTGTGTGTCCTCAGCCGCTGGTGGATCAGAGCTGCTCTCCTCACTGGCAGCAGACAGGTCAGGACCGGCTATGGCAGCGTAACTGTCTCACCGCCCTCTCTGTGCCCAGACGTTGTATCGCAGTGGCTCGCGGGAGGGTGGGCAGAGGTGGCAGGTACGTCACTCTTCTAGTTACAGTTTCCCTTTTTATCTTTTGTAAAAATTCAGTTTACTTTAGTCTAGAATTTAGTCTAGATTAAAGTTGAAATGTTCATGATTGTGCCACATGTTTAAAAGCACACTCTGTTGTATTCAATCAGGGTTGTTTTGGATCGCACCTCGTCAGATCTTGACCGTGCCCTCAGGCATCTGGATCCTGACATGTTTTATCCCTCCTCTGACTCTATTGTGCCTGACCTCCCCGTCCACACAAACACAAACTCTCAGAACTCCAAATCAAGCCCTCAGCGATCACTGACTCAGCTCCTGAGTGACATCCAGGCCTGCAGGTGGAAGTTTTTCCGCCCGCGGCCGCTACAGGAGAACTCGAGGGGTGAAGACAAGAAAGGGACTCCGCAGGTGGAAAAAGGTGGAGCAGCGCCTCTCTCTAGCAGTGTGTCAGGTGAGCCATCTGAGCTGCAAAGGATTCAGAAGGTCAATCAGCTAAACTATCAGTTTATTCCAGGGGTTTTCAACAAATCCAGCCTGTCAGTCATTTTTAATATTGCCATTTTATTTTGATTATTTCTCACGTTTAAAATTTTTGTGTCAATAATGCAGCAACATTACTTTAATACATTCGCTTGTGTCCTGTACTGCCAGTGTATTTATGGAAATAGTTTACCTGGAAATTAATATTTCGACAAAGACATTAGCCATAGCACAATGTCAGCTTATGTGCACAATATAACAGTAATTATTTAGTAAGGCTAAATATGATGATGATAAATACGAAGCCTGTGAAGGATCCTAGTGGTTTATTGTGTTATGCTTATTTCACTTAAAGTAAATGTATTACAATGTAATTAATCTGGGAAAACAAAAAAAGAGTTTAAGAGATGAGCCACATCATAATTCTTGGAGCATGTTGTCATTTAACAAACAACGCTACACATCTTTACATTAAAAAGCTGAGTGTTTGATTGTTATTACACGTACACTACCGTTCAAAAGTCTGGGATCAATAACATGTTTATTTCTTTATCTTATTTATTATTTTTTTTTTATCTTAAGCCTCTTAAGATCATCAAGGCTGCATTTATTTGATTAAAAATACAACAAAACCAGTAATCCTGTGAAATATTATTACAAATTGAAATATGCTTTTTATTTTTATAAATTAAGTATAATTCTTGTGATAACAGCTGAATTTTCAGTAATTATTACTCTGGTCTGCAGTGTCAAATGACTCCTCAGAAATTATTCTGATACATTCTAATACATGTGCTCCAGAAACATTTCTTAAATTATTATTTATGTTAAAAAAAAAAAAAAAAATTTTTTTTTTTTTTTTCCACATGATAAATTGATGAACAGAGAGTTAAGAATAGCATTTTTTTTCTTTTTTGATCAATTTAATGCATCCTTCCTGAAAAAGAGTTACATTTTCTCCAAAGTAAATCTTATTTGAAACTTTTGTATGTTAGTGTTCAGGCTACACAAGTTACTGTACTGCCATCTAGCGAGAATAAAGTGAAATTGCTAGTTTAAAGCCCTTTAAATCTGTAGGGGCCCGTTGTTCAAAAGTAATCTAATCGGATTTCGGCTATTGGATTGGATCATCTTGAAAATAGGTTATTCAAAAGGAAAAAAAGGATTCTGAAATGGGATTAGATCACAAAATCCATTCTTGGTTTTGATCTGGATCAAATTGTTAGCTTGTGTTATTCAAAACTTTTTGCTAAGATTGGGATACCTTTGATCCAAAAAAAAATTAATGTGATAAAATAACCCCCAAACAGCTGTCAGTATAAAAAAGAAAATATAATGTAGTTTTTGTTGTTTTGTTTTGTTTTTTTAAATCACTGTTTGTAAACTACACTGGCACAATCATCAGAGATGCACCAGTTAAGAGTAGTTATTTGTAAGCGAACGCAAAGTTTATTCCAAAGAGCATTTTTTTTTTTTTCTTTTTTCCATTTCAATTTTTTTTTTTTTTTTTTCCATCACCATGTCCCTTTAGGGCAGGGGTGTTCAATGCTGCTCCTGGAAGGAGCTTCAGCCCCAATTAAACACACCTGAACCAGTTATTCAAGGTCTTACTAGGCATACTAGAAACTTTCAGGCAGGTGTGTTGAGGCAAGTTGCAGCTGAACTCTGCAGGACACTGGCTCTCCAGGACTGAGTTTGGACATCCCTGCTTTAGGGGCTCTGTAGAGCACTAGTAAAAAATCACCATCTAAAAAAGTGTATGTCTGGATCATTATAATCCAATCCAATTATGCTTTAAAAAACCCAGTGGAAAAATAAGATGGATTACCTACTCCTGTATAACAAAACATGGGATTTCCAAATCCAGATCATTCTGATCCAGATTCAGCTATTTGAACAACTGGCCCTAGAACATCAATTTACTCTCCACATTTTTGCACGTGCAGGTGGATTCACAGAAGAGCAGTTTCACTCCCATCAGCAGCAGCTGGTTCAGATGCACAAACAGTTACAGCAGCAAGAACTCCAGCAGAACTCGACGGCACCAGAACTCCACACACACTTGCCTGTGAGTATATACACACAAAAAACGACTAGCATTATGGGGCTAAACATCACTCCCATTCTGTTCTGTAATTACTAATTTATTAAAAATGTTTGAGTTGTTAAAAAAAAACAATTTCTTTTACAGATCACGGTCTCATCTGACTGCATGTCTAAGACTCTGGACTCAGCTAGTGCTCACTTTGCTGCCTCTGCTGTGGTCAACACTCCCAACAATGAAAACAGGCCCCAGATCGCTAGTGTCAATGGCGTCCTTCCCAATTCAGGCAAGTGCAACTTCTGAAAGAAAAGGAAATTGAGCAGAATCGTTGAAATATAAAAGAATCGTTGCATGAAAATGTACCTGTTTCAGTAGTTCTTTGGAATATTTTGGTCAAGGGTCATGAACTGCATTTTTTTTTATTTTTACTGTTCGCTGAGGTCAAGATTTTTACATAAAAAAAACTTCATAATTAAGCAGTAATAGGCGATTTTCTGTCCTTGTTTTGACCCCCATCATTGAAATGCTCTGTTTGAGTAGACTCAAAAGTAAATGCTAACTGCTATGATTGGTAGACAGTTGTGTGTGTTTGACAACCTACATCCTTAGATATAGATGGACGCATTAATACTCAGTACATATCAAACGATCTGTAATTACAGATAACAGACAAAGCAATAGTGACCACATAATAAAAACAATTACTCACACTTGTGTGTTGAGACATTACTGTCGGATTCAATATAGCCGGCACAGCATCGTCTTTTAGTTTCGGTCTTTCTGAAAATACTGTGTCGAATTGTGCCCTGTTTGTAAACAGATCCGCTGTAAAATTAAGTGAAAAAAGTTCTTACTGACGAGGTCTGGATCTTCATTAAAAAGTTCATTCACTCTTTCCTAATGTTGGGATCAGATGGAAGGCAACGCAAACACTGTTGTTCCACAACTTGGCACTGCACAGCCTCTTGTTGTCTTTGGAGCATCTTTATTGTTTGGTTTCTGCGTAGACGTGCATTTGCCCCTGCCGTTATTTATACTACATGCAACAGGCAGTGATGTAGAAGCAGGTGTTGATCTTCTGCAGAGGCAGGGTTCAGTAACACTGTTACGTCGTAAAGTGGTACATTCCACAACCTGTCATTTTGGCAGATTGGCTATAATATAAGCTGTTTTTAGACTAACAAGAAATATTTGAGTTCTAAAACTATACTATGAAAACAGGATGTTTTTATAGTACAATGACCTGTGTCAAAAGATCAATAGAATTTTGGTTTCTCAGTTCCCCTTTAAAACTATAAACTTTCACAGAATTTAGTAGGGAATAATAGCAGAACTGTTAAGGAGGCCTAAATTTATTTGGAGACTTGTGTCAAACTCTTTGTTTGGTGGTTAATTTAAAGAAACTGAGCATATGTGACCCTGGACCACAAAACTAGTCATAAGGGTAAATTGTTTTGAAATTGAGATTTATACCTCATCTGAATAAATAAGCTTTCCATCGATTTATGTTTTGATAGGATAGGACAATATTTGGCTGAGATACAACGATTTGAAAATCTGAATCAAAATCTTGAGAAAATCACCTTTAAAGTTGTCCAAATGAAGTTCTTAGCAATGCATATTTCTAATCAAAAATTGAGTTTTGATACATTTACGGTAGGACGTTTACAAAACATCTTCATGGAACATGATCTTTACTTAATATTCTGATGATTTTTAGTATAAAAGAAAAATCAATAATTTGTACCCATACAATGTATTTTTAGCCATTGCTACTAATATACCCGTGCTACTTAAGACTGGTTTTGTGGTCCAGGGTCACATGTTTGATTGCTTAAATGTATTATTTAAATGATTCTTCTGTCTCCTGCAGGAAGCTTTAGACAAGCCAAATTGAACCGGAGTGGAGGTGGTAGCGATTCGGGCTCTTTAGTACGGATGACGAGCGCATCAAACCCACAGCTGCCCGTCCCTCAGTCTCTGCCTCACGGCCATGGGCACCTGAGCACCGTAAGCGCTGTGTCTCCTGCCCACACGCACCACAGTGCACGCCTGTGTGCCCCTTCACCCTCAGCCTTAAAGTTGGCCAGTGTTGCTAGCAGTCTGGACCGGGTACCCAAAGTCACCCCCACTAGTGCCATCGACATTGCCAGGTCTGAACCCTCACACAGCACTTATTCACTTTATTTTCCTTTTTTTTTTTTTTTTTTTTTTAAAAATTTAATTTAATTTTTAAAAATGTTTTTTTTTCTATTTTATTTTTATTATTTATAGGCGGGTTGGTGGGGAAATAGATTTAAATATCTAAATATAATTTTTGTTTAGAATAAAATATGTACTAAATATGTACTAAAAATGTTCACAAGTTTGGGATTGCTAATTTTTTTTTGTAATGCTTTTGAAAGAAGTTTCTTATGTTCACCAAAGCTGCATATATTTAATTAAAATATAAAAATTACAATTAAAATTATAATAAAATTGTAATTTATAATAATAATTAAAAACATTGTATGTTTTATTGCTATTGCAGGGAGAATCACGAACCAGAGAGACTGGCTCTCAATGGATTATCAGAGACCACAGTCGCCATGGAGGTCACATAGCCCATCTAAAAACACAAAGACTGCAGTGCTGAGAGCTGTGCGCTTCTACACGGACTTATACCCAATAACAGCATATCAGAATATTAAGAGAAATTTGTCAATATTATAAGTGTACATTTTGTAAAATTGGGAATTATCACTACCTTGTAAAATAGTATATTTGTATCATTAGTCTGTCATTTTCTGTTACTTGAATCCTAGATTTTTTGGTCATCATGCTTTTGCACTTGAAAATGCAAGCAAGACAAGTGCATCAGTTCATGTTGGGATCATGAGCATGAATATAGGTCCTGTGTCACTTGTTTTAACTATTTATTTTGCAATGTTTACATTTTTGTATCTCGTACAAATAAATCCAATTTTGTGACCACAAAATGCAGACATAGCTAGTATACCATGCTTTGTGCTTTTTTTCTTTATAGGAAGGAGAAAGCTGAATTTGGTTTCACAGATGTGTACTTTCAAAAGGGGTGATCTCTCTTGAAATGTCAACCTTTTTTAATTGGTTTATTTTCTTGCCTTCCTCCCATTGTCTTACCAAGAATAGTGTGTTAATTCTGGAGACCACTGGCCTCCATCAGAATGTGCTTATGTGGCGCTCCTTGAGAAATTGAGCAGAAGACATTCGATTTGGCATTTACTTTCTGCTCTTCTGACGGAAGTCTTCATTTGTCTTTAGCCGTTGCTGGTTAACCTGTTCAGGGGCTCTGACTGGTGTTGTATTGAACGTAAACTCTACAGGTCACAAATACTGTCAGCCATCTTGTTTATGAATGCTGAAATTTATACATCCTCAGTCCAGTGTCTTCAAATAAATTTCCCCTTTTCAAATGGCCTTTTTAATGAAATGAATGAATCTACTACCACAGCTGCCAGTCATTTGCATTTCGTTTGTGTAAAATAACTCGTTTTCAGTTATGATAACTAAGACATGGATGTTTTATTCTTACGATATTTAGGAAAAAGTATATAAGCCTACAGGCCTTCAAGAACTTCACCTGACAGGCCGTGGTGCCCACTAGTGTGGACATGACCCATCTTTTTAGGGTTTAATTTGTAATTTAACAATGCAAGAATCGGTTTTAACCACCAGAGGGAGCAAATGAGCTCTTTAAGCACTCTTGCCAGCAGGAAGCTGCTAGTTTGGCAGTGGTTAGCAGGTTTCCCAGAAGTATGCGACCTGCTTCCTGCTGTTTTTTGGTTTTTAAGCCAATCACATGAGCGGTACCTGCTGAAAATCTGAAATCACCTGAAAATGACATTAGGCTCTTTCGAGATGCGTCGCCACTGCGCAGAATGATCGGCGTATATGACATCAAAGTATCTCGATCGATCTTTCTCAATACTGATAATTCAGGGGAATAAACCTACAAATTACTTATCTCTGTATAATGCATATAAGCTGGGGTAAGATAAAATATCTTAACATCACCTTCAATTAATGATGTAAACAATAAATATCTGAGCAAACAGGAGCAGAATTTGAAGGATATTTGATGAGGATATCGCTTTACATTTATAGTGACTATTTCTGACGAATATTTTTAAAAAGACTATTAAGGCTACATTTAAAAATACTAAATTAAATAGATAAATTTAGCAAAGCTGAATTTTCAACAGCCACTCGAGTCTTCAGTGTCACATGATCCTTCAGAAATCGTTCTAATATACTAATTCGATGCTCAAGGAACATTACTTATTACTATCAATGTTTAAACCGGTTCCATAGTTTTTTTTTTTGTTTGTTTTTTTTTTTTGAAACCATGATTTAAAAAATAAAAAGTTCAAAAGAACAGCATTTATTTAAAATAGAAATAGTTTGTAACATTGTACATATTTAATGTCACTGTTGAGTATAGTGAATACTTTTGATTAAAAATAAACATTTAAATAGCAGTGTGTACTGAGAAACCTAGCAAAATAACACAAACATGACAAACTTTTTTTTTTTTTTTGATTTTTCTGTTTATTTTTTGTTTCTTATACAGAATTCAAGAGCTTATGTCTAAAGACAGAAAAGTGTAAAGTTATGATCTTATTTTAGCTTATATACAAATTAGCAAAGAACAAAAAGTCATTTGTAGTCATTTTAAAGAAAGTGTTCTGTTTGTATGATTAATCATCTGATTTAAAACAATATTTATATGTTCAAATGAAAAGCAAATTCAAGAAAACCTCAAATTGTGACATTATGCATTGTGACACTGCAACATTGTGATCCAGATTACACTGATTTGCTGAAAACTTTGAATATTATCAAGATGAAATACAGTAGATGTTGCAAACGTTAAATACAACAGAAACACTTATTTTATATAAAGATGCAAAAATCAATTTTTTTTAGCAATCTCATGGGAATAAATTATTAATTATTAAAATACCTACTCTATTTAACTCTGATTGGACTTCTTATCACTATGGTTGATCCCTTTTTGTTCTTGTGTGCAACATGTCCCTTTATTAGTCTAATATTCATAAAATAGCATAAAACACACATCACATTAATACTCAAACAAAATACACCCCTTTGTGCAGAAAAGACAATTTCACATTTTAGATTAAAAAAAATATATGTGGAAAAAAGGCCTATGAAAAAACAGACAGTCACAAAAGAAAAGCTTTTCACTGAATTAAAGGAAGAGCCGAAGATCTGCTGCTGCGTCAGAGACTCACGTTCTTCATGGCTCGCAGATCAAAGTCTCCACAACAAACTTGTTTTCAAAATGGCGGATCTTGTGGCAGTTCAGAGCCTCACGTTTCTGCATACCTGCAGTGGAGCACATTCAAGTATACAAAACCTCAAACCTTGTTTATACGGTGACCGTGAGAGGAAATACTGTGGCTTCCTTCACTTATGCACGTATTTATGCTTGAAATTTGAAAATAAGATGCACTGCGATAGTGAAAAGATGTAAACTGTTTACTGTAAATAAAGTCTTATCAAATGGTTTGTTTGTGTTCACTTACCCAGAATGGTGTCTCTGCGCTGCAGTCTGAACGTGTCTTTGTCTTTGCACAGGTTGTTTATGTAATAGCCCAGATCACTGGTGCTGTCCAGCCTCTCTGTAATCATCATCTCTTCTCGCATAAGGTAAGTCTGAGGAAGATACATTCCTGCCTGCACAAACACACACGGAAAGCATAAACTTAATGTCTGAAATCCATTTTTGTGTGTGAAAAATACATTCACTCAAACACAAGAACCACTTATTGACAAATTCACAGCATCTTCTGTTATTAATGTAGCTGTTTTACCTTAATGTTGATCAGGAACTCATGGAAATCTCTGGGCGGCATGACGACAGATGTGTTTAGGGTGATGATGTAGCATTTGTCCAGATTCAGGTCAAGATAAGCAGTCAGTTTCTGAGAGAACAGAATGAGACACAGGGTTATTCACTTGCTAACACACAGATTGTTTAATACCGAGAAAAGTATTTTAGTATTATAATGTAAGATGAAAATTTTCAAGTTTGAGAGGGGAAAAAAAAATGAAAAAAATAAAACAATTATTTTTTGATTGTTCAGTATAGGGGTCGACCAATATGTGGTTTTCAGGGTCAATGCTGATAACGATTATTACAGATTTAATAGGCCGATAACCGATATTTTAAACCGATATATTAAACCGATATAGATCTGATGTAAAAATAAAAATTAATGTTACAATTAAGAAAACAAGGGCTCTCGTTTCTTAAATGCTTTTAAATTATTTTATTGGCAAATCAGTTTTGAAAATGACCGATACGATAACCATAGAAACGCTTAATGGTGGACCCCTAATCTAAATATGTCAGTCTATGAAGGTTTTGTGGGATTTTTTTTTTATGTTGTTTTGCAATCAATCTGTATTATGTATTTATGTAATTAGTATTTGTGACACGAATAATAATTACATAAATACATCACAATTATTGATGTAGGCATACAATAACCATACAACTGTTCAAAAGTTTGAGGTTTTTGAAATAAGTCTCTTATGCTCACCAAAGGTGCATTTATTTAACTAAAAATACAGTAAGAATATGAAATAATATTACAATATAAAATAACCATTTTCCTTTTGAGTACGTTTTAAAACATAAGAAAATTATAATAAAAATTTCTGTGAAAATTCAGTTTCTGTGATCCAGGAAGCATGTATAAATCAAATATAATATTTCAAATATAATAACATATTTTGATAGTTGCTTTAACACAAAACAAGAAACTCATGAATATTCTTTTTGCAACCTGTAATCTCAGAAACTGAAAATTCTAAATTTATAATGGATACAAATACAGCAGCGTGACTGATAATATGTCAGGTGATTGATAATATGTCTGTGGTGGTTATGGATAAACACTGTGTGTTTGTGTGTGTCTGTGTATTTTTGTACCATGGTGAAGTCATGCAGGATGCCAGCTGGATCGCCATCTTTGAACTCAGGGACTGGTACTTTGATGAGCTCCACCTCATCATCTTCGAAGAAGCTCACATTCTCTTCAATCAGCCTCAGCGGTGCATCAACCTCCACCTCCACCTCCTCATCAAACTCATAGTCTTCCTCAAAGTACTTCAACCCACAGACGAACACCTGCTCCTCCTGTTTGTTACAAATACATACAGCATTAACACAAATGGGCAACAACATTTTAAAGAGCAGTTTGGTACCAACAAAATGTACACTTTTTGAAAGGCAAATCAACTTGTTTCTTAGCGTACAGCTGTCTGAAATTCTGCATTTTTCTTCGAGAATATTTGTGTCTTTTTCCCAAGGTGCGTTCACTTTATGAAGAGGCGTCTTTGCATATGGTAATACTACTGACTGGTTTCTTGGAAGTTGCCAACATGTAAAATGACTCTTTCTAATTGCTATGCATTCTGGGTTGTATTTTGCATAACTTTGTGGATTTTGTGGAGCTTCAACCAAGTGGCAGATGATTTTTAATTTATATGTCATGAAGTATTTGCTGCCACGGCTCCAACGTCAACCAAATACCACAGCGCTCACCCTTACCAAAATTTAGATAGCGCACACTTGCTACTCATCCAACTCACTCATTAGGACTGATACAACACACACACCTTGTCTCACCTCATTGTCCGGTTTGTATGAAGTGGACTACTTACCTGACTTCCTGATCTTCAGCGATTATTCTCCAGCGTGTCTTCCCTAGCTTCGTGTTTCCAGTGTCCTCTGTCTATAATTCCTATTGTCCAGGTACCAAGAATGTCAAATCGGATGCCCTCTCCCATCTTTAGGCTCACAAAGGAACCTGAAGTCCCATCCAGTGGTCACAGGAACTAACCACCTCTTCCAGTGAACCCGAAACAGTTCCAAAAGTGTGTCCCAGAACAAAGCGCACTCCACTCATCCACCCTGCTCACACATTACTGGGGCCTGTTCACCCAGCAGTCAATAGCACCCTTTCTTGCTGCTGGACCACTAGATTGTTTATGGTACAACTTAGCCAGAGATGTGAGAAGCTTCGTTCGAGGCTGTTACTCCGCCATCTCAAAGAGCCCACGTCATCTACCAACAGGCAAGCTCCATCTACTCCCTGTTCCCAGTCGCCCGTGGTCACACCAAGGAGTGGCCTTCACCACGGACCTGCCAACCTTTGATAGTAACACATGCATTCTTGTTGTCATTGATTGATTTTGCAATCACGTCATCTGCCTCCTCTCAATAGGGTTTCCCAACACAATGGGAACTGCAGAACTCCTCTTCAATCATGTCTTCAAGTTCTACAGGATTCTTGAGGACACAGTATCAGATTGGGGTCCTCAGTTTATTTCAAAGATATTGAAAGTTTTCTTCACCCTCCTAGGTGTGACTGTGAGCCAGACACCAGCCCCATTTGAAAGAGCAGACGGAGAGAAAGATCCAGGGGATTGGACCTTTCCTATGGCTACCAGAACTCTTGGAACCAGTTCTTAGGCTGGGGTGACTACGCTTCATCAGCCTACCACTGGACTCACTTCCTTCCAGTGCGTGCTCGGTTTTCAGCCTCCTTTGTTTCCGTGGTCCGGGGAACCATTAGATGTCCCATCTGTCGACTTTGGCTTCCAAGAGAGTGAAAAGGTCTGGGACGCAGCTCACTATAAGCTTCAACGGGCAGTGCGACGGCAACAGAACTTTCCAGTCTAGAGAGAATGTTTGGGTGTCCACCAGAGACATCAGGATGTGCCTGCCATTTAAGAAGCTTAGTGCCAGATATACTGGCCACTTCACCATCAGCCGATGGAGATCAACCTTGTCACTTATCAACTGCACCTTCTGCACACTACAGAATCCATTTAACATTCAATGTGTCACTCCTTAAACCATATCACCCTCTTTTTTTGTATCCACAGAGCCTGGCCCAGCAAATCCTGGAAGATGGAACTGGGTACACAGTGAAAGAGATCCTGGACTATCTGGTCAACTGGGAAGGTTATGGCCCGGAGGAACGCAATTGGGTCCTCAGAGATGATATCCTTAATCTAGCCCTGTTCACAGCCTTCCACGGCTCTCATCCTGATCGTCCTTTGTCTCAAGGAAGAGGTCAACCACCACGACGTTGGGATCCTTGGCCCTCACAAGAGGGGGGTACTGTCACCGAATTGCCTAGCTCCAACATCAGCCAATCACAGAGCTCACCCTCACTAGAATTCTGATCACACACACCGCCTGCATCTGAAAAATGCTGCCTTCGGAGGACGTATTCCAAGGTAGGAAGGCTAGAAAGTTAGCTTCACTTCCTGCCTCCTGAGATACCTTCAACTGACTGATTTTTAAAGGCATCATAGATGTATCCTTCGCTGCCTTTAATATCCCACAATTCTGTGCGTTCCATTCTGTCATAGTTGAGCTAATAAGTATAGATGGTATCTGAAAGTTGCGTTTGGTGGTCAGTTTGTGTGTACATGTATATTTCTGACTAACGTTTTGCACTTTTGATGTTATTTCTAGTAAGAAATCAGTATTATAGTATTTAAATATTTGTTTACTTATCACTAAAACTCGTTCTATCTTCTTGTAGATCATTCCGGTACATTACGCTGCCTCAGAAGCCTGTCCGAAATCTGTTTCATGAGGTGCCTTTGTGCAAAAATGCTGCCTGCATTGCCTGATAAGGCAGCGAGGCAGCAAGTCAGCTGCCTAGTTTTTCGGATTCACCCACCTGCTACTCACCCAGCTCACTCATTAGGACTGCTACAAACGCACACACCTCGTCTCACCTCATTGTCCGGTCTCGTTTGTACAAAGTGGACTACTTACCTGACTCACTAAACTCCAGCAATTACCTCTAGCGATCGTCTCCAGCGTTTCCTCCCTTTCTTCGTGTCTACAGTGTGTACAAACTCTGTCTACAAAGCTGTGGGAAGGGATTACCTTTATACTCACCGATTGCAAAGAAGTGTGTGCATCCTTTCTTTCATCCGCTCTGCCATTCTCCTGCAACTGTAGCAAAGGAAAGTTATGTTATCAACCTTACTCTCTCCCTTGATTATATATCTGAACCGCATACTCCACCTTGATTGCCAATTTGCTTTGCGCTGTAGTAATCACCTCATTAATTCCATGTATCTGTTTTTGAGTCTACATTCTGTAACATTTACTGTCTATGCTCGATTACATGCTTAGCTGCGTTTGCATTTCAGAGTAAACCTGTGACCCAATTCTGGGACACAACCCAAGCCACCAGCTGAAAACTACTGTTTCATGAAACACTGCTTCAAGGCTTAGTCTGATTATGAAATAAATATAGAAAGGAATCAAAATTAAGATAGACATCAGTGCAAGATGACACATGTTGTTAAGATGTTATGATGTTTGTTTTTGATATCACTATGGTTACGTCAGTTATCTCACCTCAAGCACATAGTATCTGTACAGGTAGGCTCCACCCACCACTACGCCTGAGAGAACGAGAGCCAATCCCAAACAGAAGCACCAGCACCACAATTTAGACTGCGGACGCACCAACACCGCTGCTTCAGCATCCTACAGGACAAATCACACAGACAAAAGACGGTTACAACATTACATTCGAACAATTACTTATATCTATATCTATATATGTACACACACTACTGTTTGAAAAAAATATATACTTTTATTCAGCAATGAAGCACTAAACTGATTAAAAGTGACAGGAAAGACATTTATAGTGTTATAAAAGATTTCTGTTGTTACTTTTGAACTTCCTATTTATTAAGGAATCTTAAAAAAATAGTTTTTAACATTGATAATAACAAGAAATGTTTATTGATGATCAAAAATCATCATCTGAACATTTTACATCTACATTTTAAAATTTATACAAATAAAAAAAGTTATTTAAATTATAAATATTATTTTACAAATTACTGTTTTACTGTGTTTTGAATGAAACAAGGCTTAAAAAGCCAACAAAAACAGGCCCACGTGAGAATTAAAGTGGTCTATCCAAGTTATAAAGAGTAGTTTTAAAATACTTAAGGAAAAGATATGAATATTATTGATAGAGATGAATTTTCCTTGTTCAAATGAATGCCTGATTTTAAGCACTATGTATAGTAGACAGTACACAACAAGGCCTCTCTCTGCGCAGCCTGACCCGACCTTCAGTCGTGTCCCTGTAAACATTCACACACAGCTCACAGAACGCAGATATCATCTGCCACAAGACACACCACAAATGAACCTAAAGTCTATTCAGAGCCAATTTTAGACAGAAATGATGACAAATGCCAATTATGAGACAAACAAAATAAAAAAAGAAGTGAGATTCACACTGCATCTCTTTTGGTTTCAAGTCAAGAGGCGTTAAAACAATTTGGAGTCAGCAACTTCAGCAAAAAGTCACGAAGAGGAAAAACCTTTAAATTGTAAACTACATAAATGCGTTTTTATTCAAACAATAAGCACAACCATGAATCGAAAGAGAAAGTTCATCTAGTAGTTTCATTTTTAATAGCAGAAGGGGAATTCATGTGACTATCAGAATGATAAAAAGAGACACAGATAACGTATAATGCAGAAGGGAGAAAAAAACAGTGTCACCGAATGCATTCAGACCTCCTTGTTTCATGTTGCTCTACTTTTTTAATCAAAGTAGCTTATCCTAGATTAATATCCTGTAGTCAGTTCTCTTTTGTTTTTGCACATTCTCTCATGGATGTAACCACACAGTCCTTTATTGAATATACGTAGGCAAATGTTGGACGGCCTTGACCAGAAATTACAGTTGAGAGTCTTCTTAAATGCTTCATGAATCAGGCATTTCTTTGTTCCACAGTAAAATCAGATACATTTTTTACTATATTTACGTATGCTATATGTGTGTATTTTGCATTTCGGTTTCTTTCTTTTTCTTTCTTTCTGTTTTTAGCTCAATGACACTACAGTTGACATACAGCAGGGAAATGAACAATAACAATCAAGACAAGCAGTAGAACAGCTTTTAGTTTCAAGCTTAAGTTGAGGTCTAACTTTTGTATTCTTCACTTGCAGTTCTGACTCCTTATGCAGAAGTTGCTTGTATCATAAACATGTTTGAGAGCGCACATATTAAACAAGTCTCAACCCGTCTGTCTTTCACAACCCATGAAAAGCACTCACATACATTACAGTGAAGTCTCCTCTAAGTGAGTGCAAAGCATTTCTAAAGTGTCTTGTGAGAAACACTTCTAAATTATGTCTGGAAGAATACTATTCAGAGAAACACAATCATATTTACTGCTTCCATCTCACAAAACACACACATACACAAAATGGTTATGACCACTTCACAGGTCAACTGGAACGCACCTACTGTTCCAGTACCACTGGCACATAGTCTATCCTTGATTTGGTCATTTTGACTAGTATGACCTAATATTATATTATGATTAATAATTATTACTGTGTCTATTATATGTTTGTATTACATAATGCAAATATCGTATATCACAGGTATTTATTTTTATTTTTTTAATAAAAAAAAAATCAAATAATCAATGCGAGCTGACTTTGACTGAGATTTTTTAATCAGCATTCAGATATAATAAGTGTCAGTGAGGCAACAATAGGCTGTGTCAGCTGCCAACAAACACAGGCACACACAGGCAACTCGGGACAGTCTGTTCAGGCAGTCTCACACCCAACAATACCAGGAAATTATACGTTTATTAACATATTACACTTACAAAATACACCATGGTAAACAAGGTTTCTGTCAAAATATCTTACTAACTACAATTATTTTTACCTGACTTAAACTCTGTGAACTTGGTTTTAGTAACCATCAAAAAATAAAAACATCTCATAGAGGCTTGTGTAAATTAGTTAAAATTTAGATTATCAAAACATATACTAAATACACCAAAAAAAACAAAAAAAACTGAAAATTAAATACATCAATTTTTTAAAGATAAAAAGGAAAATATACATAAATACTGAATAAAAAGAAAACTTTTTTTTTACTTTGAGGACTAAGACAACTCTTTATATAAAAAGGGCAGGTAGTTATTAAATTAATGAGGTGAAAAGAACTGCGGTACATTTTACCAGGGTATTAGTGATTACAAGAGTGATTAACCGTCTTTGACAAAGTTTGGGCCGTCAGCCATTTTATAACACTTTAACTCAACCTGATAAAAGTTTAATGCGCAAACGTGAACAAAGAAACACATTTACTTCTGCATTTTTGGATACTTTTTATACTTCTCTAGAGATAATATAAGAACAATGTGAACATATAACTGGACTTTTCGATTAACAGGCTTAATTACGACATAATATAACGCAACATTTCTAAAATGCGGTTACGCAATTCAAAAGAAGTAAATATACAGCAAGATTTGTTAGTAACTACAGTACCTGTACATCAGTGATGAGACTTTCCTTCTTTGGATCCTTTACGGCGAGAGCCTTGTTAAAGGCAACTTTAACCATACTTAAAAGTTTCTGTAAGTTGTTATTTCCGCGAGATCGAGAAAAAATAGACAGCGCAAAATGAAAGCGTTTAGTTTCCTGATCAGCAGCGATGTCTGTGTGTGACGCACATGACAGATCAGAACATATACAGCTCTCACTGCCTCTAGTGACAACTACTTGAAAATCAACTACAACACTTGGAAAGTACCACTGTGGCAGGCACTTCTTTTAACAAAGCCTGGGTTTTCACAGGGTTCTGTGACCCACTAGAAGGCCTCACCATACGTGACTCAGCAGCATGACTTAAAATGATTTGAAATAAGATAAAAACAACTTTGAAAAAAGCCAAAAACAACAAGCACTGAATAGCGTCTGCCAGTGTGGCGCCTTGTATTGAAAAGGTTGAGGAACTACAAGATAAGTGATCCTGGACCACAAAACCAGTCATAAGTAGCACAGATATATTTGTGGCAATAGCCAAAAATACATTGTATGGGTCAAAATTATCATTTTTTCTTTTATGCCAAAAATCATTAGGATATTAAGTAAAGATCATGTTCATGAAGATATTTTGTAAATTTCCTACCGTAAATTTATCAAATTTCTGATTAGTAATATGCGTTAGAACTTCATTTGGACAACTTTAAAGGGGATTTTCTCAAAATAATCCTAATTATTTATTAAGCTTACAGATGACATATTCAAAAAATTGACCACTATGACTGGTTTTGTGGTCCAGGGTCACATATAACTGCAAAAAAAATGCAATTTGTTTCCAGTTGTTGTTGCTGCTTTTAACAGTATTTGTAACTACTAATTGCCATGGCTAGGGTTTAATTAAATTCTTCACAGCAAGATTAAAAATGTTACCTACTTAAAGATGACAAAAATGAATTTTTGCTTATTGACAAATAGTTAATATCTGAATCACACATCTCTATGGAACATCAACATTTGTTGACATGTTCAAATTACCCATTGATTTTCATTCAAATGTAAGAACATTTGGATCTTCTTGGACTCATCATGCAATTTAAATGTACAAGGCAAAATATGCTAATTTTAGTGATTTTTTAAATCACATAAAAATGGAAATCTTTATAAAGAATCTACATTAATATAAATGAGCAATCAAAAAATAAATAAATAAATAAATAAATTGGCTGATCCTCACACTTTGGAAATGCAATGGGTTACACATTACAAGTTACCTCATTTAAAATGTAATACATAGTAATGTAATGTAACTGATGACATTGGATTATTTACGTTTACATTTAGTCGCAGACGCTTATTGATTCATTGAGGACAACAGAATCTATCAAACCAACTTTCAAAATCTTTCATCACTTGAATTAAGATTGTAATCATTTAATTTGAAAGCACAGTCACCACAAAATCAGACTTTAGCACCTTTTTTACTTTGAAATCATTCTGAGGTCAAAGTACAGATTTAAAAACATAACAAGCAATAGTAAATATTAATTAAAGAAGTATTCAGATAACTCCCTTTAGAATCGTTAACGTTTTCATAAGTAACTGTAATTTATTTACATTTTTCATTTTTTCTCAGTAACTGTAACAGATTGCAGTTACAGTTTGTAATTGAAATAGAGTGAATTAAGGGTGATTGGGACATAAGGTAAAATGGGACTGTATAACTATACAGAATTTATTTTCTCACCTAATGAGGGAAAATAAAAACTTTTTTTGCTGAGTCCTAGGTGTAAGACCACATAATTCAAATGGGATGCCCTCATTGGTGTGACATCTTGTAGGTGGGAGGGGCATGCATCAAACAGGAAGTTGACAACGAAAAGCATGAACAGGGGAAAATGACATAAGCTTTTGCTAGTTTTCATAATAAGATCCTAAAAATGATCTAGCTAGATTTTAAACGATTTAAAAGATTTTTTAAATATTCAGAAATATTCAGATTTTTTTTTAGTAATAAACCATATTCATGATTCTGTTAAAAGTTTGTGCAGGATAAATGTGTTTGTTAATTGGTGATGGGGCCACCCGTTTTTGTTGTTGTTGTTGTTGTTGTTGTTTTTGTTTGTTTATTTGTTTTAGATCTTAAGCTTTTTTTATTTTTATTTTTTCTTGTCTATTTGATTTCTAAATGTTTTCAGTGACTTTTGGACTTCAGGCCTTCTTTTACCTCAGTTACATGTGTTGTATTGTGTGAATTTTGGATAGATTTATGAACTGAGAAATAAAGTTGAACAGAAATAAACATGGGCACTTAATAATGATGAACAGAAAAGAAAATATTGCATATAAATTTATATTAAAGTATAAACAACTTGTGCAATAAAGTAAATATTCTTACACTACCCTAAATCAATGAAAAAATGTGCTGTCCCGATCACCCAAACCTTGTGTCCCAATCACCCAAATATTACCAAAAAAAATTTGGCCTCAGTTTACAGAAAAGTGTAGGCTATGCCACACATCCTTTCATTCTAATATAGCATTGTTTCCACCTCAGATGGGTAGCTAACATCTTCCATATTACAGAAATATATAATGTGTTGGGCTGATGTTTTAAATTTATGTCAAGAAACCTTTCACAAGGCGGAATTTCAAAAACGGTCCCAGTCACCCTTAATGTAACGCCGTTACATGTAACTAGTTACTCCCCAACACTATAAGTGGCAGGTATTGCCGTAAACTTCGTCATTTACTCTGTTACCCCGCAGTTTTACAAGAACTGTTTATATGAACACTACAGATAATATTTTATTGAGAGCGATTGTATATGTTGTGGTCCTTCAGCCAACAGGCGTCACTGTCTGACTTCAGCGTCTGCTTTTTTATTTCCCACGCATGCGCAAGAGAGGAGAAACAGTCATGGCGGCGGCAGAGAAGCCCACGAAAGAAAAGCTTTTATCCACTCTGGATGATATTGAAGTTTTATCCAGGTTTGGCTTCATATATTCTGTATATTTAGATGAAAATAACTTTGATGTCGTTTCTGTGTGTTTTTTTAGCGAATACAAAGCGGAAATAAACTATATATTATACTGCTGGTTCATTCATAAAATTTCCAGTGATTTTGTGCTAACATTTGCTGGATTTGGGTCGAATAAATAAATCACAGTCTCATTTGTTCACTCGAGCCTACTGTTAATACACAACTATTAATACATATAGTTTTAACGTTACATTGCTACTATTCACAATATATATATATATATATATATATATATATATATATATATTTTTTTTTATTTATTTATTTATTTTTAAATTTATTTTTTACATTTATTTTCTGGTTTGTGTTGCAGAGAGTTGATAGAGATGCTGGCGCTGTCCAGGACACAGAAACTGCCCCAGCCGGGAGAGGACACAGAGGTGAGAGACACTACAAACAAGTTACTCAATTTGTGCTTGAGACAACAGTGAAATCTCAAGGAGAAGACTGAGAAAAATGATAAAACATTTTGCATTTTCTATTTAATTGGAGTCAGTGTTAGTATTGATATTATATTGTGATTTGATATATGTTTGCTGGACTGTTAGATGGCAGTGTAATGCATAAATTGACTGGATGCTGGTTCTGTGAGCAGATACTGGACCTTTTAGTGCAGAGAGATAAAGAGTTCCAGGAGCTCATGCAGACGGCGGTGGAGCAGGGCAAAGTGCACCAGGAGATGCAGGCGCTGGAGAAGGAAGTTGAGAAGAGAGACAGCGATATCCAGCAGCTCCAGAAACAACTCAAAGAGGCCGAGCATATACTGGTAACTGACATGAGCCAATGCACATTTATTTTGGTAATGCTCAGCTACAAACAACATACTTCATCAATTTACAAGTTATTACTTTTTGTGCAGCTTTAAAATAAATTATAAAATAATAGTTTAGTGTTTACAATATTGTTAATATTACTTTCTTTTCCAGCATTAACAATTGCTTACTGTGTTGTTTTTGACTTGATTTGAGGTACTTTGAGAAAAATAATTGGTTATTTGATATTACAAAAATGACAAAGAACATTATGCACAAATGAATTTTGATTGCTTTGAACTCACAATATTTGTATAATAAGGAGACTTTAAAATCAAGTGTTAACATTGTCATATGTATTTGCTATAGAAATTACAGTAAAATATGCATAATTACAAGCTACTAACCCTAGACCTAACCCTATAATAAATTCATGTTATTAACTAATAACACCGTACTTATGTATTTAAACTGTAACAAGGACACCTTTAAAATAAAGTGTGACTCACCCAAACTGTATTTAAGAATCAGTTTGTTAAACTTGAAATAATTATGTTTTTCCATTCCTCATCAGGCCACTGCTGTCTATCAAGCCAAAGAAAAGCTGAAGTCTATTGAAAAGGCCAGAAAAGGTATTGTTGTGTTATTAAAATGTTGACCATATTTTCTGGAAAACAAGTCACACCTGACTATACGTCGCACCTGGTAAAATAATAATAAAAAAAAAACAGGTTGCATCAGTGTACAAGACAATTTATTATTACATTCAGAAATAATGTAGAATACATGTAAATAAAATTAAACCTTGTAAACCCTGTAAACATGTAAACATTCCCTTCACAATAAATCCTTTAAATTTAATGGTATTATCTGAACTGAACAAAAATGTATAATATAAGTATAAAATAAACATAAATTACAATAGCATTCATTATATTAAAAAAATCTATTATTAAACTTATGAGCATAAAGGAATTTATTTAAACTGACAGTGAAATTACTGGGATGTGGGTAATTAATTATACAAATAAACTAGGGCTCACATGTGCTTGACATTAATTTCATTATATAAGCTGCTTTAGATTTAAGTCGCAGTATGTATCGGATGATTATATTATATTCTGGGAAATATCGGAGTTATCAGCAGAATTAATTCAGTTATTGAATTAATGTACCATAGTATCAAATAGATACTGCTCTAGTTAAAAATTGACTTTCTCTCTGTCTCACTCATCTTGTTTGTTTTCACTAGGGAGCATCTCTTCAGAGGAGATCATCAAATATGCTCACAGGATCAGTGCCAGTAATGCAGTGTGTGCTCCTCTCAACTGGGTTCCAGGTAAACAGACAATATTTTTTGTTCTGTGTCCAGTTCTTTTAGTCATGTATTTACTCATTTGATTTCCTCAATAAAACTTTCAGTTGTATTTGTAAGCTCTTATGATGTGCGTGTGTGTAGGTGACCCCCGCAGGCCGTACCCCACTGATCTGGAGATGCGTAGTGGAATTCTGGGTAATATGAGCAACATGTCCACTAACGGAGTGAACGGGCACCTGCCTGGAGATGCACTGGCTGCTGGGAGATTACCAGGCAGGTTCACGCTTTTGTCTTCCTGGTTGTCTTTATCATGCAAATACTGTGTGGTTTGTGGGTTTTCTGTTGTTTCCTTGATGTTTATTTTTTGCTGATGTCTTTCTCCTCTGCCCCCCTTTCGTTTTTAGATATTCTAACCCCACAGTATCCTTGGCAGTCCGCTGATGTTTCCATGGGGATTCTGCCTCCTCACCATGGCAACGATTTTGGCCTGGAGCCACCTGGTCATAACAAGGAAAATGAAGATGATGTCGAGGCCATGTCAACAGATTCCTCCAGCAGCAGCAGTGACTCAGACTGAGAGAGAGAGAGTGTGTGTGTGTGTGTGTGTGTGTGTGTGTGTCCACAGTAACTTCAGTTGTCCACCTGAACAGCCTGAAAGTATGTTGTCTGCATCAGTTTATTTTGTCTCTGTGATTGTGGTGATCCAGATGGTATCATATACTGCCTTCAGGAGGACCAAACCTACACAGGTCCTCTTTTCAGCAGAGTCTCATCTGGCTGGTTATGTTTTACTAATATGCTTGTTTTTCATCCTCCAGATGCCTACAGTCATCATACAGGCCTCAAATGTCACCAATGCGTCATTTTTATTGTGTAGTGTGACAGACTCATTTGCATTTATTTGTAATCTAGTGAAGCGTTACAGTTTCTGGTTTACAGTTGGAATATAAATAGCAATGTAAATACCTCTGAACTTTCAGACTTTGTAAATAAAACTTTTTTTTAAAATTATTATTATTTTTTCTGTATATTGTTTTGTGTACATTAAAGGGCTGTGTAGTTTTAAAATGCTTTGTTTCTCCTCTGGAGCTGAGGTAAGGTAGTAGAGGAGTGGGTTTGATTTAAATGACCCTTCGGGTCCAGTTTTCCAATATATACCGTGACCTCAAAAAATGCTTGCACAGATCCTGTTCTGTGCATGATCATTGCTCATAGACTGTGGACTTCAATTTATTACAGTGCTTGCGAAGCAAAAGAGTTTCAGTGTTGCTCTAACATTCTGGTTGGGGTTTATTTGAAACTCCATTACTTTACTATTAATTAGGCCTGACACACTTCACATACACGTGGCACTGAAACTATATTAAAGATAATTGTTCAATCTAAGGTATCTATTTAGTTTAAACCTTCTCATAAATTCATATCAAATTCTCAAGAATCTCCTATTAAGATTGAGAATTCATAATCCATCAAAATTTCAAATATGCTTATTTGCATACTGAATATTGGTTATTTGGTTAAGATGTCTTGAAATTGGGGCAAGTTTTTCCAGAATATGGTTTATCTATTTATGCATCTATTATGTGAATATTACCGTCGGTGTCAGCCTCTCTCTCATTTCCTCTTGTCTAATTACAGTATTATTTTCCATTGTTTTATTTAACTTTTCTCTTTTCTGCTTTGCAAGCACAGGTTTTTCCTTCAGGAAATGACCTAGTTTGTATACTTTTTCAAACTGGTTAGAAATACAATCTACATAATGTGGTTAAATAAGTAGTCCTAGTAACACTAGTTGTTCAAATGTGTTTACTACCTTTTTTTTAAAAAAAAAAAAGAGTAATTATTCTGACTAAATTTACGATTTTAGCTCTAAAATCTCTTTACCGCCATATTGCATGATGGGTTACCTGAGGAAATTTAACTGGTTTTACCACAAATAAAATGTCAAATGTATAATTTATACAAATGTATGCCAAAAAACAAACAAACAAAAAACATGGTTACTACACTTTTACTACAATAAAACCATGGTTAGGTTAATCTTCGTAAGGGTTTAATAGTCCGGGGTACCATTCTGAACACTGAATTTATACAAACATTTTATGAATATATGTGAACCTGGACCAAAAAAAATACATGAATAAAATCTATACATAATCTGAAAGCTTTCCACTGTTGTATGGTTTGTTAGGATAGATAAGACAATATGTGGACGACATACAACTATTTGAAAATCTGGAATCTGAAGGTGCAGAAAAATCTAAATTTTGAAAAAAAAAATCGCCTTTAAAATTATACAAATTACGTTCTTAGCATATTACTAATCAAAAATGAAGTTTTTATACATTTACGGTAGGAAATTTACAAACTATCTTAATGGAACATGATCTTTACTTAATATCCTAATGATTTTTGGCATAAAATAAAAATCGGTCATACAATGTATTTTTGGCTATTGTTACAAACATACCCGTGCTACTTAAGACTGGTTTTGTGGTCCAGCCAGGGTCAGCCTGGTTTAACATTGGCCACCAGATGGCGCATTAACACTAATTAGCCTGCACGGCATCTTTAATCATTTTATATTACATGATTTAATAGCCAAGGCTTGTGTTGCCATAAGATACCAGTCACATTTGATTTAAGTGCTTATTATTTGTATGGTATGTACAAAATACTGCCAAATGTAGAACCAGGCGAATATGTGACTACGTGTTAAAAATGAAATAATTAGGCTATTCATAATTCACCCGATGGTGGTTAACTGCCATATTTTAAGACAAGGATCAACTATATACTAAACTTTTCAGATGTCATGTTAAGATTCTGTATATAAAAGCACTGGCTGGGTAAATTCAAAAAAGTCTATTTTGAGTCTATTCACAGTTTGTGCCTGGCATTAATATATGGTGATTCAGTGCATGACTATTTGAAACACTATGCTAATGCGTGCTAATGTTAAGTGTACCAATAGGTGAGATAATGTGTCAGGACATTTTAGAGCTGTTCCTGCTTGTAATTAAGATTGAATTAGCTGCTAGTGAATCACACAGTAATTCATTATTTTCTCTCTGTGCCTCATTTACCTACACAAAGGGAAGAGGACAAACTCTTCCCACTGTGCATCTGTGCTTTCTGCTTCTGTCACTTCATTTCCTCTTTTAGCTTTTTCTCCCGTCTATGCTCTTGGCAAGCTGTGGGGTGAATGGGGAAGGACGAAAGAAGAGCCGGAGGAAAGAATGATTAAGGCTCTCAGAGGTGAACTATAACAGGCAGTTCAGAGATTCGTCTACATTGCTTCAGCTCACAGATTTAACAAACACAGAATTCCACAGCCACAAGCTCTTGACTATAAACCTTGCTCAGCTGTAAAGTTAATGTTTTTCACGTAATCAGATGTTCAAAAAATATATCAACAAACCAGAAACAATGCTGACTATTTTCACATCACACTCACGTTTAACATTTACTAGCTTTACATTACAAACACATACTTAAATCAAAGAGACACTCCTTTTACCTCTTTGTTTCTCTTTCTGCTCTTCGTCCTCAGCTGTGTTTGGGCTTCCATGCTCAACTCTTGGTCAGTATTACAGGTAAATCAGACTGTATATTGGAAAGCAGACCAAAATCTTTAAAATAACATGTCCAAATCCCATGATTATGAAAGACATGTCTGTGACATTTGGCCGATGGGTCAGAGACACCATCTCACATCTCTAATTAGACGCTGAATGATTAATCACTTGGTATTACAAAAGAACTGATTTAAATTCAGTCTGATGTGATGTAACAGTTTGTGCTTGTTCTGTGCTCAAAACTGACTAATTCCCAAAAGAAAGTCTCTGTCTCAAGCCTTTTTTTTCCCTGTGTTTCAGTAAAGACATCTCAACATATTTAAAACAACATCACTTTACCTTCAAAGTAAAATGATCAACAGATATTAATATATTACATATTTTCAGAGAATGTACATTACCAGTCAAATGTTTTTAAACTGTAAAATTTTTGATGTTTTTAAAGACATCACTTCAGTTTACCAAACCTGCATTTATTTGATCAAAAGTACAGCAAAAACAGTACATTTTTAAACAATTTTGCTATTTCAAATAACTGTTTTTTTTTTTTATTTGAATATATTTTAAAATGTAATTTATTCCTGTGATCAAAGCTAAATATTTAGCATCATTACTCCAGTCTTCATTGTCACATGATCCTTCAGAAATCATTCTAATATGCTGATTTGTTGTTCAAGAAACATTTTTTATTTTTATTATTATCAATATTTAGAACAGTTGAGTACTTTTTTTTTTCAAGATTCTTTGATGAATAGAAAGATCCAAAGATCAGCATTTATCTGATATAAAAAGCTTCTGTAACATTATACACTATTTCATTCAAAAACTTGGTGTCAGTAAAATGTATTTATTTTTTATAGAAAACTGTAGAATTGTAGAATCAGAATTATAGAAATTAATACTTTTATTTAGCAAGGATGCATTAAATTGATGAAAAGTGATGATAAAGACATTTATAATGTTACAAAAGATTTCTATTTCTGATAAAAGTTGTTCTTCTGAACTTTATATTCATCAAATAAACCTGGAAAAAAAAACATAATAACAATAATAATAAATAAATAAATAAATATTTTTTTAAGTATTTGAATGATTTCTGAAGGATCTTGTAACTAACGTGAATAAATTACTTTTTAAAATATATTCAAAAAGAAAAAAAGTTATTTTAAATAGTACAAATATTTCAAAATATTACTTATTATATTTTGCTGTACTTTGGATCAAATAAATGCAGGCTTGGTGATCAGAAGAGACTTCTTTAAAAAACATTACAAATCTTACTGTTCAAAAACTTTTGACTGGTATTGTATCTATACTAAATATTTAGGGAGCAGTAAGATTTTTTATTAAATTAATTAATTATAATTAAATTAATTAATTATTGTTTTGTTTTTTAGCAAGGACACGTTAAATTAAACAAAACTGACCATAAAGACATTTAAAACGCTACAAAATATTTTAAATAAATACTGAACCTTTGATTTATCAAAGAATCATAAAAAAATGTATCAAGATTTTGACACTGAAGACTATAGAAAAATTGCTGCTGAAATTCAGCATTAACAGGAATAATTTTAATTTAGTTAAAATTTTAGTCTTATTTTAATCTTCTTATTTACTAGCAGTTATTTTAGTGTAAAAAAGCACATTTATCTGATTTATAAATTAACATTATTGATATACATATTTTAAAACATCAAATACAAAATATTAATAGATATAATACAATTAAATAGTTTTTTCCAACACAGTTCATAACATTACATAATTTGAAATCAAAACTTGCAAAAATAAATCTCTGGCTGTAATTCTCTCCACACCCAGGCATGTACATTAAACACACACCTTGCAAGAGGGCATATAATGGCTCTGTAAATCACAACAGGGAGGCCAGTGTCTCTATGGCAATCTCTGACTCATTCGACAGCATCACTGTCTTTAGTCTACCAACACGTTCCTATAATGCAACAGGAGTGTAAATGAAGTGATGATCCCATGGCTTCAGAATGTAGCCTATATGAAATATGTGTTATGTATATGCATGGCATCTTTGCACCCTCCTATAATGTTCTCACTTTTACATGACATATAATGTTCTTCTGCAGAATTACCAGTAATGAAAAGCTAATCTTGTTCATGATAAATAATTTGTTAGACTACATATTAAAGACTTGGTTGCAAATGATGATCTACTTTTAGGGTCTCTTTGATCACATGAATGAGCTGGGGGCATGTCTCTGCTCTCTGGAGAAAATGTGCTATTAGCGGTAACTGACTCTCAGAGGACTTCACACCTGCTCACCATATGTGTTTGTGTCTACCCGATACTGAATCGTTATTAGCCTTTGTTAGTTCCCTCAGCAATGTACTCAATTATAAAATAATCACAGATACTGTTAGATAATTACCATAAATAATTATAGTAATTTACATGGAGACTCATCTAGTGTTGTAATAAAAAGTGATTGTAAGAGCACTAAATTATGTGAGGGGTTGATTAGGTACTCATGAGAGTGTATTGTCATCCTGTAATTTTTCATTCTTCTAGAAAGTTCTATAACGCTTGATTACTTTATGTAGGCCTAAGGGACTGTACACTACCCTGCTTATTACATAGCCACTGACCAAATACATAGTAGACACTAAACTATTAGAAACTACTAGAAACTACTGAATCTGAATTTACATTATTTTGACTTTTACCTGTATATTATCTAAACTTCCACTAAGAAAAGAACAAATCCAATACAATGTATGAAACAAAAAACAAAATTACAGTAAAATGGATACTTCAGTCCTCCGAGGCAGTGTTATTATAGTATCTTTTATACACTATTAGCGTTTTTATTAGTGGAAGTCAAAAGTTTACATACACCTTGCAGAATCTGCAAAATGTTAATTATTGTACCACAATAAGAGGGATCATACAAAATGCATATTATTTTTATTTAGTACTGACCTAAATAAGATATTTCACATAAAAGACATTTACATACAGTCCACAAGAGAAAATAATAGTTGAAATTGTAAAAATGACCCTCTTCAAAAGTTTACATACTGTACCACTTGTTACCTGAATGATCCACAGCTGTGTGTGTTTTTTTTTTTCAGTGATAATTGTTCATGACTTCCTTATTTGTTCTAAACAGTTAAACTGCCTGCTGTTGTTTAGAAAAATCCTTCAGGTCCCACAAATTGTATGGTTTTTTTAGCTTCTTTTTTGTGTATTCATGAGATCGATCTTTTCACACTGAGGGACTCACACGCAACTATTACCGAAGGTTCTTCATCCTCATTCCATTCAAACCCCCCCCCAGCATCGGCGTTGAACCTTCTGTAATAGTTGTACAGTATATGAGTCCCTCAGTTGTCCTCAGTGTGAAAGAACAGATCTCAAAATTACACAGTCATTGTTGGAAAGGGTTCAAGCACACAAAAATGCTGAAAAACCAAAAAATCTGTGGGACCTGAAAGATTTTTCTGAAGAACAGCAGGCAGTTTTTACTGTTCAGGACAAACAAAGGACTCATGAGCAAAAAATAAAAAATAAAAAAACACAGCTGTGGATCATTCAGGTAACAAAATAGTATTAAGAAGCAAGTGTATGTAAACTTTTGAACGGGGTCATTTTTATAAATTCAACTATTATTTTCTCTTGTGGACCATATGTAAACGTCTTTTTTGTGAAATATTATAATTCAGGTCAGTATGAAATAAAAAAAATAACATGCATTTTATATGATCCCTCTTATTTTGGTAAAATAATTAACATTTAGCAGATTCTGCAAGGTGTAAGTAAACTTTTGACTTCAACTGTATTCTGAATTAGTTTTATTTTTATAATTTTTGTTTTTAACTTTAACAATTTAACTTTATTAAAGTTTTAGTAATTTTGGTATGTCTATATTCTGTATTCGTTTTTATTTCCACTGTAGTTATTTTAGTACATTAGGCCAATTTAAATATTGCCTTGCCACTAGCTAAAGATAAATTTCAGTTACGTTTATTTTACTGTAAGTGTTTTATGGTTTTAGTTCACTAGCCTATAATAACCTTGTTCATAGTCTAAGGTAATTTTATCGATCATTAAAATCGATAAAATTCATTTTAATCGATAATAGAGATGCAAGATGCCGCCATTTGCGTTTTCCGCGGAGTGATACGAGATACTAGAAAGTAGACCCGGTTAAATATTAGTATAACCTTTAAGTGGCGCAATTGGAATCAAGTGTAATCGCAAAATTTTTTAGTAAATAAAACCCAATAACTGTCTGTGGGATATCTACTACATTACCTCCTCTTATCTGTTTTCACCTGTTGGACCCAGTGTGATGCAAGGAGCAGGTACACACAATGCTGGACAGCTCAGTGTCAACTTTTGGTGGAAAATTAACCCGTACTGACAGGAAATAGCGGTAGTAACTTAACGTCTCTCATCTGGTCCTTTCAAATTCCCTCACAAGACCATCGATTTCAACAAGTTTTTGGAGACCATGATGTCACCGGACTGTAAGGTAAGTTAAACACTTAGAGAGTATTATCATATGCTAATGATAACAACTCATTGTGACTAGCATTGACAGAACTAAACAACTTTCTCCATATTTATATTTTGACTTGAATGTGTCTAACGTTAGACCACATAAAATGTGCATTATTTGTCACTGAATGTTTAATGAAGTAAAAATAATGTTTGCATTTAAGATTGTGCTTAATGAATATTTATATTGCATGAACTTGGCAAGGGCATTTTGATACTGAAGAAATGTCAAGGTCTAATTAACCAAGTGTGTTGGTTTTATCTCTGTCACTAATCCTGTTCTCAAATATAGACACTGATTTTTTATAGACACAAATTTTACACTGACAAATAAATGTTTTACTCGGATCAGATACTAAAAACTGGTATGAGGCAGCTGGAGAAAATGGTTTAGAAAAATGGATTTGCTCCTGTCAGGTTTTGTACAAGGTGTGAGTGTTTGTTTTGTCCGCTGAGAGCAGCTATGGCTCTTTTCCCCTGACCATACAGTCTGTCTGAACGTATTATTATTATTTTTTTCCCCCTGGTATAACAAAGGATGATCTGTCCACTCTGTAACACACTGTTTAAGACTATGAACAATGACCATCTCTGCTTTCTTTTTCAATTTTCTGCCTTGCATAGGCTACACAAAAACATGCTGCAAATACCAGGTTTGGGCACAATTCAGAAGTACAAAACTGCCAGTACAGAATTACAAAATTCCAGTTCATGGGTGTGAATTTGAACTGAATTAGTTCCACAACACCCAGGAAGCAGAATCATGTTTTCAATTTGAAATAACAAAAAGTGGAATTTACTGACTCATTGAGAAAAATTTAACAGGTAATGGCATCCTGGGAAATAAGGAGTTTTTCCATCTTGGTCAATAATTTGTTTTTCCATAAGGCCTATAAAATCTTCAGATTTCAAGGGGGTAGTTCGCCCAAAAATGAAGAGAGTGGCTTTCCAGTGGATGATGTAGGCGTAACATAAGCTCCGGTAAGAAGTGATGAACGCGGAAGTGCAGAGGAGAGAGCAAAACAAAACACCGGTCATGAATTAGAAGTACAAAATGAGGATTTGCTTGAGATTACGCTAGAGATGACAATTTTTAAAGTTTTAAATCTGGATATTTTCATATACACCTAGGGTGAGTGTCGCTGAAGGCTAATGCTCTACCGTGTTGAAATATCCCCTACACCAAACCAAACCCTAAACCTACCCAATAGTGTTAACAAATGCAAAAGCCATGCTATTTTAGCTTCCATATGCAGATTGGATTTGTTTTTTTCGAATTGTAGTTTCACGGGTTTCGTGTTGAAGCTCTTCATCGCTCAAGTGCAACACCGTATCACGTGAGCTACCAAGCAAACCTACTGAATTAGAAAACTCATGCATATGAAGCTGCATATGTGATGACAACGTTCAAAAGTATCAGTTTTCAAATTGCACAGGATGTTAAAATTGTTTTAAAGTCATAACATAATCTGCAAGTAATTGTTTGAAAGATGGGCTTTATTAATCAAAACTCTGTACCTGTAAATCATACTTTGTATGAAAATGAAATAAAAGTTGTCAGAGTTTTACTGCATCATGTTCATTTCAACTGGAAACTGCAGTGATTTGTACATATAGGTATGTTTTTTCAGGTTTGCAGAAATGTGTATAGAGGGATGTATTTCCAATGAGCCTAGGTAGTTTTTGGGTGAACTATCCCTTTAAGACTTTTAACATTAATTACATTAATTTTATTTCTGCTTCTACCTAAGTTCTAGTTCCTGTATGCTACTTCTGTTCAAATTCAGATCAAGTTTAGGCAAATACCATCTTTATTCAGCACGTTTAATGAGCTTCCAAAATTACCTCTTCAACAAGTTGCCTAATTTCATTTTACATATACTACCATTATAAAGTTTGGGGTCAGATTTTATTTTGTTTACAGGAATTAATACTTTCATTCAGCAAGGATGCATTAAATTAATCAAAAGTGACAGGAAATGCTTTTATAATGTTACAAAAGCATCCTATTTCTGATAAATACTTCAAGAAATATTCAAGAAAAAAATGTTTCATGGTTTCCACAAAAATGTTAAGCAACCGTTTTCATCATTTATAATAATCAGAAATGTTTCTTGATCAAAAAAGCAGCATTTTAAAAATGATTTCTGAAGGATCATGTGACAATAGTAATAGCTGCTAAAAATTTAATTTTGCCATCCCAGGAATCATTTACATTTCAAAATATATTAAGAGCTATTTTAAATTGTAAGAATTTTTTGCAATATTGCTGTTTTACTGTTTTTGACCAAATAATTGCAGCCTTGTGTATAAGAGACTTAACATAAACAGTAGTGTGTATTACACAGGCCTCAGTCAATATGATTGCATCTTGTAAGATGCAACGTGCAACACTGAATCCTGTTGAAAGCGGTTCACTGCGCACTGATACTACGTTGAATTCGGAGTGCTTTCATCTATTTATAATCTAAATAATTCTGCCCTTGAAGATACATTACACAAACACTTTGTCGATTTATGCAGCGTCTCTTTCTTGGAATGGTCATGTAGGGACATTTTTCCTGTAATGAACTCCTACAGACGACCAGGTGAGGTAAATTCTTTTTTGCAGAGAATTTAATGACGGCAATCAGGCATATTTTGGCACAGGAAGCAGTGTTGATTCAAAGTTGCCATTCATCTTCAGCTCATTTCTCAGTTTCAAAAAGGTGTCCTGTCCTGATAGAACATTATCAGAGAGAGAAGATACGTTCAACTGCAAATAAAACGATCTGACAAGACAAAGCCACGGCGAATTACTTTCCTCATGCCGTTTGCGCGCAAGTGTGTGCGTTTATGCCTCTTGGGGCAGCAATTGTTGATCATCAAACATTGATCTCCAGCAAAGACTTATTTTTTCGGTCTGCAATCATAATGCTGGCAGAACGCTATGCCTCAGTTGTGTTTTTGAAAAACATGTCATTTTGAGTACATTGTGCAGCAGTGATAACGCTGTGAGATGGCATTAGGGGAGTGTGTTCCACAGGCACACATACACTAAATATTAATGCACTCTCGCTCATGCAGAAACATTTGTGTCCACCGCAGAGTGTCAGAAAATATTAATATCTCAACTAAGGTATTTACCCTGTAGGTGTTCTTGTGTGTGTCAGCGGCTTCAAGCTGCTTGAACAAGGCTCTGAAGAGCACTAGGAGTGCTAGCTGTTTTTTACTTTAATTTGCACGCAGATATTTTATAAAAGACTGCAGATAGTGTCTGGATTGATCATTAAATGTACAGAAATATCTCAATGATGTACGTCTTTTACGCAATAAGGCCAGTGATAAGCTTACTCAATAGGATACGTAACGTCTGGACAGAAAGAAGGGCTTTTCTCTCATCCTTTTCTTCTTTTATCATAGCGGATAATTAAATCTGTTCTGTCCTTCCGCTTTTTTGGTCTGTTTATCACACTGTAGTGAAAGCGTGAAGACAGTGGGTTGTTTTCAAGCTTGTTTTCCCCTTTAGTCAAAATCATGAATGAAAAGGCAAGTGTTCTTATCTGCACAGAGCGAGCAGTGGATGAGTCACCTCTATTGCACAGCTAAAAAGAGAGAGATGGCGGTGACTTGGGTTTATTAAGGCTAACATGATGAAGTCCGTCTCACACGGCCAGAAGAGAAGGAGAGAGGAAATATGGGGAGGGGGAAAAAAACCCTCAAGACAATGAAAGAGACTGAATTCTGCGCATTGTCCTCAGACAGTGAAGTATATTTTCCTGAGGCAGAGATGATTTTTGGAATTACTGGTCAACAAAGAGCAAATAACCAATTACAGGTTCATCTTTCTGTATTACATTTAGTAACATGCACTGCGCGGCATGTGTGTGTAAAGGTCAGGACTGACATTGATTGTTGTGGAACAGCAGGTCTGAACTTTTGTAATAAGAAAAGTATTTTGGAATAATGTTATGCAAAAGGACAACGGTATGGGAAGTGTCTGTGTGTATGTGGATGTAGGGGAACATGGGAATGGTTGTAACACTGTCAGGTTAACCACTTTTTGAATGAGCAATGTGCTTCATAATTGGATTTGTGATTAGGTTAAATAACACAACAGATGTCATATGAATGAGCAGATTTAGCACAATTTAACAACACATTCTCCCAACTCGTCACATATGTGACCCTGGACCACAAAACCAGTCATAAGGGTTAATTTTTCGAAATTGAGATTCATTATCTGACATCTGAATGAATAAGCTTTCCACTGATGTATGGTTTGTTAGGATAGGACAATATTTGGCCGAGATACAATTTGAAAATCTGGAATCTGAAGGTGCCAAAAAATCCAAATATTGAGAAAATCGCCTTAAAGGTTGTCCAGATGAAGTTCTTAGCATGCATATTACTAATCAAATATTAAGTTTTGATATATTTACGGTGGTAAATTTACAAAATATCTTCATGGAACGTGATCTTTACTTAATATCTAGCATTTTGACCCATACAATGTATTTTTGGCTATTTCTACAAATATACCCGTGCTACCTACTTACTTTTGTCTGTTATGACAGTCACTGTGTGAGATTATGCGATTTTGACTAAAATCTAGTCGCGAACAAGAAGCATGTCAGACTACACGATCCTACCCGACCATTCATCGCATGCCGTCATTAATGACGTGCATTGCTGTCATTGGTACAGCGGGACTAGACAGAAGGTGCTATGAGTGTAAACAAACAATAGCTAGCAAACCGCGTGTTTTGCTATGTCTTGTCATCAGAAAAGCCCAAAAAAGAAAGAAAACCTGACAATGAACACAAATCTGAATTGCATAAAGAGGTCACGTTTTCGTGACCACGTAGCACAGCAATGTCACGTAAACATGTAACCGCAATAGAGACGATAATCCAAAAATATAATATAAAACAGGTAACAGGCAAATTGTCACCCTAGAATGATAAGGTTCTATCCGACATTTTTGTCAAAATTGAGTTATTCACATATTCTTATTCGGTGACAACTTATTTACATTATGTGATGTTTCTTTTGTAAGTTTGTACATTTTGGGCCTTTTTAGAACCATTTTTGTTTTCTAAATCTACAAAAGTCTATAGGATGCAAAAACTTTGAAGCTCAATATCTCAAAAGTGCTCAGAATGCAGATAGAACCTTATAATTCTAAGGCAACGAAATGTCACATGTATTTATTGAAAAAACAGACCAAAGAAGCAGTATAAAAGTGTTACAAACCAGTTGTGTTGCATTCCAATTCTTCTGAGGCCATACAATATCCTTATGCGAAGAACAGTGTAAAGTATAGGTTTTAATCGCTGAAAATAATCCTGCTCCATTAACGTGGGCATAAGTTACTCTCGAACTGTAGCATATTCCATTTGATTTTTCTGCACAAAAGAATATGAAGTATACCCAGGCCTTAAGCATATTCTTCCCATAAGAAAGCACTAGAAAAAATTTAAATATTATTTTAGTATATAAACTCTATACAGAAATTGGTCTTTTTTTGTCTTCACTTCAACTGTCTTCATCCATTAAGCCTTTTTATAATGATTTTCAATGGGAGGAAAAACCCTTAAAATATACTTAAAGCAGAATTGAAGAATCAATGGATGTGATGTCATTTCGAACAAAATCCTGCCAAAATTAAGTTCGTTTTCTGTTTGTTTTGGGAGTTCAAAATGGCTTGCCAAAGCGAACTTTCTGGAAAAATTTGTTCCAGCTGTAAAACACCTTCATACTACCATTGGTCCATGACGATTACCTCATAGAAGGTGTGAGCTGAGGTCGTAAGGTTTCTAATGTCAATCTTTTTAATCTACAATCTGCCCCAAGTTAAGTTAGTTAAGTTACAGTCTACCCCATCCAATATTATAATTTACCATGGTAGGTTATAACAACAGTATCGTTACATTAAGCACAAGTTATGTTAACTTTCTCACCTATACTTCTCTTCAGTGTAATCCAACCTGATATGTGTTAAAAACCTGGAGGTGCTTGTCTTTGCCTGGAATACTGTATGAAAAGTAGACACACACACATACACACCGCCTCTCATAGGTCACTGGATCCTGCTCAGCATTAGACTGGCTTGATACGAGATCCTGAAGACTGGCTTCTAATTGCAGTGCTCTCCACAACTCATTTATCTCTCCATTGAAATGATAGTTCCTCATTAGGTAAAGCAGCCATTAATATTCAAACATTTTACAGCTCTTTTATGAGCACTTTAATGATGTTGTAGTTGGTAAACTTCAGAGCCAAATCCAAATAGCCTGTTGGAGAGATGGGAATTATTCAAGATAAGATTATTAAGTAATGGACAATTAAGATGTCAGCTTTAATTTAAGAGGTCTTTCATCCGTGTTAGATGAGCAAGTTATCAATTACTGCTTATTTATATGTGCCCCCAATTCCCCTTTTGCCTGGTAAACCTCTTTGAACATTTTCTTTTTATGTAACAAAGTTTTGACAAGTTTCACATCCCTTGCAGCAACAAATAAATAAATAAAAAAGCAGACTATACTAGACTTTGGGCATTGTCCCTTGTTATCCTGTTATAGTGTTCAATTGCATCCCTTGGATATTGCCAGTCTTGTTACTTTGTGAAGTCTGAGCTGTGTCCAGTCTGTACTTTGTGTCATTTCGGATGTAATGTTTTTCACATTTTTAGAACAATGTTGAAGTTTCTGGACACAGTGGTAATTATTCTGCTTATTAATAGTGGCTGTAAGTAAGCCACTGTCTGTTTTGTTTAGACTGGCTATATGCACACATTCTCATTTGTCACTCTGGCTTCCGACATCAACATTTCTCCACTCAAACCTTAGTTTCAGCTTCAGCTTGCAGTATTAAGTGACAGCTACCGCATTATATTTGTGCTGTTCTGTTCAGATTTGCATCTTCTGATGTACTTCAAGCCTCATTACACACATCTCTTTCTAAACAGCAGCACTTCCCAAAGTTTTAAAGCTACAGTATGAAAAGTTTGTGCTGATTCTGAAGGAGTTATAACAAGGCAATGATTAATCAAAACTAAGTGTCTCAGTAAATATCCTGCTGTTTGAGAGTCCTGAATTGACCTAGCTAGTTTCGGGAAGTTTTGAAGCTTTATGGCCTGCATTTCCCTTTCTTTTCTTTTCTTTTCTTTTCTTTTTTTCTTTTTTTTTTTTCCGAGAAACACCAAGTAGAACGTTAGTAGCATATAAATGTACATTTCCCAAAAGTATCATTATCTGAGTACTTAAAATGTCCATTAATCAGTCAGTCTGCAACATGTAAGTTAAAATGATTTTTTTTTTCCCTTGTTTTCTGAGAAAAAGCACACAAGTACACAAAATAAAGCTTTTAAAGGGATAGTTCACCTGAAAATGAAAGTTACCCCATGATTTACTATTTTTCTTTTAGACAAATACAATCAGAGTTATATTAAAAATATCTTTTTTTTCAAAACTCTTGCAAGCTTTATAATGGCAGTGAATGGGTGTTGATATTTTGAAGTCCAAAAAAGTGCATCCATCCATCATAAAAAGTACTCCACATGGCTCCGGGTGGTTAATAAAGGCCTTCTGAAATCAATTGAGGCATTTGTGAAAGAGACTTATCCATATTTAAAACTTTATGAATTGTAATTTCTAGCTTCCACTAACTTTCGTAGGACATAGGTGTACGCATGACGAATGTGGAAGTGACAAAGTGGAGAGAGCAAAACAATACACCGGTCGTGAATTAGTAGTACAAAACGAGGACTTGTAAAGAAAATATACAATATAGGCCAAGAGAAGACTGGTTTTCCTTTGCTGTAAACAAAACTTGGTCCTCGCAAGACTAGCGTATTCTTACCAGAGCTTACCCTACGCCTATGTCCTTCATCATTTGCTGTAATGCCACTCTCTCGTGAACGCAAATACGACAGTTAGCGTAAGCTAACCCCCCAGAGCTGTGTGGAGTACTTTTTTATGATGGATGGATGCACTTTATTGGGCTTCAAAATCTCAACAGTCATTAATTGCCATTATAAAGCTTGGAAGAGTCAGGACATTTTAAAATATAAATTTGATTGTATTGGTCTGAAAGAAAAAAATCATATACAGCTAGGATGGCTTTAGGGTAGGGGTGTGTGATATATATCGTCTGCGATAGTATCGTAATTGTTGTTTTAACGATGTGTGATTTGACATTATTGAGTATATGGTTAAAAGCAGACAAAACATACCTAGAGTGCACACATACATCACGTGATGAAGTCTAGAAAGTAAGGTTAAACTAGTGCACATATGCATTTGGAGGGCTTTCTTTCACTGCATGATTCAGTGTATTAAAATGCATTCAGAATAATCATATAATTCAAGATATGGGGGCAGAAAATGTATATATTGACAATTCATGTAGTTAATCAATATCACATGAAAATCAGCATGATTACAAATGTGATATTGATTTTATACAACAGTTCAGTGAACAGCCACAGCACTCTTTTGCATATCTGAGGAACATGACTGTTAGGGTGGCCCTTATTTTTGGACTTTTGAAATGTTCTGCTCTCACCCTTCAAGTCTCCTTAATGATAAATGGATACAAACCAAATTTCGCTGAGATTGGACTATGTTTAGGGTGTGCTCAACAAAGTTGAAATTCTTAATATAGTCTTAATGACAATAACCGCACATAATCATTAATCGTACAAAACCATTAGTAAACTGTGAATTATGGTAAAAAGGAGAACACAGAACAGTGTTGTTTGTCTTAAAATGTTAAATTACATTGGTGCCGATAGCTTTGTGGGCAGTGTGCTGACATGGAGGTGTCAGGTGTCCCGAGTTCGAGTCTCAGCTCGCGGACCTAGGAATGAACACTCGTAATTAAGAAGTTACGAGCGTTTTGCCATTGTCGTGACATGTTGCCAAGTATGGTAACCCATAATCAGAATTCGTGCTCTGCATTTAACCCATCCAAGTGCACACAACAGCAGTGAGTAGTGAGCACAGCACCAGCTGGAGCAGTTTGAGGTTCGGTGTCTTGCTCAAAAGCACCTCAGTTGTGGTACTGAGGGTGGAAGAGAGCGTTAGTCATTCACTCCGCCCCACCTACAATTTCTGCCGGTGCCGAGACTCGAACCCACGACCTTCAGGTTACAAGTCTGATACTCTAACCATTATCAGCATAATATTGCCTAATTATCGCTATCACAGATCCCAGAAAATATTGAGATATCATTTTTTGTCAATAGTGCACACCCCTATTTAAGGCTGAGAAAATTACCACATGATTGACATTTTTGGGTAAACTATCCGTTTAATTTAATTTGAGTATTGCATTGCAGTGCACACTATATTCAAGAATGAAACAATCTCATTAAAAATATAAGTTTAAAAAATGGTCCTTTTAAACATCACCTATTTAAACAATGATCCCACATTTAGCCTGTCCTGTAATATATCTTAATTAACCTGACAGGCAGTAAAATAAACCTTTATGACAGTCACATATTGCATATAGGAAGTAGCAATTATACAGTACTTACACCTCAAACAAGATGATCTATGAATGTGACTGTGATTGTCTTTGAAATCTTCTTCAGTGTGCTTAGTGTGCATCTGATTTCCGACCAAAGCCACATAACTGTATGTTGTGGTAACTTCAGCATTAACATTTCTGAAATACAAGTCAGAATTATTTATTTTACAATATTGCTTAATGTTTAATAACTTTCATTGTCTTACTAAGATAACATGATTGGCAACACTGTTTTTGGGCTAAACAGGACCCCTGACAATGCACTTAATATTTACTTAACAACAAGCAATTTAAATGCTGTTTGACTTGTGACATAAAACACAATATTAGTTAAGATGATCATAAGTGGCAATGTTATCGGGAAACCCAGATTAAAATGTTTTTGTTGTGCGGTGTCTCCTTCATTTCTGGTTTCCCGCTCGCCATGGAATGAGTTTAAATTCCTCTTATTTCTGGCATAAACGGTTCACATAAGAAAATGAACAGCTGCAGATTTATAGATTTTAACCACTTGCTTATTCCCGTGCTGCCTTCTCTTTTCTTTCATTCCCTCTTATTTGTTTGCTTCTGTTATTTGCTTTTCTTTAATTTGTGTTTAGTATTCGTTTTGCTTCATTTCACATAATATGCTCTTTTTGTTTACCTTTTATTTATTATTTCCTGCATTTCCTTTTGTTTCTTTGCTATTTTCACATTCATTGGCTGTCTCTCCTTTATATTTTGGTGCGGTCATGCAAGACAACTATGATTCTAATGCTTCTGTTGAAATTTCAAGAATTCCACCACCAGAAGGAAATTTTATATGCAGGAACGTTTCTAGTTTTTCATTAGCACTCGGGCACATGCTCCCATCAATAAGTTTTTCCATATTTTAATATTATTGCATGGATATTAATTGTCTTTTCCTACAGCTCATGCACATTCATTCACAAGCTGCATGTGCAATGGACAAAGAGAACCAGAAACAACATTAGACCTTTCTATGAGCACATTTGACCGATTTGTGTGTTTCATTTGTAAATTTGGGATTGGTAGTTCAGTTTCTGAACAGCTAATAAAACACATGGCATAGATGCTAAAATATTGTAAAGGAAAATCATTCTTATGTCAGTGTACAATGACCTCCATCACCAGACAAGGATCAGTAGCCTAATATTTCACTGGAGTTCACAGGAGTTTGTTCCCCAGCAAAAAGGGTCTAACGACGCCCCTGACATTAAAAGCACTGCTATACCCCGGTCTTGGGGGAAAGAGAAGTTTGGGGACACCAAGATAGATTAGAGTACCGTGTCTCTGCACAATAGCAGTGGTCAGAGGATGGTCGAACCGTGGTAACCAATGTAAAGGCCTTACCCACTGAGACACCATCACCTGTGAGTCACCCAGTTGACCCATTGTACAGGAGGAAATGAAAAATGATAACCTCATACTTCAAGGAAAGGTCATTGTTAACTGTGTGCTCTAATTTAAAGCTTATATCAGACTTCTACCATTCCTCTTCTACCAACCAATTTCTTAGGGGATTACTGCAAGCAGTGGGACCTTCACACACACACACACACACACACACACACACACACCAATTACCAACACTTACCAATTCAGACACTTTCGTCCACACGTTCTCTGAAGCCAAACCTTCTCTAATACTCACTTTCATGCTCCGTCTCCCTTTAGCTCTTTCACACACATGCTTATACCATCAGTGACCTATTTTCAAACACTTTCAATTTTTCAAACCTCTGATACAACATTTAAAACAATACAAACATCTCTCACCTTTATTTGATCTGCATGGAGAATGAAGTTAATATCTTCTGATAGTTCACTATTATTTAGCTTAGATTTGTTAACATTAGTTATTACAATAACTAACATGAACTAGCAGTGAGCAATACATTTTCATAATATTTATTAGCCTTTTTTAAAGGGATAGTTCACCAAAAAAAAATTAAATTCTGTCAATTACTCACCCTCATGTCGTTCCAAACCCGTAAGACCTTCATTCATCTTCAGAGCACAGATTAAGATATTTCTGATAAAGTCCAAAAGCTTTCTGACCCTGCATAGACAGCAACGCACCTGACACGTTCAAGGCCCAGGAAGGCAGTAAGGACATAAGGGTGAGTAATTATTGACAGAATTTCTATTTTTTTGGTGAACTATCCCTTTAATGTTAGTTAATAAAAATGCCTAGTTCTTTCATGAAACTCTAGATGGTGCGGGCTGATGGGTTGTTAACGTAACTGATGACTTTCACAGCCTTATACGACCCTCCACCTTCCCCAGCTCCACCTGTATAGATCTGCTATGGGTTATTTTATGTTATTTGTTTAGCAGCAGTATGTCTTAAATACTCAGCACCATATTGCCATATGCTTTGACAGTAGCAAGTTCCTGTACTTGCTTGCAGCAGCAATAATCTGCAGCTACAGCAATAACCTACAGCTGCAGCAATTCAGCAGCAGCAGCGTAGCAGATCTATTCCGCAAAGACCAAATACATTACCATTATCATTTACATTACCATGCTAAAATCTTCAGAGAGTTGTCATGGAAGAAATACAAATGTTCAAGTTAGTTCAAAGTGCATGAACTAAAGCTAACATACAACTTTTGATTTTAAAAAGAAATTACGAAAAAGATGAAATTACCATAATCTGAGATTAATAAATTATGTAGAAATATTGTGCATTGTTAGTGCATGTTAACAAATGCAGTTAATTAATGGTTAAAAACCTTATTGTAAAATACCATATTGGTTTTTAAATCTAGATTAAAGAGAATCACCTAAAAATTAAGACTGCCATAATTTATTCACCTTCTTGTCGTTCCAAAGCTGTCTTTCTGTCTTCTGTTTAGTACAGAAATACAACAACAACAACAACAACAACAACAACAACAACAACAACAACAAAAAAAGTAGAAAAAAATAATGTCAGTGGGGTTCAGTGTTGCTTACAACTGAGACATTAAGACATTTTTTTTTTAAATACCTCTTTGTATTTCACAGAATAAATAAAGTTGTACAAGTTTGAAATGACGTGAGGGTTAGTAAATGATCTGCATTTTTGAATGAACTACCCCTTTAATGTGAATTTCTACATACAGTATGTTAATACATTTTTAAACTTTAAAGTTATTCAAATCAATAATACTTAAAGTGACTCATGAACAAACATCATTTAACTTTGAACAATAGTTAAGTATCGTTTCTTAATAAATACTGTATAAATGTTGTGCAGTGTCAGTAACAGATAACTAATGCATTAATGCCAACAAATGTAACTTTTACAAGGTGTTACTATTAAATTTTTTTTTTTCAAAATTATTAAACATTTATTTTTTCTTATTAGACATCGTCATTAGACATTCCATCGATTGTTTAAAAAATAATTGACATTTCATCTCCTTGACCATTGCTTCCTCATCTTTTCTGAATGGCCCTGAATGTAGATGTCTTGTAAGTTTAGAAAAAGCATAATTTAGCTCAGCGTTGCCTCCCAAATAATGAGCAAGCGAATGCACGCTCTGGTTAGCGTGGAAGATTTTGCAGGTTTCAGGTAGCCTGCGTCTTCTCTGTCCTCTCTCGGTGGTGTGCGTGTGTTAGAATAATGAATGTCATCCAGCAAAATAACCTTTGCAAGATAATTTAGAAGCCAAATGTTGTAGCTGACATTTGTACAGAATGGAGATCCCGACAAAATTATAATACAAGTAGAGAAAATGAGGGCAATTTTCATGTAATGAAATCTTTCTGTGTGGCTTGCATGTGTGTCAGGAAGAATAGAGTGTTAGACAAAAACAGGTAGTAAAAGCAAAAGGGTGATTCATAATCTGGGAAAAAGCTTTTTCAGTTCATCTCTCCTGAAGTGAAAGAGAAATTGATGTGCCAAAAAGAAAGTCTAACAATTTGCTACTTCACCTGCTAGAGACTAGGAGCTCTGACATGCTCTGATCATCCACGGTGAATATCCTAAATATTTGCATAAGGACATCCACTGTGGCTGTCCCTTTAATCTCATCTGATATTTACTGTGCGTTCAAGCACTAGAGTGAAAGACAAGATAATCATGACAGAGTTTCACTGAATACATTTTAGAGCAGCTTTATGTAGCTTTCGCTCAAGCAAACACAATTACTCTACAGCACAAACAACTGGTTCATTAGTCCATGATGTGTTTACAAAATGACTAATTTATATATATAAAAAAAAAAATCTGTACAAACATTGCCTGCATGTGATTATTTGCTCTGTTGTTTTACTGTACAGATGGAGGGACATTGGAAGCTTGATTCAGATAAAGGGATCAGTAAACACGAATGTGTATCAAAAACTGACATAGAAGAGAAGAAATTGTTGAGCAAAGTTGTTATTTTTGTTTTCTTTGCTCAAGTTTTCTCGTAGCTTCATAAAACTGAGGCTGAACCACTAATGTCAAATGGACTATTTTAACGATGTCCTTACTATCTTTCTGGGCCTTGAATGTGCCAGTTGTGTTGCTGTCTATGCAGAGTCAGAAAGCTTTCGGATTTTGTGAAAAATATCTTAATTTGTGTTCTGAAGACGAACAAAGGTCTTACGGGTTTGGAACAACATTAGGGTGAATAATTAATGGCAGAATTTTCCCTTTAAATGAATAGTTTTGTGGAACACAAAAGTAGTTATTTATGATAAGCAATATTTCCTAGGTATGCGAGTAATGTAATTTCAATCTGTTCCTCTTTCATGTAATACACTTTCAGAAATCTTGCTTTGTCCTGCAGCAAGTCACCCAAACCTTGCTTAGCCTAGAGAGACTGTCCCTGCAATTACAGTACTGAAAAAGGTCTTAGATAAAATGAAAAAATGACTAATAATGATAATAATAGCGTGCTGCTACATTGTTTTCGATTACGCAGGTCAGCAAATCACGTAAAGGCTCACTCTAACAAAGCACTCGTCCATAATTGTTGTCAGATTGTTAATGCATTAGTCACCATTTGAATGAACAGTAATCAAGGATAAAATTACAGATACCCTTTCTGAAATAAGGAGTTTTAACCGCGGTGACTCGGCACGTGTCTAGTTTGTGCTAGCAGACATTATTCATTGTTGTAAGCAAATCATGTGCACAGCTAAATAGCAATCACTTGCGTGATTTCAGTAAAATGCAGGAAGGGCTCTGAACTGAATAGCGTGTGGTTGAGTAATGATGGCCATTCACTTTGCATTACATTTTACAGGTATTGATTTAGCAAACCCTTTTATCCAAAGTGACATGAGTGGACTGCGGCATAAGCAAGACCTTCATACATAGCCTACCTGTTCTCTTGCATTTTAATAGCACTGAACATCTTTCAAGTGACTATGTAGTGGCTTCAGAGAGGCTGGGATAAGTGTAGTGGGAAGAGGAAATCTCCTGCTTGCATTAACAACTACCAAGCTAAGCTTGGCATTCACTCATCTTTTTTTTTTTTTTTTTTTTTTTAAAGAAAACAGAGATTACCTTCTGTCGAGAAGGGCTATTATATATGGCAAGCATGTACATAGCACTTCTTGGCAGATTTGTATTTTGCCGAATGAAAACTGTGTGTACCCACCAACACACAAACCATGCCGTTGAGTTATATTCATCCCTGCAAAAAAACCTCATGTTTCATCAAGGGTAAATTCAGAGCGGCAGGAAAGCTACAATGATTCAAGAATTCCTGCATTGCCACATGAGGCCTTTTTATGGATTGACACACTTCCAAGCATCCTCTGTTTACTGCAGTCAACCGTCAAAGAAAATGAATAATTCATGAAAGCGACTGTAACCGTAGAAATTCACGTGAAGTCAAAAGCTCTTGTCAAAGTCTTTCCTCAGCAATCCTCTTGGAGAATATTCGATGAGGACTCATTACTGTCAGTGGTTAGTCATTCCTGACCTCGTCTGATGAGGTCTGGCTCTCCATTTGCATTCGGTAGGTTAATGTGCATGGTTTTATATTAATGAGAGATTCGCTTGGGATCAGGAAATCTCTTTAACAGCAGCTCCCAAGATGTATTTTTATTGTTATTTTCTGTATTAACATCCTCGGAAAACATTGCTTTCAACACAGGTTTTAATACCAGCCCATTTATGTTCATGATATCATACTTTTAAATATTCATTGACTTTCAGTCTGAATTGTTTTTTCCCCTTCTCATGCGTGAAAATGAACAACAGAACAGTTACGTGTCACCTGGCTGTGGTTCTCGGGTCATTTGGGTGACTTCATTGATGGATGTGTTTATCGCCCTGCAGGGTCGCCAGTGTCTCGCCCTCTGGATAAGCTTGCTTTTATGTAAGGGTTTTGGCTTATCTGCAGAATATTTCAAAGTCATCTAACCGCAGTGCTTTAAATAGAGCTCACCAAATCAATAGGTTTAAACTACAATAGATAAATGTTGGTTTTCAATTCTCACATGTCATAAAAATTGACAGATGTGTACCGCTGTCCTCCGTGATATTCATTGGACATGTTCGTTCTTGAGACTCTGCTGGAGGATATTATTGCATAACACATTTCATGAGGTGACTCACCATTTTCCTGTTTTGCATTTTCTCCTTTCCTTGACCTGAGGTTAGTGCATTAGCAGAAGGGAAATAGAAGCCAGTCCCATTTGAAACGGTGGAGAGTCTTTGCTTTTATGTTGAACAAAAGGCAACAAAGCTCATACAAGTGTATATGCTTCTGTATTACTTGTGAAATTTTAGTTTAAAACAACATAATATTATAATTACTAGTCGTAATGACACTTCATAGGTGTGTTGGTGATTTAATTTTAAAAATCGTTGCTATAAATAGAATAGAGTTAGGCTGCAGTTTTTATTAACACATCTTGGTTAGAGACATCAGTTGTTATTTAATTTAATATACATACCAGTCAAAAGTTTTTGAACAGTATGATTTTGAATGTTTTTAAAGAAGTCTCTTCTGCTCACCCAGTCTGCATTTATTTGATACAAAGTACGCAAAAACAGTACAATTTTGAAATATTTTTACTATTTAAAATAACTGTTTTTCTATTTGAATATATTTTAAAATTTAATTTATTCCTGCGATCAAAGCTAAATTTTCAGCATCATTACTCCAGTCTTCAGTGTCACATGATCCTTCAGAAACCATTCTAATATTCTGATTTGCTGTTCAAGAAACATTTTTCATTATTATTAACAATATTTAAACCAGTTGAATACATTTTTTTTCAGGATGCTTTGATGAATAGAAAGATTCAAAGATTTAGCATTTATCTGAAATAAAAAAGCTTTTGTAACATTATACACTATTTTTTTTTAAATTAAAGAAATGAATACTTTTATTTAGCAAGGATGCTTTAAATTGATTAAAGAGTGATGATAAAGACATTTATAATGTTACAAAAGAGTTCTATGTCAGATAAATGCTGTTTTTCTGAATTTTCTATTCATCAAAGAAACCTGAAAAAATTCTGATTAGCTGTTTTCAACATAATAATAAATGTTTTTTGAGCAGCAAATCAGAATATTAGAATGATTTCTGAAGGATCGTGTGACTGGAGTAATGATGACAAAAATTCAGCTTTGAAATCACAGGAATAAATTACATTTTAAAATATATTCAAATAGAAAAGAGTTTAAATATTTCAAATATTTCTAAATTGTACTGTTTTTGCTGTACTTTGGATTAAATAAATGCAGGCTTTATTAAGCAGAAGAGATTTCTTTAAAAAAAAATAAAAATAAAAATCTTACTTTTCAAAAACTTTTTTTGTGTATAAACTACCATTCAAAAGTCTAGGATCGGACAGATTTATTCATGTTTTTTAACATGTTTTTTTTCTGTCAAGGCTGCATTTATTTTATCCAAAAAAAAAAAAAGTAACAACAATTATATTGTGAAATTATATTACATTTTAAAGGGATCGTTCATCCAAAAATTATAATTCTGTCATTAATTACTCATCCTCATGTTGTTCCAAATTCATAAGACCTTCATCTTCAGGACACAAATTAAGATATTTTTGATAGACAGCAATGGAGCTACCACATTCAAGACCCAGAAAGGTAGTAAGAACATTCATAAAATAGTCCCATGTGACATCAGTGGATCAACCTTAATCTTATGAAGCTACGAGAATACTTTTTGTGTGCAAAGAGAACAAAAATAACGACTTCATTTAACAATTTCTTCTCTTTCATGTCAGTCTTTGCCGCGCATTCACAAAAGTTTGTATAATATGATTATAGAAACATATATTTGAAGTAGCTATGAAATATTTTATATATTAAAACAGTTTATAAGTGTAGATAACGTTATTTTGGCAGATGCCTTCAAAATCAACTTGGCACCCTAAGTTTAAATGGGTATGATTCCTCCACTCTTGGTTTGGCTTTTATCTTGTCTTTCTTAGATGAGAGAAAAAAAAGAACAAAAAAGTGGCATCCTCCTGGGGGCCAGCAGAAGATCATTTTGTGATGTGAAGCTCTGCAGGTGAAAGAGCTCAATAAAGAAAGAGAGAGTGAAGCAGGGGGGGTTGAGTTAGCGAGTTAGCATGTCGTGTCTCCGCACTCCTGTCTGTTTTTGTGCGGGGAACACGACTTGCTCAAAGGGCAGAAAGGCTTCAGAGGAGAGCTGAGCGACCTGCTGCCAAGACCCAGAGGCTTCAGATCAATGAGCACACAGCTTCTGGCAGTCTCACTCAACAACAGGCTATGAGCAGAGCCTTGAAGAATTAACCACAGGCAGTCGAAGAACAAAGAATGGAAATGCAATTGAGGAGAGTTATGACTCACCATATGTTCGAATATGGATATGTAAATGAAAAGAAAACTTGGCTTTCTGTTGAATGCATTTAGTTTGTTGGTGTGTATTTACAGCTGCATTTGTCTTTGCATATAACGCATGCAATGCACAGCTGAGGGACATGTGCTGCTGTATAGGTTTTATGATTTTGGAAGAGAGAAATCAATGTGGTTATGTTTACAGAATTTTTAAGTAAAACCACAAAGCCCTGGAGATGCACTAAGAGGAAGTGCTTCGAAAAACACTTTGTGATGTCCGTTTTACAGCTCTTTCACTTCTGTAGAGGGTTTAATATCTCTTATCCACCTTATTCCTCAATGAGAAAGTAAGCTTATGAGCGAGACTTCCAGGTTTATTAGCCGCTATAGGGAAATAACAAGAATAACAACAACAATGGTAAACGGTAAAACTGTTTGCACTACAAACCACTGTGTTCATAATTAAGATAATACATTAAAATAATACAAGAGACACCGATCTCTCTCTCTATTGTACCGATCAAGCAGCAAAACAAGCTGTTTAGTACAGCTAAAAATAGCTGGACACGGATGAGACGAACCTTAGAGATGATAGAATCTAGGGCTGCACGATTTGGGAAAATATTCATATTGCGATTATTAAGGTCAATATTGCGATACGTGATTGCGATTATAATAAATGGTATTGTGAGTCAACTTGATGGGTTTTTAAAGAAAATGCACACACAGATTAGTGATAATGCGGAAATTTGTAACACTAGAAATGGTTTCAAAATAAAAAGTATAGCTAAATTAAATAAAATAAAAGCATACACATTTTCACAAAAATAAGATATTTTAAAGATTTTGCCCAAACAAACGGACATTTATGAAGAATGTAACATATACTCTGTGTAAACTCTTTTGAAAAGGAAACTGGATATGTTTTTGGTCGATCGGATCACAAGTGGACAATGGAGACACAGTCGTTTACACCTGGCGTTTTAATCCATCTCTTCTGTCCACTCTCTACCACTTCTGACCACATTCCTGCATTTACATACATTACAAACTCAACTGACTGGCGTCTCTCCTGTATGATTTCATGTGATTCTCTTCAGACATTAGAACTGTACATGAATTATGAGCTTCTAGAACGTTTGACCTCCTATCTGAAGATCGTTTTTACAAATATAAATAAAAACATTATAAATAAAAATAGTCTAAACAAAAAATAGCTGTATTAAGTGCAAACAATAGTGCAGCCATAATCAAAGTAGGCTAGGCTACTCTCTCAATGTTCAAAGTGCAAATAGAGAACAATTTTTTTTAAGCCTGATACAGAGCTATAGACAACTACATAACCTATTATAGGATACATACAAATAACAACATATGTATGTTATGTAGCCTAATTTGCGCGCACTGTGGAACCGCTCTCTAAAAGCGGGTATTAAAACTGCTTTTGAAGGCGCGTGCGCGTTTTACTTTCGGTTTCGTTTTAAGGATCGTGCGAATTCTCAGCGGCGCTGAGCGTGCTTTCTACAATACGAGACATTAATTTAACAAACGAATTTGAAAGTGAGGGGGACACAAACGGGATTTTGAAAAGTGGATGTGGTCAAAAGTGGACAAGCTGAAAACGTTTTACACCCCTATTTACACCTGTACTTAGCATTGTCCACTTGTGATCAGATCGACGCATCAGAAAACGCATGTTAATACCAGGTGAAACAGGACCTCTCATTAATGCACAGTACCTCTCTCTGGTCAATGTCAGTAATCTCAAATCCAAAATATCGCCATTTTTTTTTTTTTTTGGCTACCAGATCATTGTCGATCTCCTCGGCATGCATCCACGCTGCGCACACAAGTGAACACGCACGCACACGCGCACGCCACACGTGCACTGCCTATACTGAGAGACTGTCAGATTTTTTGTTTTAATCTTTTTTGTTTGTTTGTTTGTGTTGTTAGCGGTACGGAAAATCAGCAAACTGTCTCAGAAAGTAGGTGTTCTCAAGTCCACACTTATTTAATATAACGCAACATTTTGCCGTCATATAATCGCACAGGCTGACATCGCGATTGCGATACGATTAATCGTGCAGCACTAATAGAATCGTTTCATTTCTGTTTCACAAAAGGTTCTTTGTGGCGAAAGAAGGTTTTTCAGATTGTAAAAAGGTAAGAAAGAGATTGTTTTTAACAGTTTTACTGAATGGTTCTTTATGGAACCAAAAATGGTTCTTCTATGGCATCGCTGTGAAGAACCTTTTAAGCACCTTTATTTTTAGGAGTGTAATTAAAAATCCCTGTGCATTTTACCTGACATTTCTTAGAGAAAATATAAAAATATGTTAATTGTAATTTCTCACTAATTATAACTGGTTTATGTCATTAATGTTCTGAATAGTTCATGTTCGCTTGTGTTTCAGTGTCTGTAGAAAGACTGCTACTCATAACCCATAACATGTCCTTAGTTTCCCTCATAGGTCTTTTTGACTGTGATGCAAGTCGTCCAACTGAAAGTTGTAATGTGGCTTGGCATCTGTGTCTGCTGTAAGGTGGAAAATTTATGAAGGAATGAAAGAGTGGTCATCCATCACGTGAGATGGAACAGCTCAACAACAAACAAGTGAAAATCAAAAACTGTAGGGAAGTTATTTATTTATTTTTTAATCAGACAGAGACAGGTGGAGGGCTGTCTGCAAAAAGAAAACAGTTTTGTCTTTTCTTCGATGATGGATGTTTTCAGGACATTTTAGAAATACAAATATCAAAAAGATCTCATGAGGCAGCTGAGTAACCTAAAACTTTTATGTTTTACACATGATATGGGTTTCAGGTTTTATGCTTCTAAAAAATAAGTGAATTGTATTTCATGTTTTTATTTTTATCTTATTTGTGACCCTGGACCCTTATAAGGGTGGTATACTACACTTACTGCAATATTCTACTGTTTTGTATAGATAGGTATAACATTTGAGTACTGAATAAGCCAAAAACAAGTATTCCTGATCTCACACACACACACCTGTTTACTGTACAAATACAAAATTTTACTGTCTGCATTTCTAGTACAAGCCTCTTTCCTTAGCTCAAGTATGCAAACCTCTTTGCCACATGCACTGGAAACATATTTCAAATAACTGAAAAAAATGGCAACATGATCATTTTATAAAGAATATGTGCTTCATTTTCACTGGAGGAAACAGCTGTGGTGTGATGAGGGGTGAACACAGCAAAAACGTAGGCTACAGTAGATTGGGAACCAGTTGCTCCTCCATGATACTGTATTTAAATTGCACCGATGCAGATATTATAACAATCTATCGATAAACACAGACCTTGTCCTTTGGTTTCCGATCTGTGCCGATTTTTTGTCTGCAAATCAAAAAATGCACTGAAAGACGGGGAGGAGCCGATCGAAATCTGCCGCAATTTTCATATGAAATTTAAAGGGCACTAAGGCAATCACAAATTCATGTACAGTTTATGAAGCTAATCACAAAATTTTAAGGGGCGGTGAGTAGTCAGTTTAGGGGGGCCTTAACTATATATAAAAAATGGCCTAGCGACGCCCATGGAGTCACCACAATGGTGGTCGGAGTCAGACTGTTCACATGTCAATTCGGTCATGTCAATCAGCTGAGAATGGCTTGATTTGGAAAAGAGGATATTTCTTATAAAGATTACAAAAATACCACTGGGGGGATTTTTATCATTTATAGGGTGGTTGTGTACACACACTGCCAACACACATTTATGTTTTTACATCACGTGTATTTACGGTAGGAAATTTACAAAATATCTTCATGGAACGTGATCTTAATATTCTAATTGATTTATGATTTTTGGCATAAAAGAAAAAACAATCATTTTGACCCATACAATGTATTGTTGGCTATTGCTACAAATATCCCTGTGCTACTTATGACTGGTTTTGTGGTCCAGGGTCACATTTTATCTAATTCAAACTGGCTTATAGTTATTTTTTTTTGTGATTATTATCAAAAGTTCTCCAGTTGTATCCACTTTTGTCCTAAATGTGCAAGTTCTATGTGATTTTTGGTCAAAATGTTTTACGTTCACTTTGATTGATATTTTATCAGCCGATATAAGTTAAGTTGGTTGTGTGTTTGTGAGAATTTGTATAAAAGACAAGGCTGTCACTGAACACCAGTAGAAAATAATTTTAGTAAAAGTAATTTTTGTCACTACTCTTCTTATGCAAGTTATGCAAGTTTTCAGAAAAACAAATCAGCATGAGAGCACTGATGAAGAAAAATATTTTATATAACAAATACTTAACATTGTGTTGCGCTGACACATTCACTGTCAAGGATATTTTTTTTCTGCCAAATGTAATGCACTGGGTGCATTCTTCTCTAATGTTTTGCCTTCTATATGAATATTTTCTTTTGAAATCTGTGGCAGTCAACAACAGCACAAATTAAAGCTGTGCTCATACTTAAAGTTCACCTGGAAATTCCGAACTCGTAAGACATTTGTTCATATTCAAAACACAAATTAAGATATTTTTGATTAAATCTGAGAGCTTTCTGACCTTGCATAGACAGCAATGCAACTACCACATTCAAGGCCCAGAAAGGTAGTAAGGACATTGTGAAAATAGTCCATGTTACATCAGTGGATGACCCGTAATGTTCTAAAGCTATGAGAATACTTTTTGTGCGAAAGAAAACACAAATAATTACTTTATTCAATAAGTTCTTCTCTTCTGTGTCAGTCTTCGAGACATGTTCACGAGAGTACCACGATGTCCTTACTACCTTTGTGAGCCATGAACATGGTAGTTGCATTGCTGTCTATGGAGGGTCAAAAAAAGCTCTCGGATTTCATCAAAAATATCTTAATTTGTGTACTGAAGATGAAGAAAGGTCTTAAGGGTTTGGAACGACATGAGGTTGAGTAATTAATGACAGAATTTTCATTTTTGGGTGAACTATTCGTTTAACAATTTTCATCACAAATGCTTCTGGTTTGCATGTGCTTGTACCTCTTAGTGATTTTTAAGGAGACTGGACATGGAAAACATTAAAACGGAAGTAGCAAATTATCATGACGGCACCCTTTAGTTGTTTAGGAAAAAGGTGGATAAAATAATAGATTTGTCATGGCTTAGAGAGAGAAGACAGCACAAAATACCAAAATAACAAGTTAGAAATTACCTACATGATGTAAGAATGGTTCATTGATTTCACTTTCTCTGTGACTAAGCAGGAAGTCAGGGGCACAACATCTTGTTGACCTAATGCCAGTTGCTTCAGGATTGTCACATTAACTGTATCCAACTCACAGCCCTGCTCAGAAAACACCACTTAAACACTTTTGTTCCCCGAACACCACAGAATATCACAGACTTTCTCTCAAAGATCCCTTGATGTTTTCAGTCTAAGCACTGTATTCTCGCATCACATCTTCTGACATCTGTAATGAAGGCCTCTCTTGGCCTTTTTCACTGGCCATTCTAGCACCTGTCATGTCCAAGTTGGTCACAGTGGCAACAGTGTCAATGTAAAATTAAATCTCAGATGAACAAAGGTGGTTACTTGCTAGCTAGTCTCAGCCCACGCATCAGCTGCAAATTGCATGCAAAAATGGCAAACGGTGACAGAAATCATCAGTCAGTCTGTCGTCTAATTGGATGATTTTTTTTTTTTTCATTTTACACAGTTTTTTGTTTGTTTGTTTTTTTTTTTTCATTTCTTTGCATAATTTAATAATATAAAAATTGTATTTTATTTTTTTTTTGTTATTTCTTTATCATTTGATTGGTTGTCTATAATATAGTTTAATCAGTACATGCTGGTTGGCATGTTTGTTCTTGTAGAAATGTCTGGGGAAGTTCCTCCAGATGTCCACTTCTGACTGCTCTGTTTCATGGAAATAGACTCTTATTTATTATTTGGCATTTGCTGACGAGGTTTGTTGACTGTCATCAGTGAAATGAGTGCCAGCTGGGATGGTGTGAGCACAGAAGGGGTTTGCAAACTGGCCAAGATCTTGAACCATGAGTTAATTCATTAAAAAATGAAATGGCAAAAATGTTTGATTGGCATCTTGTGATAGAGTTACAAGTACAACAGAGAGGCGCCACACACATATATGCATGGATCAAAATCACAGAAACGCAGCTGTGACAGGCCATTTTAATTGCACTGTTCACTTGTCATAGATGAAGCAATTAAAACCATGGTGTAACAGGAATATTGCAAAATAATTTGTTGAGTTCCTGTAAGTTTTTAACACCGTAGGTGCCACCATTTGTGATTTCTTTAAGGATTTAAAAATTCTGTCATTTTATGTTAAAATACCATACCAGAGGAAAATACACTACCAGTCAAAAATTTTTGAACCGTAAGCTTTTTAATGTTTTTTTAAAGAAGTCTCTTCTGCTCAGCAAGCCTGCATTTATTTGATCCAAAGTAAAGCAAAAACAGTACATTTTTGAAATATTTTACTATTTAAAATAACTGTTTTCTATTTGAATGTAATTTCAAAATTATGTTAAAAAAATTGAAAATATTGAAAATACTGAAAAATTCAAAATGTCAGAATTATTTCTTTGATTTCAAAGCTGAATTTTTAGCATCGATACTCCAGTCACATGATCCTTCAGAAATCATTCTAATATTCTGATTTCCTGCTCAAAAAAACATTATTATTATTATTATTATGTTGAAAACAGCTGAGTGGAGCTTTTAAGGTTTGTTTGATGAATAGAAAGTTCAAAAGAACAGCATTTATCTGAAATAGAAATCCTCTGTAACATTATAAATGTCTTTACCATCACTTTTGATCAATTTAAAGCACCCTTGCTGAATAAAAATAAGAGTAGTCATTTCTGTAATTTCCCTCCCTATATATATATATATATATATATATATATATGGGTTGGTCAGAAGAGACTTCCTCTAAAAAAAAAACATTAAAAATCTTACTGTTCAAAAACTTTTGACTGGCAGTGTATAATATAAAACATTTTTGCAATTCAGTTTAGTGATTATATCCCCACTCTTTTACATAATGGGGGAGAGAGAGAACCATTTCATTTCCTTACTTGCAGAGTTTCACTTTGCATATTTTGGAGATTTTGATAACTAGTATTTTTTTGTCAACAACATCCCTGCTTTTTTCCCCCTTAAATCGTAGAATACAATTGGGAGGTGGATAATACAATTATCCACTTTGTATAAGGTGTATATTGTACGTTTTTCAAAGAGGAGACAATCAGTGCATCTTCAAGTCTTAGAGCATCCCATTTCAACATATCAATAAAAGACAAAAGGCCTCTAAACATTAGCATACTGAATGGGGACATTGTCACAGCCTAGCTGTCTTGTTTCCATAGATTTAATTTTTTTGGTAGCAGTCAGAATTCTGTATATTTCAGATAAAGAAAAAAAACAGATGTGACAGAAAGATGATGCATGACACAAAAGTAGAGATTTGTTGGGGATGTCATTGAGTAATCTGACAAGGAATTATCTCCGTTAGCGCTTGCAGTGACATTAACTAATTCATTCACTCAGCAGCATTGAAGTTGGTTTTTGAAGATGTCATAACTGCTTTTGTCACTTGAAGCAAGAACCCTTTCTTTAGCCATACACATTTCAACTTAAAGTAGTAGTGAATTTGCGCAGATTGAGAGGATTTCAAATCTTCAGATGATTTACAGGCTGGAAAGGAACAGATTGCTACAACAAGAGGTGTTGACTAAATCTGAGTGTTTATATTTATCCACAAGCATAAAAACACTCACAGATGATGATGATGGTAAAAAATGAGCAGCAAACAGAGAAAATGAGCATTATGTAAAAGCCAAACTGTTCATGTAATCTCCATCATGGTGACTGTGATTATATTTTTGGAGCAACAATTAAAAAGAACAAACTGACATTTTTGTCAGCTAGTGAAGAGACTGTCTGATTTTGTTCAGCAGTTTACTTAGAAAAAAAGTTTGATGTTATTGAAGTTTTCACATGATTTCCCAATTTTTATGCTTGTTCCACATACACACCTGATGAGTGAAATAGAGATTAAATGATTAAAGTCAAAAAATATGTGACCTGTACTGGCAAAATGAGTTGGAATGCACACTAAATAATTTTGAGCTATAGGCAAAAAAGTTAAACGTCAGTTTTGATGAAATTTGAGGTTTTCACAAAAATGAGTTAATTAAAGGGGTCGGATGCCCATTTTCTACAAGCTGATATGATTCTTTAGGGTCTTAATGAAAAATCTAACATACTTTGGCTTATATTTCTCAATGGTAGTGTAAAACAACACCTTTTTCACCTTGTCAAAAACAGCTGTGTTCACAGCGACCAGTTTCAGTGTATGTCCCTTTAAATGTTAATGAGCTCCAGTGTCAATCAACAGTCGTGGGAGTGGCATGGCTCTGTGTGATGTCACACAGCCAAGAATCTGAGAATGGCTTGATTTGAGAAAGAGGTTATGATTTATAGAATTAAAAAAAGCACTGGATGGGTTTTTATCATTATAAGGTGGATGTGTACACACACTGCCAACACACATTTGTTCAAACAACATGTAAAAGTGAATTTTGCATCCGATGACCCCTTTAAGCCCTCGTCTATTGATCCCAATCCTCCAAATAGTAATTAAACATCTAAAATCATCTATATTTGTATGTCTGGGAACCTTGGCCACTTTGAATGACTAAGCCCCACCCAAGAGGCCATATGACTGACAGGTAAAGCAACAATTCACGTTTCGTTTTGTGCTGCATCATGTTAAGGGGCATGGAAATGTCCCCACGATAACAGACTGGTGTGTAAAACTCTTGAACATATTTTAAAGATTTTGTGCTGCGAACTTTAAGTATTTCACATTGTTTTCAAAATCCAGCTTTTAATTGATCCTAGTTAGCGCTCATCGTCACAGTTTTAAACATGGCGGCTTTCTTGTTCCATGAGGGGGTTTGACATCACGGCATCTAGGAATGGCTCGATTACCATAATTTTGGCTTCGGTACAATAGCAGAATATCATACCTAGATATTGATACTAAATTGATACCATAGGTGACAAATAACCAGCCTCAAAAGATAAGTGAATTGAAAACAATTTGGTAAATAATGTTAAAATACTAAACATGTATTAGTTCATTTATCATTTATAACTAATTATTGACCTAGATCAGTGGTTCACGAATCCAAATGTGGCCCGCCGAACACATTACAGTTTTACAATTCATTTTTGTTTTTATATTAATTACACAATGTACTAAAGAAATATAAACTGTAATGTTTTTATATGAAATAATTTTGTTTTTCATATATTATTTTCAGACATGAGCAGACCTATGTATTCACGTAGGCCTAATTACAAATTTAACGAACATATACAAGTGCGCCCTTTAGCAGAATTCAGTTCAAATAGTCATCATCAGCAGCCATTAGTTCGGTAAAATTAAGCATCAGAATTAGCAAATTTGTTATTAAGGGAGAAAAATGAAATGTGGAAATGCTAACAAAGGAATAAATACAAACAAGAAAAGTTGCTGTATCAACAGTGAAGAGTGATGACTTTCGGCATCAACTTGGCAGGGCAAACCGAACTCACTTAAAAGATCGATGTTCAGGCAAAAGGAAAGACCCATACTACTCAGCAATCATCCTCAGATAAAGTCTGAAAGTGCTTTCCATATTAGGATCAACATAGACTACATTTGTGAACGCACATTTTCTGCAATGTCGCGCATCAAATCACGCTTCCGTACGCGTCTTACAGACAGAGCATTGTACAATCCCAACTTCATTGTGCTACTCCTCTTGAGGCGAATTTCACAAAATTGGTCAGCTCCCGAAAGTATCAGGTGTCTAATTAATAGTGAGTACAATTATTTAGTTACAGTAGTGTCCAGGTGTATAACCTAGTCTACCCACTTCTTTATCAGTCGGCTTTGTGTACCCAATTCTAAATCCCTCAAATGCACATCATTCAGTAGTGTTCTGCGTTAGCCAAAATCATGACAGTCCACCACATGAATAGCCATTTCAATCGCATGCGAAAAATTGCAAATATTCCCTAAAACACCTGGTCAGGACCGTGGTGCCGGCTTCCTTTGAAATATGTTTGATGATTGCACCTGATGCGCCCGCGCCGTCTACTCCTCCACCCCGAATGCTGCCTGTTCATACGCAAAAGCATGTCAGGGAAGGCGCGCATGCTGGTATAATAATAATTATTATTGATTACTAATTTGAGTCAGTACATTAAAAAAGAAAACAATAGCTTGCATAATGAATTTTAACAAAGGTTGTTTTACTGTGGAGTGTTATTTTAACAAAGTATTCAAAATCACATTATTATCTCTCTCCCTTGGATTGTTTTCAGATTTCAGACTCAGATAGCCAAAGAAAAAGCATTAAGTATAAATCTCTATCTCGTTCCCTCGTAGCGGCAGAAACATTCTCTTCATATTATGGATGCTAAAATTAATATAGCAAAATTCTTGCTTCATTCAAATTCAATTGATATTTGATTGTTTGAAATATAGTGTAAATATTATGTGACCAAAGCTAAACTGGTTTTAGCTTGTCAGGCACATTTGAGCTTTCGTGTTTACTCTGTATCATATGTTAGGTATGTCCGTTGATCAGTTGTGAATAAAAGTTAATTAAAGCTGAATTTATAAATAAATAATGCACTCATGTCGATCTCTAAATTTGCGTTAAAGATCAGGATGAGCAAGTGACAAATGCTTGGCAAGATTTGATGTGTTGCCTTCTGTGTCACATGATTTATAACGATGCTTGCATTCAGGTTCAGTAAGGTCAGCTTGTTCACCTTTATCATCTGTTTTGTTTGCTAAATAATGACATATTTCACTTCTACTGTTGTCTTTATTTACTTGTTTCGAGCGCGTTCATGGAGTTACATCTGTGTGATTATCCATCGCGTTGTTCTGTTGTCACATTTACCCATTTTGCAGAAATTTGGGAAGCACTGCCACCTACAGGTGAACTTAGAATGGCAGCATCGAACCGTTTGAAATAAAATATATACCGGTATTTTTCCAATACCGGTATACTGCGCGTCCCTAACAGCATCTTTGTTTCAAGGTGGAACATTAAAGAACCCATTCCACATCCCTCCTGTATAATTCAACCAATCCGATGACAACTTCAAAACTCCTTAAGTGTTTCCACTTTTGCATGCCATATGCATCAGATGTTCAGCCAACGGTTGAGGCGGAGACTATAATTACTCATTGGGAGGTTGAGTTGCTCATGTTCTCAAACTCGGAGGTAGCGCCAGATTATAGCTTAAATGAATCTGGCGTTGGTCATGTGGTACAGCTTCACATGGTCCAAGTTGTAGTTCTCAGAACATTTCGAGCTTACAAGTTGTAATTATAAGTTCTGGAGCACATGAAGGCTTTGGCGTTGATACTGTTTCCATAGAAACACAAAATTGAGCTCTGAGTGGAATGTCACGTGTTGTCATCACAGAATTATGATAATTACGACATGGCGTGAAGGCAGCTATATTCATAGTGAATTCTTGATGGCATGAGTCTGAACCAGTGAAAGGTGATGTTCAGACCCATGCTGATGTAAACAAAACGATTGCGTTGACTGACACATATGAAGCTTGTGCATAAAGATGTGTCTCTTACAACCTGCAATTCCGATATACACAGAATTACAGTATTTTAAAATATCTGTCTTGGCGAGTATTCACGCAAACATAATCTGTTATGTCTTAAGTGAACATCTGGTTAACTGTTGGGGAAAAACATCTGATGTGCAATTATATTTAATCTGTGGATTACAGTAGGTCTTAATATATAGGCCGTCTGTCTCATTAATGTTAAAGGATTACTCCAGCCCAAAATGAAAATTTTGTCATTAATCACTTACCCCCTTGTCGTTCTAAATCCGTAAAAGCTTTGTTTGTCTTCGGAACACAGTTTGTGACACTGGACCACAAAACCAGTCATAAGTAGCACGGGTATATTTGTAGCAATAGCCAAAAATACATTGTATGGGTCAGAATGATAGATTTTTCTTTTATGCCAAAAATCATTAGGATATTAAGTAACGATCATGTTCCATGAAGATATTTTGTAAATTTCCTACTGTAAATATATCAAAACTTGATTTTTGATTAGTAATATGCATTGCTAAGAACTAGGGGTTGACCGATATGTGTTTTTCAGGGCCGATGCCAATACCGATTATTACAGATCAAGTAGACCGATATTCGATATTTTGAACCGATATATACACTACCGTTCAAAAGTTTGGGGTCAGTACATTTTAATTGTTTCTTTTTTTTTTTTTTAAGAAATTAATACTTTTATTCACCAAGGATGTATTAAGTTAATAATTAAAAGTTTATTAAAAGTTAATAATAAATAATTTACATTGTTATAAAATATTTATATTTTGAATAAACACTGTACTTTTTAAACTTGTTATTCATGAAAGAATCCTGAAAAAAAAAAAATCACAGGTTCCAAAAAATATTTGGCAGCACAACTGTTGATATTATCCAACATTGATCATTCTAATAATAAATCCGCATATTAGAATGATTTCTGAAGGATCATGTGACACTTAAGACTGGAGTAACAGCTGATAAAAATTCAGCTTTTCATCACAGGAATAAATTCTATTTTAAAGTATGTTAAAATAAAAAACATTATTTTATATTGTAAAAACATTTTGCAATATTACTGTTTTTTTTTCTATATTTTTAATCAAATAAATGCAGCCTTGATGAGCATAAGAGACTTCTTTAAAGACTATTACAAGTCTTACTGACCCCAAACTTTTGAACGGTAGTGTATGTCTACTGTAAAAATTTAAATTAATGTCAAAATTTAGAATAACAAGGGCTCTGACAAAAACTGCCTTCCCTGGTGTTAATTGAGTGTATTGTCTACCCCTGTGCATCCATCTACAATAACCGTTACCTCTCGTAATTCCTCATTAATTCTTTTCTGATGACTACAACATAACCTAAAATAGTAGAGTTGACTATTCAATTCATCTAAGACCACTATTCTCATGAAACTATAACATAATAGTCTATTATAGGCACACTTAGTTCAGTAGCCTATTGAAATTTATAAATTTTGTCATCATTTTGTGCCTATGTGACACTAGAAATTTCAGTTAGTTTTAATTTAGAGTACAGTACAAATGAAGGCATAAAACAATTTCATTTATCCTTTAATCAAATAAACTCTTTAAACTCTTTAAGGATTTTACTATTAAAATTGATGATTATTCTTTTAAACAAAATAATAGTAGTATTACGTATACTCTACTGCACCACAATAATATATCTCTGACAATTTATTTAAGCTAAACAGAGCTTATACTTTGAGGGTTGCCATGAAGACCTTTCGAGTTTCTGTAGCCTATTATATGATATGACGATAGATTTACTCATATGGAACGGGCAAATGCTCATAAAGTGACCCTCAGAGCAGATCTGGAGATGTTGTTCATGTGTTTATGTCCTCATTTAGTGAGACAACAGATGCGACTGAAATCACTGCAAGCATCATCATGCGCTGCTGTATGTGTATAAACAAAACCCTGCGTCTGTTCCATTCACATTCACAGAGACACGCAGAACACGCAGGATTCATATTTAAATGGTATTTTTGTGACTTTATAGATACTAGTCCATATCGTGACTCAGTTTAGGCTAAGAGTACTACTGCTGACCTACTTTTGATTAACTCATCCAAACTTTGACAAACTCCATGACATTTCGTGTTATACAGTAAATTCCATTTATGACTGGATTCCGCGATTCCGTCCGCATTTTCCACATTGCGTAAATCAGATAATATTGAGGTGTTTTGCAACTTCAGTGTGTCGTTAGTGGATTGAGATTTATTGCAACTTCAGCAACATCTGCTGCTGCCTTAACTTTGAGAGACAACTGATGTGTGAGTGTTCACTGAAGCCTCCGGTTAGCAAGCGCTTTTGGTGTGAGAGAGTGTTCCGTGTTAAATGGTTAGACTTGTGACTGTCAACAAATCAGATTGGCGGTGGGCGGAGATTGCTCTCGGCCACAGTGTGGTGAGTTCTGACAGGCTGCATCAGCATCAGAGCCAAATAGTGTGTTTCAAAATTAAATTATTTTATCGTCGAATCGGGTTTGAAAATGACCGATACGATAAACGTAAAAATGCCTAATATCGGCACCGATAATCGGTCGACCCCTACTAAGAACTTAATCTGAACAACTTTAAAGGCGATTTTCACAACATTTAGATTTTTTTTGTGCCCTCAGATTCCAGATTTTCAAATAGTTGTATCTCGGTCAAATATTATCCTATCCTAACCATACATTAATAGAAAGCTTATTTGTTCAGCTTTTAGATGATGTACAAATCTTAATTTTAAAAAACTGACCCTTATGTGGTCCAGGGTCACATTTGAGATATTTTGGACGAAAACCGGGAGGCTTGTGACTGTCCCATTGACTGCCAAGTAATTAAAACTGTCAAGCTGGTGAACTCTAACCTGCGAATTCACATCACGTTACACTGTGTGACCAACAGCAGATCGATACGTCACAGCATGACCTCGTAGCTGAATAAAAAGAACAAAAACTTAAAACTGCAGCACCTTCGGGAAACTATAGTAGATTGTACGTTTTTACATTTTAGATGTATTATTATTTGTGATGTGTTGAATTTAACTTTTTAAAAAAACATTGCAGAGCATGATGTCATAGTCTAGTGTGACCGCGGCTTTAGCAGGTCACAACGCATGCGTTGTGCTTGGTCAGAGGCGTATTTCGTCTGTATGCATGCATCGCGGTTTGCTCGTGAACTCAAGAACACGCTTGCAGGAAGTGACATAGAGGATAAGAAAGTCGATATTTTGCTTTCTTTGCACACAAAAAGTGTTCTTGTCGCTTCATAAAATTCAGATTGATCCACTGATTGCAGATGGACTATTCTGACGATGTCTTTCATACTTTTCTGGGCCTTTGACAGTGTTAATTACTTGGCAGTCAATGAGACATTCACAAGCCTCCCTGTTTTCCCTGTTGGCCCATTTTGGCAGCACAGGTCACATTTATTATTAGGCAGAGGCTATTTGCACTAGATGCAAAAAGCAATTAGATGCTATTTGCCCTAAGTAAAAATAGCTTATTTTCTTAGCGATAGATGCTATTTACACTAAGTGCAAACATCTAGATTCTATTTACACTGTTAAAATAGCAGGATTTCCTGCTATTTATTGCAAATAATGGCAATTATCTGCACCTCAGTATTGTAGTACATTATAAAACAGTATGCAATAACGTATTGAGTGTAAATTATAATTTTAATTCAAATTATTAAATGGATGCCACCATATTGGGACAATATAAGCCCTCCCTACACCTACCCTAACCCTACCCGATACTTTATTTTCAACTTTTCGGGTATATCCTTCATTTTCATTGAAAATAAATGCCTTTCCAATGTGATATGAGATGTAAAAAGGCGAAAAAAAAAGTTCTGCAAAAGGCAGATTCAAGCTCAGGTCGACCGCATGAAAAATGACTAGGGCACACGTTTTCCCATCTACACCACTGGAACTGTTGTTAAGCTATCATCTTTTGTAGTGTTGACTAGCCCAGTCACACGCTGGTGGGCGGAGTTAGTCTACATGGCCTCTGCCAACAAGGCGGGCTGTTAAATCCTTATGTGATCGCACCTAGACTCAAAAAACATGATAATCTGGTCTTTATGCGGACCTGGATTTTAAAGACATTTTCACTCTGTTATCGATAGACCAAACAAATGAAAGGAAATCTGTGCTATGTTATGCACAGATTTAGAAGATGCCTTTGTAATGCATTTTGAATCATTATTCAAATTGGATTCTGTTTTTGGAAAGTGGTGTGGGACTGCAGCACTATCAAAGCCAAGGGCAACAAAGGATTATTTTAAGCTTCAGTCATACATCATTTCTAAATAATTTCTAGACAAGCCTCAAAGTGGCCAGGCTGATCCCAACTATTTATATAGAGCTTGAAAGGCATATTTATAAGTTAATAGAGTACTTTCTTTCCATACATATTTTTATACAAATATTTGGTTCTTTTTATGCCCATTTATTAGCTGTTTTTTTTCTTTCCCATGTCCTTCTATTGGTGTAGATGGCCTATTGGCCTTTGCAGCCTCTTTGTTCTTATCTGCTCGAGCACTGAGCATCTCCATGGTTATGAGGCTGTGATAGGTCAAAAAAGAGGCAACAATGTGATTATCATTTGGTTATCTCATTCCCTATTGAATGCATTGTTAGCGACAAAGCCTTTCCATGGCAACGACTGGCTGTGAGTGGCAGCGAGTTTGCTGATATCTGAGTAGAAAGCAGAGCTGGAGGGCTGGTGCTGATGTCTTGTCCAGTGACCTGGAGTTGTGTTGAGGGTCTGCAGTGAAACAGCTCACACTTCCACTGTCTGTATTACGACCATTGAGCTGAAACTTTAAATAATGCATGTGTGGTTTCCATTTTACTGTATTTATCTTGCAAGAAGCATCACACAGACAAGATTCAGTGCTAATTATTTTGTTTAGTATATCAGTGCCATCACTGGCTACAAAGTAATATGCATATCTGTCTGCTGTGACACAAGCATCACTGTACCACAAAATGTCAACCGAAATACAGTTATATCTGAGAAATGAAGCAAGAAAAGCATGCAGCTGAAAATGTGATGTTAATATTTGCATAACTTATTCATTACTGCACCTCGGCAACTTTCATTTGTGCTGCTAATGAACCGAGCAGAATAAAGACCAAAGTCATTCTGTTATAGTGCTGAGATTATTATTATTTGCAAATATTTCCATGATTTAAATTTTCAAATATAGAACCGAAGCTGTAAAAAGTCATCATGGATGACCACCAATAGACTCTTAAGTGCATTAGAGCAAAATATTTCTTATAAAGCTAAAAGTTAATTACAGTCATTTGCTTCCTGCATGTCTGAATGAATCGAAATGGCTGTTTGATATATTTATTTATTTTTACATGCATGCATCTTTCTTCTGTATAAAGAATTCAAATTGTCAATTCAATCTTTTTGTTTGTCAAACTACCAGTTTGCATGTGTGTTGTGTAAAGATTCAACGTGTAAATCTCTGAGCAGTGCTCATTAAAAGGTGACATCTAATTGGCACTGAGCTATTGATAGTCAACACCTGACAGGTTAATTTATTATTAGAGTCTCATGTCTACAGTGAACACAAACACGTTACCATGCCCAGCATGGTACAGTTCCATTTCACACCGCACGCACACATTCACATGTAAACATTTATTCTACAAGACATGACTGCCAGGTTAGATGAACAACAAAAAGGAAGATAAGCGGTACAGTGCTGGGGGTAATGAGACAGTTCAAATGTAAAGAGTGGGAGGAGAAAAAGAGAGAGCTTAGTGAATGATGTACTGATGGATGGATGATGGAGGTTGGAAAGGGATAGATACATAGATTTATAAATAAATGTATGCATGGATAGAAGAAAAATGGGATGGATGGACTTATACAGATAGATGTAAAGCTACATAGATGTATGGATGGATAGAAAGAGATTTGGATGGATGGGGTGATAGAGGGATAGATGAGACATTTACATATATAAATAGACGTAGGGGTGGGGATATACCAGTAGATAGGATTAACCGGTAGAAATTTGTCAATCGAGATTTTGGCTTATCATCTCTATTGTGGTTACACGCTCGCATGCTGTGCTATGTGGTCACAAAAAAAACGTATTGTTTGCATGTGTTTTTAAGCATTGTGGTTTAAAAACAAGTGATCTGAAGTTGTTGAAGCGTAATCAGCAGCGAAAGGGAACTCATTTCACTATATGCATGCACCGTCTGAGAGGTGCGTGCACATGAAGACGTGTTCATAGAGCACGGAGTATTATTTTTGCCGCTTTATAGGCCTTGAACAGTTAAACATACACACTTGTATGTCAAAATGCCCATCTCTGCAAGTATACCCTTAAATGCTATAATTTAGGTCTTAAGTGAAAGCAAACAGCTGTGAAAGAAAACGTACAGTATATTGGATCCAGGCAGCTCTTAAAATGACAGCAGTCATTCATGTTATTCAAACAACAAAAGAGAGAAAATCTCTCACTGCTCTTGAACTAATCACTTTTGTAACTTTAATAAGAAGAAATATATTTACACAATTTACACAGTGAAGAATATGCAGAGTTTTTATACATTTGATTACTTTATACAATGTATGTAGCATGTCTTATTTATTTGTTTTAATGTAGTTTTTTTTGTCCTGTTGCTTGTAATTACTTTCTTATTCTTATTTAAGAATACAAGCTGACTGTTTACTTGTCTTCAGTATGCTTATTATCATTTTTTTTTTTATTTAGGCTTGTATTCGTTTTTTTGTGATATTGACACTGGTGATAAGAATTATGAAATTTCTATGGTATCAAAAATTTTGCTATCATTAAAGACCTTATTTAAAGGAGAAGTCCACTTCCAGAACAAAAATTGAAAGATAATGTACTCACCCCTTGTCATCCAAGATGTTCATGCCTTTCTTTCTTCAGTCGTAAAGAAATTCAGGATTTTTCTCCATATAGTGGACTTCTATGATGCCCCAAGTTTGAACTTCCAAAATGCAGTTTAAATGCGGCTTCAAACGATCCCAAATGCGGTTGTAAACGATCCCAGCCGAGGAAGAAGGGTCTTATGTAGCGAAACGATCGGTTATTTTCATAAAAATAATACAATTTATATACTTTCTAATGTCAAACGCTCGTCTTGTCTTACTCTGAACTGTTTTTGTTCCGGTTCATGACAGTTAGGGTATGTCGAAAAAATTCCCATCTCATGTTCTCCCTCAACTACAAAATCGTCCTATATCACCATTTTAATATATAGCCGCATTTAAACTGCATTTTGGAAGTTCAAAATCGGGGCACCATATCAGTCCATTATATGGGGAAAAAATCCCAAAATGTCTCCCTCAAAAAACATAATTTCTTTACAGCTGAAGGAAGAAAGACATGAACATCTTGGATGACAAGGGGATGACAAAATAACTACAGTTAAAGTCAAAATGAAGATCTATCTTTTCACATCTATCTTTTGTACTTATTGTAAAAAGATAGATCTCAAAAACATACAGTCATTGTTGGAAAGGGTTTAAATGAACAAAAATGCTAAAAAAACAAAGAATCTGTGGGACCATAAATTTTTCTGAAGGACAGCGGGCAGTTGAACTGTTCAGGACAAACAAGGAACTCATTAACAACTATCACTAAACAAAAAAAACAAATCACAGCTGTGGATAATTCAGGTAACAACACCAGTATTAACAATCAAGTGTATGTAAACTTTAGGGTCGTTTTTATAAATTCAACTATTATTTTCTCTTGTGGACTATATGTAATCATCTTTTATGGTAAATATTTTATTTGGGTCAGTACTAAATAAAAAACAACACGTTTTGTATGATCCCTCTTATTTTGGTAAAAAAAAAAATTAACATTTTGGAAATTCTTCAAGGTGTTTGTAAACTTTTGACTTCAACTGTATATTGTCATATATATTGTTACCATAAATAAAATTTTTAGCATGATATATAATGGATGGATGGATAGATATATGGCTAAAGGGATGGATAGACGAATATGTGGACATATAGTGGATGGATGGAAAGATAAAAGGACTGACTTCTCAAAGTAAGTTTGTGTGTTAATGTCTTTGTCTAAATGTTTTCCTAATCTTGCCAATTTTATCAATCACATTTTCTTTGGGCCTCAAGCAAGTGGAGAGTGTGTATGTGTGTCGCCTGTCACATTAAATAAGCTCCCAGATTCGTCTTGGTAGTTGCAGACGCAGGTGCAGAAGAAAGAGGAAACACCTGAGGAACTTTCACTAAACCCCTGACTCACACTTCAGTCTCTCTCTCTCTCTCTCTCTCCCCCTCTCCCTCTCTCTCAGCACAGCTGGATTGAACAGAATGATCACTGGCTTGAGGAGGACCAGAATCTGCTAGCTCCGCACACAGCCAGAGAGAGCAGAGAGAGGGAGCGAGAGAGAGCGCACGCTCAACTATCAGGTCATCCAGCTCGTAAAATCTGTTGTGCTCTGACAACGAGAACAGAGAGGAGCAAAAGACTTCACTTAACAGACACAACACTCACTGTGCTTTGAGAAATGCACAGATTATGGGAACAACATTTCATCTTCACACCTCACATTTTCCATTTTTCAGGCTTTTCGGTGACAGTAAAAGGGTAGCAGGAAGTGTTTTCAAAGAGGACAGAATGAAGCAAACCTCTGGACTCAATGGCTGGATGAAGGATGCTATGAAGAAAAGAAGGATACCTGACCTCTAACCGAACTTGGGAGGTAACAAACTTTTGTCTTCAAGAATCTGTCAGCTCTAATAAGGGACATTATGAACTTGGATGCCAACATTTCAAAACCTGAGCCTAAAAGTGTCTTCACCTCTTCGAACCTAATGCCCTTTGACCCTAACACCTGGACACCGAGCCCGGATATCATGATGGGTAATGTGGTTCGCAACAGTTCGTTTGGCTGTAACAGAAGTTGGTCTGACACAGAAGCATCTCTCTTTCCCAATCTATCCATCAGCGGCACTTCCAGTGAAAAAACAGAACCGCTGGCGTGGCAAAGATGCAACAGCGAGACGAGTAAAGAGGAGTTAGTTCGGAAAAACTGGGCTGCGCTACTGATTTTGGTTGTGGTCATTATTACGGTTACGGGGAACATTTTAGTAATTATGGCTGTCAATCTGGAACGAAAACTGCAAAATGCCACCAATTACTTTCTCATGTCACTGGCAGTGGCAGATATGCTTCTGGGACTTCTGGTCATGCCTGTCTCCATGGTGACCATTGTGTATGGTGAGTCTGCTTCGATTTTGACAGCAGTCATTGATTATGTGGGCAGCGAATTGTACACAGTGTTGAATGTTGATTCTGAATAACAGTAATGTGTGGTACGCTTGTAGTAATGTCAACGTCAAAAGACATGGTGTGTACATCTGTCAGGTTGCAGTAGTTTCCAACCAGTCCACTGAAACCATATAAAAAGTTATTGCTATATTGAGTTTCCACTGGAAAAAGTTTGAAGCACAGATGCGGCTGATTTTAATAGGGAAAAGATGGAATTTTTCTACCACAGACTTTGGGATTTTCCCACCTCCTACTTAAACATAATGACTGGAACAACGCTCTCAAGTCGGACATGGCTTACATTGATCACCCATGGCGTCATCAGTGATTGACGATCATAGCGCAACATTACATTTATAATGTAACATTACAATGTAAATATGTAGTTTTTTTGCTTTTTGTCTGCTGTTTTTAAACTGAAAGTTAGCATTTCACTTTCATGGCTTTGTTTTTTGTCGTAATTCGCATAAAAACGTGTAACATTTTTCGTTGAGTTGTGGCACCATCTTGTGGTGTATTCTGGTATTCCTCATCCAAACTTCCAACAAAATCAACATGATTGGAGCAGTAAAGATGCGACGTCTAGTAGCTGTGATGATAAATCTATACATCGCGATTTCAATTCGGAGTTTTTCCAAATGCATCACAGTTCTCTCTGGAATCAATTCTGAGCTGAGTTTTTAACAGCAAATTGCACACTAAACTAGTTTTTAACCACACACTCAGTAGCTCACAAAGAAGAGCGAAGAAGTGCGTCGTGTAATTCATGTAATTGCACCTTAGCTCAGAATGATTTCATGATGAGAAATGCATGTAAACACACCACTGTGAACACACTTGTAATTCTCTTCAACCTTTATGAATGATTATTTTAGGTTCTAATGTAAGTAGGGTTGGGCGATAATAACAAAAAATGATATCTCAGTATTTTCTGGAATTTTGTCAATAACGATAGTTAGACAAAATGTGGCTGAGCATGTAATTGTGCTGGTATTTTATTCAATAGTGAAATTTGAAATAAGGGAAAAAAGGAAAATGTAAACCTAAAATCGCCAGTAGGTGGCAGCGAATCACTGCATATGAGAGTCATTGAGTCATTCATTCAACTGATTCATTCAAACGGCTGATTGATTCAGTAACCAAACACCATAGTGTTTTGCTTAGAGATGTATGGTAAAATGTTCTGCTGTGGCTTTGTTTGAAACTATAGAGCAAAAACAGGAACTTGTGCCTAAAATGGTAAGTCACTTAATATTAAGTTCTTGTTTATTGGGCTGTATTATTAAATCATTATCACATTTGCAATCATGCTAATATTTGGAAAAAAAAAACTGTACTCTTTGTGTGATATTAACTATATCTGATGATATAAATAAAAAAGACATTTAAAAGTCAAACTGGGGCATATTTGCCCCCTATTCCCTCTTGAATTCTGAGGGAATTCTTAAATGTATTTTAATAGACTAAATCACACAGTAAAAGCGTGACTTCTAAATGCGCACGCGCAGTAGTCCATCTCAGCATGTGCGTGGACTCTCTGGGTGTGTTTTTGTTTGTTTGTTTTTTTGCAATATACTTGATAATGTCAAATCGCATATAATTTTAACAACAATTCCGATATTCTCGTAGATGATATATCGCACACCACTATGTGTAAGGAATTGGAAGCAAGCAGAGTACAGCTGTTTCTAAAGCATGCAGCGCCACCTGCTGTTAAAGACTAAGCTCAGAATTGATTCCAGAGAGAATCGCGATGCTTTTAGAAAATCTCAGAATCGATGCAGAATTCATTCTTGATTTATTTTCCCAGCCCCAATGTTTAGGGATGTGCGAGACTTGTCGACTAAACGCTACTGTTGCTGTTAGACATCGTTGCAAAGACTAGTTGCTGATGTTATTTATTTATTTTTTTTTAAATGTTTGTTTAGCTTATATATATATATATATATATATATATATATATATATATATATATATAAATATATATTTACAAAGACTACATTCAAATTGTTGCCATGTTAATGTTACGTTTTAAAGATAAAATATTATTTTGAAAAGTGGATATTGCAGTGGGCTCAGAGAAAAGTCCACTTGGAAAACGAGCAATGTGTGGAAGTATTTTGGTTTCGGAGAGCCTAAAACTATATATATATATATATATATATATTTTTTTTTTAAAGCAGCTGTTGTAAGACTGTTTGATTAAAATGGATTATTGTAAATGGATTGTACATATACACACAGTAGTTGAATAGTCGGTTACATAATTTTCATTTAAACGTCTGTGAATCAGTCTTAGCACACATCCCTGGTGATGTCACAACCTTGAGACAGACATGGTTTAACTACATAACTTCAGTGACCCTTTAAATTGATAAGTTAATAAAAACTTCAGAGAAAACAAGTATATTATTACAATATATTATTATTTTAAATTATATAACTATTTCCTGAGGCATATAATGTCTAAACCAATTATATGCCTATTTTATTCTTGAATTTTATTCTATACTTTATTCTTGTTTTGTTTGGTGTATTAACATACACATTGTTTGAAGTGACTTCTGCAGCATACAGTATTTGTGGCATTTCATGGTAAATGTCTAACCTGACACTATTCTGAATGCATTTTATATTTTAATTAACTGATTAGTTGTTTTCACTGTTCTAATATTTAATTTTCACATTTTAGTATATATGGCCATGTTTATTATTTATCATTCCACATTGTGTTCATTTTGTTTTGATTCGTTATCTGTCGTGTTTCATCAGGGAAATGTTAATTTCTGTGTAATTTGTTATTTGTGTACTTAAAGTGGATGTGTTAATTGATCATTAGTGGCCTTGTATACACTGACGAGGTTATTTTCATGCGAATGGTTTTGCTGGATGACATTGTGGATTATTTTAATTGCCCCTATATTTTTTAATGAGTCCAAACATATGAAAAATGCATGGTTTAGCACAAAAGATTTCATATTCGTTCGAGTCTGAAGATGTGTTTACCGTTCAAGAAGGAATAAGAAATGTGTTTCTCTGATGGAGCTTGACAGTGAAATGTCATTGTCACACTATATTTCGGGCTGTTGTCTGTGTGCCGAGGCAGCGGCTTTGAAGAACTCGGAGACAGAGAGGTTAAGATCGCACTAGAGTGTGCATGAGAGAAACATGCCACCCTCTTCACCGTTTCCATCTCTCTCTGTGTCTCTCTTCTGCTCATCTGCCCCCTCTATATTTGCTGTGGGAGGTATTAGTACTATTAGTCAGACTGGGCATGTGAATCAGTGTCATTCCACTGATTCCGGATGGAGTCACATGTTACAGCTGAAACCTTGTTAACATTTCAAGGTGTGTGTGTGAGTGGAATGACCTCTGCTGCTTAATAATCTTTCTGGTAAATGGTCAGACAAATGAACCCATTAAAGATGATGTTGAGGAAGAATTTTTAAAGAAAGTCTAATGCTTTTCCGCTGCGTAAATGCTGGACTGATGCTATTCAAATCCATTGGATGCTGGAGACACTCAGCACTTCACCTGTACTCTTATGAAGCAATTTGTCTTTGTCTCCTGGCTGCCTGTGCTTTTTTGGTTTTGTTGTTCAGAAAAATGACACTATTGTTGTGCTAACATTTTTTTATGCACCTTTATTCTGCCTGTTAATTAGCTTGATTAAGCTCTTTGTCCTTGTGTTTGATGGTTGAGTCACATTCTGTCTGTTCCATTCTCTCTTTCTCTCTCTTTCTGTCTCACATGTATGCGTGTGCATACACAAACAGTGTTTCCTGAGAATGTTGCTATAAAAATTATAGATTCAGTCAGTCTTTCTAAAGCAGGACATTTGGACTATATGTAAGTTGGTTTTATATATATATATATATATTTTAATATATGCCAAATATTATGAGCGGAGCTCATATTTAGAGGAATAATCTTGTTTAACTGCTTAAGCTTTGGCTGTAACTCATGGTAGAGATGCAACAATATTAGAATTATGGCTGATACCAATAAGCCCATAATAATTGTCATATTAATATTATTTATTTATATTTTTTATATTAAATTTATGTCAGTTTTTGAATTGAAGTATTTTCATATAAATAAATATATAATGTTTTATTTAAATAAACTAAAGGGGTCATGAAATTGAACATCAAAATTTTCTTGATATTTACCCATATAAGAAGTTAGGTATGATAAAAATCTTGCTGCAAGTTTATATATATATATATATATATATATATATATTTGGTATGTTTATGTTGCGTTCCGCAGCATTGCAATTGTTTGCGTTGTTTTAATTTCTTCTGCCTCAGGATCTGACTCAGGCTCAAGGATATATGGTTCTATCACAGTATTTGCTATATCGACTATAAAAACACACAACATGCTGTAAAGGAAGTTGTGGAAACGGTGCAATGAAGTTCAATTATAGTGGGTTTTTACCTCCATTCCCCTTCTAGGGAGCTTGCGCTGCGTCCTCTAGCGGACACTATGGGCAATACCATCAGCAAGACCGGTATCTGGAGCATGTGTGAAACAACTCCAAGCGCATGACGTCACTGAGCATTGCACGGAAGTATAAAAGGGCGCCTGACGAATATGTCACCAACTTTTGTTGTCTTCAGAAGCCGTTTGTTTGTCAGTGTGAAGAAAGTGTGTGCCAAAGACACTCAATCTGTGCGTTATGTGTCTTGGTGATGAGCATGTACGTTCGGTGCTCGAGGGCTCTGAATGCGCTCATTGTAAAGTTCTCTATGGGAAAGCTCCATTTGCATTCTTGAGGGATGAGGGACAAGCATCTGCTTCTCACGGTTCGGGTCCCGTCGCTGCCGAGGCACGACTAAGACTCGGATCATAGGGTTCTCTGCCCTCCTGGCCGATCATGATCACCCTTCTTCCAGGAGCCTCCCCTTTCTTCCTGACCTCCACACAGAGTAGTGAGATCGTGAGATAGACCATACTCGGCTCAGCTGTATCTAAGCAAATTACGGTAATGTTGTGGGTGTGGCTCAGCAAGGATATGTGAAGATATCTGTCCCAGGGTGAGTTGCCTTCTTTAAAGACTCCTGCTCTGCCATTCAGACCAAGTCGGACTACCTTGCATCTGAATGGCAGGGTGTATATGACACCAAGTCAAGCTGGTGGAACCTTGCACAAAGTGGTTGTGTTACAAGCTAACCAAACTGACTTTCTCAGAGATCTAGATGAGGGTTTGACGAGACAATAGTTTGTCCCCTGAAGCAGTCGAGGAACTGCATCGCACCACAGACTTGGCTCTTCACGCCACTAAACAGACTGCTGCTGCACCTGGCCATGTGATGGCAGCAATGGTGGCTACGAAGAGGCTATGTTCAAGACCGATTTGCCAATAAAATAATTTAAAAGCATTTGAAGAGGGTTTTTGTAGAGCCCTTGTTATTCTTAATTATGACATTATTTTTTTTTTTCCAACAGACATATATATCGGTTCAAAATATCAGTTATTAGTCTACTTGATCTATAATAATCGCTATCAGCCCTAAAAAACACACATCGGTCAATTCATAGTCTGCTGCCTTTCGGAAGTTCATTCCTCGCTGTGCTGTTAATTTTCATTTTACATATCAAAACATATCGTTACAAAAAACCGGTTATCTGTCTATTTGATCTGTAAGGAAGTTTCTATGCTTTCCCAAGTTGTCTTCTAAAACCTCTGAGAGAGTCCATCTCATTCTGAGGGTCGTAGAAAGGATAAGTAGAGTCAGGCAAAATGGCGGCCGAGTGCCAAGAGGAAGAGAGTGGATCTCTGGAATGTGTTGGATAAGAAGAAATTCTCAATGAGAATGTTCTATTCGCATTTGTCCCTCTTCTTGAGGGATGAAGGACAAGCGTCTGTGTCTTGCAGTTTGGATCCCAAGGCACAGCGAAGACTCAGAAAGTTATGGACCTTTCAAAAGCTCCCACATCTAGCTCGAGTGCTTGGCAGGATCCAGACACACTTTTTCTTGGGTTATCGGGCAGATTTTGGGGGGCTCATCTAGTACAAGAGTGGGCAAGTGGTTGGCAATGGTGTGAGCACTGAATCTTCCCAACCTAACTTCAGGCCTGCATACAAGGTTCTTCCAGGCTCTGCAGTACTTTTGTTGAGGTGGTGGTCGAGAAGTTCAGAGAGATGAAGGCGCAGTTTGCTGTAGGGGCTTGGCCAATTATTGGTGTCAACACTAAGCATTTTTATGGTTATTGGTATTGGCGATTCTCAAAACCGATTTGCCAGTAAAATAATATAAAAGCATTTAAAGAAATTTTTTGTCAGAGCCCTGTTTTTCTTAATTTTGACATTCATTTTCATTTTTACATCAGACATAAATATTGGTTCAAAATATAGGTTATTGGTCTACTTGATCTGTAATAATTGGTATCGGCATCAGCCCTGAAAGACATATCGGTCAACCCCTAGTCTGGCTGTCTTCAGGAAATTCATTTTTTTGCCGTCCCAAGTCGCCCTCTAAAACCTCTGAGAGAGTCCATCTCAATCTGAGGATCACAGACAGGATCAGAAGAGTAGTGGCCACTCGTGCCCACTCCTCCCTCTAGGAGTCAGGCAAAGTGGTGGGCGAGTGCTAAGAGGAAGAGAGATCTCAGGAACGTGCTGGATGAGAAGAAATTCTCTTCTCAAAGGATGAAGGGCAAGCACTTGCATCTTGTGGTTTGGGTCCTGTTGCTGCCAAGGCACAGTGAAGACTCAAAAGGGTATGAACCTTTTGAAAAGTCCCGCTGCCTGCTTAAGTGCTCGACGGAATCCAGACACTCTTTCTCTCGGGTTATCGGATCCTGCGAATATCGCTTTTTTTGGGCTTATCTAGTGAGAGTGAGAACGTGGATGTAATTGGAGATGGTGTGAGCACTGAATCTTCCCAACCTAACTACAGCCCTGCATACAAGGCTTTTCCAGGCTCTGCGGTACTTCTGTTGAGATGGTGATTGAGAAGTTCAGGGATATGAAGGTGCAGTCTGCTGTAGGGTTGGACTGGCCAATTTAAGCATTTTTATGGTTATCGTTTCAGCCATTTTCAAAACTGCCCTTGTTATTCTTAATTTTGACATTAACTTTCATTTTTACACCAAACACAAACACGAATATATATCTATATATATATATATATATATATATATATATATATCGGTTCAAATATTGGTTATCTGTCTGTCTGTCTGTCTGTCTGATCTGCCTTCAGGAAGTTCATTCCCCATCATCCCAAGTCTTCCTCTAAAACATCTTAGGGGGTACTTCTTGATCTGAGGATCTGACAGAATCAGAAGAGTTGCATGGCCACTTGCACCCTTCATTCCTCCTTTGATAATATGAGGAATAATATGAACAGGTGAACACTTGAATTCCATGAGTTGTGCTACAGACATGAATGATAGCTTTGAATCATGTGGCTCAGAGTTGTGCAATCTGAGTTAGAAGCTTTGACTGGCATAAAATAAAGTGAATTAAAAAAAAGAAAGAAAATCATAAGCAATCACTTAGCAACCACCCAAAACTCAGAACACCTTAGCACCTGCATAACAATGCCCTGCCAACCTGCCAACTGGCACAGCAGCTAGCGAGTTTTGCATGGGAAACCACTACTTACATTTTCTTCAGAAAATGTAAAAATTGTTTTGTTTGGAATAAGCTGATTGATCAGATGATAATTAGTGTCTTTGAATTGATAATGGGTCGATTCAGCAGCCAGCTGCTCTGTACTGTGCCAGCAATGGCCACATGCAGTCACAGAGGAAAGAAGCTAATCACTATAATACTGTGGGCTGATCAAGATGACAGAACAGTGTGTTTTAACACAGATATTCTGATAAAGAACATTGTATGTAAAGAAACTTTGTGTACACACAATCAGAGAGACTTGTGGTGGGTAGTGCACATGCTCTGACACTGTTGCACAGTTGGGAGCGATGAGTTTTTGTCCTTTTATATCTATTATGCATCCACCCACTTCAGTTTCCTGTCAATCCTTTATTTATACTATACACTAAAGTGAAAAAAGACATAAAAATAATTGAAAAAGGGTTATAACAGTAAGGGGGAATTAATTAAGAACGAATTGCAACTGCTGATAGTGCTGTTTATTTAAGCAAATATGGAAATCAAGCATAAACGCACCCACAAAATTAGTCTTGAATGCAATTTACACACCACGTTTCCACATCTTGATGACTGTAAAGCATCTCTCCACCACTACAATCCAGCTGTCTGAATTGTCTCTTTAAAACGCAACAGGTCTAGATGTGTGATTGGCTGTTATCATTTGATCATCATCTGGTGATTATTAGAAAATGTATACGAACATCTAAGCCACCTTCACATTATCATTAGAGGGAATGTCTTCATAAAGACATTTCTGAGAACCAGTGATGAGGATCAGCGAAACGTCACTGAAACTTCCGCTGAATCACTTGTAAACAGACAGATTCCACTCATCTTAGAGGAGAGCAGAGAGGCTGAAGTGCTTTTGGACAAGCGGAATTGACAGAGAGAGCGAAAAACTGACATATTAGACCGAGATCTTAAAAAAAATCCACAAGAGAGGGATCACATCTGAAGCAGCAGGGGTGATAAAATCAGAGAGGAACTCCCATTGAGTTTCAGCAATGACGTACCAGAGTGGTGACGAAGCGCGCAGTGAGTAATCCAATGGTAATCAGAGGCGTTTTATAAATAGCAGCGCGTGGTTCTAACCCATTATCCAAACAGGTAAGAATAGCCGTGTGTGTGTGTGTCCATTATCTCACAGGAGGCAAGGGAGCCAGTGCCACCTAACAAAAGAAAAAAGCTGAATTGATTAATTTGCCTAAAAGAAGATGACTATTAATATCCAAACAACCGTTAGTAGTTATATTATATTTAGTGATCATGATTAATCGCAATTAATTCCAAATAACATATAAGGTTTTTAAATATTGCAAATAATTTCATATTCAATCTTCAAATTAAAGGGGTCCTATTATGCTCTTTAACAGAGTCTTGATTTTGTTTTGGGGGTGAGCTAAAACATGCTTTCATGCTTGGTGGTTCAAAAAATGCATTATTTTTAGCATAATTTTCATTATTACAATACATTTCTCCCAGCCTGGCACAAATGACTCAATTAGTTCCGGGTTCCGCCTTCCAAAAAACAAAATGTGTTGTGATTGGTTAGCTGTCCCACTGCGTTGCGATTGGCAAACAGCTTAGACTGTGTTCAGTACTGCCACGCCCCTTGTCAAAGAAGCAAGTTCCGTGTACAACTGTTTAAACTGATTAAAGCGATTAGGCCTTTATTAATTCATTTAATGATATTGTAATGGACCGCGTTGTGACATCATAGCATGCGGAAAACAAACGCTGTAGTCCAAAGGAGCCGTTCGTTGTAGTTCTTGAAAAGGGATTTTTTTAAAAACGAAATATCTCCCTTTGGAGTGGACTTTGAGATTTCTTTTTTATGCCCAAAGATACACACCACACACTGACTAAAGTTCAAAAAGTGAAAAAGCATGATAGCACCCCTTTAATGTAGAAACAACATAAAGACAGTATATTTTTAATGTTTGTTTAATGGCATCTTGTTTTCACTGAAGGTGAGTATCACTGATACCAATATTACTAATGTCTCTAGGAAATTATTTTTTTCCCTAATATTTAGGCATTGAGCCATTCAACATTACAGTACAATTGACAGCTGTCAGTTTTAACATTTATTAGACTTTAAAAAATAAAAACTTAAATGAACTTAAAACAATCTTCACATAAACTCATTAATTACCTCTGCCCTTCAGCAAGTACGAAAATATACAGAAATTGAATAAAGTTATCAAACACCAAATACTAAATTAAAAATAGATGAATCCTTAAAAGCTACAAAAGTTGATTGATTTCCAATTTTTCCTTTTGTTCTTTGACTAACAGACTTTACAGCAGTTGGATTATTAAGATATTTGGCTGCTAATACTTTAAGAGCTGCCGCTGTTGGACGTGACGCAGATCTGACACACATGCTTGTAGTTTCATTTGTGCTTTAATATGAAATGATACAGGCTACAGTGCGTGGTGCCACCTTTGTGACCCTGGATCACAAAACCAGTCATAAGGGTCAATTTTTCAAAATTGAGAGATATACATCATCTGAAAGCTGAATAAATAAGCTTTCCACTGATGTATGGTTTGTTAGGATAGGACAATATTTGGTCGAGATACAACTATTTGAAAACCTGGAATCTGAGGGTGTAAACAAATCAAAATATTGAGAAAATTGCCTTTAAAGTTGTCCAAATAAAGTTCTTATAATGTATATTACTATGCAAAAATTAAGTTTTCATATATTTACAGTAAGAATTTTACAAAATATCTTCATGGAACATGATCTTTACGTAATTTCCTAATGATTTTTGCCATAAAAAGAAAAGTCAATCATTTTGACCCATACAATGTATTTTTGGCTATTGCTACAAATATACCCCAGCGACTTAAGACTGTTTTTGTGGTCCAGGGTCACATTTGTGTGTGCAATTGAAACGCGATATGTCCACCCTGTTGGCATAAAATATGACAGAAGTGATTAGAATACAGTATTTTCAAAATATGTACGTTTAAATATACTAAATTCTCTTCAGCAACCAGACTGACTACTTAGCTAGTTACAGTTTGTTGTAAGTTAATATGTTAAAAACTAAAATAATTATCTAAAAAAATGTGTGGGAGCTCAGCTAAGATGTTTTTATAGTACTTGATTGTCTACTATTTATGACATGACATAAAGCGAATGGGAAATTAAGACCAAAAATTTTTAGTATTGTGAGGCCTGAAAGGCACTCTGGTGATACTGACCCAGGTAAATTCGTTTTTACCAACATATGGCCTGACAACATCTCATCTGTCTGGAGTTCACCATTGTTGTACTAGAGCTCCTCGTGACCTGTACCGTTTCCACGCTCATTAGCGCTTGCCGTTGAGGCAAAATGGAGTGTGCGTTTTAAAATTCCCGTTTGAAGTGGTCGTATAGACATTCTGCGTCTAAATAAATGCAATTCCTGTCGAGAAAAAAGAGACCGAAGCAGCAGTTGTGAGTAGGTGATGTGACTTGGTTCTAATGAATTTGATTGAAGCAAATAAAGCAATAAGTCATGAGAGGCAATGTGTCACTATACCATGGTTAATGATAATTAATAGCGATAAAGACGCCAGTGTTTAATTAACAGCTACATTTATTACATAATATAATTTATCACTCTGACTGTAGGCTGTTTGCAGTTACCAAGCAACTTCTCACATTAATATAGAATGTACTGTATTAATTTGCCTTCACTCTGTCTGATTTTAAGGTATCGTCTTAAATTCTGGTATATTTTTGGTCTTCATCGATCCTGTTTTCTATAGATCCAGATGGAGTGACGGTTAGGGAAGCCAAAATAAATGGGATCAGAATACACACAGACACTAATTTCCCCCTGATTCTCTAAACCTCTCAATCTCCCAAACGGCTCCACAGCAGAGCTCTGGCATAATCCCCTGCCACGTCATGTCACCATGACGATAGAGTGTTCCAGAACAACACTCAAAGCTCAATAGCTGCCGTTAATGCAGCACTGATGGTTCTCTGGCACAGGTGGTCTCTAGGTTGCTACGGCGCTCGCTGACTAAAAAGAGTGGAGTGACTTAATGAGCAGCATGAAGGGCTAATGACGAGCATCTGCGTAGACACTGAAATATATCTTTCATTTCATTCTCATTAAGGTCGTGGCCACTTTAAGCACTTGACACCTGTGCCACATCAGTAATGGCTGCTTAACTATTCTCTATTGATCATACACCTGTGTTATAGATCTGGGGTGGGTTGTAGTATCTTGTGGATGGTTATTGATAGACATCACTTTCCTAAATGTGAACTGCTACATTTCTGCGTCTGCTGTTACAGTGTAAAACCCTGTGTCTTATTCACTAATCACCCGCAGTTCAGTTTAATCAGGCGCTTACAGTGCTGGAAAAGCACATTCGAATTGTATTCAAATTCAAATGTGTATTCAAATGAAGTCATTGCCATTCTTTTCAGCACAGACATGCCTTTCTGTGTAAATTAGAATTACAGATTGTGCTTTATTAAAAATAACTCAGCGCTATTTGCCTGCCGCATTCAGTGTTGCCAAAGAAAATTTTTTTCTGTTGATCATAGGAGCAGTTATTCATCAAACTAAGATCAAATAATGACATTAGAAATATACAGTGGCATGTGAAAGTTTGGGAACCCCTTGCAGAATCTGTGAAAATGTAATTAGTTTTAACAAAATAAGAGAGATCATACAAAATGCATGTTATTGTTTATTTAGTACTGTCCTGAGTAAGATATTTACATAAAATGTCTACATATAGTCCACAAGACAAATAATAGCTGAAATTATTAAAATAACCCCCTTTAAAAGTTTAGGGACCCTTTGGTTCTTAATACTGTGTGTGGCTACCTGGATGATCTATGACTTTTTTGTTTTGTGTTGGTTGTTCATGAGTCCCTTGTTTGTTCTGAACAGTTAAACTGTGCACTGTTCTTCAGAAAAATCCTCCAGGTCCTGCAGATTCTTTAGTTTTCTAGCATCTTTTGCATATTTGATCCCTTTCCATTAGTGACTGTATGACTTTGAGATCCATCTTTTCACACTGAGGACAACTGAGGGACCCAAACACAACTATTAAAAATGGTTCAAACATTCACTGATGCTCCAGAAGGAAACATGATGCATTAAGAGCCGGGGCGTGAAAACATTTGAACAGGATGAATACAGGGACGGCGTTTCCGTATGGCAGAGTATGACAGTCGCCATACCCTAGCCCAGTCAGGTGTGCCGTGGAATATTATCCAAACTTCATATCTCTATTACATTTCGTTATTATTGTTTTAAATTAGTGCTATTGGTCATCCTTATGTCTGTTTGAGGGTTTTACAAATATTTAACCAATGAAAAGCATTCAAAAGAACCTGTCACTAAACCCCGTAATGCCACTGGATCCTCAAACTGTCAGTGAAACCTTGTAAGTTCACCCCACTTTCATTCAGAATGAGGAATCGCACAGCGTGCACAGCCTGGAGACAGCTCCGCTTGTTCGCAATGCAAGAGTAAATAAATAGTGTTTGAGTAAAGAAGGCCCCATACGTATTCAAACATCAGCTATGTATGTAGAGGATAATGTTTTTTGTGTGTTTAAAGAGCGGAGGAGAGTCTTAGCGTTTGCCATCTATTTGTAGCCAGTATTACTTTTGTGCATTTCAAATATCCTGTGCTGTACAGGCTGTGCATATAGCGCTTCATCGTTTATATCATAAAACGATTTTGGCCAAGTGTATGAAATGACAAAAAAACTAAGCGCCCATACAGCCACAATAAAAGTTATAACCTGTAAGTTGATGAAAGCATAGCCTATAAGTTTTTACCCCCCGGCTCTTAATGCATTATATTTCCTTCTGGAGCACTTTACTACCTTTTTGGGCCTTGAATGTGGTAGTTGGTTGTTGCTGTCTATGCAGGGTCATAAAGTTCTCGGATTTCATCAAAAAGATCGATTTGTGTTCCGAAGATGAACAAAGGTCTTTCGGAACCTTTGGGTTTGGAACGATATGAGGGTGAATAATTAAAGGAGAACCTTTTGACGTGATTCTGTAGTACGTAGCGTCGTGGACGCGCATCCCAGAGCTAGTGCTACACAAAATTTTGTGCTTTAAAAATATACAAATTTTAATTAAAAAAAAAAATGACCGATCGTTTAGCTAGATAAGACTCTTCTTTCTTGGCTGGGATCGTTTAGAGATCTTTGAAGCTGCATTTAAACTGCATTTTGGAAGTTCAAATTCGGGGGCACCATTGAAGTCCATTATATGAAGAAAAATCCTGAAATGCTTTCCTTAAAAACCATAATTTCTTTACGACTGAAGACAGAAAAACATGAATGTCTTGGATGACAAGGGGGTGAGTAAATTATTTGTAAATTGTTGTTCTGGAAGTGGACTTCTCCTTTAATGACAGAATTTTCATTTATGAGTGAACTATCCCTTTAAGTAAATAATAGTGTCACTAAAGCAATGCAAACAGCTTGTGCAAATAAATAATGCTACCAAATGTGCGCAATTCATTCATCCATAAATGATTTAAGGAAATAATAATAACAACCTAGACTGATTGGAAAAATGTGCCTCTACCTACATTTTTATAAAAACTCCAAAAACATACATACACTAGTGACAGTAATACAACAACTTTTATTCCTTTTCACACAAATTATGATTACAGGGGCAGATATTGATTAATAAAGACATATTTTCATGAGATTTCTTGCACAATACTATGTTGTGACCTCAAAATAGTTTTACCTAATACATTTTCATGTTTGCATCACATAACCAGCTCCATATGTATGGCTTTTTGGACATGGTAAACTTGCTCAGGAGCTCACCTGGTACAGCACTGCACTTGTGATGCAAAGCAATCAGGTACAAGACCTATGAAACATGCTTCTTGATGAAAGAGCTCAAAGATGTGTATAAGCAAGATAAAAAAGCATCTCACGTTTACTTCTTAAACACTCGGTTAGGTGTGATGTGGGGTTTTCAAATGCAATAAAGTATTATTAGCACCACTCACTGGACAGTTAATTTCTGAACTGCTGTGATATGTACACAATAACCTAAAAGCAAGAACAAAGTAAAAACATTGCCAGATTCACATCCATCTGTTTTGGATAAAAATGAACACGCTTTTAGGGACTCTTACCAGACATTTCCCTTGGAAAGTGTCATAAAACGCACAAGATGCAACGTAATTTTGCAGAAATGTTGCCACAGGCACTTTTTTTTCACTGAGCCTAGGTTAAATAATAAATATTTCAAAAAGTAATATATAAGTACTACATATTAAAAAAATAAAATTTCATCTTGTTTACCATTTTGTGTCTTGTATCCCATCGTGACACCATGTTTTGCTTCAGAAGACATAATATAGTCTTATATTTATATGGACTATTTTTTGTTTTAACTGATTTTTTGTGTTATGGGGGAGTTTGTTATCCCCTGGTCATTGTATGCTTAAGGCATCAACATTATTAAAAACAAACTTCCAGTCATAAGGGTTTGGAACAATTTCCATTTTTTTGTGAACTCATCATTTTGAGTTGTTTGTGGGACAAACAAGAGGTGAAGAGTGAAGTGGTGAGAAAGGTGTGGGAGGAAGGGGCGATTAATTAGTCTGATGGATTCAGGGCTGCTTAACGAGGCAGAGGATGAGTTCAGGAAGGGTCAGGGAAAAGGGGGTGAGCCAGCGGTATTGTAATTATCCTTCCACCGACACAAATGCACACGCAGACACACTCCTCATGACATTACAGCGAGATTCCTTCCTGCTTTAGGCAAATATTATAGACTTTTTTCTTTTTCGACATGGTGACACACAGTGACGCGTGTAATTGTGCCCTCAGTGGTCATTTTACTGGCAACCGGCTCAAATCAGTGCTTACATGAAATGCATTTCAAAATGTTCTGGCACTCCAGAGTCAAATCTTTGCGAAGATTTCTCATTCAGCTTGCTAAAATCTTGGTCTTGTGGTCAAAAGGCAAAGCTTTTAAGGCGGTGATGTGCGCCTATGGGTGTGTTTTCATGTTGTCAGAGAGCCTGTATGGTTAAATTCATCGTAATTGCATAAACAGCACCGCAAATGGGGACATTCTATTGACTGCTTTGTGGTTTGGGTTCCCATTAACTTCGATTGTATTTTTTTGTCAGTGGGAAAAAAAAGTTAGTTATTAACATTCTTCAAAATATCTTCTTTTGTGATCCACAGAATAAAGAAATACAGGTTTGAATGGCTATGCCTTTAATTTACTGTATTTAAATACCACTTTAACGAATCAGGACATCCCCAAATAGAGGTTTTGTCATATTTAGCTCTGTTCTGGATGCATATTTGTCTCCAAAATGCGATACACACACTCATAACACACTTACGGCTTTTTAAGGTGTCCTTCAACCAAATCAGGCTATTATCCTGCTTGGCCAGATAACATTTGGCTTTCCTCTTAGGCACAGGCACAAACACTCTACGGATTTGAGGGAATTTGTCAGGTTTTTGTTGGGTCTGAGTATTGAACGAGGGGTGATTACGCTTTCGGTAATTAGGGTGTCCCCTGAGCCTGTACCGATGAGCAACTCCAATTAGACAAACTGTCTGAAGCGTTTTAAATGGAGTCTCTGTCCTTCATTGTTTCTCTTTCCCTTTCAGACACGAGCACAAACACACGCGTGTATCTCTCAGACGGAACACGCGCACACATTCACAGCCATTTTGTATTAATGGATTATTAATTAGCCTGTGGTTTTGATGCGGCGTCTCTTGTTTGAGCTTTATTGAATAAAGCCACAGCTGGCAGAACCCTCAGAGCGCAGAAATGGATGACGTACTTCATCTCTCACAGTCTATTCATAAGCACCTCTTCTGCCTGCCAGTGATTGACCTTTTATTCTTTTACTTCTGTATTTTCCTGTTTGTGCTTCTTTCATCAAGACTTTGATTTTTATTTGTGCCATGATGCATACCGCTACATCAAACAGTCCCCCTATCTTAATATTCTTCATAAAAGACCTTCATCTCTTCATATCATAAGCCCTGATCCTCTCTCTCTCTCTCTGTCTTTCAACCCATGCTGTAGGCACTTTCCACAAAATGGGGTTAAAAATAGGCCTGATAAGCTTTTTCTCAATAAATAGCCACCTAAATGAGGTGCTTAACCTTCTGAATATGTTGATCAACGGGTTAAGACCAACCTATATATTATATAAGGTTTTTATTCTGTGTTGATTGATGTAATATCATGAATCTCATAAATACAATTTAATAATGTCTAAATTAGTGCTGTCAAACGATTAATTGTGATCAATCGCATCCAAAATAAAAGTTTTGTTTACGTAATGTGTGTATATATAAATACACACACATACAGTATATATTTTGAAAATATTCACATTTTGACACACACACACACACACACACACACACACATATATATATATATATATATATATATATATATATATATATAATATTCATATTGTTTGTTTTTTTTCTATATAACATTTTTCTTACATATTTATATGCATGTGTATTTATTTATATATACATAATAAATATACACAGTACACACACATATTTTGTAAACAAAAACTTTTATTTTGGATGCTATTAATTGTTTGACAGCACTAGTCTAAATACATATTTGGTAATAAAAAACACTTAATATAATTACATGTTATATTAATTTCGGAAACAAAAACTTTTATTTTGGATGTGATTAATCATTTGACAGCACTTGTCTAAATACATATTTGACAATAAAAACACTACATTTAATTACATTTTATATTAATTTTCAGAAATAAAAACTTTTATTTTGGATATGATTAATCGCAATTAATCGTTTGACAGCACTAGTCTAAATAGATATTTAGTAATAAAAACACTACATTTAATTACATTTTCTGTTAATTTTCAGAAATAACTTTTATTTTGGATGTGATTAATCATTTGACAGCACTGGTCTAAATACATATTTGGTAATAGAAACACTAAATTTAATTACATTTTATGTTCATTTCGGAAACAGAAACTTTTAGTTTTGATGCGATTAATCATGACAGCACTAGTCTAAATACATATTTGGTAATAGAAACACTAAAATTAATTACGTTTTATATGAATTTAAAATAATTAAATATTAAATCAAATACTTATTTTCGCTTTAAATCTTAAAATTTACATCAAAAACTTCTTATGCTATGTAGCATGTTTGTTTGGATCGCGATTAATGCATTCTGATTCATATATAGGCACAGTCAGGAAAAAACTGTGATAAAGTGTGAAACCGCCAGAATCCTAAGAAAAACCACAAGAGATTTTTTTCTCTGTGTACTGTCACATGGCTAATACCAAATATGTTTATGTTGAGGCTGTGATGATGGCAGTCTGAATCTCATGTTTGTAGTAAAACACATCTATCTTTAGCTAGTGTGTCACCCAGACTTCTTTTTATACCTCAGTTGATAGTGCAGGCGGGAGAGCGTGGGAGCTTTTCAAAGCTAAGATAATGTTATTTTCACACAGTTTATCTCCTATACGGCTGCATGCATTTATCAAACCACAGACTGAATTTTAGCTGAAGCCTGAACTGATATTTTCTTCTGCAGGGAAATTCACAGGATCTGTTTTTGAGTGTTGAAATGAACTGTAAGGAAACCACAGGTTTTCTGTCACTTTGAGAGAACACAGTAAATGCAACACACACAGGGAAGCTAAAGTGATACTGTTGCTCTTCTGTAGTACAATCCAATATCAAACCTGAGTGAATTATGATGAAGAGTAATGTTTCTAAAACTCAGGTGTGTGATCTTTGTTTTGGTGATTGATGGTCTTTGTCATATTTTTGCACACAAGCTCTGTCCCATTCATTCACCCACATATGACCGTTCTTCCGTTCGCTTCCTCTCTCTGCATGCATCCCATTTCCTACAGCTCCTCCTCCTGTTATCCTCTCACCCATTTCTTTCTCTATATTTTTCTACCTCATTTCCTCTTCCCTTGAGAGACTATTTTCTTTGTGGCACTTCATTTGTGTTGGCTCTTTTGGCGTAGCCTTTGTGCTTCATTTCAATCTTTTGTCAGTGACAAAAAAAGAAAATCTAGTGAAAGCACTCCTTTCATAAGAAAGTATTTGACATTACCTGCAAATTGCTGTAAATGTATTATTAATTCAATATGACTTCCCTTCACAGTTTGTGTCTGTGTGTTCTGTACAAAGTGCCAGGAGTGTTAAGACTGAAATTTACAGTTCCACTGATGAGTCTTTGGTGGATGGTCATTTTCTGCCTGACTGATCAGAGCGGAGTGAGCTAACACTATTGCACTCACAAAACTCAACTAACTCATCAACAGTGGCTTCAGTGTGCTTGGATGTATGGATGGATGGATGGATGGCTGGGTAGAAAGACTGATAGATAGAAGGACAGGCTGACATTTTGTCTAAACAGACAGATAGAGAGACAAGCTGAAATAGATGAAAGGACAGACAGATGGACAGACAGTAGATAGATAGATAGATAGATAGATGGATAGATGGATAAATAGATAGATCGTTAGATGGATAAATAGATGGATGGATGAATGGTAGGGCTGGTCGATATGGGCAAAAATATTATCACAATATTTTGTTCCATATTATATGATACTGATATTTATTTATTTGCTGTTAATTGGGAATGAAAAGCTTTGCACATGTTTGTTAGAGCTTAAAAGTAAATGTAAACTTAACTTTGTTTGTTCGCAATTAAATTCCACAGTGCAAGTTACGTTTAATTTAGGGCCCCATAAAATCCATTTTATTTTCCCCTAAATTCTTGTTTTCCATTTTTTTTTTTCTGGAATCTTGTGTTTTATGAATCAATACAAATTTATTTAAAAGTGTCTACTGAAATTATTTAATAAAACCTTAACAGTTTGATAATTCTTTTAAAGTGTACGCTCTAATAAATGCTGGGTTCAGCCCTTTGGGTCATTTTATTGGGTTGTTTTTAATATATTTTACCCAGGTGCTAGGTGGTTTTTCTGTGACTAAGTTGCTGGGACAATTTTCTGCCCAACCGCTGGGTTGAGCCTGTCTCTGACGATACAACCCAGCTTTTTGAGTCCTCTACAGAAGAGACTGGTTCTCAGCGCCACCAATTTGGTGCACTTCTTCTGCGAAATAAAGGTTTGTATACATTTCATTTTATTTATAATGCCTTTACTGTGCTGTAAATTGTATTATTTTACGCAACGCAAAATAAAGATGATGTCAGTTGCATCACTTCACAAGATGGAAACGCCTTTTGCTTTGCATAACATAAACTGATTTTATTCGTTATAATACTGAATTTAATTTAATTCATGTTAAATATGTTCTCTAATCTCAGTAGTTTATTAATGGGCAGGTTATGGAGTCGGTCATGGCATCTTTCAGCTACGGGTGAAATGCGAGGCAGCGGTCTGAGGTTCATACTTCCCCCGGAAAACAGCAGCCCATTACCGGCTTAGATTTTGGTGACACACCGGCACGAGAATTAGCACTATTTCAGTGAAAAGTAATTACAGAGAACAGTTAAATACACTTAAAATGCTACCTTTAAATGCTTAATTTTTATTTCTAAAATCATTGTTAAATGAGTTTAATGGTATTGTAAACTATGCTGTATTCATCCAAATATATTCAGATTGTCTTATTTTTTTGTCCATGGGTGTTTTTGCGTAATAATAAATGTTCATCTTTTGATTTTTGCTATTGCCTCTATAATTCTGTGTGTGATTTTTAATTTCCAACCCATTTTAGGCCAGCAATGTAATAATTTTAAAATAATAGTTGACATAAATAAAACAACCCAGCATGTTGGGTAAAAATAACCCAGCATGTGTTCTGTCTAATATTTATGCAGCACTGGGTTGCCAAATAACCCAACTTGGGTTGTTTTTAACCCAGCATTTTTTAGAGTGTAATCAACTGAAATTAATTTACAATAAAATGTCGCATTTTTATTGTCAAGCAAGATGCTGCAAAACTGTATAAATGTATTTATTTATAAATGTATAAAAATAATTAAAAATACTTTGGTTGTATGATATTCTTTAAAAATCAGGGGCGTAGCCATCATTTCCCTCAAGTGAGAGGGATAGAAATGTCAAATGTAATAAGAGTTTTTTTTTTTTTTTTTCTTTTTCCCCTGACTTTTGTTTAATTGACAGGTTTTCTTTTTTTTTTACCTCTTTCTTTTAAAGGTGAAATATAATGATAATCTGCATTTTTAGTGCTATAACTGGGTCCCCGGTGCATCTGCCAACCCAGAAAATGTGAAAAAGAACAACCCAGTAGTTATGTTTTGGTCTGCAAGCTTGTAAAAAAACGAACCCCTCAGATTTCGCACCCCCGGTGACGACGTAGAAATGGATCTTATTATAATATTACAGTTCCTTAATCTCCACCCGTTCCTTTCCACCCATGGCACCGTCATTTTGTTTTCGCAAGTGACAACAGTGTTCCAGTTCTAACGCCATGGCACAAAGTTCGAACAAAGCATGCTAACTGTTCTATCTTTGGCTGCACAGAACACTATTTCCAGCCCCAGAAGAGACAAGAGAGCAGTGGATTTATTGATTTATTTACTGTATATACGCTGGTGCCACACAGATCTAATATAAACATGCGATTTATTTCCCAGCTGTTTACCTTCACAAACATAACTGACTGTTTTTATAACTCATTTGTGTTTTTAACATAAACTTGTGTTTTTGAGAGTTTAAGTGCAATAAGACATGAGAACTTAGTTTAATACTCACATGCTGTGTCACAGCCGCTTTCTGTGTGCATGCGGATGTATTCGATTAGAAACCCTGTATCAGAAGTTTAAAATGCATGATTTCAGCGCAATACACATGATAATCAAAACCAAACAGATGTTTCTGGCAGCATCTGACCTGATCTGTAAAGCCACAGCCCTATTCTGGAAAAGAGAGTAGGAAACAGCAGCTCATTTGCGTTTAAAGAGACACGCATGAAAACAGCGTGTTTCTGCTTCCACTCAAAATAAGCTTTTTCAGAATTATTTAATAAATGATCTGTGGGGTATTTCGAGCTGGAACTTCATAAACACATTATTTGGACACCTGAATCTTATAATACATATTGTAAAAGGGGGCATAATAGGTCTCCTTTAACTGGCTAAGAAATCAAACACTTTTTTCCCTATTTTTACCACAGAATGAGGCAGAATAGCGTCAATAGAATAACTAGAATAGAATAGTGTCAATTAGCACTGCTTTATTCATATATTTAATTTATTTATTACCTGGAGATGACTTGGAAAAACATAAACCATGCACATATATAACACATAAACCATAAAGTATATTGTGTGTTTAATGTTGTCACATTTCACCAGTCAAAACGTTTCTGCTTTTTATTCAGCTTAGATACAGCGATAGTTGGTGCTTCAATGAGTTCATTTTGAATTTTCTGCAACAGTGGGCATCATGTATGTTTGCGTTTGTGTATCAGACGAAACCGTGTCACTAGCAGCAGCCACTGACTGGCTGCTATTGCCTTTTTTTCTGCTGTGTGACTGTTAGATTAATCCATATTGAGGAAGAATGTCCAGAGCTTATCATCGTTATCAACATAAATTTCATTGCAATTTTGATATGATATAGTTTGTCGCCTGGCTTAATTAGATAGAAGGATGGATGGATGTAGTGTTGTAGAACTTAAACTGTTTTTCATCAGCACATGAACTGAAAACACTGTCACTGATGGTTAAGCTCTTGTGATGTTCTCATCACAGTTATGTCTTCCAGTGAAATTACTCAGCTAAGCTTAGTGGACGACCATTAAATTATCTCACAGGGTCCATTAGCATGTAACAGAGGCAAGTCAATAATTCTAAGCCTTTTGTTGTCAGATTTATTCCTCGGGCCTGATTCTCTGGCTGTCTGTCTCTCTCTTCTTCAGGTTACTCCTGGCCCCTCCCTGCTTCACTGTGTCCCATGTGGATCTACTTGGATGTTCTCTTTTCCACCGCCTCCATCATGCACCTGTGCGCGATCTCCCTGGACCGTTATGTGGCCATCCGTAACCCCATCCGACACAATCGGTCAAACTCACGCTCCCGCGCCCGGGCCAAGATCACGGCCGTCTGGACCATCTCAGCAGGTACACCTGATGCCATCAACATGAGGGCATGACACTCTGATGACAACAGTATCTGACTCTGCTTTCAGAAAATCCTAGAACATGTTCCTTATTGGTTTGAGATGACCTTGGCTGTTAAGAGCCGCTACTAAAATGAAGAGCGTTCCAAAGAGGGTTTTTAAACACTTATGTTTATGTGTGCTTGAATTTGAATTGCTTTCGAGACCAGAGAAATCAGTGGCTAATAAACCTCCATGCCTTTTGCCATTCACCAGAGGAAAGGCGATAGGCTATTGAATACATGAGTAGGGGAGAGAGTTGAGTATCTGTAAATGAGAAGTAAAATTGCAGCAATATTCAGTTATATTATAGATTGGAGCTGAGAGGCAACAATGAGACCTGCTATAGTGACTGCAGCTTCATCAGTATCCTGCTGATTATGTCAATGGCGCACCACAAGGAAGAAATAATTGAGAAGAGAAAATATAGCATAATGGAAAGCTAAAAATTAATGAATTTTACAGGTCTGGGTCATTGAATGCTGAAGTCATGAATATTTGCAGCATGCACAGTGTTATTTCCACATCTCAAATCATGTGTTGCGTTTAATAGCATACTCTGGTGGAAATGACATTTAAAACATTTGTGAAATAAAATGGCTTCATCTGTGCTAAGACTAATTTCATATCTAGCATTTTACAGATCATATCTAGCTATCTATCTATGATAAAGGCATGGAAAAAAGTTTCCAAGATAGTTTTAGTGTGACCTTAATATAATGGAAGAAAAAGAAATCTGTTAGTTTTAATAAAAATCAACCTCTACTGTGCCCGAAGTTGAAGAAACGCACAAGCTCTGATTGAAATATCACCGATATTCTTCAAAATGACCTCAGACCAGCGCTGTTGTTCGATCTGCATGCAGGGCAGACAAAAAAGGATATTATGAGCAGGAAATGTAATAAAGTGAATGCCACAATGCCATTTACATCACAGTAATGCAAAAAGGAAAACAAAACAGTTTAATGAAACACATTTATAATGCAAAGCCAATATAACTACAGTCAAAAGAGACCGATATAGAAATAAAATATCAGCACTAATAAAGTGGTTAAACTCTGCTGATACATGTTTGGATACAGCTTCAGTTCCCAGAACTCCAGTCTCAATCCTCAGTGAGCTTTAGAGTGGTCAAAGAGCAGAGAGTTAGTGCTGCTTTAAAGTAAAGAAGACTTTCAGATGGTAATTATGTGTCGTTTTGGGATCAAAGTAGATCTACTAACATTTCGGAGATTAGGGCTGTTTGAGCATGAGTCAGATGCTTTTCAAAAAACAGCAAGTCTGGCTGTCAAGACAAAAATGTGGTTTCGTAATTATCAGTTGAGAAGCCGATTAGCACCAAGATAGGATAAACATGCAGAATTAGATAGTTTTGTAATGGAACATTTGATAGGTGTTGTTTTTCCTTCATAAGAGAATCCATTCCTCCAAGTATTTGTAATGCAAATAAAACAGATCCTTATCCTCTTTCCTCCTGATGCAAAACAACTCTCAGTCTGCTTTAAGGTAAGACACTTCAGACAAAACCTTTTTTTTTTTTCAAGCGCTGGTCGATTTTGAGATTTTAGTCCGTTGTGCTTGCATAAGATGTCTTTTTCTGCACACAAGTGGAGCAGCTGAAATACACATTGTTGAAATACAAGTGTTTGTTTTATTACACTCTATTTATCTGTCTCTGTAGATTCCAATTAAAATATATATTTTTGTACGTGTTTTCTCAAAATGAGTTTTTTTTTTTTTTTTTCTGATTCACAGAGCCAGATATCTCAGCTTCATTGGTTGTTACAGCAGCCTTTGCGGTTTATTTGCTATCTATAATTCTGATGGTTTTTACAGAGGTGTTGTTCATATATTTATTCTTATTATTTTTTTTCTTTTTCTGGCTGTTGACAGCATTTCTTGATTTAAAAAGTGATAAAAAGACCCCCTCTGTGAAAACCTTTATAAAAACCTTCAGTATTTTGAAACTTTCTTAAGGCCCTGATATACTCAAAACAAAGTTCCTTCTCATTCTTCGTTTAGGAGTAAAACGAAGTTCGAAATATGTGAGCAGCATTAGTAGGGTTGATTATATCTAATCTCCATTTTGGGAATACTTTAGATATTAAAAAAAACGAATCCGGAATTGTCCTTGAGGGTGGACCATATTTGCAAAAAATGTGGCCGCAAAGTGACTGCAAAAGCATGTTTGATCATATTCGCAGACACATCCCTCTGTGCAGATAAAAGTATGTCGCATTTTTAACAAGCTATAAGTTAAGGCCGTATGATTTCCATGATGCAGAGGGAATTTGTTCTTTTTTTTTTTTTAAAGAGTCATTGTTACTGATAAGAAATATTGTTAATATACACAGTGAAACCGTGATATTTTCTGAGACAATTATCATACTGTGAAAATCTCATACGTTACAACCCTAACTGTTAGTGAACATCCCCATTGCCGCCCACTCAGATGAAAGCAACGTTTAAATGAATATGTAAATATGTGCTGCATGCTGACTCTTAGTAACAAAATAAACACAACAAAAATTAAGAAAACAGCAAGATTTTTTTTTTTTATTAAAACCATCTGATCATAGCAACATGGATATGTTTGCACAAGGTTTGCACTCCTCTGAAGTCACGTCACGTGTATTTACAGTGGGTACAGAAAGTATTCAGACCCCCTTAAATTTTTCACTCTTTGTTATATTGCAGCCATTTGCTAAAATCATTTAAGTTCATTTTTTTTTTTCCCATTAATGTACACACAGCACCCCATATTGACAGAAAAACCCAGAATTGTTGACATTTTTGCAGATTTATTAAAAAAGAAAAACTGAAATATCACATGGTCCTAAGTATTCAGACCCTTTGCTCAGTATTTAGTAGAAGCACCCTTTTGATCTAATACAGCCATGAGTCTTTTTGGGAAAGATGCAACAAGTTTTTCACACCTTGATTTGGGGATCCTCTGCCATTCCTCCTTGCAGATCCTCTCCATTTCTGCCAGGTTGGATGGTAAACGTCGGTGGACAGCCATTTTTAGGTCTCTCCAGAGATGCTCAATTGGGTTTAAGTCAGGGCTCTGGCTGGGCCATTCAAGAACAGTCACGGAGTTGTTGTGAAGCCACTCTTTCGTTATTTTAGCTGTGTGCTTAGGGTCATTGTCTTGTTGGAAGGTAAACCTTCGGCCCAGTCTGAGGTCCTGAGCACTCTGGAGAAGGTTTTCGTCCAGGATATCCCTGTACTTGGCCGCATTCATCTTTCCCTCGATTGCAACCAGTCGTCCTGTCCCTGCAGCTGAAAAACACCCCCACAGCATGATGCTGCCAACACCATGCTTCACTGTTGGGACTGTATTGGACAGGTGATGAGCAGTGCCTGGTTTTCTCCACACATGCCGCTTAGAATTAAGGCCAAAAAGTTCTATCTTGGTCTCATCAGACCAGAGAATCTTATTTCTCACCATCTTGGAGTCCTTCAGGTGTTTTTAGCAAACTCCATGCGGGCTTTCATGTGTCTTGCACTGAGGAGAGGCTTCCGTCGGGCCACTCTGCCATAAAGCCCCGACTGGTGGAGGGCTGCAGTGATGGTTGACTTTCTACAACTTTCTCCCATCTCCCGACTGCATCTCTGGAGCTCAGCCACAGTGATCTTTGAGTTCTTCTTTACCTCTCTCACCAAGGCTCTTCTCCCACGATAGCTCAGTTTGGCCGGACGGCCAGCTCTAGGAAGGGTTCTGGTCGTCCCAAACGTCTTCCATTTAAGGATTATGGAGGCAACTGTGCTCTTAGGAACCTTAAGTGCAGCAGAATTTTTTTTGTAACCTTGGCCAGATCTGTGCCTTGCCACAATTTTGTCTCTGAGCTCTTCAGGCAGTTCCTTTGACCTCATGATTCTCATTTGCTCTGACATGCACTGTGAGCTGTAAGGTCTTATATAGACAGGTGTGTGGCTTTCCTAATCAAGTCCAATCAGTATAATCAAACACAGCTGGACTCAAATGAAGTTGTAGAACCATCTCAAGGATGATCAGAAGAAATGGACAGCACCTGAGTTAAATATATGAGTGTCACAGCAAAGGGTCTGAATACTTAGGACCATGTGATATTTCAGTTTTTCTTTTTTAATAAATCTGCAAAAATGTCAACAATTCTGGGTTTTTCTGTCAATATGGGGTGCTGTGTGTACATTAATGAGGAAAAAAAAATGAACTTAAATGATTTTAGCAAATGGCTGCAATATAACGAAGAGTGAAAAATTTAAGGGGGTCTGAATACTTTCCGTGCCCACTGTACATGGTACTTTATTCAATATGTTGCCTAAAAGCAATCAGCAGTATTAAACATGAAAAATTTCAGTGTCAGTGTTTCATCAGAAGCACAACTTTATTTGCGTCTATAAAGCAGATCTCCACTGTGTTTATGTACCTGCTGACATCTCATCTCCAAGGACTAGAAATGAACCTAGAGAAGCAGGGTTGCCAGGTTTTCACAACAAAAGCCACCTAAATGTTACTCAAAACTAGCCCAGTCACCACTTGCATTCTGTGTAGTAAAATACACATTTTTTGGCAGGGTTCCCCTGGTAAAATTTGCATTCCAGCGTATAAGTGTCACATTGTTGTGGTCTCTTCAACTCGCCACAACCTGTGGCAATAATGTTAAAGTAGCCCAACACTGCAGAGAACAGTTCTGCGTGAAAGAAGGCGGAGCCTAAGAGCACACCTTCTATGAGGTAATCATCACGGACCAATGGTAGGAAGAAGGTGTTTCGCAGCCGGAACAAACTTCTCTGGAAAGCTTGCTTTGGCAAGCTGATTCAGTTTTCAAAATTGAACACAAAACTTTGTTTTGGCTAGATATTCAGTTCATTGCTCGATTTCACTTGAAGTATATAATCTAGTCTTAATCCAATGTTCAGATTTCTGTTTTCGAAATATAAGCAAATTAGAGCATATTTAATAAGGTTATGTCTTATCTAGATCTTTAAACATAACATTTCAGAAAACTGTAATGCAAAACAGCTGTCTTAATGTAATTTATTGACTGAGAATTACAGTGATATCTGTTAGTCAAAATCTGTACCCTGTTTACCTCTGGTGTCTTGCCTTAAAGGATCAGTTCACTTATAAATTAAAATTTTCTGACAGTTCACTCACTCCCATGTCATTCTTGTTCACGTCTTTCTTTCTTTAGTCACAAAGAAATTAGGTTTTTTGTTAAAAACATTTCAGGATTTTTCTCCATATAATGGACTTCAGTTGGGATCAACAGGTTGAAGGTTCAAATTGCAGTGTCAATGCATCTTCAAAAAGCTCTACACAATCCAGACGAGGAATAAGGGTCTTATCTAGTGAAACAATCGGCCATTTTCAAAAAATTAAAATGTATATACTTTAACCACGACTTCACACATTATGTAATCACATTGGAAAGTTCACACATGGTTAATTCTTCATCTGTGTACTTTCGTTCAAAAAGGTCTCATTTTCTGCTGTAACGTCAATCGTCTGATATTGTTGTTTTACCTTAAAAGGCTAATGACTTTTGCTTTGTAAACACTGGGTCGGTACTTCTGCCTACGTCACGTGTGACCTTTCCAACGTGATAATGTAATGCGTGAAGTCGTGGATGCAGAGCTAGTGCAAGACGAGCATTTGTGAGTTTTTCTTTTTTAGAAAATGGCAGATTGTTCACTAGACAAGACCCTTATTCCTCGGCTGGTATCATGTAGAGCCTGCAATTTGAAACGTCAACCCACTGATCCCCATTGAAGTTCACTAAATGGAGAAAAATCCTGAAATGTTTGTCCCAAAAACCGATTGAAGAAAGAAAGACACGAACATCTTGAATGACAAGGGTGAGTAAATTAGCAGCAAATTTAAATTTTGGAGTGAACTAATCCTTTAAATGTCAGTCAGCACATCACATCTATTACAGAGATGATTGTGAATAAATCCACTGTGAAGATGCAGCCCTCAGAGGTTGAGAGCTGTCAGTGGATTTGAGCAAAGCACCATCACAACTTACATTATAATGCTGCTTTTCTAACTTTCAACTCTGTTTACTCTTATCTCCAGGAAAGGATGAGAAATGTGATGCCAGGTGAGGTTGATAGTGAGCAAGATAAAGTAACCCCACTTTAAACTCCGTTTTGAAGGAGAAACCTTACCCGTATATATTTTTAATCTCCTCATCTTCCTCTCAGATTTTGACACACAGCGACATCCATTTTTTTTACTCTCTGTGGTTCTTATCGTAGTCATCCAAGGCCTGCAGTTATCCGTAGATGCACAGCCAATGCCAGACGCCTCATCCAGAGGCACGGGGTCCATCATGGCACCCCCCACCCGCCCATCCTTACCAGCTCGGTTTCCCCCCAACAAACCCCAGAGATCAGACACGATTTGCAGAGATTTACTGTTTCCATGGAGATGTCTTATCACCATGGCAGTTTCACTGAAAGTTTGTCCTTGAGCGATACAAGCTTTCCATTTGCAAGATGCTAACGGAAATGAGAAGTATATCATATACAACATTATACAGGCTGAACGTTAATGGTCGTAAATAGCTGTGCTATTAGGGTTACGCCTCTAAACCGTTATAGGCAATGAGAGAGAAAAAAGTCCCATCAATTATTGTGAAGTAAGCCAAAGGCATGTGACAAAAACCGGCATTTTTGCTGCCTAAGCATAAGCAATGTGTCTAAGTATGTAGATTAATATGAGCCTGTCCTTGAACAAGAGACCCATCAATCACAGGGTTCCCATTGAGCCGCCCAGCATGTTTTTAATAAATATACGCCACCTGCGCTCTCAGTTTGAAACTGTTTAATGATTTGTAAATAAATGATGTATTAATGCTTGAAACAATTAATGGAAAGTGTTTACATGATCACGAGCCAAAATCTGTTTGAAGATTATTATTCTCGTTGAAACAAAATGTGTTGATTGGATATCAGACAGAATGTATGCTGTTGAACCGATGTTGGTGTGTTTGCGTTTTTCCTTAGAGATAAGAGATGGTTTATAGACTAATACATTTCTTACATAACAGCGTTAGCCAGCTGTTTAAGTGATATTTCTTTATATGAGCAAACCTTTTCCTTTTTCTAGTCCAAATGAATTGTATGGCTTGTTATCTTTAAAATGATGTAACCCACACTCTTTCATCATTTACCAATATATATATATATATATATATATCTCAGTACTGAATTAAATGTCAAATTGTCAAACTATATTAATAGAATTAAAAACAAATTACATGTTGATGAAAGCACTATTATAGCAATTCTATTATTAAAGGAGAAGTCCACTTCCAGAACAACAATTCACAAATAATGTACTCACCCCCTTGTCATCCAAGATGTTCATGTCTTTCTGTCTTCAGTCGTAAAGAAATTATGCTTTTTGAAGAAAGCATTTCAGGATTTTTCTCCATATAATGGACTTCATTGGTGCCCTGATTTTGAACTTCCAAAAAGTAGTTTAAATGTAGCTTCAAAGGGCTCTAAATGATCCCAGCCGAGGAAGAAGGGTCTTTTATTAATACTTAGGTAAGTAGCTGTTAAGTTTAAGAATTGGGTAGGATTAAGGATTTAGAATAAGGTATAAGAATAAGACATCAATATGTGCTTTTAAAGTGGTAATAAACGGCCAATATCCCAGTAATATCCATGCTAATAACCAACTAGTTAATAGTAAGAATTGGACACTAAAGTGTTACCAATATTCTTATTAACTCAAGGTATTTAAATTGAGAAGGGTACATAAAAAACATGCATTTTAAGGTTAGAGTTTAAATGTTAAATCCACTATTGTATTGCATATAAATGTTCTACAGTCTATACACAGTATTAAGTTTAATTGCATAAGAACTAATTTAATTACATTAAAAGTAAAGTAATCCCTTATTGTACTTTTTAAAGGGAAAGTAATTAAATTACAGTGTACTACTGCTTAGTAACCAGTTATACAAAACTGTGCATTAGTAAATGTAATACATGTATTAAATGCTGTAGAAGTATTGATCAGTCTTAGTTAATGGTAACTAATGTTAACTAATGAACCTTATTGTAAAGTGTTACAAACAAAAATATTACAAAACAAAATAAAAGAACTATAATGTTAGATTTTGTAAATGCATTTCCACTGTTAAAAAAATACAAAATGGATGAATTGCATGTTAACGTTATCTATGAAAGCAATATTATATATATAACAAAATTATAAACCCTTATTTTTTATTATCATATGTTGTTAAAACAATTATTATTATTATTAATCATTTTGATTGTGAACATGAATTCTCAATTAAGATGATTCTTTTCCATTATTTAGTAATAAAAAGATCACAGAACAGAATGAAACAGTTCTGTAAGATATTCTAATTGTATTAACACCATTAAAAAGAATAATGAATTGCATGTTAATGTCTAATTTATGAAAGCGGTATTATTTATAGCATTTTATGAACTATTGTTCATTAATGACGTCTTGTACAAATGGATTGTGAAAAGGACACAAATAGAACAGCTGCATATGTCACGGACAAACTGCAGGTCACACAACTTTGCTGCTTTTGTGTTTCATGCGAAATAAGCAACTGTCATCATTTCTGCTCTGTTGCTGTGTTTCTTTGCCACCTTGTTTTTTTTTGGTCTGTCACAATTTCTGCAGACTAAACTAAACTAGAAATGCACTTTCTTTCTTCCCCTCTTTCTGCAGGCATCTCCATGCCAATCCCAGTGCTGGGTCTGCGCGATCACACCAAAGTTTTCAAGGATGGCAGCTGCCTATTGACTGACAACTCTTTTGTGTTGATTGGGTCCTTTGTGGCTTTCTTTGTGCCACTGACCATTATGGTGGTGACCTACTTCCTGACTATCAGCGCCCTGCAGAGCGAGGCTACGCTCTGCCTCGACCAACTGGTGCCCAGGCCTAAATGGAGCACAGGATTCACTCTCAACTTCCTTCCCGGACCCTCATTCTTGCCCTCAGAGAAGAAACTGTTCTTGCGGCGCTCGTTGAGCCGTGAGCCGGGGGCAGAGTCAGGGGTGGTGACGCCGCCTTTCGAACGGCACACGGTGCAGTCCATCAGCAATGAGCAAAAAGCCTCCAAAGTTCTGGGCGTGGTCTTCTTCCTTTTCGTGGTCATGTGGTGTCCGTTTTTCATCACCAACGTTTTAGCGGTGGTTTGCGAGCCGGCGACATGCGACGCCGACGTGATGAACGGACTGTTGAATGTGTTTGTGTGGGTCGGTTACCTTTCCTCCGCCGTTAACCCGCTGGTTTACACGCTCTTCAACAAGACTTACCGCTCGGCCTTCGCCAGATACATCCGATGCCAATTTCATGAGGAGAAGAAACCGCTACAACTAATTCTGGTCAACACCATTCCACCGCTGGCCTATCAGTCCACACACCTGCCGCTCACTGGATCAATAGGCAATGGGGATTTCTCTCTGCCCCTTCCCAATAAAAACCACCATCTGTCCAAAAGCAGCAAAAATGAGAGTGTCAGCTGCTTGTGAACTCACTCACAAAATGCCAGCCGTAACCCTGGATTTTCTTCTGGGTTTCATGCTTGACATTCTCTCCGTCTTACCTCTACAGAAATCAGCTCCGATTGGTCTAAAGTATTAGTATTCAAAGCCCGGCTGCATCTATGAATGAATAGCTTCACGGTCCATGACTTTATCGCAGGGTACTGATACATCAAAAGACCTTCATCTGACCGGGATCTGTCCTGACCATAAATGTCAGTTGAATCAACGGGATAAAACTTCTCTGGTTATAAAAATTGTATATAAGTGTTAAGTCAGAGTTTCGGTTTGATGTCAAGACTTCTCGTTTTTTATGTAGCACTTTATATCCCAGAGAGTGAAGTGTAAATTCATCAGAGATCTGCAGTGTTTTGTTTACAGCGTTTGGTTTTTGACAACAAGCGTGAATAACAGTTGTGATGTGTCTTATTGTACTGCGTCAAACGATTGAGATGCTGTAGCCTCATTCGTATAAGCTGACGTTTGTGCTGCTGGTTTATGATTTTAGCCGGTATTTGTATTCAATGAATCTAGACATTGAGGCTGGTTTTTGGAACTACACTTTACATTAAAAGTATGAAGCAAAAGTGTCTATGGTCAGAGAATAAGGACCACCTTTATTTTATTATTAGAAGTGGCATTTTTCCATAATTCCTATTATTCTTATGAATAAGAACCTAAATAACCCTATAAAAGCCTGTTATTACCTCAGAGTACAAAAACGAAAGAGGTTTTGAGATGAAGTTAAAAATAGGAATTAAAGTCACATGTGCACACCAAATGCAAAGTGAATTTTCTCATCGCATTATGGCTTTTGATTACTCGCTGGATGTTTTTCGTGTCACTCCCGCGAATAAAATAATTGCGTAATACTTTCCTCCATTTTCTGATGTAACCGGACTGACTGGCTTTCGTGATATGTCATGCAATTTATTATTTTTTTTGCTTGAGTTAAAATTTTTAAACTTGCACAAAAGACACAATATCGCGCCTTCGCAGCCTGGTGCGAATTTGCGTTCTTGTTGTCTTTACAGTGACTTGCTGTGTGCACACCAAACATGAAGCAAATTTTCTTATTGTGTTATGCCTCTAGAATACATCCAGGAAATTTTTCGTCTCACTCACGCCAATACAATCATGGCGTAATGCTTTCCTCCACCGGACGTGTCAAGTTCTTCGCTGGTTGGCTTGTGCGACAACGCATCATGCAAATTTTCTGCTCGAGTTTCACCTTAATGGCAATCACGTCGCCCGGTGCGAATTTGCGTCTGTTCGTGCCTTTACAGTGAATTACACTGTGTGCACACCAAATGCAAAGTGAATATTCTCATCTTGTTACAGCTCTAGAATACTTGCGGGACATTTTTCACATCATTTGCGCAAATAAAATCATTGTGTAATGCTTTCCTCCATTTTCCAATATAACCAGACGTTTAAAACTGGACATGTCAGTAAGTTCTTTGCTAATTGGCTTGTCAAACTGAACATGTCAAACTGGACGTGTCAAGTTCTTCGCTGATTGGCTTGCACAACAACACCTCATGCAAATTTTCTGCTCGAGTTGAAATTTTTCAACTTGTGCGGAAGATGCAATGTGTTTGGTGTGAATTTGCGTCTATTTGTGTCTTTACAGTGACTTATGCTGTGTGGACACCAAACACGAAGCGAATCTTCTCATTGTGTTATGGAGGATGTTTTTCGTTTCACTCCCGCAAATAAAATCATTGCGTAATCCTTTTCTCCATTTTCTGATTCAACTGGATGTGTCAAACTGGATGTGTGAATAAGTATTTCGATGACTGACTTGCGTGACATGTCATGCAAATTTTCCGGTTGAGTTAAAATTTTTCAACTTGCGCAGAAGACGCAATATTGTGTGTTCGTGGCAATTGCGTCACTTGGTGTGAATTTGCGTCCGTTGACATCTTTGCAGTGACTTATGCTGTGTGTACACTAAATGCAAAGAGAATATACTTACCGTGTTATGGCTTGATTACTCACGGGATGTGCAAATAAAATCATTGCATAATGCTTTCCTCTATTTTCGGATACAACCGGACGTGTCAAACCAACGCTATCTCAGGACCAATTCGTACATATTTTACGAGGTGGCTAATTTGTATGACACGTCATTCGTATTTTTTGCTCAAATTTGTTAATTTGTATGGAAGACGTGATATCACACGTCTGTGGCAATCACGTCGTTCAATACGTATTACTCGCGTCGCCCAGCGTGAATTTGCATCTATTTGTGTCTTTGCATTGAATTTGTATGTAATCTACTTGTGTGAATAATTAAATTCACTTTTGTTGTGCACACACCTTTAGTATGTAATCTACATGCATGAAAAAATTCAAATTCGCTTTTGGTGTGCACACACTATTATGATCACCAAGGCTGCATTTATTTGATCAAAATACAGTAAAAATAGTAATATTGTTAAATATTATTACAGTTTAAAATAACTGTTTTCTATTGTGTTGTATTTTAAATGTTATTTATTCCTGTGATGGAGGAACTAAACTTTCAGCATTCATTACTATAGCCTTCAGCGTCACATGATCCTTCAGAAATTAAGAAATAATTCATTATCATTATCAGTGTTGAAACAGTTGCTGCGTAATATTGTTGTGGAAACTGTTCATTTTTTCAGTATTCTTTGATGAATATAAAGTTCAGAAGAACAGAATTTATTTGAAAAAGAAATCTGGTAACATTATAAATGTCTTTATTGTCACTTTTGGTCTCTATAAAGCATCCTTGCTGAATAATAGTATCTATTCCTTTCAAAAAATGTGTAGTGTATAAATCCACAGCTGATGCAAAATCACTCTGTGAGAAATAAAGTCACAATTACTTTATTTTACTTTGAGGTGAAAACAGGCCTCTATAGAAACCTTTCTTAAATAACTATTTTCAAAAAACTACAATCCAGATCAGGAAGCATGCTGTTTGCCCAGTATTTTTCTGGTGGTAAACATCATAGCTATTTTGGTCTACCAGCTGGACTAGCTCAAAAACTACAGGAAACCAGCAGAAACCAGCCTAGCGCAGTATGAAAAGTCTAAGCTGCTCTTTTTTTAAAAGGGAACTTATTATCCGCTTTTTCACCTTGTCAGAAACAATTTCTGAGATATTTTAGAGTTGCACATATTGTTCAGAAAGTGGCAGTATTCAAACCCAACACTTACCTTTGTCAGATTTGAAGTTCTTTGAAAACATGCTTTTAAGAACACCTATAAGTATTTGGTTTTGAAAATGTACCTCTGGATTCAGGGTTCCATGGCAACACGACGGGTTCAGATCTCAGCACCTTGTGAAAACCTCTGATCTGTTTTCTGATTCCATTTCCAGTGTCTGAATTGACAGCGGTGTTGTTGTTGTTGTTATGGTGATGGTCATAAACTTGTTTGCAGACATTGAATGAGTCATCTCTGTTTCATCTTTCTGAGTGGATAATTATGCCAGGTATATATGTGTATATGTGCAGTATTTAGCCACCCTCATTCCAGTACATCAACAATATATTAAGCGGCCTGACAGCGAGAGCTGTAGATTTGTACTCAATGTTCCAGAGAACATTGTTTTCATTGTTTTTCTGCCAGCCTCTGTATTTATCAAGTCCACTGCTTAACCAGAATGGCCAGAATTTGGCTCTGTTATGGTTGGCCATGACAGTAAGAGCATGAAGCTACATTAAGCCACACTGCACATGAATAACTCAAGGTTACTCAAATGAATGTAGAACTGCATATTTTAAATGAATGTGGTTCAAAAATTCAGAGGACAGTGAAGCTGTTCAGTTTGTTGGCCTAAAATACAAGAACTAGCATTTTCATGAAACCATGGCATAAACATGACTCAAAAACAACAAAAAAATACTATTCTGCAACTCCATAGAAAAATCCCAGGGGAACACGTTGTGAATTAGCCTTCTGGCTAGCCTAGATAGAGTAAAACAGCTTGTACTGTTCTTTCAGCATAACTACCCTGTACTTCCGACAGCTAAAACTAAATAGCATGAGCTGAATATGTGCCAGAGATTCCATTAAATGTCACAAGAGCATCAAAGTGAGAAGCGCAGACTCTATTATCACTATTCTACACTAGATTTTGGACATTCCATTGAGCTGACAGAAGTGGACACAGAAAGTAGTTCCATTATACCGGGTCTCCCCTGAGTCACTAGAAGAAGTCATGAATATGAATGAATGTTTTTACACTGTAAAACAATCATTTGTGAGAAAAAGTCATGTTCCATCAGCTGCAGGGTGATTTGCCAATTACCCGCAGGCTCAAACCAGCTGCCGGAATCATCATGATATGTTTTGTGTGCGAGAAACTGTGTGAGGAAAAAAACGGTACATAAACAAATACACGAGAAAAAAATGTGCTCTGATTTGTTCAGTGTTGTAGATAGCTTCCTGCAATATAGAAATATTAATTTAATAATGCTTAAAGGATTAGTTCACTTCCAGAACAAAAATTTACAGATGATTTACTCCCTTGTCATCCAAGATGTTCATGTCCTTGCTCTTTCAGTCGTAAAGAAATTGTTTTTTTGAGGAAAACATTTCCATATAGTGGATTTCTATGGTGCCCGTGAGTTTGAACTTCCACAATGCAGATTAAATGCAGCTTCAGAGGGCTTTAAACATGTCGAAAAACTCCCATCTCATTTTCTCCTCCAACTTCAAAATTGCCCTACATCGCTGCAGAAGTACCGACCCAGCGTGCAAAGGAGGTCAAACACCCTTTACAAAAAAGGAAAAACTGCGATGAAGGACGCATGTGAATGGCAGAGCTAGACAAGACGAGCATTTGAGGGTAAAAAGTATATAAATTGTAATTTAGTTTAGAAAATAACCGATCGTTTTGCTAGACAAGACCCTTCTTCCTCGGCTGGGATCGTTTAGAGCCCTTTAAAGTTTGCATTTTGGAAGTCGTGGACACTGTAGAAGTCCACTATATGGAGAAAATTTCTGAAATGTTTTCCTCAAAAACATAATTTCTTTACAACTGAAGAAAGAAAGACATAAACATCTATGACGACAAGGAGGTGAGTAAATTATCTGTAATTTTTTTGTTCTGGAAGTGAACTAATCCCTTTCATGCATTAACTAAGGTTAATTAATGTGACCTTATTATAAAGTGCTACCTATTGTTCTTTATTATTCTTTTGCACTTTAATCAGTTTGAAACATTTGTTTACTGAATAATACATTTGTTTGTGTATTGCTTTATTGTACTGAAATGTTTAGTTCTTTTTGTTAGAAGAAAAAAATATTAAACCTGTTAGACTGCGTTATGGCAACACTTGTTTGCAACTAAATTTCAACATCATGATGATAACGTATATCGTCATGAAAGCTTTAGCAATTATCGCAACATGAAAATTTTATACCGTCACATGCCTAGTCCATGTGACATCAGTGGTTCAACTGTAATTTTATGAAGCTATGAGAATACTTTTTGTGTGCAAAGAAAACAAAAATAATGACATTCAACCATTTCTTCTCTTCCATGTCAGTCTTCGACGCATGCATGTGGAGCCGGTGTTCTAAGAACCTGGATGCACCTGGAAATTGTTGAATAAAGTCATTATGTTTGTTTTCTTTGCACACAAAATGTATTCTCGTAGCTTCATTCAATTACGGTTGAACCAGTGATGTCACATGAACTATTTTAACAATGTCCTTACTACCTTTCTGGGCCTTGAACGTGGTAGTTGTGTTGCTGTCTATGCAGGGTCAGAAAGCTCTTGGATTGTGAAAATACTGAAAATGTGTGTCTTACAGGTTTGGAACGAAATGAAGGTGAGTAATTAATCCCAGAATTTTCATTGTTGGGCAAACTATTCCTTTAAGTATACAGTATGTGTATATACATCAATCATTATCAAAAAAAAAAAAAAAAAAAAAATATATATATATATATATATATATATATATATATATATATATCAGAGGTTGCGTTAACCGAAAATTGTCCGTCATTGACAGAATTTTTTTTATCGGTGACGGAAATATCTGAAGGCCGTCCGTCATTTTGACAGATTACACTGAGTGTGATCTATTGTAAAATTGTAGCTGTAAGTCCCACCCCTGTCCAGTTGGTGGCGAGTGCGCTCCAATGTAGCAGCAGAGCGCTGGATCTAAAAAAAAAAAAAAAAATGGAACCGTCATAAATGTTTTCCTATGCGTTTGATTACGCACAGATGAGTACACAGAAGCACAACGATCTATCACTCCACATTAAAGAGCGCCAAAACGGTATTTATTGCTTGAATTTCCTAATAAAATGGACAGAATTTGAAATCTGACTCTCTGTTTGAAATCAAAAGTAACACAAAGCCTAGCCTAGCCTATTGCTATTTGTTTATTCATCAACTGAAAACAGCATAAACCAAAAGATCGATTGTGATTTAAGAATCGATTTTGGTTTATTAAAATGAGAATCTATTAAAATCGAGAAATCGATTTTTATTTGTTTACCCAGCCCTAGCATATTTTGTTGTTTTTAAACTGCGCTGTCATCCTGTAACTTAGGTTCATGATTAAAAATGAAAACGTGAACAAAATAAAAGCAATTAAATGTTTTATTCTAATTAAAATATGAAAATTATAATGATGGGTATGACGGAATTTTTACGACCCTGTCCGTCAAAATGACAGAAAATGTTAAAGTCTAGCGCAACCTCTGATATATATATATATATATATATATATATACTCTCTCTCTCTCTCTCTCTCTCTCTCTCTCTCTCTCTATATATATATATATATATATATATTAAACACTCAATGCAACCTGACATATAGGCCAATATATAAATATGTGATGTCAGGTTGAGTGTTTGTGTGTATCTGGAGTGTGTCTTAATCTGCGTGTGGGTTGTGTCAAGAAAGCATTTATGATCTCACTGGCACCTGCGCGATTCCTAATCAGCAAGGTGCAGCTGTGGCTGCTGGGAATCAGAAGTCGTGTGGGTGGCATTTTCTTCAAAATTAAATAACCTTAAGGTGATTTTTTTTTATTTTATTTTTTTTATTCATGTCATTCACTGACCCAAAAAACATGCACACGTACCAGAACACACCTACACAGGGAAACACACACACACAGACACACACACACAAATGGAGTGATTTAAATCAATTAAAGAATGCTTTGTAAACAGTTTAGTCTTCATGCCGGAGGGCTTCATCTAACCCAGAACTAACTACTACGCCCACCTAGATGAGTGAGTATCAATCCTCCGGGGGTTGAGTTTTTTGTGTGTGAGAGTGAGAGAGATGGGAAAGCCAGGCTCAATGCAAAGTTCTTTGAACTTTAAGTATGAAATGCCAACTGTCACAGCTGCTCAAAAATGAGAGCGTGTGAAAAGGGAGAGAGGGAGAAATCGGGAGAGAAAGCTGGCATAAGAGGCACGAGTAAAGAATGAACCCTGTTTGACACTCCTTTCATGTATTTTCTGGGGTTCTCCTAAACCCTCTTCCGAGCTGATGCTAAATTATTCACATATGTCACATCTCGCATGTAATCCTAATTAATGAATCATCTCCGTGATACATGGCATGCTCATTAAAAGAGGGCAGGACAGAGTCAAGGAACAAAGGCGAAAAAGATTACTCCAATTAAAATGCCAAAATCACCATATATAAACAAATTCCCTCTGTTTTTATCTCATAGCTTCCTTTTTTCTCCCCCTTCTCTTTTTACCTTGTGCTAAATTACTTTTAGATTGACAGGTAGTAGATGAAATGATCTCAGATGCCTCTGATCCAGCCAGAAATTGGCAGTAAAACTCAGTTTTTCACCGACCGGAGCGATGTCAAGCATTTGCCATGTTTGCTTCCTGTTGACTATGGGTTCCTGACCCTTGTTGATTTTTTTTAAGCTGTTATGATAGCTTCACCTCTCTGATGGGATAATTATCTAGTCAGGAGGCTAATTCAGTGCATGTACTGTACATTTTACACACATAAGCATGTGTGACACTTCATTTGAGTAATACGGTCTGCAGGCACATAAATATGTTGGTCACAGTAGCTGAAAACGCTCAGCATGTTACAGCTGTTGTGATTTAAAGTGGTCACTCTGGCCACTTAAAGATGTTATAGGAAAGCTTAAAAATGTATTATGTGTTTCTCATACTGTGTGTATCTAAATTCATTTTCTAATAGCACACCCGACATGTGAGATATATACTCCCTCACGGTGAATGTAGGTACCCACAGCGGTAATGTTTTTCTGACCTTCTGCTTTTTTCTGCTAGGGTACAATTTCTAAGTACTTTATTGGTTTTTACAGCTGTAATCTAAACTGCACCATAAAAGCATCATAATTCTAGAGCGCGTTCTTAAAATCAAAGATCTGCGGACGATTTATGTGCAGTCAAGGCCAGTTGGCTAGTTTCTGCATGTAGCTATGCTTTATATTTCTTTTGAGAGTGCCAAGAAAATAACATGCTTTCAATTTCAAGAACAGAGCATTTGGAAATTGCTGGAGTGCAGGCCGTCGCTCAGTGTGAAATAAATCTATTGAAATGGTTCTGATCTTCACAGTTTCGGCAAGAACGGGGAAATCACATGACCGTGTCATTTCCTTTTTGCGGTTGTGCTCTTATCCTCAGGTGATCAGAAAAGAATTAGGGCAGAGAAAGATGAGAGGGTGGGAGTATCGTTTCAGATAATTCACATCTTACTGATAGTTTAAATGTACATGTATTTAAAGATAATGTTCTAAAATGGATAATAAATGATATTTAAAATTCACAAAAAAATGCAAAAATGTGATGTGTTAAATAGCAGTGATAAGTAAAATAAAAAGAGAATTCTATTAAAAATAAATATCATTAAATAATCATTTTTTTTTAAAATCTATAAAATAAAAAGATTTAAATTAGGGATGGTGGAAAAATTGAACATCTGAATCATGATTCAGTCTTCTAGCGATTCACAAATTTCAAGAATTGATTTTCTAGTTAATATAATAATAATAGCCTAGGCTTAATAATAATAACATGATGTTGTTGGGAAAAAAACAGCAACAGCAATGGAGGAAGACAAACAAATACATCCAGCTCCATTTTCAGCAAGGCCTACTGATCTTTTGGTATTATTGGAAGTAGGGATGCATCCAAATCCGTATTCGCAAAGGCACAGAAAACAAAAACGCATTCTACGGAGCCACTAAACGGTCATGGTTAGCCACTTAGCAGTAGCCTGTTACATTAGAGTACATACAATTTCTCTTACGACATAAAGTAAGGAGAGGTGACTGATAGGACGATGCTGAATGATTTGCAGATCCTAAGCACCGACAAACATCTAATCTTGCTATATTTATTGTAAGTGCTGCTGCTCCATAATATACACAGAGTATGTGCAATTGCGAATCTCGAAAGTGAAAGTAAAAAGCGAGTATATTAATAACAGCTCCCTGAAGACAGCAATTTATATACAGGATAATTACCCAACGACATAATTGTGAGAGAAAGCATTGAAATATTTTTTTTTCCCCTCCCATGTCATATTTATTCCGTTTAGGGGTTCCGCAGTACATCATTTTCTTTCCAAACACGGATTCGGGCACATCTCTGATGGGAAGTGTAAAATATTTTTGATTTATTAGGAAAATAATAGTTATTAGGAAACACAAAATCGCTCTTGAAAATCGATTTGAATCGAATACCTAAAGATTCCCACGCCTAATTTAAATGGTAGAAATAAATAAAATAAACACAATTAAAAGTAAATAAAGCTGCAAAAATGATTTGATGTTTCATAGTATGAGTGTATCCGAAATCCAAAATCTGCAGAAGTCAATAAACTCTCTTAAATATACAGTGGGGATCCAAATTACAGAACAGCTTATAATTTCCTAAATATCAAGGTCACTGCTTAGTCCTGTTTGAAGTTATCCTAACAGGAATATAAAAGGGTTTTTTAAGCATATTTCATAAATTAATTGTATTCTGAAGCACAGTATAAAAAAAAAACAGAGATATTTGAAAAAGAGCGTTCTCAAAATTAGAGAACACTTTCCTCCAAGTTATTGGTTTTAATCTGGCGCCTGGTGCCAATTTCCTTAATTATATGACAAACCCTGTTTAACTGGCTCCAATTTTCAGTGAGATTGCAAGACGGCAGGCTGCTTTGAGGTGACTGAAACCCTGCGACAGCAGGTTGTCCAGATTAAGGCCAAAGGGATGACATTTTCAGCCACTGCAAGAGAAGTTGGTCATTACTGCAGCTTTACAATGACACTAATTCATTCAAGTCCCTCAAAAAGACTGATTGTCCACATAAGACAAGTGTACAAGAAGACAGGATAATGCAGAGACTTTCAATGGGGAAATGGTTCAACCCTGCAGCTGGAATTGCTTGTCAGTTCAGTGCTGATCAGGGTAAGGATCTGTTTAGGAACATTTAAGAGAAGTCACGCTCTGCAGTGACCAAACCTCTCATCAGCAGAAAGAATCAAAACGCTAAGCTCACCTTTGCTGAGGACCATGTTGTGTGGAGAGAGAACTGGTCCAAAGTTCACTTTAGTGATGAGAGCAAGTTTTATTTATTTGGGTCTGATGGGAAACATTTTGTTCAGTGTCAAACTGGGGAAAGACTGAAGCTCAAGTGCCTAAAGAAATCAGTGAAAGGTGGAGGAGGAAGTGTCATGGTTTGGGGGATGTTTTCTAAAGCAGGAGTACAGCTACAACCTCCTTCAGCAACATGCAGTTCCTTCCCTGCATGCATCTCCCTATCAGCCTGCAATTTTCATGCAGGACAATGCTCCTGTCACACTGCAAATCAGGTAAAGCAGTTCCTTGAAGCTAAGAACACTGAAATAATGAAATGGCCAACCCAGAGTGATGATCTAACCCGACTGAAAATCTATGGAAAGTTGTGGCTAAGAAACCCACTACAGTTACCAAACTATGGAAGAGAGTGAAAGAAGAGTGGTCCAAGTGATGTCCTACAGCCGGAGATGTGCTAAAGTCATTCAAAGCAAGAGCCTATACTTCCTACAAATTTCTGACAGCTGTAACCCTCCAAAATGTTTGTTGTGATCTTCTTTCGTGCCACAGTGGTTACTGTTCTCTAATTCTGATCACTGTGTTTTCCACAAAATAAAAGTTTTTATTGAAATGCATTGGATATTTTGTCAAACATGTTAGCAGAACCTACAGCCTCAAATTTTAAGCAGTGTACTGTAGATGAACAATATTTCAGAAAAAAATCAAGTACAGATTGTTCTCTAATTTTGATCTCCACTGTAATTTATTACAATAATTCAACTATTAAACTTTAATAAAAAATTTAATGCAATAAAAATGTATAATATTAAAAAAAATATATATTGAAAAAAAATTGCAGCAGTTAGAGAAAGCTTCAGACATGATTGAGTGTTAAGCAGAACAAGGGCATCCACCTTAACCATCACAAGGTTAGAATATATTCTTTTGCACTCCATACAAATCAGTAGGCCTGGTCTTGATGTGTAACTGTAAATCAAATCAGTTTGCAAGTGTGCATCACCATAGCTGTAAATCTCGCTCTTTTCATGCTTCATCAGTATGTACTTATGCTAAATTAGTTACGAATGAGTTCAAATCACTTGGTTAAAAAAAGTAATTTTGTATCACAGGGGTGATTACGACTCACTTCATCTTAATATTGGAGGTTAGCCTTTTGTCTAGCGTGCGAACATTGAGAGTATTATTAAGCCTTTCAAATCAGTAAGCCATCGAGACTTTAGTGATGATTCATACCGGTGGACGTGTGATCAAGTTCCCTTTCAGCCAGACAGATTTGGTCTTCATATATAACGTGTGAGTCATTCGACAAACTAAAAAGTTCCTCTGGAATCCAAAGACTGGCTCTTGACTGATGCTTATAAACTGACTGATAAAGATTGTGGTGCCACTGAAAGTATAGATGTGTCCCAAAAGACATACTACTATGTACTCCACTGTTCAGAGTATGAAGTTTTAAGATGATTTTGTCATTGAGAGCCTATTGGAGTCTAAGGAAAGCGTAACAGTTGAGTGCATAAAGTACATTCACTTTGTTTAATTTCATGGTTAAGTAAGTCAATCATAGGAGTATGTGAAGTGCCGAAATTGTGATGGACATCATTTACGTTCATCTTTGGTAGCTCCTTTTATTCTCAGAATTACAAGAAAGAAGTCAGAATTGTGAGGTAAAAAGTCAGAATTGTTTTTTTGTTTTTTTATCCCGTGGCAGAAACAAGCTTCTATACACCCAAAAGTGAATATTTGGAAATATTTGAAAGATGGAGAATCATAATTGTTCAAATGATTACTCTAGCTGCTATCATCTAAGGCACAATGCTTCTCTCTTAAATGTTTTGTGGTCTCTGTCAGAAAAACAATAAAAACTGTTGAAGGTAAAATGCCTTTACAGATAGCTGATGGAGAGAGATTGATTGTGTTCTTCCTGTTCTTCAGTACATTGTGTTTTTGCTGTTAAATTAAGTAAGCATTCCATTCCATGCTCTGGTAATTGTCTGGACAGCCTGTGATTTGTCTTTAACAAGGAGACACTAATGTATTTTCTGCCGTATGTGGTCATTACAGTTTATTTAGATTTAAGAGAGGACGTGCTTATTGGTTTGCGATGCTCAACGTGACATGTTTCCATGGAGTTTGTCATTTCATCCTGATCACATTTAGCATGCAGTGCGGTAGAAGTAGGCGCTGAATTATGCGGAGTGGTTTATAAATGATGGCAGTACTTAAGGTGACTGAAACAGAAGTTGGTTTGAAGTGAAGGACATCAAAAGAATAAAGTTCACTAACGGCCCATAAGTATAAGCGAGCCGAGACGGCTAGGGCATATAATGACAAATAATTTGATTTCATGGGAAATTAGATGGTGTCATATGAAAGACAAATTAAGATTTTAGTAGAATCAAAAAAGCGTTATCGTAACTGATGTAATGTTATCTGCTATATTACACTGTTAAGCAGGACACTGATACATCTTTTGCAGCTGCACATCCTGCACTATAAATGAAAGAGTGTCCAAAACTCGTTAGTATGCGCCAGGGTACAACATAACCATCAAGTTCTAATTTAATCTTGACTAACTATACATCAGTAGAAAAATGTAACACTGCCTGTTTTGGCCTCTGTAGACAATCTTAGTCACAAAGTTCATCCTTAGGATAGATCACCCAAAAAGCATGATTTTCTCACCCTCAAGCCATCCTAGGAGTATTTGATTTTCTTCTTTTAGATGAATACAGTCAGAGTTATATTTAAAAATGTCCTGGCTCTTTTGAGCTTTACAATGGCAGTGAATGGGTGTTGAGATTTTGAAGTCCAATAAAGTGCATCCGTCCATGATAAAAAGTGCCCCAACGGCTCTGGGGGGTTAATAAAGGCATTCTAAAATAAATCGATCTGTTTGTGTAAAAAAAATATCCTTATTTAAAATGTTATAAACCGTAATCTCTAGCTTCCGCTAACTGTCGTACACGCGTTCACGTGAGAGTGCCGTTCCAGTGGATGACATGGTCGTAGGTGTGGTGTAAGAATGTGCTAGTCTCGCGAGAACCAGGTTTTGTTTACAGCAAAGGAAAACCAGTCTCCTCTTGGTTTATATTGAAATCCTCCAACATTTTGCTCTCTCCTCTGTGCTTCTGCGTTTGTCACTTCTCACCGGAGCTTACGCTATGCCTACATCCTACGTCATCCGCTGGAATGCCACTCTATTGTGAACGCGTGTACGACAGTTAGCGGAAGCTAGAGACTATGGTTTTGAGTTTTAAATATGGATATTTTTCTTACACAAGCATATTGCTTCAGAAGGCTTTATTAACCCCCGGAACCATGTGGAGTACTTTTTATGACGGATGGATGCACTTCAAAATCTCAACAGCCATTCACTGCCATTATAAAGCTCAGAGGAGCCAGGACATTTTTTTAATGTAACTGCGATTATATGTCTGAAAGAAGAAAGTCATATACACCTAGGATGGCTTGAGGGTGAGTAAATCATAGGGTAATTTTCATTTTTGGGTGAACTATCCCTTTAACAAAGTACAAACATGTTTAAGCATGTAAGCTACACTGTCAAAGTGTATATAGATAAAGAGAGAAAGAGAGAGAGAGAGAATTATTATTCATATTCAGCTAAATGATGTGATCTAAGAAGCAGATGTGCTGTAAAAATGACTCACATTTTTGTGTGTTTGTATTATTACAGAAAATTTAACCCTAAATTTAACTTTCTCTCTACCAACAGCGCTTGAAAATGGTTGTTTTTCTCACTGTTCTCACTGTTCGCCGACCTTTTTTGTTTAACTTTTCAGATGTGACAGCTCCTCTGGTCACAAGGCCTTCTTAGGTTAGAGAAGTGTCCAATGATTGCACACTTAAAAACCTTAGCAGATGTATTGCTCACCTACTGAATAGTGTGCATTGAGACATCCTACTCAGTGAACAAACTGCTTTTTACTGTACGGCACTTGTAGAGAAGTAAGCATGTTTATGTGAAGTAGCCTACATTTTACAGCTATCCTCAGATTTAAAATAGAACATAGTCAGAGGGTGTTTATACGCATCTAGAAGACAAGTTCCATATATTTCAGAAGTAAAAATATGCCGCTTTTCAATAACTTACGGATCACTGTCGAATAAATTTGCCCTTACATTTAATCAAATTCTTTTGACTTTTGAACAACAAACTCCCCTATTTCATGATCTGCAAATATAAGTTTGGAATTGGTTATTTCAAATGGGCACGCACACACTACCAGGTTTTGTCAACACACTTTCAAACAGATTTACATTGCACAAACGTCTTTCGAGCGCCCCTTTTTGGCCAAAATGTAGAAGCGCAGAACACACGAGAAAAACGTAAGGGGGCGTGACTTTACGTCTTACGCTAAGCCTGACGTTACACTGAACTCTGGATCCTTTAGCTGCAGCGGTAAGTGCTACAAAATAATATCCAGACCATTATCTCGCGTGAAGAGGAGTGTTGCACGGGAACTAAATAAAACGTAACTCTATAACTCAAGTTTTGGCATTATTTTAAACGTCCTAAGGCGCTTCTTTGAGTCGTTTTCTGCAGATCCTGCAAATAGTGCTGTGAGTTTGGCAGGCCAGTTGCTGTAGTGCGCATGCGCAGACTCCATAAGTCCAGACTTAAATATGAATCGTTTAACGAAATTATTTGACATGCCTCAAACGGTGTTCAGATACATAAAAAGCGAATTCAAAAGATCACTCTTTATGTATGGAAGTCAGTTTATGAAGTAATGTTTGTGGATACGTTTGCATGTGAGTGCCGAGTGATTGTGTGTGAAATATGATCTTATAACTCGAACTTTGCTTTTTCTCAGCACAGTAAACGGTGCAATGGCATTAACGCAGGTTTCTTCTAATAAGTGCTGCGATGGATATCAGAAAGTGTTCGAGCATGACAGGTGAGAGACTGTACGCTTGATTCAAACGCCTGAATGAAATACTCACCTTACTGCTCTTAACATACACTTTATTTTCAGCTCCGAGTTAAAATGCAAAATGAAGTTCGGCATTTACCTTCCTCCCAAGGCTGAGAGCTCCAAATGCCCAGTGCTATACTGGCTTTCAGGTGCTTGACTTCATTTCGTTTCTCTTCTCTAGAACTGTTAATGAGTCTCGCTGCTATTTCTGTGTGCTGCGTACTCTGAAGCATACTAAGTTTAGTTAGATATAAATTGTTGGACAAATGTTGTGGATGGTGTCTAGCAATTTGTTAGAGCCTACAGTATTCTTTGCACTGCACATTACAGTTTGGTCAGTCACGTGGATGCGCGGCCATATTGGCGGTACTCGGATGTAAACAACAGCATGGATTGCACTGTTAATATACTACTGAATATGTTGTTCTGCTAAGTTATGCTGTCTAAACCACAAAAAAGTGTGGAAGCTGCTAAATCATATAGAGAAGGACTTAGTAAGCAGGAAAGTGCGCAATATTTTGGCAAACTAAAGTTAATAGGTGGTAAAGATACGTACAAGCAATATTAATTCATATATTAGAGTAATATATCACCTGCCTGACTGGATATAATAAGAATAAACATGGGATGTTGTCAAGATTCTTGCCCTGGAACACCTGGTTCAGTTTGGCCAACTACAAACGCATTTTGTTCTTCAGTTTTTTGCACTCCGCTCCTTGATTTGTTATAACTTTTGGTGGTCTATAGTACTCCAAATGTTTTCCCGGTTTGACCCATTAGTACAGCCCAAAACATGACAGTAAGTGACCATTTTCAGCAGCAGTGATCAGCAAAATATGCAAGCTTAGGTCAATTCAGTGGCATTGTTTACATTCAGTGCCGCCAATATGGCCGACTGATGATGCATCGTGAAAACACTCTATACACAGGCAGTATAATGTACTTAAAAATGTATTTACCCATCCACTGTGTTTTGCAGGATTGACATGCACAGAGCAAAACTTCATCACTAAAGCAGGGGCCCAGCAGGCGGCTTCTGAAAATGGGATCATCATTGTAGCTCCAGACACCAGTCCACGTAAACATCTAAACATTTACAGTTTACAGTCTTGCTGGTCCATCTCTGGAGACATTATACCCTATGACTGTGACTTCTGCTCAGCCTGGTCCTAGAGATTCATAGGTCAAAATATAATAATTATGGAAACTGAGATCCCTTGGGAAGTCAGTGCATTACTGCAACATATAGATAAACAAATAAGGATCTCCCCTGAGGATCAAATAGCATTGTGGCTTCCCAGTTTAGTTTAGGGACTAGAGTTTCCCACCAGATTGTCATTCCACTGCTTGGAAAAAGGCCAATTAAAGCATAAATCAAATGTAAATTATTATTATACCATGTAAGTCTGCACTGTTGTAGTAAGAAAGTGTTATTTTGTGATCAGAAATATCCAATGCTAATATAGCTTCATTAACACATAAGCACATGCTCAGAAAATGATGATTCTGCTCTGGTTAGGTGGCTGTAACATTGAAGGTGAGGAGGAGAGCTGGGATTTCGGGACAGGTGCAGGATTCTATGTCAATGCCACCCAGGAACCCTGGAAGACAAACTACCGCATGTATGCGTATGTCACAGAGGAGGTGTGTGTACTTTATATGTTCCAAAGCCTAGTTCAGTCACTATGATAACAAAGTGATATTCTAATGAGCATTTATCCACCTTATTCTTCAACACGGAAGTAAGTCTATGGGTGAGGCTTCCGGTTCATTAGCTGCTATTAGGGAAATAACGAGAAGAATAACAACGTGCAGTAAATGATAAAACTGTTTGCACTACAAACCAGTGTGTTCATAATAAAGATAATACATTAAAATAATATGGTAAGACACAGCAATGTGCAATATCAAGCAGCAAAAAATAGCTGGACATGAATGAGACCACAAGCCAGACCCATAAAATTTACAAATGGCCATGTTCATTCTTGCATGAAAAATAAGGTGGATATGAATGAAAAATTTTACAGTTAAATATTAAACATTGGCTTTTAGACTCGGCGGCTTCATCACCCTTCTCTTGTTCTCAGCTCCCACGACTGATTAATTCTAACTTTCCTGCTGATCCTGAGAAAATGTCTATCTTTGGTCACTCCATGGGGGGCCACGGAGCTCTCATTTGTGCACTTAAGAATCCTGGGAAATATAAGGCATGTATATATTTGACATTACATACACTGCTTCATCATGTAGTTGGTTGAAATTTAAATATTCAATATGAATTGTTCACATGTGTCTGTTTCAGTCTGTGTCAGCGTTTGCACCTATCTGTAACCCTATTCAATGTGCATGGGGACAGAAAGCTTTTTCTGGCTATCTTGGATCTGACAAGTCCACCTGGGAGGTGAGAGACAGCTATATGTGGTCATTATGAACTTTTATTTATTGTTTTGAAAGAATTTAATACTTTTATTCATCAAGGATGCATTAATCAAAAGTGACTAAGTTTAAAATATAAAATGTTACAAAAATGTTTCTCTTTCAAATAAATGCTGTTCTTTTGGACTTTTTATTCATCAAAGAAGTATTATGGTCTTAATAAAAAAAAAAAATATTATTTATTATACATAAAAAAGAATCTTACTGACCCCAAACGGTGTAAGTGTATATAGAAGTGTATTTGTTTCTTAATCATTGATTTCACATATTATTATTATTATTATTATTATTATTATTTTAACCTTAGCACACCACGTTGTCCAGCATCAGAAATCACTTTGTCTCAATTGTCTGCTTCTGTCCTGTCCACAGTTGTATGATGCTACTGTATTGGCTGAATCATATTCCGGTCCTGAGCTTGATATTCTGATTGATCAAGGCCGTGATGACCAGTTCTTGTCTTCCAGTCAGCTCCTCCCTGACAATCTGATCGCTGCCTGTTCCAAGAAGAAAATTCCTGTCGTTTTCCGCCTTCAGCAGGTCAGTACTGAACCAACCCATGATGAATAACAGGAACTGCATGTAGGGAAATCTAGTTGATTATACAGCACCTTCATGTTTTGTGCAGATAGTCACATGCCTCAGCATTTTAAAGCAAAAGAGGTACATATCAGATTTTTTTCCTCACTCAAATTATTGTGCTGAATATTTGTATTGAATGTTTGTAAAGGAAGCATTTTCACTTGTGGTCTCAGACTGATGCTTGGACAGGTCTTTTGATTTTAATATGTTGGCTTTGAATATTTTAAAGTGATTTATCATTAATTCAGCAAATCCAACTACACCAATTCAGGACTCACGATTACATATCACCATTAGCCCTTTATAATGGTGTGTATATTTTAAGCCAAAATCAGGGCTTGTTTTTCTTTTGCTCTATCAGGGTTATGATCACAGCTACTATTTCATCTTCTCCTTCATCAACGACCACATCAAGCACCATGCCAAATATCTGAATGCCTGAAACTGTGTCATGAGTATGGCAACCAGCCATTGTGCCTTCCAGACCATAACCTAACCACACCTACAGTACCTACACAGCTGGAAATGACATCAGAGCCATGTCCTAACTGGTTCACTATCCCTCAAAGTGCAGTGGAACTCTTTGTATTTTCATATGCGTAGCTAATAGGGTGTTGTTAGGATGTAGAGACATTTGCAATTCTTTAAATAAAGGCATTTGGTTGTGATTTTGTACTTGTTGTTCTTCAGTGAATGATTGAATTTCCTTCTGGATACTTCTTTGCGCACAGTTATTCAGGATGTTATTAACAAGCCCTCATTTCACACTAAATAAAGCAGGGTAAATGGTTTAGACATCTAATCAATGTAGTTTGGCAAATATTAAAGGAGAAGTTCACTTCCAGAACAACAGTTTACAGATAATTTACTCACCCCCTTGTCATCAAAGATGCGTATGTCTTTCTTTCTTCAGTCGTAAAGAAATTGTTTTTGGAGGAAGACATTTCAGGATTTCTCTCCATATAGTGGACTTCTATGGTGCCCCCTTTGAGTCAAATGCAGCTTCAAAGGGCTCTAAATGATCCCAGCCGAGGAAGAAGGGTCTTATCTAGCGAAACAATCAGTCATTTTAAAAAGAAATGGACAATTTATATACTTTTTAACTTCAAATGCTTGTCTAGCTCTTCGTGAACTTTGTGTATTCCGGTTCAACACAGTTAGGGTAGGTCGAAAAACTCCCATCTCATTTTCTCCTCCAACTTTAAAATCGTCCTACATCGATCGTACCGACCCAGTGTTTACACAGTGAACATGCAAAGAAAATCAAACACACTTTACAAAAAAAGTTTAAACAGCGATGTAGGGCGATTTTGAAGTTATAAAAGAAAATGAAAACCCGAATTGTTTTGAACTGGAATACACAAAGTTCACGCAGAGTAGTTGAGGTTAAAAAGTATAGAAATTGTAAATTGTTTTAGAAAATAACCGATCGTTTTGCTAGATAAGATCCTTTTTCCTTGGCTGGGATCGTTTAGAGCCCTTTGAAGCTGCATTGAAACTGCATTTTGGAAGTTCAAACTCGGGGGCACCATAGAAGTCCATTATATGGAGAAAAATCCTGAAATGTTTTCCTCAAAAAACAATTCTTTACGCCTGAAGGAAAAAAGAAAGACATGAACATCTTGGATGACAAGATGGAAATTCCTGGAAATGCGTTCTGGAAGTGAACTTCTCCTTTAACCATTATTGTCATGTCTACAGTACCTTGAAAATAAAGAAACAAACTAGACTTTGAAGGTGAAAAGTATTTACTGGTAGAAGATGGTACAAATAAACCTTATTTACAGAGGTTAAGGCAAAAGGTGGAGTGACATGCATGCTTTTCCCAAAAACATTACATGCACTTAAAAGTTCACAGAATTAAAATGGGTAAAATCCCAAACACTGAAAAGACATGGAAAAATAATTCCTATTTATAAAATTAAAGTACAAAAATGTTTAGTACAAGCCTTTTCTCATTATACATCAAAGTAGACTAAATAGCCACATAACATTCAGCAGTTAAAGATTTGAATCCCATTTTATACATTAGTGATCTGATCAGCTGATATTTTCTCCAAATACTGTAATATAAATACCATAATACTATTTGCCAGTTGCCAAAATGACAGTCCCAAATATGTAAAGTGCAAAACACTGTCATTTCAAAATCAAATCTGCATTTAAAGCTCTATCTAGTGTGAAGTGCTGGGGAATGTTGATAGTACAGTAATGATGCACCACTTGCCCACTGTAGCAGATTTTCATACTGTACTTGAATGAATATAAATAAAGTTCAAATCAGTGTTTTAAATGTCTAAGAACAGAATTTCTCAAAGGATACAGCAGTGAATTTATAAGATGCAACTACTGTCTAAACTATGCATGATTTTAAAATAAATGCATTAAAGGCTTGTAAAATACCACGTAAATCTACCATCAAAGACCAATATCTAAGTGCTATCCCGTTCAAATGTCTTTAAAATTACACTTTCTAATCCACATTTTCATTTTTTTCCCATCTGTTTTGACAGGTTTATGAGGAAGTAGTATGTTTAGGATAGCTTTTTAACCCATGATGCACCAATTTGTTTTTGATGTTTAAACTTAAAGCTTCTGGATTGATTTTTGTTGCGAATATTTGCTACAGTATAATAATGTGCATTAAGTTTTAGGAGCAGATATGTTTTTGTTGGCAGTTACAGTACAGAGATAACCCTTTTAAATGTATTTGTAATGAATGCATGTCATGAATAAATAATAACAGCCAACAGTCTCTCAGAAATTATAGTTGAAGTCAAAAGTTTACATACTCCTTGTAGAATCTGGAAAATGTAAAAGGGAGCATACAAAATGCATGTTATTTTTTGTCCCGAACAGTTGAATTGCCCTCTGCTCTTCAGAAAAATCCTTAAGGTCCCACAAATTCTTTGGTTTTTCAGCATTTTTGTGTATGTTAACCCTTTCCAAAAATGTATGATTTTGGGATTTATCCATCAGGAAAAGTGATGCATTAAGAGCTGGGGGTGAAAACTTTTTGCATTTGAAGATCAGGTTAAATTGAACTTTTTTTTTGTCTTCTGGGAAACAGGTAAGTATCTTCTGTAGTTTCTGAAGGGCAGTACTAAATGAAAAAAAAGATATTTATGCAAAATAAGAAAAATGTACACATCTTCATTCTGTTCAAAAGTTTTCACCCCCGGCTCTTAATGCATCGTTTGTTCTTCTGGAGCATCAGTGAGCGTTTGAACCTTCTGTAATAGTTGCATATGAGTCCCTCAGTTGTCCTCAGTGTGAAAAGATGAATCTCAAAATCATGAAGTCATTGCTGAAAGGGTTCAAATACACAAAAATGCTGAAAAACCAAAGAATTTGTGGGACCTGAAGGATTTTTCTGAAGAACAACAGGCAGTTTAACTGTTCAGGACAAACAAGGGACTCATAAACAACTATAACTAAAAAAAAAACACACACACAGCTGTGGATCATTCAGGTAACAACACAGTATTAAGAATCAAGTGTATGTAAACTTTTGAACAGGGACATTTTTATAAATTTGACTTATTTTCTCTTGACTGTGTGTAAATATCTTTTTCGGGTGAGTACCAAATAAAAAATAACATGCATTTTGTATGATCGCTCTTATTTTGGTAAAATAATTAACATTTTGCCGATTCTGCAAGGTGTATGTAAACTTTTGACTTTAACTGTATGTGGAAGTGTTATAACTGCTTACATACAAGAATCTAGATGATAATAAAGTTGCTTTTTCCCCTGTCAGTTCACATTAATAAAATAAATTGTGCTTTAAGTTGAAGTAAAATAAAAACCAAATCAAACATACTAAAATAAGCACATCAAATATAAATGTTCTGTACATTTTACACGTTCACACACCAATATCACATTACAAATCCTTCTACAAATACAAAACTCTTATTTTAAAATACATTTAAATTGTTTAAAAAAAAACTATAAAACGATTATGTTTGTAAATCATTTTGATATATGAAAATAATTTTGGCAACTGTCAAATAATCTCCAGTGAGATACCAGCTTCAGATGTTTTGGTCTGTTTCATGGCTAAATCTGTGAGGAGCTGAAGCTTTGGACATCAGACTTTCCGTAAGGAAACACGCACAAGTAAAATAAAACAAAAAAAAAATCCTTACAAACTTACATACAAAAAGTGCAAACATGTGCTCTCGTTCTCTCACTCTCACAAAAGAAATCCTCTCCTCGAAGACATGATTTTTTTTTCTACCATCCATACACTCAAACATACTCTTTTAGCGAAATCATACCTGACTGACAGGCAAGCAGAGCAGAGACTGTAGGAAGCTATAGTGAGGCCACACCTCCCCTGAGACAAAACATCAACGTCTCCCAAAACACAAGTTCAGAAAAAGTGGTTACAAAAAGTCACATACTGGAAAGACTCTTCAAGAGTCCCGGGAGGACGAGTGTTTTAAATCTAGATCACTAAAGGCCCAAAACAAATATCATAGAATCTAAACATGTAGATGTATATATATATAAAAAACCCTTAGGAACTGTGCACAATTGTGTACATCTCTCAACTAGCTGTTTAATAAATATATGTATATTAAATAAAGGAATTTCATATTTTAGCTTTGAGCTATTTTTTTTTGCAAATACGACTATGGCCTGGGCAACAGTGATCAGATAACAGTACTAAATATTGAAGTAAAGAAAGTGAGAAAAGACATGAGCATATACCTGCAAGTTGAGGATCAGCTGTTCTAACAGAAATTAATGGACACTGTCCAGGGAATTTTGCAAAGATCTGGTGGTGGAGGTCCATCTATAAGGATTAGTGTGTGTGTGTGTGTGTGTGTGTCAGTGAGACTTGCTTGTGTTTGTGTGACTCATGTAATGAGTGTCTCGTTGGCAGAAGTCTCATCCAGTAAAGCTTGGACAGTGATGCCAACTTTAATCAGGCCCTTTTCCTCCAGAATGTGATGCGGCAGACATAACTTATCCTGGAAAGAGAGATTCACAAAAAGGACAAAGTGTTAAGTCAGAGATGAAAGAGACAGGGTTCCCAAACAAATTTTATTACACAATTTATTGAAACTGAATGCTTTTGTTACTGAATACAGTTAATGGAACTAATAGAGACTCACCTCTTTAAGCAGTGATGCCAGATATGATACAGTTATGCAAACAATCAAATACATCAAAATCTTTCTCACCCCAACATTCAAACGGTGGCCCTTTTTACAATATGCAGTATAAGTCTCAGGTGTCACCAGAATGTGTCTGTGAAGTTTCAGCTCAAAATTCCCCACAGATCATTTATTATATAATTTTGAAAATGTCTATTTTGAGTGGAAGCAGAAAGACGCTGTTTTCGCGCATGTCTCTTTAAATGCAAATGAGCTCCTGCTCCCCGCCCCCTTTTCTAGAATAAGGCTGTGCCTTTACAGCTCATAACTCAGATACTCTGATTAAAAAAAACATCGTTTGGTTTTGATTATGTCTATTGCACTGCAATCTTGCTTTTTAAACCATATTAGTTTAAACTTCTGATATATTGATTACGAAGCATGTGAACAGAAAGCGGCTACTGCACAGCATGTGAGTACTAAACTAAATTCTCTTTAATGTCTTACTGTGCTTGACAACTGTCAAATGCACACAAGTTTATGTTGAAAACACACGATTCTTAATGACTTAAAAACAGTTATGTCTGTGAAGGTAAACATCTGGGAAAGAAATCGCATGTTATATACAGTAAATAAATCAATAAATCCACTGCTGTCTCGTCTCCTCTGAGGCTGGGACTCTAAATAGTGTTCTGTGCTCATTTGTGCAGCCAATGATAAAACAGTTGGCAGGCTTTGCTTGAACTTTTGCCATGGCACTAGAACTTATACAGTCATGGCCAAAAATATCGTCACTCTTGCAATTCTGTCAGAAAATGCTTTTCTCCGAAAATTGTTCCATGTTTTGGTATTCACGTGCTTACTGTTTTTGTTTGCACTGCAACAACACAAAAAGACAGAGAAGAAAAGTCAAACTTGATAAAATTTCACACAGAACTCAAAAATGGACTGGACAAAAATATTGGCACCTTGTCAACTTTGTAAGAAATAATTGCTTTTCAAGCATGTGATGCTCCTGTAATTTGTATTTAGACAATATAGTAATCACACTTGCAAAAAGGTAAACCTTCGTGCACTCAACCTTCGTGTTGTGTGCACACTGAGCATGAAGAAAAGAAAGAAGTGTAAAGAGTTGTCTGTGGATTTAAAAGAAAAAATTGGAACAAACATGGAAAAACAAAAATTGGAAAAACATGGACATGCTCAAGGCTACAAGTCCATCTCCAGAGATCTTAATGTTCCTGTGTCCACTGTGCGCAATATCATCAAGAGGTTTACAGTCCATGGCACTGTAGCTAACTTCCCTGGACGTGGATGGAAGAGCAAAATTAAAATTAAAATTGAAAAATTACAATGAAGGATTGTTCAAATGGTGGATAAAGAACCCCGATTAACTTCCAAACAAATTCAAGCTGATCTGCAGACACAGGGTACAACAGTGTCAGCTCACACTATCCGTCGCCATCTGAATGAAAAGGGATGCTATATTAGGAAACCCAGGAGGACACCACTGCATAAAAAAGCAAGACTGGAGTTTGCCAAAACTTATGTGACAAAACCACAATCCTTCTGAGAGAACGTACTGTGGACAAATGAGACAAAAGTAGAGCTTTGGTAAAAGACATCATGGCACTGTTTACAGAAAGAGAAATGAGGCCTTTAAAGAAAAGAACACAGTCCCTACAGTCGAACATGTTGGAGGTTCAAAGATGTTTTGGGGTTGCTTTGCTGCTTCTGGCACTGGATGCCTTGACTGTGTGAACAGTATTATGAAATTTGATGATTACCAAAGAATTTTGGGGCACAATGCACTGGCGTCTCCACCAGAGGTCACGGGTCTTCCAGCAGGAAAATGACCTGAAACACACTTCAAAAAGCACTCAGAAATGGTTATAAACAAAGCACTGGAGAGTTGTGAAATGGCCAGCAATCGTCCAGATCTGAATCCCATAGAACACCTATGGAGAGATCTCAAAACAGCAGTTGGAAGAAGGCATCTTTCAAATCTGAATGACCTGGAGCAGTTTGCAAAAGAAGAGCGGTCCAAAATTTCACTAGAGAGGCGTAAAAAACTCATTCATGGTTACAGGAAGTGACTGATTTCAGTTATTTTTTCCAAGGGGATGCTACCAAATATTAAGTTAAGGGTGCCAATAATTTTGTCCAGTGCATTTTCTGGGTTCTGTGTGGAATTGTATCAGATTTGACTTTCCTTCTCTGTTTTTTTTTGTGTTGTTCCAATGCAAAAAAAACAAAACAAACAAACAAACAAAACGTGTGTACCAAAACTGCAACAATTTTCTGAGAGAAGGGTTGGATTTTCTGACAGAATTGCAAGGGTGCCAATATTTTTGGCCATGACTGTACATCGTTGTCACTTGCAAAGACAAAATGATGGTGGCCTGGGTGGAAACATGCAGATTAATATTATAATAAGATCCCATTTACAGGTCACAGGTGGCTTGTTTTTTCGCACGCTTGCAGAGAAAGGTGTACTGGGTTGTCTTTTCATGTTTTCTGTGTTGGTAGATTCACCAGGGACCCGATTATAGCACTCAAACACAGAAAAAGTCAGATTTTCATGATATGTCTCCTTTAAAAATGAGCTAAAAAGTACAACACACATCTTACAGAAACACAAAGATGAGAAAACTGTACATTTATTCCTTTTCATTTACAGGGTCATAAAAACCACAAAGCCTTACAAAGTCCACTAACAGCAGCAGCACTGAACACTATTCAACACTGACAGGAAGTCTAGAGTCGGACAAAAAGAAGCAGCTGAGCTGTCAGAGAAACCCACGCAACGTAATTTAAGCCTTTTAAGCAATACAAACACTTGTAGCTTTTTTTACAAATAAGGAAATAACTGGAAAATTATACCGAACAAAAGGTCCTGAACAGTCAGTTTCGCCTGGATGTTGAAAGCAAAGCCAATTATAACTGCTGTGATCGCGCTGATAGGGTTCAGAGTATTCTGTAGATTGAGGAAATGATGTCAAGAGGCCTCAGTGACATCACTGTCTGCTCATTTACTAACGGATTTCTTTTATCCGTGATGAGATAAACAAGGCCATTCTATTATGTGAGATAAAGATCAGAACCGAAAATAGAATCAGAGGATCCAATTAGAAGAGACACCTTGTGTACAGACCTTCACAGCAGTAAATTACATTCAACCACTACAGCAATTACTCAATTATTAAAATGACGTTAATCTGATATTTCATAATAATAAAAAAAACACCTCAACCTCTATTACAGATATGTGAATTAAGTCTTAATCTCTGACCCTGTTATTCCTCATTGTTTGATATAGATTAGTCACATTGGATTAGTCGATGCTTATTAAATTAATTTTAACAAATACATTTGGTTCACTCTGTACAGTTGAAGTCAAAAGTTTGCACACACCTTGCAGAATCTGCAAGATGTTAATTATTCGACCAAAATAATAGGGATCATACAAAATGCATATTATTGTTTATTTAGTACTGACCTGAATAATATATTTCACATTAAAGACATTTACATATAGTCCACAAGAGAAAATAATAGTTGAATTTATAAAAATGACCGCATTCAAAAGTTTACATACATTTGATTCTTAATACCATGTTGTTACCTGAATGATCCACAGCTGTTTTTTTTTTTTGTTTTGTTTTTTTTTTAGCATTTTTTGTGTATTTGAATCCTTTCCAACAATGACTATGATTTTGACATCCATCAGGAAAAACGATGCATTAAGAGCCAGAAGTGAAAACTTTTTGAATTTGAAGATTGAACTTATTTTGCCTTCTGGGAAACATGCAAGTATCTTCTGTGCTTCTGAAGGGCAGTACTAAATGAAAATGATATATGATATTTAGGCAAAATAAGAAAAATGTACACATTTACATTCTGTTCAAAAGTTTACACCCCTGGCTCTTAAAGCATCGGTTTTCCTTCTGAAGCATCAGTAAGTGTTTGATCCTTCTGTAACAGTTGCATTTGAGTGTGAAAAGATGGATCTCAAAATCATCAAATCATTGCTGGAAAGGGTTCAAATACACAAAAATGCTAAAAAAAAAAAACCAAACAAACAGAATTTGTGGCACCTGAAGGAGTTTTCTGGAGAACAGCGGGCAGTTTAACTGTTCAGGACAAACAAGGGACTCATGAACAACTGTCACTAAACAAAATAACACAGCTGTGAATCATTCAGGTAACAACACAGTATTAAGAATCAATTAAACAGGGTCATTTTGATAAATTCAACAATTATTTTTTCTCATGGACTATATGTAAACATCTTTTATGTGAAATATCTTATTCAAGTCCGTACTAAATAAAAAAAACATGAATTTTGTATGATCCCTCTTATTTTGGTAAAATAATTAACATTTTGCAGATTCTGCAAGGTGTATGTAAACTTTTGACTTCAATTGTATATCATTCAGAAAATTAAACCAACAATTCATTAGTCATTTTTTGACCTCCTATAGATGGCGTTTTGGATTAAATAACAACGTAATCATTTACAATGACTGTGCAGGATATTTAATAATTCCCAATCTAAACAATAATACATCAGACTCTTAAAAACACTCTTAACCAAATGTAGCTGCTTTTTACATCCAACAGATAAATTAGCCCTTATGCTAATGATTAAATATTTTTAATCATAGATTTGACCTCACCATACAAGACTTCTGTGCAAAGCTATCATTTTGCATTAATGGCATCTGGGCCTTCATTTACTCGAGTGTTCTGATATTACAGCAAATTGTTTCTGTAAAGCAGACCAAATGTGCGCTTGATTCTTGTAGATATATTGCTGATCACTGGCATGACTGGCACGAGGCACAAGGCTCCATATCTGTTTGTATTATTTTTGTTTTTGTCATGCAGATGCTAATAAATATACCACTTATATTGTTTATATGTGCAATATCCAAGTAAATTCAGCTGAAGTCAAACTTTCTGAAACAAGTTTTGTACAGAGGTGGAAGTGGAGTGTGAACTTGGCCATTCGTTATTCCTTATTAAAGTGCTCAGTGCACCTCCTATGTAAATGTTTGTAAAAAGTCTGTTTAAAGAAGGTTTCTTCAGCATTTTACAAGGACTCATAAATATGTTACTCGCCAACTAATAAATAACACTTACTCAAACATGAAAACATCTAAATCTCTTCCCGGAGCACATGTTGTTCTTACAAAAATGTTGCATGGTTCGTGTTACGTATGGTTTCTATCACAGCCAAGTCAAGATTTAAGAGATGGTCAAACATATGAAACTGTCCATCAATATGTGCTCCGACTGACAGGGACACATATTTTTCTTCTAGGCTGTGCCCATTTTATGGGATAAAAATGAAAATTCTGTCAAAATTTATCATGGAAAACAATACTATGGAAGTCAATGGGGACCAGTTTCTTCAAAATATCTTCTTTTGTGTTCCACAGTTTTGAAACAACGTAAGAGTGAGTAAACAATGACAGAATTTAAATTTCTGGGTGAACTATCCCTTTAAGTGAGGCCATCACAAACTGTTCGATGTGCTTTCAAGGACCATTAAATTATATATACTTGTGTCTTTTTAGTTCATGTATGTTATTTAAATTCACTCCAGCTGTAGGCCACAAACAGCATCACCAGACAGAAAACGTGCAGCAGGCTTGAGCCAATCAGATCCCATATTTGCCAGGAAGGGGGCGGAGTCTGAGTGGACTCTGGGATAAGCTTCTTGACCTCTGTCTCTTTCTCCCTGCCACTCTCCACCTTTCCTTCCTTCTGCCTTGTTCCTGTGCTCTCCACCATGAGCAAGGCCGCGACCACGGCCCAGAGCGGACGCAGGTTAAACTGCAGAACGTCATAAGCCGAACACAGAGAGGACTGAGAGAGATTAAAAACGTGGAGGGGATGACAAAGAGAACCAGGAAGAGAAAGAAGGGACGAAAATAGAATAACCATGAAGGATGGATGGAGAGAGAAACAAAGGGAGAATAAAAGCAAAGAAGAAGGGAAATTAGAAAAGAAGAGATCATCCGTCCGGCACCAGAGAAAGATAAGGAAGGTGATTAGACAGTGATAAAGGTCAAAGGTAAAATGCTTCGAGCTCAACAAACGGCAAGATTTCTGGATCATTCTCAGGAAACGGTTCCAGTTGTGTAATAAATATGTGTTCCCATCATTACTTTACTGATAATGTAGTTAACAAGATACTGAATGAAGTCACATTGTTTAATGTTTTACTCAGTTTGGTGTGTACTGCAACAATTTAAAAATCAAAAATCATTTGAAAAAAAGTTTTTCATCAAAATATCAGTAGATTTGAATGTCCAATACATAGTACAATACCAGTAAATTTCTTCTCGTTTTTAAATTACACATTTAAAAAAATGAAATTATAATATTTGTCTTTGTTGACCACATGGTTCAAACAGATGCAAGTGTGTACTAGTTTTTCAGTTATTTGAGTTTGTTCATACATATTGTCTGTTTCGGGTTAAAATTAACTGATTTGTATGCAAATGCTTAAATTACACTCAATGGAGTTTTTATAGTAATAAAGTTAAAATTACATAGTTGTATTTCCACTCCAATGAGTTTCCTGAAATATAAATATTTAAACAATGGCTGCCATAAAAACATGACAGATTTATTTAAACAAATTAAACATCGAAGAACAGTAAAAATTATAATGAATATGTTATATGGTATAATTAGCACTGTAGGGTTCATTTTTCTAGCTGACTAATGAGTTATGGTAACTGAATATGTTTTTTCTGAGGTAAATGCGACGTGACATTGGTTACAAGATTTTATATTGACATCTTCCATGGTTGACACACTGATTGAACAATTATATGAGACAGGATACAGATTTCGGTAAGTTGTACTAAAGCAATAAGCCCCAAAAAGCTGTGGTTTACAGTGAATTTATAACAGCTAAGGGGCATTGTTAGGCAATAATAAATACAATATAATGGATAAAATGGATATTCTGTATACATAGTAAGCTTTTACAAAATAAAACAGAGCAAATAAAGTGTAATGATATAAATAAAAACAGTATTCCACCAAACAATGTAGTTCCTCAGTTGTGGTTGCAACAAAGGCGTTGCCGAGCAACACACAAAAGTAAACAAAGGTGTATGTTTGTAGAGTAATTTACAACAGCTTTGAATGCGGCTCAACCAATCAGAACCGGAACAATCCTATCTTTGTTTTAACATATCTTCGGATGTTTTCAGTGTTTATTTCATGCTGAAACTGGTGTTAAAATGAAGGATCACAGTGATGTGTCACTTCACATAAAACGGCAACAAAACAGCATTTATTGTTTAAATATTTTAATAAAATGGACAGAATTTGAAATCTGAGACTTTGTTCCATATTAAAAGCAACAAAGCATAAAGCTTATTGTGATTTATTGGATGGGAGGCGCTAATGTTTCATTCATTACCTGAAAACAGGCTAGATAATTAATTCTTGGGATTTAATAATCGATGTTGTTTCGTAAAAACAAGAATTTATTAAAATGGAGAAATCAATATTTTTTTTACCCAGCCCTAGTAATAATATTGTCTAAATATTGTGGTGTGGTGCAAATATATTTGTTTTGCTTCAAAAATCATTCTAATATGCTGATTTGGTTCTCAAAAAAACATTTTCCCTCAGGATTCTTTGATGACGATTAAGTTCAAATGTCTTTACTGTCACTTTTAATTAACTGAATGCATCCTTGCTGAATAAACATTAATTTCTTTAAAAAAAACTTCTAAACAGTAGTTTATATATCAGTATGATATTTGAATGTGAACAAATTACAAGTGTATAAACTTTCTGTGACCATTAAAAATTGTCCATGAAACAAATTGAGTAATAATCTGAATATGGTCATCTAATCTTAATTTACATGACAAATATTATGGGAAAATAAGGTATGATTTATTTTTTTAAAGGAGGCATATAATGCGATTTCATGTTTTCCTTTGTCTTTGGAGTGTTACAAGCTGTTTGTGCATATATAAGATCTGTAAAGTTGCAAAGATTAAAGTCTCAAACCCAGAGATATTCTTTATAAAAGTAAAAACATGAACCTGGGAGAGTATCCTGCAATGCTGGCTGTGCACACTATAAGGTGGGGCAATTACAACTTTGCAAGGACAGTCCGGCGCTTCTGACTCACAGCCTGTAAGTATGTTTTCATGTATGTTTTGCTACTGGCTATTCAAACGTGAGTTTTGAGCGGTGTCAAGTAGTGTTGCTTGTTTGTCGTTTCTACAATCATAAATGCAGACATTGTGTTATGTTTACACAGCGTGACGCAGTGGGACGCGACAACGCGTAAAAAGACAGTATGAGTCATTATTATCAGTAATTATGTCCTCACTGGATGCAACAAATGCCTAATTTGTAATGGGTTTTATTGTTTTTGTCTCATTGGGACACGGCATCACAACATGGTAAGGGGTGTAACATTTCCGTCACATGCTTGAGGTATTTGGCCAATCACAATGCACTGGATAGCTGGCTAATCAGAGCACACCACGCTTTTTTAGAATGATGAGCTTTGTAAAAATCTACGCGTTTCAGAAAGGCGGGGCAGAGAGGAGCAACAATAATATATAGTATGTGGAACATAATGTGTTTTTTGAACCTCAAACTGCGTAAACACACTGCATTACACCAAATACACAAAATAATGTTCTTTTTAGCAACATCATATGACCACTTTAAATAAATTCTGCTTTCATTAAATTACTTTTTTCCCCCAAATCATCCTTTTTTTTTACTTTGTAAAATAAAGTGAAAAAAAATAAAAAATAATTTTAAAGCACAAATGGCACCATTTCTTGAGAATGACCCGCTTACTGCCTTCTGAAAAGGAGATTTCTGACAGTGAGGTTGAACACTGTCAGTCATTGTCTCTCGTTCAGGAAGCAGCTGTGGCTGGTGTGAGGTGTGCTGGGGCAGATGCTGTTAGCAGGAGCACAGGTGACATGGTGGTTAGCGGAGCATGTGCAGTAGTAAGCGTATGCCAGGCACAAATCAAGCTACAGCGTTAAAAATTATACAAAGCAAGAGAGCTGCAAAAGCCAGTAAAGAGCAGAGCAGGTCAAGCCTGACTGTTGCATCAATCAATAACAAGAGTAAACCCTTAGGTTACTAAACAAGGCAATGATATATAAACATTTCTACGACCAGAAGTTACAAACAAGTCCTGCCACATTAGCCCTAAACACGCTAACAGAATAAACTAGCTTGATAAACATCAGCTATCAGGATAGCAAACACAAAAGACACAAGGTGACAAAGCTAGCTGCCATGCAGACTCGTAGTAGCTACTGCTACAACAGACACAAGCTATGACAGCTAACAGCTTCCTGTATGACACTAATCAGAACAGCCTGTTATGAATGGCTTGGACCAAGCTCAACCCTTAAAGCAGAAGACAACATCTGGGTTCCTTCCAGAAAGGCCATTGATATAGTATCGTGACCATTTTTGATGGGTAGGATAGCATAACCAATAAAAAATTCTGCAGTTTCAGGAAAAACAGTGGACCCAATATTGACCAACAACCCACATACAATGATTTTCTTGGAAGTGATAGCTGGAATTGCTTCTAGCTTTATCTGGATAGGACAATATACTATACTGAATTGATGAAATAAAGGTTTTTATAAACAATTTCCACAAAAATTTGTTCCACTCATGTGTCATGGTCTGTCGCCTGTTTATCAGTACACTGCAATTCTCTCTGTCACAGCTCAAGGATACATGATCATTTATCAGAGAGCAGGTCAGAGCCATTAACAGGATGGAATGGAGCCTTAGAAATGGATGAAGCCTAAAGCCATGATGACAGCATCTTAATACAACAACATGATGCATTTCTGGTAGGGTTATATGGTAAAAGTGCCTTTAAATGCTGTTCTGTGATCAGTTTACCCCAACATCTATTGACCTGAGAAGGTCCAGAATTTCTCTAAGTTGATTAACACAAGGCTGATAAACAGGGCGTGACTGATCACAGACCAGCGTGAGGCAATCTCAGCTGCTCAACCAATCAGATTAGGGGTGGCTAACGATCAAAATCAGTCAAGTGATAACATGTATTTCACCAGGATTTGTTTTCAAGGAGCCCTGTGTGTACAGGTTCATTGTCAGAAAAATCATCTGAACTTACTGTACAGGTTTCCCAGATTGAGATTTAGACTGGGCCTAAATTAAACAGGAAATTCAGTGGAAATCCCCACTAGAAGTAGAACCCCCACTTCACTGTAGGACTAGTATAGTATGGAAAATGTATAGAATTACAGGGAATTTTTCATTGGATAAGAATAAGACAAATTTCCCTTAAATGCAAAACAGCTCAAAAAAGCAGATATTATTCCATGTAGGAAATAAGGGACAGACTGAAACTGTCAGACAATGATTGTCAAGGTCACATTTTTATAATATATTTTAAATAAATAATAAAATAGTATGATAAATTGTCTAGTTGATCACCAATATCAGTAATGATTGTTTTTAATTTAGCATTGCACGTAAGAGACTAGTACAGCAAAACCTATACAAACAGTCGCCCTTGAGAAACAGATCTTGTTCATTTTGGCATTCACAAAAAACCTAAAAATATTCACCTCAGGGACTCCCATTTTCCTGCAGGCGTCCAAGAAGTTTTCAACATTTCTGCGACATTTAGCCATGCTAAGCTTGGGCTGAAAGTATCCACATCCAGATGTCAAAAAAGAGAATGAGAGAAAAAAAAAACAGGTTAACAAATTTCAGGCTAAAAAAACACAACCATTTATTCATGCACTTTCATTCAAATGTTTGAAGTCAGTATGTTTTTTTTTTTTGAAGTAATGTTTTTTTTATATTTATTTATCAAGGACACATCAACATTGACAGTAAAAATATTTATAATGTTATGATAGATTTTCATTTAGCATAAATGGTGTTCTTTTAAACTTCCTATTCATCAAAGAATCCTGAAAAAAACTTACAACTACCACAAAAATATAAAGCAGCACAACAGTTTTTAACACTGATATCAATATAATGATGAGAAAATGTCTCTTGGGCAGCAAATCAGCATATTAGAATGATTTCTGAAAGATCTTGAGAAACTGAAGACTGGAGTAAAGGCTTCTGCATGATTTAACTAGAGTTTAAAATGTTCAAATAGCAAAGTTAATTTAAATGATACAATTTACAATTATTTTAAAGTGAAAAGTTATGTGATGTGTAGCCAAGTATAGTAACCCATACTCAGAATTTATCCCCAGTACTGGGAATCGAAACTTCAGGTCACAATATTACCATTTTGACTGCATTTTTGAGAAAACAGTTGAAGCCTTGGTGAGCATAAAAGACTTAAAAAAGACTTAAAAGACTTGTAAAAAAAAAAGTTACTGACCTCAAACTTTTGAATGGTAGTTTATAGTGTTTGTGTAAATGTGTGGATAATTCAGAGTTGACTCACCACTGCAGGAGATGGTACATGGATACTGGCCACTGAACGTGGTCGAATGTGATTGACTAGGTGACAAAGCACGACCCCATCCATGAGAGAAGAGCCCAGATCTTCAGGAAGAACTACTTTCAGTCTGCTCTCAATACTCTGGCAAAATCAACATGATTAGGTTATAAATAGAACATTTACATACAAATATTTTAGAAATAAGAATCTGGATTCTTATAATAATTTGGATATTTGCGCCACACTTAAAACATCTGACAATCAAAAAATATCTTCTTATTACTTCGAATAGAAGATCTATTGTTTCACAAAAGTGTTTATGCTAATACAGACATTCAACAGTTTTTGAAGTGTGACTTAAGTGTTCATATATTTTGTGGGGCTCACATTATAGTCATATATTCAGTCACTAACCAACTAATGTAGCTCATTTACATACTTAGCTTTTGTGTGAGTTTGACTAAACAACATTTTGCATACCTCTCGTAGTTGCTCTATGAGTTCCAGCTCCTCTCTGAGCTGCTCCATCTTTCTTCTCATGGTGAACTGCGGATCCACTGATTCCAGAGTTTTGTGTGTCCTGAAAAACACTGTCACACAACTGAAGCGTCACCAGTCTGTACAAAGCACATTATATCTCTCAAAAGGGTTTCATTTATTCACTTTCTTTTAATATCACATCCATCATGATATCCCAAAACGTTAGGTTAATGTCAATTTTGACATAAGGAGGATTAAACAGTAATCAAATGTCACTTCTGTTGCCATTATGTTACTTTTTTTAAATAAGACAAGCTGCATTAACTAATTACATCACAACAAGCATCCTGAATTCTTCAGGAAATGAGACGCTGTTCATATTTGACAGCCTTTACTACATGATATTTTCCCACAAGGGGGAGCACTAGACATGTGAGAAAGTAGCAGATTGAAAAAGACAAGAACACAATGCTTCATTCCACACATCTGAGTGTGTTTCTGTAGTTGCATAACTACTCATCCTGTGAAGAAATGAAAGAAAGACGGCAATATGTAGGGAACATTAAAAGGATGTTATTCAAGAACATTCCTCCCTCTTTTTGCTCTCTCACAGTTCAAAGCCCTGGAGCAGTGTTTCTGTGCTTGGACGCTAATGTAATACAGCAAGCACATGTTAGACATCTCTGGGCAGCATTAGAAAAAAATAAGTGTGTGTGTGTGTGCCTACTTAAAGATTTTTTGTGACAAATTTGTACCCAAAAGTGAGGTAAATCTGACAAAACCTTGCTTTGGGGATGTCCTCATTTGTAAAAATAAATGAGTTAAAGTAAAGAACCTATCTGATACCTATCAGTATATAAAAAAATGAAGGTCTAAATAGCTAACTTGCATAGCTTAGAGAGCTAAATGTGTGTGTGTTTGCATCAGGGAGAAAAAAAAAGTCTTTGAATAGTCATCTCTCATTGCATCTGGGACAGCTCTGTGTTTTAGGGTACATTTAATTACCTAAAAGTGTGTCACTTTTATGTTCAAATACCTTTTTCTGCCAGTTTAGCATAGCAACACTGGCTCAACCAATAGTGTGTGTTTGAGGGCAGGGCTATCTGTTTGTTCACCAATAGCAAACCAGGGTTTTGTTTGGGGGAAAGCTGTTTGAAAACAGTCATTTTTTGAAGCTAGTGACGCAAATTAAACAATTCAGCTTTAAAGCGGAGTGTCTTTCTCTCACCTTTTCTTTCTGTCTCAACATTTTTGAGCCCTAAGTGCCGAAAACATCCCAATCCAATTTAGTATTGGCAAAAATGAGACTCATTCATGCGTTTAGTGTGACGTGTGCAAGAGACACTAAGGATTCTAGAAAGTTATTGACAAAAAAAGCACTTAAAGACACTTCACAGACAGAAAAAGGGTTTCTGACATTTAACTGGAAGTTGCAAATTCAAGTTTTGTAGGACAAAACTAAACCTCTATAGAATGTTTGCCTGATCTTATTTTTAGTGTGTACTACAGTAGACATTATGTGTAAATACATTTCACAGATTTATTGATTTAGATCAAGTTAAAAGGCGCCAGATTCCATCTGGGTACAACAAAGTTTAATATAAAGTTCAATACTACCATTAGCACAGAGCTATTCATTAGTAAAGTGTTCTCTCTTTCCATCATTCCCTCTTCCTCTTTCTTTCTTGTAAGACGATGAGTAAGTACAGATGTCTTCTGGCAGTTTTTCATCCTCTGAAAGCATTTCCACTTAAATGGAGGTCTGATTTTCCCTCTGGGGCCATTATCTAATGCTTCAAAATAGCAGCTCTATAAATACACACAGCTCCATTTAAAGCCACTGGGCCACCCCAAATTTCAGCTCAACCACATCCCCTGTCTCACTCCTGTGTTTTAAAAGACCCTTTAACACTACACCACAAACATTTTTTAGTGTCTACACATGATGAATGACATATTTATACTAAGCTTAAAGAGACAGTTCATCCGAAGATGGAAATTCTGTCATTATTTACTCATGCTGTTTCAAACCTGTATGACCTTATTTCTTCTGTGGAACATAAAAGTTATTTAAAACTTTTTGGTATTCAACATTCTTCAAAATATCTTCTTTTGTGCAAAAAAATTATACAGGTTTGGAACATGAGGACATGAGGGTGAGCAAATGATGACAGAACTTTCATTTTTTGATGGACTGTCTCCCTTTAATTGTAAGCTAGCGCTAGTGAATACTGTCAGAAAATAATTATTTAATTCATATCTTCCACATCTAAATTTTCAAAAATATTCCACATTTTCTCAACCAAAAACATGTTGAATATGAAATGTCAGTCAGTGGGCTAAAGTATTCAGCCATCTTTGAAAAAGAAGTGTGTCATTTTTACATTTTGAAAAAAAAAAAGACAAAAAAGGAGGACAGACTAAATGTTTACATTGTCTAAGGATAATGAAAATAATGTTTGCCCAAGCAAAACCTGCTGCCATCATGCGGGTACTGTGGGTGGTTGCCAGAGTGTTGCTATGCATTAAGGAGTTACAAAGCAGTTGATAGGATTTCTGGATGTTATTAGGCATTTCTAATGGTTTCCAGCCCAAGTCAAGAGTCCCAAAAAACCCAAAAAGTCTTAAAAAAAAGTGTTATTCTTGTTTCGGTAGCAGAAATGGTGGAAAATATGTTGTATATTGTTAATATTTAATATATCAAGAATTAAAGGCTATCGACCACTAAAAATATAAAATAATACAAATAATATAAGAAGAATAAAAATACCTCAAACAATTTAATCAGGACAAGAAAACACTGATTGCAACACAAGTGACTGCACAGGACGATACATTGAGCAGACCTACCACTGCTTGGCATTTCTCCTTCTGCGGGGCTAGGGGGCGTGTCTCTATCAGTGGGCGGGGCCTGTGTAAGGGGGAGGGGACAGGGCGGAGTCGAGCACGGGACAGAGGGTGAAGCTAGATGTAGGTATCAACATAAAGCATAGTGCCAGTAGGAGGAGGAGCCAAACAAATGATTTTCATTGGAAAACCACAGGAAAGGAATTTCAGGTATCAGAAAATAGGAGGGTGCCAAGCAACAGCAGTGTGTGTAATAAAAGCAGACAAGCAAGCAAGCAAGCAAGCAGCAGTTCAGGGAAACATAAACAAAAGGGAAGAGAAGGAAACGGGAAGATATGCAAAGCAAAATGACACGTAAATACAGCACAACACAAAAGAGAAAATATTAAAAACAAAAACAAATTCAGTATTAGCAGCATTTCAGTACCAGCTTGTTGGCATGCTGTTAATGCACCTGGTACAAATCACTATCATTTACGTTAACTGTCAGACTCGGGGCGTGATATTGCTGTTAATGTTAGACATAAATAACAGATCACAGATAATGATGCAAATGCTAGCTTAGATGTTAGAGGGGGAAGCAACAAGAAGCCTCTAGGCAGCTAAACAAACAGCTACATGAATTAAACTGCATCCAGATGAAACGAGCTGTTTTGTGTATTTATTTAACCGTATACATCAATAATGAATGGTATTTGTGAAAACATAAAATCTCAGGACATATTCAGTTAGCATGTACTGTTTCTAAACCTCTCCAGATGCAGTTTAGCCCCTGAAACCAAGGGAGTAATGTTAAACAGCAGTATGAATGGTTAAAAAGCCTGACTAATATTGTATGGCTGTTACAAGCTTGACAGGATTACAGGTGCTGGCCACAGGCAAAAGGATCTTTACAAACAAACACTTCCGCCCTCTTACTACTGAAATGTGATGATAATGAAAGAGTCCAAAATATACACCATCCTCTAAAGTGCAACGCCACCCATGCCAACCTCACCATCAACATGCCAACCAGGGGTGTGTTTCCCGAATGCAACTAAGGTTGCAAGTACTGTCGTTATAACTTACGACCATAGTTAGCTAACAATGTTTTCGGGAAACACAACCCGACACATTGGCATGATGCGTGTTAGTAAAACAACACAGTTCTCACCTGATCTGGGCTTCAAACCAAAGGGAGGTGAGCTCAATGTGGGGCTAGAAACTGGGGTTTTGTCTTCACTCTGGTATATGACAAACACATTCAGCATAAGTGCACTAAACCATTTATAAAAGTAAAATTGTGTTTTATAAGCATAATGTGCATAATGTTACTGTGGTGGAAAAGATTTACCTTGGTAACTTGGTTCTCATAACTATCACCTGATCCGTCCTCACCAATCACTTCACCCTAAGAAGGAGAAAAAACAGGCTGTGGGATTCTTGAGATGATGTAAGACGTTAACAAACCAGCTCTTTAGACATAGTGAAACAATGCATCACTGTTCTCTGCTTCGATACAGCTCTTTGTCTTTCTTTCTCGAGTCATTGTTTGTTTTTCCCCTTACTTTAGATGACAAAGACAATTACATGATTCTCAGTCCCCATGTGAGTACATTTACTTTAAATATATAATTTCTATTCAGTCTAAAATGGTCATTTATGAAGTCATGTAGATTACATCATGGACTAAAAGTACATTGACTGACATGTTAATAAACACACTTAAAACAAATGCATCCAGTGCCACATATATTTTAAATACTGTATACCAGGTGCATTTATTCTGAGGAGGCAAGGGAGGCAGTGCCTCCCCAAACTACTGGATGAGAAAAAAAATGTTGTACAAAAATAAAACAACGCCAACATTACAATACATAACATTAAAAAGTATAAATCACTCGTTTTTCTGAAGAAATATTGTCCAACAACGACATCAGCAAATAAAGTTACAGCAGGAGTCTGCGTCTCTCTCGCCTCCCCTGAGCCCATTGAGATTTAACATAACAAGGATAAATGAGGATAAATAGGGGAAAGTCTCGTGACTCATGCGCGAGTCATGTGCGTTTCCATGTTCTCTAATCAGTCTGAATAAACAATATAATGGCATTAATGGGAAGACTAATTAAAAAAATTAAGTAAACAACTCACACACTTAGATACATCTACTTTGTTATGTCAAAATAAGACATAAAATGGCACAAAAACATGATCTGTGGAAGTTTTTAGTTAGTAATCAGCTATGTGAAATTTAAAGTAAATCTCTGCGTCTGTGACCAATATTTAGAGAGCTTTGATGACTGAGTTAACTGTTAAAAAGAATAGCTGAACATAAGTTAACAAATAAAATACTGCCTTAAGTTATTCTTTTGGAATAAATGCAAATGATTAAAAACACTAGCTTGATGAGATTCATACTTGGTTTTAATAAACAGAATTTTGATTACATTGTTAATGTAAAAATATAAAATAGAATTTTTTTCTTTTTCTGATAGTGTAAGTAATGTTTATTTTAAGGGGTCATCGGATGCCCATTTTCCACAAGTTGATATGATTCTTTAGAGTCTTAATGAAAAGTCTATAATATACTTTCGTTAAAATTTCTCAATGATAATGTAAAACAACACCCATTTTACCTGGTCAAAAACAGCTCGGTTCAGAGCAAGCCGTTTCAATGCATGTCCCTTTAAAAGCTAATAGCTTGATTTGAGAAGGGGGTTATGATTTATAGGGATTTTTTTTTATCATTATAGGGTGGATGTGTACACACACTGCCAACACACATTTATGTTCAAACAACATGAAAAAGTGAATTTTGCATCCGATGACCCCTTTAACCAAGAAAATGTGACTGGGACATTAATTTACATTTGATTTTTAAAAAAAATGCAATTTACAAACCGGGGTAAAAAATTTGCGGAATTATGCAGAATGAATTTAAAAATTGCTAAACCGAGTTCTGTCAGGACAAAGATCAGATCAAAGATGACTGACAATCAACATACAGCTTGGATTGGAGGTATGGTTCTGTTCTAGGCGAAAACTCCCTGCCCATCCACACAGCCTAGCATGGATAAGAGCAGAAAGAGCAGCAATATCCCCCTCAGGGTAAACAGAACCAACATTAATGAAGCAGATATCATTAATGTTCTTAATGACAATTTAATGTAACAACATAATTTGACTCAACAAGGAATATCAGAATGTCAAGTTCTGACTGTGGACGAAAGGAAGAGCTGGGGATGGAAGAGGGCAATTAACTCCCAAGCAAAGCGATAAGGTACTGAATAATACTGAATGGACCTTATATAAAAAAGTAGTGATAGGCGTTGTATTCCTATAGGTAGACGTGGATTAACTGAGAGTCCTGCCAGAACTAGTGCTATGCCTAATTACTTCACTGTCTGTGGTAGATGACCACACAATCTAGTGTTACTGTGAATGATTCACAAGTTTATTTTCCCAAATAAATAATATTTTTGTCCTTGTAAACTTTAATCAAACTAGTTCTGACATTCTGTCATCATTCTCTCACCCTCATGTTGTTCCAAACACATATGGCTTGCTTTCTTTTGCAGAACATAAAAGACGATATGTTGCTAGCCAAATACATTTTTAGAAATATTTTATTTAATATCCCACAGAACAAAGAAATCCATACAGTTTGGAATGCCATGAGGGGCAAGAAAATGATTATTGATAATTCAGTCACTTTCAAATGGATAAAAAAGTCCACTTTTTTCTTGCTGAATATTGTTTTGTTTAGAAAAGCATCAAATTACAAATGTAAAATGAGTTGCGAGAATGAGAATTCACATTGATTTTAATGTACAAAAATGCAGGGGTGGCAAAGGACATGTAGAACTTCTAAATGGCAGTCGTTCCAATTCGGTGGAAATCTGCGGAACTTTCTTTAGAGTTCTGCGAACAGATCCAGCGTGGGTCTGCTGGGAATGAGCTGCACGTATACAATAGCACAACTACAATAAGAATGAGCTCACCACAGCACAAACAAAAAGCGCATATGTGGCGGCTACATCTGAACCACTTGTTTGGGTAATTTGGTACAAAGTAATGCAATGACAAACACATTTGCACTGAATGATGAATCATTTCTGAGGGACCAGCTGCATTTTTTAGAACAATGTCCCCACTTTACTTTTACGAGGCTACAAGGCTAGTTTGTCAGATTACCTGTTGTGCCATGTGCAGGGCATACTGTTGACATGCGAGCTGGGCCTCGAGCCGGGCCCGTTCTAAAATGTACTGTCTCTTCCTCTGGAACTCCCAGCATTCTCCAGGAGCCGCCTTCAATGATAATCACTGCTCTTAAGACCAACTACGATACTAACCACAACACACATCATGCTGGAAAAACAGCCCAGGAGTTTAACTGGATGCATCTATAACAAACAAGCTGCAAAGCTAACCAGAGCTAATGCACAGCATGGCTATACAGATTTAACAACAGTTTTAACAATGGGAAATATTTTCTTATCATCCAAATAATCAGATCACAACACAGCACAGACATCTACAGTACATACACAACTGATAACATAAACTACCACAACACATCACTGCACACTGAATGCACAACATACACTACCACTCAAAAGTTTGAGGTCAGTAGGATATTTTTTGCATTTAATTGCAAAAAATGACAGTAAAGACTAGGGCTGCCCCCTAATAGCCGACTAACTGTTAGTCGACGAGAAGAGGCTTGGTCACCAAAATTTTATGCCGAAGTCACGCAGTCCGTGATGAACAGATCGTTAACGGCTGGTCTATGTGGTAATACAGTACATCGGGCAGGACATCTAAATGCTCATTCATCATTGATCGTTGATCATTCATCAACCTCAAATATGACTTTTCATCTGAAAGGTGTATGTAGTAGCAACTGTACATGGCAGCTCAATCCAGTGTTAACCTAGAAAAATGTGCGCTATTGAAGTGTTGTGTGGAGTGTGGAAGCTGAATAGTAGCGTTTACTGCATGACAGATGGAGGCACCAGTGCGCTCACTTGCTCTTAAAATACTCTGTCATTTCTGCTCATACAGATAAAAGTAATACAGATTTTGAATCTGTAAAGACTCTACATTTATTTGTGTGCACTCACAATAACAACGAAATGTTGCACTTTTGTAAAATAATGAAAGCAAACAGAATGTGCTTTATGCCATCACGGTCTCTGTGAACTTCAGCACGAAACTTCGAAAATCTGTGTATACTTGCCTTACAGACATGAAAAATATATCTACAGAGAGTAAAATCTCTACCTTTAATTAAACCAATTCAAGCAGAAATCAAATATTCTCCGATTATGTAATCCGTATGAAACATACATACAGGCGCATCACTACTGTGGAGATGACAAGTCAGTGTCGCCAGCTTCATCTCTTAAGCCGAAAACAAAGAAAGCACTAGTTTATCAATAAATTATTAAAACGTTAATGCAGTCTCCTTGCTGTTTTTCCCAGACACATTCAAAATTATTATATCTGCCAGTTCGCTGCAAGCTATTTTTGCGTGTGCTTGAGCGCTTGGTATTATGATTTATATGGTTTATTAATAAACATGCGACTAATAGTCGACTAATAGCTTAAAATAAATGACTACTAGTCGACCAGAAAAATCTTTAGTCGAGGGCAGCCCTAGTAAAGACATTTATAATGTTACAAATGATTTCTATTTCAAAAAAATGTTCTTTTCATCAAAGAATCTTGGTTTCAACAAAATATTAAGCAGTTTTCAACACTGATAATAATAAAAAATGTTTTCTGAGCACCAAACCAGCATATTCAAATAATTTCTAAAGGATCATGTTACACTGAAGTCTAATGTAATGGCTGCTGAAAATTCTGCTTTGCCATCACAGGAATAAACTCTACTTTAAAATATATTAAAAAACAGTGATTTTAAATTGCAATAATATTTCACAATATTACTGTTCTTACTGTATTTTTATCAAAATTAATGCAGCCTTTGTTAATGCTTCTTTTAAAAACAATACACAATCTTACCAACCCCAAACTTGTGTACAGTAAGTACTTCAAGTCAAACAGTGCTTTGGAATCAGAGAGGCTACTGTGAATGAAGAACTTAATTTTGTGGAGTTAAGGTGTAAGAAATGAGTTTTTGCAGCAGCTCTTGAATGAATGAAAAACTCTCAACTTTCGATATTATGAACGTTATGTAAAATATAATGTCACATAACTGTCATCACCTAACCAGTCCAATAGGTGAAACACAATCCCCCTGGGAAACTGAGAAACTGATGTACCCTTCAACAATAGCCCACTGATCTCAGAGGAACTCTAAAAAAACACTGCAGTTTAAAGCGGCACTATAAAGAAGGAAGCAAACAGGACGCTTAGAGGAACCAGTAAGGTCCTCTTGTACATGTGTCTAATGTTAACTTAGACACATGTACCAGTGGTTTACCTTAGGTGTTGCCTGACCCTCATCACTCTCTTGGCCACTGCAGGAAGACAAAAACAAGTATGGGGTGTTGGTGAAAACCTTAACATGCAAAGCAGCATTTTGTATCTATTGTGAAAAAGTTGTAACTTACTTGAGCGACTCGTCTACTGTAACCATTTCCACAGGGTAGAGCTTAATACCAGAGAGATCAGCCGAGTTCATGTTAACCCTATAAAAACACAAACAAGCCAAATCAACTTAATCTGCATTGTACTTTTCATAACACACACTGTTTCAAAGCAGCTTTACAGAAACCCATAATGTTAATGTTTATTATCTTCAGGCCTTACAGTCGCATTTAAAGATCTGGACAACATAGTTTACATTTTGCAAAGACACACATCATTAACACTGGCTTATGTTAAAAACAGCAAATTCAAATATTGTTTTATTTACTGAAACTACAATGCCTGTTGGGGTAGGCCATTTGCTCTCAAAGAAATGCATCTGATATTAACAGTCAGTGGCTTTGCAACAAAAATCTTCCCATCCCATCGATCACCTGTTATCCTACCTGTTAGGATCCTGTAGCATCTCCACAGCTTCCTTTAACTGATTGATCATATTAACCTTTGACCTGTTGGACCCAGTAACATGGTATATATAAACATATATGGTTTAACCAGTGACCAAAAAAAACAAAAAACCATAAGAGTTCAAAGAAAGAAAGAAACAGAAAGATAAGGCATAAAAAAAACGGACCGGATGATAAATATCTGAATATAAACATACGTTTGTTCTGAAGCCCAGTTGGTGTCTTCTTCTATCCTGAGGGGCTCATCGAAATCAGCACCTCGACCCTTCAAACACACACACACACACACACACACACACACACATCAACTCCAGCTGCAAACTCTGTCATGTGACTGCAGGCCAAAGGCCTAATTGGCTAGAATTTAAAATCAACCAGATCCACCACCACATGTCTGAGAGAGTGACGCATACGCAGATGGGAATAAACAAACTCCCTTATACGCACAATGTCCCGCTAGACATGAATTACTTCACAAGGGAACTGGTAATGCACAAATAAACATTGTCTGCTCCAATCCAATGATGCAATGAGACATTATCAGAAAACCTAACAGTTACTGGAACATAAAGCACCATGCCAAGAGAGGCAGATGAAAAATACGACAAGAAAAGAATGGAATGAAGGGAAATAGCGTAGATAATGGCAGGAATAAGGAGACCAAAGGATTAATATTATATTGGCTCAAACTACAACATAATGGGGAACAGCCAACATTAAATAAAAAAGGAAAAACAGTACAAAGTAAACAAAATAAACAGAAAACAGATCAAACCAGTTCCAAACCAGATCAGCCCACAATATTCTGTTAAGTGGGATGTTTTCTCATGAATCTTTCAGAGCAAAAAACAAAACAAAACCCTTAATGACTGTTAAGTTTCACACGCCTTTTTTCCATTTAGAGCAGTGGTTTTCAAAGAGGCCTAAAAATGACTTGAATTATTTAAAATGAGAAAAAATAAGAATTAAAATAAGCCCAAAAACAACATGCTTTGTGTTTGAAGTACCATCTGGATATAATAAGGCTTCTTGGAAAATTCAAAATTATTAAAATATTTTTAAAAAAGGCATTTATATACAATTTATGAATACACATTTTTGTGCATAGGAATGCCAAGCTATTGTGTAAATGTAATATTGTGAAATATTATGATAATGATATCTAATTTTTTCCTGTGATCAAAGCTGAATTTTCAGCATCATTACTCCTATCACATGATCCTTCAGAAATCATTCTAAAAATAAATAAATAAATATAAAATAAAAAGATAAATAAAAAGTTAAAAAAGCTATTTAAAATTGAAATCTTTTCTAACAATATACACTACTTTTCAAAAGTTTGTGGTCAGTACGTTTACCCTATCTTTTTTTTTTTTTTAATTAATACTTTTATTCAACAAGGATGTGTTAAATGTATAAATAGTGATAGCAAAAAAATCTATTGTTAGAAAAGCTGTTCTTTTTATCTTTTTATTCATCAAAGAATCCTGAAAGAAGTACCACAGGTTCCAAAATAATATTTGGCAGCACAACTACTGCCAGCATAGTAGAATGATTTCTGAACGATCTTAAGACTGGAGTAATGGCTGATGAAAAGTCAGCTTTGAATCACAGAAATAAATTATATTTTAAAGTATATTAAAACAGAAACTCTTAATTTATATTGTATTAACATTTTGCAATATTACGTTTTTTTCTGCATTTTTGATCGAATAAATGCAGCCTTGATGAGCATGAAAGACTTCTTTAAAAAACAGTGCAAGTCGTACTGATCCCAAACCTTTGAATGTCAGTGTATATATTTTTTTATTTATGTACTTTTTTTATATTATTAATCCATTAAGTTACAAACAACTGGAAAAGTCATGGGTGAATATTGTTGTGGACAATGGGGTACCCTGGTGCCAGTGCTAGTGCCAATCTGGAACTAATCCACACAATTTAAGCAGAAAATGTGGCGTTAAGTTGGCCTCAAAAATCTGCTGGTCTTAAACCAGAAACTGCTAACATCAGAGTTCAGGGCAGGATAATGTGCACACCAAGTTTAGTTTTCAAAACAACAGCAACTTAATCTGGCTTCAGCACAGCACCATTTAAGTGGAAAAAAGATAACAGTGTAATGAAAGAGAGTAAGAAAGCGAGACTGGAAAAAGCGTATAAATCCACTCTAAACTAGCCTGGGTGGAATAAAACCTCCAGATCCTCATTGTGCTTGAATTTCAGCTTTCAAAACGAACACACTTCTGTCAGACCATGAAAAAGAACAATCTTGAACACACTCACTTTGATATAGTTGACGAACGGTGAGCTGAGGGCCGAGTCTCGATAGGCCAGATGCTCTTTGAGGGACTCGGACGAACTTCTGTCTCCTACCGGACACACATATAAACAAGTTATTTTATTGACTATGATAAAGTGTTTTCACTGACACTAACAGTAAATCTAAGCACCTCATATTTACCTACTAATGTAAGTGACTTACTCTAATGCAATTTTTGCTTTAGAGAGAAAAAAAAACAAAACTGACATCACTGTCATAATTGTTCTAAACTTAATTTGAACCCTAGAACATTCTTTTAACTAAAAACAAACAGAAACCTAAAGATCAAGTACAGTAGTGTTCTTCTGGAATGAAATGTCCACATGTACACATTCATTCACACATGCAGACACAAAGCGGACATGTCGAGTAAATCTTATTGAAAGCTTAAAGACTAAAGGACCCTCCCATCAGCTTAACAGTCACACACAATCTAAAGTACAGCACACACACATTTTTTCTTTCTTCCTGCAATGTTCTCAGTTTTCATCTCCTCCTCCCTTAATTCTCCTTATGTGCTGACACTGACTTCCCAGCCAGTATCCACACTTCCTGTCTGGGACCCTCCCCTGGGCTTAACCTGGGTAACATACGCACTGTCTACAGTATCGCTGCAATGTTGTGTCAGCCTAGTAAGAGGATGTTTTCCTTTACAGGGCTTTAATATCCTGTCCACACATGTGAGGGTGTGTTTGCGGGTGTGAGTAGCACCTGTCAGAGCGCTGATGTGTTCACTGGAGTCGTCTTTGTTCAAGCCCTCCTCCTCTGTGATGTTGGTCATGGGCACATTCAAGCTGAGACTGTCTTCATCCGATGGCTGGAACACAAAAACAAATTATCTAAAACACTCTCTGAAAAAGAGAGAAGACTTTTTTCCAACATTGTCTAACAAATATTTCACTGAAAAAAAAATGCACATCAAGCCAAGACTTACTAGTAGACACAGATCTAAACTCTATCCTATTCACTAACACTAATTAAAAAAAAAAAAAAAAGTTTTAATTTGACATTTTTTTTTTACACACACTGCCGTTCAAAAGTTTGAGATCGGTAAGGCATGCAATGTTTTTTAAAGAAGTCTCTTATGCTCATCAAGGCTGCATTTATTTGATCAAAAATACAAAAAAATAACAGTAATTTTGTGAAATTTTATTACAGTATAAAATAATGGTTTTTAATATACTTTAAAATGTAATTTATTCCTGTGAAGCTGAATTTTCATCAGCCATTACTCCACTTTTAAGTGTCACATGATCCTTCAGAAATCATTCTAATATGGTGATTTATTATAAGAATGATCAGTGTTGGCAACAGTTGTGCTGCTTAATATTTTTCAGAATCTGTGATTCATTTTTCAGGATTTTTTGATTTAAAAAAAAAAAAGAATAGCATTTATTCAAAATATAAATATTTTGTAATAATATTCGTCTTTGCTATCACTTTATTCCTTGCTGTATAAAAGTATTAATTTCTTTCAAAAAAAAAAGAAAGAATAAAAATTTGCTGACCCAAATCTTTTGCACCGTATTGTATATCATTAGAAAATGTTTCTATTTTAAATAAATGCTGTTCTTTTTACCTTTTATTCCTCAAAGAATCCTGAAAAAAGATCACAGGTTCCAAAAACATAATAAGCAGCAAAACTGTTTCCAGCACTGATAATAAATCAGCATATTAGAATAATTTCTGAGGGATCATGTGACACAGAAGATCTGAAAATTTAGCTTTGATCACAGAAATAAATGAGATTTTAATGTTATTTTACATTGTAATTGTATTTCACAACATTACATTTTTTCTGTATTTTTAATCAAACAAATGCAGCCTTGATGAACGTAAGAAAATGTAAAAAACATTAAAAATCATTTACAGCTTAAAAGCATTGATTTGTATCTATATTTTAACTTCATATTAATGCATATTGATGTTCTGTTATTATTACTATTATTATTACATTTATTCAGTAAAGCTTCTTGAGAAAAAACATTTAGGCTTTATTTTATTATTTTTGTATTATATAAATAATATACAATTGGTTTTATCATTATTATTATTGCTACTACTATCACAATACATTTCCAGCGTTACGTAATTTATCTGTTCACACATAAAGTGAAAATGCTCTACAACATGGTGCAATAAACATTATCAGACCATAGATAATGTTTAACATACAGCTATTTTGAGCGGGATTTTGGACCAATGTGAAATCACTATGGGTGGGGCTACAGAGAAACCAAACCACTGACATACTGTCAAATCCAAATGTTAGGAAAGTCTATTACAACTACAACTGATGTGACACTAAAACTGTATGCCACAGTAAGATAACCGCAGATACCAGTTCTCAGACCTTTGTCCCTAAAGTATATGATCTCAGTTCTCCTGGAGTTTTAATGCAGCCTAGCCATAAGCAAACAAACACAATATTGTGTCTAATGCTATTACTTTAAATTTGCAACTCTTAAAAATACGTGAAACTAGACATGCAAATATCCAAAGGACATAGACAACAAGGTCAGGCTCTTTTGCTGTACTCAAACAGCCACACACACACATACAGACTGACCTCTGTAGCAGAAAGGCGTTTGTCTCCATTGTCACTGCCCACCCCAGAGTCACTGTCAAGTTTCTTGTGCTGATCAATGTCCTCAGTGCTGAGACAGAAGGAAGAGGGTGATTAGAAGTTAATAAGGGTCGCGTAGGACAGAAAGACAGAAGCAGCCTATGTCTCTCATATGAGAAAGGAAAAGAAGTCTTTCAGTCTTTCTCTCTCTCTTTCAGAAGAGTGACCCCCCACAGTCTATTAAAAGGATTCTCTTGAGATAGGGATGATAATGACAGCCAACACACATACACACACGACCTGGATTTTTTTGAGATTCCACACTGTAATCTACATTCAGATCTTTTTATACACCCATTTAGAGGTGCACGACTTGGTATAAAAGTTGATTATTTTGACAAATATTCATATTATATAAAGATTTATTACAGCACATGGCTGCTGCTTAAATACCAAAAATAAAAGAATAAAAAAAACATTGCTTTTTCAATGGATTCAAATCTCTTTTTACTCCACAGCACATTCAAACATATATACGTATACATACACTACCAGTCAAAAGTTTTTGAACAGTAAGCTTTTTATTGTTTTTATTGTTTTACTGTTTAAGTCTCTCCTGCTCATGCATTTATTTGATCCAAGGTACTGCAAAAAGTAGTACAACTTTGAAATATTTGTACTATTTAAAATAACTGTTTTCTATTTAAATGTATTTTAAAATGGAATTTATTCCTGTGATCAAAGCTAAATTTTCAGCACTTTTACTCCAGTCTAACATTATAACACTATACCATTCAAAAGCTTGGAGTCAGTATAATTTTTTTTTTTGGTGGTGGGATTTTAGAAATTAACACTTTCATTTAGCAAGGATGCTTTAAATTTATTAAAAGTGATGACAAAGACATTTATGTTACAAAAGAGGTCTATCTCTTCTGAACTTGATATTCATCAAACAAACCTGAAAAATTCTACTCACCTGTTTACAACATAATAATAATAATATTTTTTTAAGCAGCAAATCAGAATATTAGAATGATTTCTGAAGGATCACGTGACTGGAGCAATGATGCTAAAAATGCAGCTTTGAAATCACAGGAATAAGTTATATTTTACAATATATTCAAATAGAAATATTTAAAAATGGTACCGTTTTTGCTGTACTTTGGATCAAATAAATGCAGGCTTGGTGAGCAGAAGAGTTAAAAAAAACATTAAAAATCTTACTGTTCAAAAACTTTGGACTGGTAGTAGTGTGTATATACACTCCTGAACAAAATCTTAAGACCAGGGGAAACATTACAAGTATTCACATTTTGTGCTGGTGGATCGTAACCAGGTTGAAAGTACTGCTTCAAAATGGCAAAAGAAGAAACTGGAGCAGGAGCCAAAAAAATAGAGAGTAGGCAATTCATAGTAAACTTAGTAAAACTCAAACAGGCTGTTCGTCAGCTGATCAAAAGTTTAAGACCATAGCCTTAAAAAGTTAAAATCTGCAGAAAATATGGCTTTCATGTCATTGTTCTTCAGGCAGTCACACTGTCATGACCTCCTGATGGCACAGGCAAAAAGGCTTTCTGTCTTTGAACGTGGCAGGATTGTTGAGCTGTACACGCATTGCCTCGCACAACGCGCCATTGCTGCCAAGATTGGACACAATAAGACAGCCATTTCACATTTCTCAAAAGATCCTGAAAGTTATGAGACAAAAAAGTCAAGTGGTAGACCCAAAGAAAATTCACCTGTATTGAGCCGGAGGATCCGACGGGCTGTCTGTGAAGACACAGACTGATCCTCGACCCAAATTGAGGCCCTTACTGATGCTGCCTGCAGCCCAAAAACCACAAGACAGCATCTGCAAGAGAAGGGCTTCAAGAACAAAAAACGTCTTCAAAGGCCACATCTCCTCCCACGCCACAAACTTGCCCATTTGGAATTTGCAAAGGAGCACCAAACATGGGACACTGAAAGATGTAAGAAAGTTTTATTCTCTGACGAGAAAAAATGTAACCTGGATGGTCCTGATGGCTTCTAATGTCACTGGCATGACATGGAGAGCCCACTAGAGATGTTTTCTACGTGGCACAGTGGAGGAGGCTCCATCATGATCTGGGGTGCTTTTTCCTTCAATGGGAAAATGAAGCTTCAGGTTGTGTAGGGGCATCAAACGGCCGCTGGCTTTGTAGACATGTTGCAGTGGGCATCCCTCTTGACTGAGGGCCCTCGTCTGTGCGGTAATGACTGCAGTTCACGACGCCCACCTGACAAAGGTGAATAACGTCGCTCTTTTGGACCTTTCTGTGTGTTCCCCTGATCTAAATTGCATTGAGAATGTTTGGGGATGGATGGCAAGGGAAGTTTACAAAAAAAATACGGCAGTTCCAGACTGTGGATGCCCTTCGTGAAGCCATCTTCACCACATGGACACACATTCCCACCAGCCTCCTGGAAACAGTCGCATCAAGCATACCAAAATGAATGCTGTAAGTAATCAGCAAAATGGGTGGGGCTGCTCACTATTGAGTCCTTTTTTGACACTTTTGCTCTGTTGTGGGTTTTTTTGGGCGATGGTCTTAAACTTTTGATCAGCTGATGAACAGCCTGTTTGAGTTTTCTTCAGTTTTCTATTAATTGCCCACTCTCTATTTTTTGGCTCTTGCTCCTGTTTCTTCTTTTGCCATTTCGAAGCAGTACTTACAACCTGGTTACGATCCACCAGCACAAAATGTGAATACTTGTAATGTTTCCCCTGGTCTTAAGATTTTGTTCAGGATATATATATATATTGGAAACACCCCTGGCAAAGTGTGGTTTTGGACTTAACCTTTTTTTGGTGCAAATACATTAAAGTAACTTTATCATTATCGCTGAAGACCAGCAATAATAATTTTCATTTTGATTAAATAATAATGGCAACATATACATGTCAAAGTCAGACATGCCCCTTTGCCAGCTGTGATGCCTGGTTACTGGTTTAAACTTGGCCCAGGTTTTTAAAAGATTTTTGGGTCAGCACACCTTAATAGCTTCAACAATTGATTGCCAATTAAGTTTAGAATACAATGAAAAAGCTGTAATAGCTGCTAATGGTGGATAGTTTGATGAATCAAAAATAAAAAAATGTTCTATGTATAAACTGTTCATGTAATAAAATATGTTTTTGCTGTACTTTGTTTAAAATAAATGCAGGCTTGGTGAGCAGAAGAGACTTCTTCAAAAAACATAAAAAATCTTACTGTTCAAAAACTTTTGACTGGTAGTAGTGTGTATATATATATATATATATATATATATATATACTTGATACAATTGTGAGGATATAAGGATATAATCATGAGGACTGACCTCCCATTTGTGGGTCGTGTCAAGCTGAGGCGGTCCGTGACAGGAAGATACAGAGCATCGGCCATCTTGTCACTACGACATGCCTCCATGGCGAGGTATTTAAATATATGAATCTTGCCCTTCATGCATATCTGAAAGCAGTGAAGATAATGTCAGAAGCAGTTGTGAAAGAACAGAAAAATAAAATGTGAGTGTATCTGTGTGTTACCTGTGCAGGAGGACTCTGAAGTGGATTGTTCTCCAGCTGTAGTGACTGGAGCTGGGTCATTTTTCGATAGCAGACAGGAATAGTAGAAACCTTATTACAGGAGAAATCGAACTTGACCAGGGGTAAATCTGCCAAATCTAAAACACAAATACAGAGAATTATTAAGCCACATTAAAAGTGAATAGATTTCGCAACACAAAAACATAAAAATAGATCTCTTATTTCAAAAAGAGTACTTGTTGGATTTCAGCAGTCATTTATAAATGTTATTTACTGGTCCTGGTAACTAAAAAACAACAATGAATCAAAATGAAAAATCTAAATTATCAGCAGATCTTTCCGCAGTCTCTATTAATGCTTTAGCTCCATGAAGTCATTTTGGCATGGTGTGCTTGGAGACACCATTACAAATCCTATTTTTTATAGCCTGCCAGCATAATTTAGCTGAATAATTAGTTGAGCTGCAAAATCTCAGCTACAGAGTTTTTATGCCAAGGTAAGCTGTTGATATAACTCCAGCCACATGTTTCGGACAATGCTTGGCTCACACAAGCATTTTAGCATGAACAACAATAAACGTTTTCTCACTGTTATTTAAAGGAACACACCCACACTGCATGTTCTTGGCAGTTAGAGTTCACTCAGAACAACTTAGAAGAGTGTTGTCTTAATGTTAGTTTACATGTTTATATAAGTACAACACAAAGGTTTTATTTGGCTTTGTTACAATATGTAGTGAATGTTGTTCCAAAATTATTGCTCAGTAAATGACACGGATGAAGGAAGGACGCAGTGGCCTAACAGAGCAATAGAGTTCAATATTACTTTTAGCAAAAAGGATTAGATGTTCGGTATTTTGAATTTTAAATGCATTTGAATAGAAAATTGAAAACTGTGTCATCAATTACTCGATCTTATGTTATTCCAAATATGCATTTCGTTCATCTTTCTAGCACAAATGAAGATATTTTTATCAAAACTTGAGATTTCTGTGTCTCCAGCAAAACTTTTCACGCTTTAAAAATCCATAAATACACAAAAGTAATCGATATGAAATGAAAACAAACCTCACTGGTTCCTGTGGAAGTTTCAAACATGCTTGCTTGACATGCAAAAACAAACCTAACTGGTTCCGAGACGTCAAGCAAGAATGTATGAGCTTCCATTTACAATATTTAATGTACTCTGTGTATATGCTTTAATCAATGTTTATATACACCACCAGTCAAAAGTTTTTGAACAGTAAGATTTTCAGTGTTTTTTTAAAGAAGGCTCTTCTGCTCACCAACCCTGCATTTATTTGATCCAAAGTGCAGAAAAAACAGTAAAATTCTGAAATATTTTTACTATTTAAAATAAATAGTAAAATTTTTTAAATACTTTCTATTTAAAAATATTTAAAAATGTAATTTATTCCTGTGATCAAAGCTACATTTTCAGCATCATTACTCCAGTCTTCAACGTCACATGATCCTTCAGAAATCATTCTAATATACTGATCTGCTGTTCAAGAAACATTATTATTATTATTATTATTATCAATATTTAACTAATTTTTTTCAGGATTCTTTGATGAATAGAAAGATCCAAAGATTAGCATTAATCTGAAATAAAAAGTGTTTGTAACATTATACACTAAACCATTCAAAAGCTTGGAGTCAGTATAATTTTTTTTTTGCTGTTCTTCTGCACTTTCTATTCAAAGAAACCTGAGAAAATTCTACTCAGCTGTTTTCAACATAATAATATTAAATAATAATAATAATAATAATAATAATAATAATAATAATAATGTGGAGATGGAATCATGTGATGGATAATGTGACTGGAGTAATGATGCTCAAAATTCAGCTTTGAAATCACAGGAATAAATTAAATGTAAAAATATATTCAAACAGAAAACAGTTATTTTAAATAGTAAAAACATTTCAAAATGTTACTGTTTTTGCTGTACTTTGGATCAAATGAATGCAGGCTTGGTGAGCAGAAGGGACTTCTTTAAAAACGTTCAAAATCTTACTGTTCAAAAACTTTTGACTGGTAGTGTACATTTAATAAAAGCCAAATTTTAATCTGTTCACTGTATGAAGTGATTGTGTCTTCAGAATACTTGGATTAAAATCTCTTGGTTTATATGGATTGTGTTTAGAATGTCTTTATGAACATTTTGAAGCGTAAAAGTTTTGGTTGCAATGGAAGGCCAAAATCTCTCAGGTATCACTAATAATGTCTTCATTTGCTTTCTGAAGATGAATGAAAGTCTTTTGGGTTTAAAATGACATTAGGGAGATTAAATGATGACAGAATCGTATTTTTGGGTGAACTATCCTCTTTTTAATTCATGACACAGAGAGGCCTGAATAAGGAGGCTGAATAAAGGAGGTCAAACGAAGGCTAGATTTCCTGTGGCTCAGAAGCTACCAGAGGAAGTTTTCATTGGTAATGTGACGAGTAGTTATCGAGGTGAAGCTGTCAGAGAAGCTGAAATCATTTCTGCTGAGATAAGAAGGGTGTAGGGGTGTAGGAGGGATACAAACATACACACACTGATTGCAGACTCACCCTCTGGCAGGACACAAAGAAGGTTTCGGTGCACATTGAGTTCCCTCAGAGCTTTGAGTTGGCCAATGTGGCGTGGAAGAGCTGTGATTTCATTACAGCTTACATCCTGATGAGAAAAAGAGTTTAGAGTTACATGTTTACCTTCTCAAACACAAGCTTCTGCATAAGCCTTTCATTACACTCACTCTAACTAAGTGCTTGTTGTACTATATTATAAGAGGGCCAACATCCCACCTGGCATTACCCCACATAACCTGGTCTGTGTATGTTCTCATTTTTGATTACAAAAGAGAGCAGGATAAGAAAGGCTAAAAGAAAACTGGAAAAAGAAAAGCGGTACATTCATTATAAGCAGATACGAGCCAAGTCGAGAAAGGGTGAGTCGACATGGTAATATATTCATAAAACACAGAGGAGGAATCACAAACATCTCATTCATATGCAGACAACAGAGGTACAGCACACATGCTTAAACTTACCAGCTCCATGAGACTAGTGAGCTGGCCAATGCTTTCTGGAAGTGCGTTGAGTTTGTTATTGCTGGCGTTGAGCACTCGCAGAGGAAGACCACACACGCACGCTGGCAGCACTGACAACTGGTTCCGGCTACAGCACCGCAACGATAAAACAAAACATGTTACAGCATCTTTCTTAATGCTACTCCTCAAGCAGAAACTTCATTCTGATTGGTCAATCACAGTATTTATTTAGCGATTTAATAAGTGGAGGTAAATACAGGAATCAAAATATAAGTTTGAACCTGGAAAAAGAGGTTTTAGAATTGTGAGAAAAAGGAAACATCAAAGATGTTACATAAATAAGAAAAATACAGACATACACTACTAGTCAAAAGTTTTTGAACAGTAAGATTTTATGTTTTTTTTAAAAAAAGTCCCTTCTGCTCACCAAGCCTTCAAAAACTGTAAAATTTTGAAATATTTTTACTATTTAAATAACTGTTTTCTATTTGAATATATTTTAAAATGCAATTTATTCCTGTGATCAAAGCTAAATTTTCAGCTTTCAATTTTCATTACTCCAGTCTTCAGCGTCACATGATCCTTCAGAAATCATTCTAATATGCTGATTTGCTGTTCAAGAAATATTTATTATTATTATTAATATCAATATTTAAAACAGTTGAGTTTTAAGGATCCTTTGATAAATAGAAAGGTCCAAAAATCAGCATTTATCTGAAATACATTATACACTATACCATTCAAAAGCTTGTGCCAGTATTTTTTTTTGGGGGGGGGGGTGGTACTTTAAATTAATCAAAAGTGATGATAAAGACATTTATAATGTTACAAAATATTTCTATTTCAGATAAATTATGTTCTTCTGAACTTTCTATTTATCAAAGAAACCTGAAAAAATTCTACTCAGCTGTTTACAACATAATAATAATAAATGTTTATTCATGTGACCGCAGTACTGAAACTAAAAATTCAATACAAAGAATTTGGTTAAACAAGCTGGAGAACATTATACTGTACACATAGAGAAAATGTCAATAATGATATCATTATTAATTATCAATAATGACAAATTAGATTTATTTGTAAAAATCTGGAAGCCTTACATTTCTTTTTTTAAAGCATTTTTGTTGCAACCACTTTAATCTTTTTGAATTGTTTTCAATCTTTTATTGTGATTTCCTTTATGCGGGACATTTGTCTTTGACATTTCTTACATCACTTTGTTTCTATTTTACTTCTGTACTTTCAAAAAGAAATTCAATGTACTGTTGTTTCTTTTTGTTTGGAACTCATAGGTTATCTAATTACAACTTCTAAATTATTGTTATAGTAATGTAATATGTAACAGAAAAATTTAAATAAAATATAACCAAAGCATTTTCACACATAAACATTCCCCCTTAAAGGTATATAAAATCAACAAAATTACAGTTCGACAGTTTAATGTCACTGAATGAGAGACTAATGTGTTTTATTAACTCATAAAAGACTAATATTCAAATATAAATAATGAATAATCTGTTTTCCCTGGTCATGTGCGTATCCTAGCCTTCCTGTAACACTTCATCATTCCTGTCTGTATGACATTAAACAGGAAAAAGACTGACTGCAGGGAATTGTTTGTGAGTTCATGAGAAGTAATAGCTAGACAAACTTAGCCTGTTATGACTAGAGGATGACAGACAAATACAATTGTTCAACTCTTTGTGTGCACCTGGTATTTATCACGTTATGGGGACCAAATGTCCCCACAAGGATAGTAATACCAGTAAATTTTGACCTTGTGGGGACATTTGTGAGGTCCCCATGAGGAAACAGGCTTGTAAATCATGCACAATGAGTTTTTTTGAGAAAGTAAAAGTGTGCACAGTCTCCTGTGAGGGCTAGGTTTAGGTGTAGGGTAGGTGTAGGGCGATAGAAAATACGGTTTGTACAGTATAAAAACCATTACGCCTATGGAATGTCCCCATAAAACATGTAAACATAACATGTGTGTGTGTGTGTGCTGACATAGAGGAAAAACATTTAAATCTGTGCACAAGTTTGCATTTCGCTTTCTTTTGGCAATTCCATATTCTGATGATGTTTCATCCATTTTTCATGATCTCACTTGGTTTTTCTGCTTGATTTTCCATCTCCAGTTTATGTTCACTCTTCTCAACCGTTAAGAGCTTAGTGCTTCATTAACTTCTTACAAAACAAATTCCATCTAATTAACTCAGTGTGAATATCAGGCCTTCTGCAGGAGACATTTGGCTGGAGAGAGTCTATGTGTGTGTGGATGGATTTACATTTAACAGAAGCAGGAAGAACTGCCAGAGAGAAAAAACATTTTTATTTGGTCCGCTTCAGTGGTGTATGTTATACTTTGATTTTACGCTTGGGCTGTATATGTATCTAAAAGCTAATTATGTAACAATACCATTCAGGTATTTTAATTACCATAAATATTAAAAATCACATCTTTATAAACAACCTGGTGGACCCTAGTTATATGGGGCTCCCTTAAAGGATCAGTTCACTTAGAGAATATAAAAAGTATAGAAATTGTAATTTTTTGTTGAAAAATGACAGATCGTTTCGCTAGATAAGACCCTTATTCCTTGGCTGGGATCATTTAGAGCCCTTTGCACTGAAATTGCAATTTTGACCTTCAACCCGTTGGCCACCATTGAAGTCCACTACATGGAAGTTTTTCACACGGTCTCATTCAAAACACATGCAAATAAAATATTTTAATACCACATTAGGTTAGATCTGCTGATGCACAAACACGCAATCTATGCTATTTTTGGAAAATAATATTAGCAGTAATTACAGTCAGTTCGGAGAAACATTTTTAAAGATGTTTCTGCATCTTGTGCTCATCAAAGCTGCATTTATTTGATTAAAAATACAATAAAAAGAGTAATATTCTGAATATTATTACACTTTAAAATAGCTATTTTCTATCTGAATACTTTAAACATGTAATTATTCCTTTAATGGCAAAGCTGAATTTTCAGCAGTCATTACTTCAGTCTTCAATGTCACATGATCTTTCAGAAAAAACTTTAATATGCTTATTTGCTGCTTAAGAAGCTTTTCTTATTATCAATGTTGAAAACAGTTGTGCTTCTTGATATTTTGCAGGATTCTTTAATGAAAAGAAAGGTGAAAAGAACAGTATTTAAAATACAAATCTTTATACATAGAATTTTTCATTTTTGATCAATTTAATGCATCTTTATCAATATCTTTATCAATATCTCACATAACTTGTGATATGTATTCCTAGCCTGTTTTTAAATATATTATGTGAAACAATATACAATACACACTCATTAATTGCATTTCAAACTGTACCATGCTAAAAAATGTATCACACAAACTTAATTAATTAATTAATTTTATTTCTTTTGTGTTGTACGCTTAAAGGATTAGTTCGCTTCTGGAATAAAAATTCCTAATAAATTACTCACCCTTATGTCATCCAAGATGTTCATGTCTTTCTTTCTTGAGTCGAAAAAAATTATGGTTTTTGAAAAAAAACATGACATATAGTGGATTTCAATGGGGGTCGACAGATTGAAGGTCCAATTTGCAGTTTCAGTGCAGCTTCGAAGGGTTCTACATGATCCCAGCTGAGAAATAAGGGATTGTTATTTTCTAAAAAAAAAGAAAAAAAAAAAAGAAAATATATATACTTTTTAACCACAAATGCTTGTCTTGCACTAGCTCTGCGTCCACGACTTCATGCATTACATAATCACGTTGGTCATGCATGGTTAGTTATTTCTTTGTGTACTCCAGTGCAAAAAGGTAGGATAGGGCGAAAAACTCATCTCATTTTCTCCTCCAAAAAAAATATAGACATTGTTATATTACCTTTATTGTAAAGGCCGTTTGACTTTCTTTGCACGTTCGTTTTGTAAACACTGGGTCGGTGCTTCCGCCTATGTCACGCATGACCTTTCCAACGTGACTACGTAATATGTGAACTCAAGCTAGTGCAAGACGAGCATTTGTGTTTAAAAAGTACATCAATTTTTACTTTTTTTATAAAATGAGCGATCACTATGCTACATAAGACCCCTATTCCTCGGCTGGGATTGTGTAGAAACCTTTGAAGCTGCACTGAAAATGCAGTTTGGACCTTCAACCTGTTGGCTCCCATTGAGGTCCACTATATGGGGAAAATCCTAGAATGTTTTCCTCAAAAGCCTTAATTTCTTTTCAACTGAAGACATGAACTTGGATGACATGGGGGTGAGCAAATTATCAGGAAATGGTCATTCTGGAAGTTAACTAATCTTTTGACTGAATGCTGCTCAATGTTCACCTTCAGAATAAATATGCTTTTTTTTAATTTTTAATTTAATTTGCATCATGAAAAATGTCTTTATTGAGTCATCTGAGTCATCACATTGCAGAGGCTTAATCAGTTCATTTGTCAAACTGGAAGCAATTCATCACACTGCACGGTAGCACACAGTGTGCTCTGGTTGCAAACTGCATGTAAGGGCATTGCAAATATAGTAAAGCAATATCTAATTAATACATACAGAAAATTATACATACTGCTCACTGCAGAAATATTAGTAGTATGCTAATCTAAGCATACTCACAAATTCTAACAATATTATGTTAATGCATTATAAGACTAGAGACACAATGTCATTCATCTCTTTGTGAATGCGTGTTTATGCGTTAGTGTGATGCTCACCTGATGTTTAAGCAGGTCAGGGACTGAAGGCTGATGATGGTATCAGGAATGCTTTTGATGCAGTTATGATAAAGGTTCAACGTTTCCAGGGAGACCAGATGACACACCTCTGATGGGATGTCAATCAAGCGATTCTTTGACAGATCTGAGAAAGAAAGAGTTCAGTTAACACTAATGCTTTAGGTTAGAGCATTTATGCAACTAGCATGACTTTACATTACACTCAGTGCTACATTTGTTGTTGTAGTACCATAATTAAACACAAGGAGGTGCTTTCACAACTACAGATATCAATGAAGAGAACATTAGCAAAAACATCTGTGAGTGTGTGAAGGAGGGGATCCCAAGGTTAAGTTCCCTTCCTGAACTCGCACACACACACACACACACACACACACACACACACACACACACACCTCATTTCAAAAGCCATAATTGGTAGTGCCCGAGCACAGTTAGTATTTCACGTGCCTAATGGTGATGTCATTGTTTAAATGACGACATTTAACAAATGAGCGTTAGGGTTTAACCACCAGATCCTTCCATCAAAGTAATCTGTGTTTTGCTGATGTTTCACAGCTTGTTTTTCATACCATATTCAAAATGAAACTGTGCAGCAGTTGACTTTACTGTGAGAGTATGTGACTAAATGTACAACTCACTTCCTGTATACAGTGCATTATGTGTGAAACAACAATTGACAACTGTATCACTGACCTATAGCATGTTGTCACTACGCATTAGGGTTTCTATAGAAACCATACACAAAGCCCTATGAGAGACTGCATGAGTGCTAATAGTAAAGGACAGTCCAAAAGAAACACACACACACACACGGTAGTTTTCATGCATTAAACAAGCCTGTCAAGAATGAGGCACCCATAATACACCACAGTATACATACAGTCAAAACACTCTCACCAAATTTACTGAGACAGGACCTAGATATACAAACATTAACCCTAATAATAAGTTCAAAGGTTTAAAAACCATAACTCACTCACCAAAAGCAGAAATAAACACTGGAGATACTCTAAATTTGATCTGTACCAGGGATGCACTGATGATAAAATTGTGCTCATTGTATTAGATAAGCTGATAATTATTTCTTTACAAAATTATTTTGCTATGTTATATTACAATATTATCCCTTGTTAAAAAGAAGTACACTTCAGCATACTTTTAAAAAGAGTGCTTATTACAGAAATATTACACTTAACAAAATGATGCTTAAGAGCAACCTAAATAAAATGTTTTCATACACATTTAGGGCCGGATTTACCAAACAGGGAAATTAGCGTGAGAGCGCAATCCCATAAAAGCACCGATGGGAATGGAAAGTTCTGCGGCTGATCTGCTGACAGTGCGCACATTAAAGAGCACAGACGCAACTGGATTATTTCCATAATGACCAACGCAATCTACCAAGAGCAGTGCAAATTAGTGTCTGGTTTGAGACATGCTTTTTTTGGGCGGTAAATAATAGCGCAATAATAGCTGTAAATTCACTACTGCAAACTTTAGTAAATCATGTTACGTGATTCATTTAAATACTCTCTTGTGCCTGAAAGGCAAACTCCTATAAATGTATATGCAATAAGGTCAGACACAAAAATGACTGTGTCCACGTCTTTCAGCGCTAATTTTTCAATGCATGACTTTAGTAAATCAGTAGTTTTTTAACGTCAAATGATCTGGCCCTTATTGTATGTCTTTTATAAATTTATATTAAATGCAGTTAGCTTCAGAGCACTTTATTAAACTACTTAAAGGGGTCATTGGATGCAAAGTTCACTTTTTCATGTTGTTTGAACATTGTTGTCAGTGTATGTACAAATCTACCCTATAATGATAAAAATCCATGCAGTGGTTTTTAATTAATCTGTAAAAATAATATTCCCTTTTTCAAATCGAGCCATTCTCAGATGCCAGGCCGCTCCCACGACAGTTGATTGACATGAGCGTCTTACCTGCTGTCACAGTCCGACCTCCACTGTTTCGATGCCGGAGCAGGGATGTAAGTTAGACAAGAATATCTCTGATTGAGCAATTGAGGTGTTGTGTTGCTGGATGTAATAATGAACATAGTGGTCATCATTTAAGTTTGTTTGTGAAGGGAACGCGCCTCTATGTTCGCGCAAATCAATTGTGATCCAGCTTCACCTACAGCAGAAGTGAGTATAAGGGTTTTTTTATGAATCTCTTTAATAACCTTTCCTAATAACGTGCTAGTTAGCAAGTTTCGTGGCTAAACGCACTAAAATCTCTCAGAGCAGCCTGTCACGCCACAGAGGGAAGAGAGGGGCGGGCGAGCAGAGCTCATTTGCAATTAAAGGGACAATTCCTCAGAATGGGATGATTTTTGCAGAGCTCATTCTGACAAGGTAAAAAAGATGTTGTTTTACACAACCATTGAAAATTACAGAGGCAAAAAATGATATAAATACTGTTCAGTTTCTCACACAAATTGATCGTTTCGTGTCTTAGGACATCAGTGTATCGTCATGAGTCGCTGGGTTTAATTTGGTTTTGTTTGTGTATGTTTTTTTTACTCTCAAAAATTTGGGAGCCATTGACTGCCATTATATGACTGAGAGACTGCAACGGTTTAAGTTAAAAATCTTTGTTTGTGTTCTACTGAAGAAACAAAGTCACCTACATCTTGGATGCCCCGGGGGTAAGCAGATAAACATCAAATTTTCATTTTTGGGTGAACTATCCCTTTAAATAATATCCCTAAAAGCCTTTTATTTCATTAAAGGGATAGCTCGCCCAAAAATGAAAATTCTGTCATTAATTACTCACCCTAATGTTGTCGAAGACTGACACGAAAGTGAAGTAATTGTTGAATGAGTCATTATTTCTGTTTTGTTTGCACACAAAAAGTATTTTCGTAGCGTCATGAGAATGGTTTCACATTGACTATTTTAACAATGTTCTTACTACCTTTCTGGGCCTTGAATGTGGTAGATGCATTTCTGGCTACATAGGGTCAGAAAGCTCTCAGATTTCATCAAAAATATCTTAATTTGTGTTCCGAAGATGAACGAAGGTCTTACGGGTGTGAAACGACATGAGGGTGAGTAATTAATGACAGAATTTTCATTTATGGGCGAACTATCCCTTTAATATTATAGGTTTTTTTTTTTTTTTTTTAACATGACACAGTCACAGATGTATGTATGTATGTCTATTCTATACCCTAATATAGGCAAATGTTGACTAGATTCTAAATTTTCAGGACGTGTAGATACTGAATCGAAAAGGTATAAATATTTGGCAATTTCATTTCAAAAGCTAATACAGAAAAGTTAAAACAGAACAAGTTAAAACGGAAAAAGCTCTTCACCTCAAAACTGGCATGATCATGGCAGATAACCTAGTTGTGTGTTCAGTGTGTCTTATACAACAACTCACGTGATAGAGGAAACCATTATGGCCAAAGGGTAACCACCAGTGCTTATTAATATTAAACAGAGAGCAAGTTTACTATAAGGAAAATATGACTGCACAACTTATTAAGCTATGTGTGCTACCACAAAGCCCTGCTGGCTCACCCCAGTCTCAGCGTTACGGGCAAAGATCAAAAGACAGAGGGATGAATAATCATTTAATGACTTTAGGCCTGTGGGTCAAATCTACAGCTTGTGCAGATAAGCCTATAAGACCAACAAAACAACAAAATGAGTTTTGTAAAATGCTTTTTACTAAAAATCACATAACATTGTTCTACTGAACATCATTATATTGCAGGAAAGACTGTCCCACCAATACGGACAAAGCCAGGTACAGCCAAGAAAGAGAGAGACAGCAGATAAAACACAGACCCGGAAACACAAGAAAACATGCCCGCATGATGTGCTGCAGGAGTTCAAAAGAGTAGAACAGTCAGAACCTTTCACAGACTCCTAATGATCTTAGTCGTACAGACATCGATCTAACCGTCTCTCGTTTCCGCTGAGCTGTAACAGTGGTCTGTGTTGAGGCTGTTTGTTTTGTTTAAAGCACACAATAGGCATCGAGATGGCACAGATGGCATGGATTATCAAACTAACCCCTGATGAAAAGCACACACACATACACACCCCTATGAAAACAACTCTTTCTGCGAGAGTGTGTATGTGTACATACTGTAGGTTTAAGGATAAAATGGTAGTAGACACATGAGAAAGACAACAGGAGGGAAGGATAAAAGAAAGCGAGGCTGAATGTGAGCTCTGTCAACACACGGGCTGTCAAGGGAGCGCTGTGATGTAAGAGGATTCTGGGAAATGTAGGTCTGTAATTTCAGCCTGCAACATCACTGAACTATGATAACTAGGGGAGGGCGATATACCGGTAGACATGATTAACCAGTAGAAATAAGTCAGCCGTTAGAGATTTTGGACTATTGTCTCTATTGCAGTTACAGGCTCACATGACCTTGCCGTGCTACGTGGTCAAGAAGATGTATCATTTGTACGCATTTTTGAGCATTGCAGTTTAAAACTAAGTGATTTTAAGCTGTTGAAATGCAATCAGCAGTGAAAGAGATTCGCTAAATGCACGGTGTCTGAGAGATTGTTTCTGATGGTGCCCATAGAGCGCAGGAGTATTGAACCAAGTTATTTTTTTCGCTTCATAGGCCTTGAATGGTTTAATAAACACACTTTTATGTGTCAAAATGCCAGTCTTTGCAAGTATCCTTGAAAACACAGTAATTTAGGTCTTAAGTTATAGCAAACAGCTGAAAAAAAAAACATGTGTAACAGTATATTGGATCCAGGCAGCTCTTAAAGTGACAGCAGTCTAATATTCCTGCTGTCTGTCATTCATGTTAATCAAACAACAAAAGAGAGAAAATCTCTCACTGCTCTTGACTAAATCACATTTGGAACTTTAATAAGAAGAAATAGATATTTAATTTACACAGTGAATAATATGCAGTGTTTTTATACGTTTGATTACTTTATAATGCATGTAGCATTCATTTATTTGTTCTACTGTATGTTTTTGTCCTATTGCTTGTAATTAGTCTTTTTTTAATTGCCTTCAGTGAGCTTTTTTTCAGTATTAGTATTAGTTTCTTTGTGATAAAAAATGAGCAAATTTCTATGGTAGCAAAAGTTTTTATATCATAAAGACCTTATTTAAAGCAAAAATAATATATATCATGATATCTTGTTACCATTAAATAAAATTACTCTTATTGTGATAAAAGATTTTTGTCATATCGTCCACCCCTACACTCTAAAAAATGCTGGGCTATTTTTTTAACCCAAATGCTGTGTTCAGCCTGTTTGGTCATTTTATTGGGTTATTTTTAATATTTTTACTCAGGTGCTGGGTTATTTTTTTAACCCAAATGCTGGGTTCAACTTGTTGGATCATTTTATTGGGTTATTTTTAATATTTTTTTACCCTGGTTCTGGGTAGTTTTTGTAACTCAGCTGCTGGGTCATTTAACGCTGGGTTATTTTTTTCTACCCAACTACTGGGTTGAGACTGTCTCAAGCATGTGTTCTGTCCAACATTTACCCAGTGCTGGGTTGCCAAATAAACCAAGTCGGGTTGTTTTTAACCCAGCATTTTTTAGAGTGTAATAAGTGTTAGAAGAGGATTCATTTAAAATATTTAAAATTCAGTTAAAATGTTGAGGCCATCAAAAATTTTGTGTAACAATCCCCAAAAGGTCAGCAGAATCTGATACACAGACACAGACATACTTCTGACTGGGTTTTCGTTAAGCTAATTACATCTCTCACCCCTTTATTTGTGCTCTAATTGCGTATTCTTTCACTCACACACTCTTGCCCTCCCCTCAAAGTGTCTCTGAAGTGGGAAAAGGGCATAGAAACACAGTCTGTCATTATGTTGCTCTGGGTGTGGCCTCATCCTGTGGCTTACAGCTGCAATAATCAGCTGAGCATTTGTGTGTGTGCATATATTTACAGTATATAATCAAATAGCAGTATATAATCAAACAGATGGTTCTGACTTAGATTTATACCAAGTGTGCACAACAGTAAAATGCACGTACAAGTAGAGTGCCGCATTTGTGCTCATGCGTTTCTGCCACTCAGCATTCCTCTGTGTGCCCACTCACAGTGACGTAGAGTGTGTAAAGTGTGCTCTATGAGTTCTGTTGAATAAGCAAACTGTTTCTCTCTGACAGACAGCGGCACCCTGATTCACACTGGACGAGTGGAGTTTGTGTTTGTATCTACCAAATCTCATTTGTATCATTATACAGCTCTTTAGTGAAGTCTGATGTAATAAGAATATGTAAAGAAATGTAAAAAAACAAAACAATAAGTGCTCAAATTTGAGCTTTAGACCAGCAGGCAATCCGGACACGAAACCACACCACTGCTTTCATTCAAACTTTTTGATCGATGTGGATTTAGAGAGAAAATCTCTGTACATTTGAACTCATTACATACCAAAAATAATACATAAAATTATTTAATTTAATTAAATATTGACAGTTTTACCAAATATCTGTGTGCCGAATGTATTTTAGGCTTATTAGGGCATCATGGTGATTCCAGATACAACAAAATTTATATTCTGATTAACATCTGATTTCATTTGTTTTACAACAACCTTTTTTTTTTTCAAATGCTTTTTGTCTGACATGCTAAATGGCTAATATCTTAGCAACATGCTAACATAACATTTTATTGGAATCAATTGTGAGTGGAGTGTCATAGCAGAGCAACTGGTCAGCCACATTTTCTCTGACAATGATTTAAGTTGTTTATGATTCTTTACAATTCATTAATAGTAGTTAACTTCCAGAACAAAAATGTATAGATAATGTACTCACCCCCAGTTCATCCAAGATGTTCATGTCTTTCTTCAGTTGTAAAGAAATTATGTTTCTCTCCATATAATTCTTTCATTGGACTTCATTGGGCCATTTTGGAGTTCCAAAATGTAGTTTAAATGGAGCTTCAAAGGACTTTAAACATTTAAAGGAAGAAGGGTTTTATCTGGTGAAACAATCGACTATTTTCTAAAAAAAATAAAAATCTATGTACTTTTTAACCTCAAATGCTCGTCTTGTCTAGCTCTGCCATGCGCATGCGTAGTCTGTGTAATCCGGGTCAATACAGTTAGGGTATGTCGAAAAACTCCCATCTCATTTTCACCTCCAACTTCAAAATCGTCCTACATCACTGTTTTACCTTTTTTTTGTAAAGGGCATTTGATCTTCTTTGCTCCTTCACTTTGTAAACACGGTACGTTGGTACATCTGCAGTGATGTAGGACGATTTTGAAGCTGGAGGAGAAAATGAGATGGGAGCTTTTGAGATGGGAGTTTTTCGACATACCCTAAGGTTGTGTGTCCACCAAAGCATTTTTAGCAAGCAGAACACCAGGCGCTCTGACGAAAACGCCCAGCTGAGAGCGCAGCATTTTTTTCTGTTGAGACGCTGTGGTTTTTATGATATGAAATACGCTCTAATAATATGGCAGACGCGTCATGAATGAAATGTTTCTCCAAGCATTATTTTTCATAACAATGATTAGTCTGACATTTCCATCTGGTAAAGACATAAATACTTGGAGACAAGCAACATTAACTTCTCCAATGTTGTTCAGTCTTAAGCCTCGTTCAGACTGTCAGCCCAAATCCGTTTTTGTCCATATCTAGATGGAATCGGATTTGAATAACTGACTGTCCACACAGTCATATCGCAACTGTTCAAATCCAATTTGTGTGTCCATAAGCGCTCTTTCGTTTTACAGAATGTGCGTTGGTTTCTATGGCAATGCCGTTGCGTTGTTATGCCAACGCTAAAATCAACAATAACAGCATTACAGTTTGCAATATAGATGCTGTCTTCTGATATGACAACGTTGCCGTCGCGTTTGATTATATTTCGTCTTCTAAAGCAGCGGCAGAAACGCAGGAAGCTGGAATGTGCGACTTTATTCTGTGCTGCCGTCTCCGCTGGTTTCAAAACTCAAAGAGGTGCGTATACTAGCTGTATATTGTCTTTTCCCACTTGATTTGCAGTTCGCAACAACACAAGCTTGTTTCTGCAAAGACGTTTGTTATGTTTTCCACAAAAACGTCTGACGTGTTTACATTTTACGTGGCATGAAAACGTGAAAAAGCAGAAATCCGATTTGAATAGGATTCCAAAACACATACGGATGTAGCTCGAAACGGATTTGACCAAATCGGATTTCATGTAGTTCGTTGCTGTTCAGACTACCTAAATATGATCGGATTTCAATCGGATTTGCATACAAATTGGATTTGGGCTGACAGTCTGAACGAGGCTATAGTACAAGCAGGGTGATCGGTTTTAGTCCCGCCCCTCCTCCACTCTGATTGGTTAGCTGACTTGAAAGTAACAGTGATGAGCGCAGCGTTTTACTCAGAGTTGAACATTCTTCAAAAACGCCTGAACACTCAGCGCTCAGTGCAAAAAAGACACTCAGCACTGGGCACGCTCCTGCCATTTTAAAAAAAAACGCGCCGCACTCATTGCGAGCAATGGAAAAAATACACGTAGAGCTAGACAAGATGAGCGTTTCAGTTTAAAAAATACATAAATTGTTTGTTTTTCTTTAGAAAATAACCAATCGTTTCACTAGATAAGGCCCTTATTCCTCGGCTGGAATTGTTTAGAGCCCTTTGAAGCTGCATTTAAACTGCATTTTGGAAGTTCAAACTCAGGGGCACCATAGAAGTCCATTACATGAAGAGAAATAATGAAATGTTTTCCTTTATTTTAATGAACAGAATTTCTTCATGACTGAAGAAAGAAAGATATGAACATCTTTGATGACAAGGGGGTGAGTACATTATATGTACATTTTTGTTCTGGAACTGAACTACTCCTTTAACTAATTTATGTTTCTGTTTGAGTCGTTTTGGTTGGATTCAAATCGCTCATTTTAATATAATTTAAAAATGACGGAGACTCAAATGTAACTGGTGAGAACATTTACAGTGCAACTGATTTGTGCACATGAAAACTGTAGTTTGGATCAGGAACAAAATTGCATAATTGGGTATTTTTATAGTCATTGATTTTTAAATTCCGTAACTGATGAGCTTCATTTTCAGTGTCAGATCAATGCTTCAATGCACTTTACTACCTGAGATGAGAGGTCTGATTTATTCTATAAGACATGACCTGATTAGCAAGCTTAGTCTATCTGTCCCCACCACACACACACACTGGGTTTTCTTGTTTTATGGGGACATTCCACAGGCGTATTGGTTTTTATACTGTAAAAACTGTATTTTCTATCACCTTACACCAGCTAAACCCACCCCTCAGAGAAAATATTCTGCATTTTTAGATTTTCAAAAAAACTTTATTCTGTATAATTTATAAGCTTGTTTCCTCATGGGGACCAAAAAATGTCCCAACAATGACAAGGATTTCAAATATTGCTATCTTTTTGGGTACAACTTGTCCCCATAACGTAGGGTTTACCAGGACCACACACACACCAAAACACAAACGTATATTTTTTCTATGAACTTCTGCCAATAATTTGAGCAAATGTATGGCAAGGCCATAAACATATTCAAAGATTAACTTAAAGATCATGAGAATTACCCATTAATACAATATAATACTACAAGCTTATCACCTTCATCAGTACACACACACTTTGACCCTCTTTTTGGTGTCTGGGTGGAGCTCTGATAAAGTGAGCGTCTCAGAGTGTATGTAGGGCAGATGAATCTGGGTAATATCACAGTCTCAAGGACGCAAACAGCTGGTGTCTGTACATACTACGTTATATTAAACTGGATCACTGATCAGAACAGGTCACCATTTAACAGGAAAATATGTGGATGTTACAAGAGATTTACTTAAACACCTGTAACAGGTGATCTGCAGAGTTTTTAAAATCAAATTTAGGGCTTTTTAAGACCTGCACAAATAAAACTAATACCAAAAAGTCGAGGAAGAGCAATGTCTCCGGTAACATCTAGAAATGCACCGATTGCAATTTTCTTCCGATTCCAATTTTGTTGTAAGTGTGACTTGCCAATACAGATTTTTGCCGATTCCGATTTTCGATTCTTTCTAATAAGTATAATTGACAGCATATACAAACAAAAATATATACTTTTTTTCCAATGCCAAAAAAATGACATAATAAAAAATTATTAAACATTACAATTCCCCCAATCTGGACTAAATTACAGATATTCTCTATAAATGCATACACTGCAAAATATCAAATACATAAATAATTTTATAAAATTAATGTTTTAAATATTTTTAAACATACAAATACAAAATATTGTGAAAAATGCAATGATACTTTTAAATATGAAATCAAACCACCCGTACATGACGGCAAAAGACTGTTTTAATGAGCAAGTCATTTAGTCTGTATGAATGGTTTTCTAAATCATTTAAAAACGTGGATTCATTAACGAAACACCACTGTACATGACATATATGATCTAAACATAAAAAGCTGTGCTTATTAGAATTTATCTGAAAGGTGATTTGCATGTGATATAAACACAAAAAGGTAAACAATGTCATAATTCATCAACAGTAGATAATTAGCAATCTGCAATCACTTGGCATAAATCTATAACATTCATTAATTGCGAACTGCTCTGAAACCATGAGCCTGTAGCATGCACAGCAGCATCATGTAAACATACAGTGCTCACATTAATTCAATTAAATCATCGCCTTTTGAAGTTTAATATTCAATCACATTACGCCATTTCATGGTTCCTGTTATTCTGTCTTCTTGAAATGCTTATTATGACTTTTCTTATACAATTTAGGATATCTAAGACTTTTTATGGCCTTAAATTCAATAAAACTGAATTTAAGACTTTTTAAGACTTAAAGGACACAAGGGGTCCTTAATTTTTATCAAGGCAGTATTGATTAAAAGTGAAGACAATCATAATGTTACAAAAAAATCTATTTCAACTAAGTGTTGTTCTTTTGAACATTTTTCTATTCATCAAAAAATCTTAAAAATTACAATAATGCATCACATTTCCACAAAAATATTAAGCAGCACAGCTGTTATTGATTATTATTTCTAATAATCAATAATAAAAAAAAATTCTGACACTGAAGACTGAAGCAATGACTGCTGTAAATTCAGCTTTGCCATCACATACAATACACTTCACCATAAATGAAAACAGAAAAGTTATGTTATATTATAGTAATAATTCACAGCATTACTGTTTGCAATGTACTTTTGATCAAATAAATGCAGCCTTAAAATCGTACTGATGCAAACTTTTCAACAGTTGTATATGTAGTTCTAGGTGGCAGGAAGTTGTTAACTGGCCCACAAAGATCAATGTATTACATTGAAATACTGTTTTACATATTTTGATATAGTTATGGAGTTAAGTCCACAATATTGGTTTGAAACAAAAGACCAGGGTGTGATAATGAACCAGGTTGATTGATGATGGTGTTGATTTTCTGTCTGACCTTGGTCAGATGCCCCTGATTTAATTTGTCTATCTTTCTAACTGTATACCAGCACAACACACAGGTTTGTTCTGTAAGACAGAGGCAGGATGTTGTCTCCTCCCTGGCTCATTGTATGATAACATGTGCAGAAAAGGCCATTTCCTCCTGGAGAAACATGGGAAACACACACACATTTACACACCCCTTCCCAAACACATGAAAACCTGTTCGCCTAGAAATCTCATAATACTCTATTTGGACATTTAATTGATCCTAATATTCTTTGCTTTAAAATGATAAGGAAGATAAGGAGACTCTAAGTCTCCTTAACACACACAAAGTGGCATTTCATGATTTGACCTGCACTTCAGTCACTTCCGACAGAGCTACAGCCTAGTTTGCCAGACACAATGTACAACGACCTGCTTATTTAGAACTACAGTGGGGTCCAGTCTGAAACCACCAGTGAAAATGCTTACAAACTGTATTATCAGTATAACAACACAGATGAAATTTAAACTGTGAAATGAGCATTAAGTTCCGAATTTTTTATTTGTTTTTCCCTCTTTTTCTTTGAAAGACAATTGCTTGTGTTTGTTTTGTAAATTTATAATTTTCTAAATTCTTGTGTTGTCTTTTACATTTCTCTAAATGGTACCATGAAAGCAAAATTTAGTAAGAAGTATGCTTAATATTTTATATTTAGCATATATTTTGTATTAAGTATTACAGTTATACTTTATATTTATTAAGTTAAATATTAGTTATTTAGTATTCACAGACACCAAGCACACACATGCAAAATAACAGATATATAATAACAGAATATCTTTAGAATAACTGAAAAATACTAAGAAATTACTGAGAAGTTCTACAGAGCAGAATATCAGGAAACAACCTTACAAGGCAACGCACAACTGACAAATCCGGCAAATTGTTTATAGTTAAAATGAACAGATTTTTTTTCACTGAGATTAGTGACGCTAGTGAGTGACAGTTGGATCCTGAGAAAACTGAGATGAGCAAAAGCACTAACTGCATTCCAGCATGTCATAACAAGCCACTCAAGTGTATTTCCTTTAGAAAATGTTCTCCTAACAAATCCATTCAGAACCATCATGCAATGCTGTGACACTGTTACAAACCCCAAGAAACAAGGCGTAGGTTGGAAAGCCCTACAACGCTCCTGAGCCAAAACCCTTCAGGACACAGATGCCCCCATTAAGTCACACTCACACACATACCAGCACTTTTACTGAAATCCTCATTAAACCCTAACGAAGCCTCAATAGTGTCTGAACAGTAAGGATTTTGTTTGTAATACTTTACAATAAGATTCATTTTATGACATTAGTTAATACATTAGGCATTACTTATTCTAGGTTAATGTTTAATGCTTATCATTCATGTGTAATCAATCATAAAATGTATCAGGGCTTAACAATAAGGACTGCCCGATGGCCCAGGGGCCAGTGTGAAAGACGTTAAGGACAGCCACTTCTGCGTCCTCACTAAAGTTTATTACTTGCACATGTTTTTAACCGTTGCCAATTAAAACATTCAAGCGATTTAAAAACATTCAAGTGCAAGAAGATGTGAAAGCCAGCTCCATTACAGTGCACACATAGAAAGCCGTGTTTAGACAATGCGCTAACACCAAATTGAGTTCTTTTTCATGTCTTGCTTTAAAGGGGTCATCGGATGCCCATTTTCCACAAGTTGATATGATTCTTCAGGGTCCTAATGAAAAGTCTATAATATACTTTAGTTAAAAATTCTCAATGGTTGTGTAAAACAACACCCTTTTTACCTTGCCAAAATCAGCTCCGCAAAAATCATCTCATTCTGGCCGAGGCTGCTTTAAAGGCAAATGAGCTCTGCTCGCCCCGCCCCTCTCTTCTCTCTGTGGAGTGACGATCCTGTTTACTTTAGCCGCATTTAGCCTCTAAACTTGCTAACTAGCACAATATTAGGAAAGGCTATCGCAAAGATTCATAAAAAACCCTTATACTCACTTCTGCTGTAAGTGAAGCTGGATCATGAATGATTTGCGGGAACATAGATGGATATATGTAGATCGGGAGGTGCATTCTCTTTACAAACAAATGTAATCTACTGCATCTTCAGAGGCTCAGATGTCGGGAGTAAATGACGACCACTACGTTCATTATTACATCCAGCAACACAACACCTCAGTCGCTCAATTGGAGATATTCTTGTCAAGATTTCAAGAGATTTTAAAACATTCAAGCACAAGAAGATGTGAATAACAACTCTATCAGTGTGTTCTACGCGCATAGCGAGCAAACATAGAGCTGAATCTCAGGCAATGCACAAGCCTCATATTGCGTTTCTTTTCACATCTTCTTGCGCTTGAATGGACAAATACATAGAAAAGTATGTCAAAATACTCATCTTGCCGAGTATCTTCAAACGGTTGCTTATGTCTTAAGTGAGGAAGAAATCTCATGTGTATCATTGATCCAAGCATTGCCTCTTAAAGTGACCACACCTAATTTACCAATTGCTGATCTGTTTATTTACTTGTGCTATTGCTTATAGTTTGTTCATTTGTTTTTATTTACCGATGGTTCGCTCATCTTTAATAATGTTTGAACTTAATATTTGTTAGGCTAGTACTTTTTGCTCTGATATTAAAACTTGTAAGAATTCCGAAATTTAACTGGTACCAACCCAGAAAACATGAAAAAGGACAACCCAGGAACTTTGTTTTGGTGAACCTTCCTCTGCAAGAATGTGAAAAAACGAGCCGCTCAGATTTTGCTCCCCTTGTGACGTAGGAAGGGGATCTTATTATAATATTCACTCCCTTTATTCTGCACATTTCCATTCACGGCGTCGCCATTCTGTTTTCGCAAGCGACAACGGTGTACCAGTTCTAACGCCATAGCAAAACTTCGAGCAAAGCATGCTAACTGTTCTGTCGTTGGCTGCACAGACATGAGGCACGAGCTGTAAAAGCACCCTATTCCGGAAAACTAAGAGTGCTATAAATTAATTTATAAATCGTGTTAACTAATTCTCATTCTGTATGATTTTCAATAAAAAGAACAGTTATAGAGGGGGAAAAAAGAAAAATGATTTTGAGTTTTTGAAGAAAACCCTACAGAACAACAAACAGCAAAACAGCAAAAGACCTTTTCTGGCAAATGCACTTCTCATTTCTTTCTTGCCTTGTTTTCAGGTTCTATCAGTGAATGCCTTGGCTTTGTAATAGTGACGGGTTGTTGCCATGGTGCGTTAGCAAACACTCTGAAAGGTGTTGATGTAATGCATCTTTAATGCATAATGTTTATCCAAAGTGGTGTTGCCCAGAGATAAGACGCACTCCTACACACACCCAATATTCGGAGGTTGGGGTATTTGTGTGCACATGTGTGGGTGTTATCCCATAATTCTTTTAACTACGCATTAAACACCCCTGCATCCACCCACCCAAGCACTGCAAGTACCACAGAGAAAGAAAGTTGAATGTCAGATTATTTGCCAGAATTCTCAGCACTCTATACTACAATCCTATTAGCAGTTGTCGCACTTAAATTAAACCCTGACCGTCCACAAAAACAAAACCTGGCTCAGAGAGCTTGTCATAGAGAGGATTTGTGCTTGCATGCCCATATTTATGAAAATGCTATCATGTGGAAGGGGGTTTGTGTTGTGAGCAGTGTGTGTAGTACACAACGTGTGTCCTAATTCAAAGACTGGAAGACTAAATGTGTACATTGTGTAACAAGTGTGCATACGTGTGAGCTCATGTGCAACGTACTTGTGTGGGTTGACAGTAGATAGAAGTAGGAGGTGAGAAAGAGAGGACGGCTTTATCATAACATTATCATCTCACATCTTTGGAAGAGTTGACCACAGGTCACAGGTAATGCGTGTGGGTGTATGTGTGTGAAGAGGTGTGTGTGGAACACACGCTATCTCACATGCTGCATGGCTCTAAGAGAAAAAACGAACAAAAACAGACCAAATTGTAGGCCTGTGACAACGTGACAACACAGAATGGACCTGTTTACTTCTGTGACCCACACTGATGGTGCACTGCAGACCATATACGTTCAAAGTGATGCACGTGGTTTAAACTATTTTGTACTGTAGTATAATAGAGATCACTGCGTAATTTAGCTGGTTAGCTCACTCATTTTAGGGTATTTTTTTTTTAACTAGGGATGCAACAATAATTAAACTTTATCAATAATGATAACCTGATAACTATTTTCAGGCTATCAATGGGCCAATGATTGATTTTAATTTTTTTAATAAATACAGTAAAAACAGCAACATTGCGAAATAGTATTACAGTCTAAAATAACAATTTTCTATTGGAAAATGTTTTAAAATATAATTTATTTCTGTGATGGGAAAGCTACATTTTCAGCAGCCATTACTCCAGCCTTCAGTGTCACATGACTCTTCAGAAATGATTCTAATATGTGATTTGATGCTTAAGAATAATTTATTTTTGACTTTTAAAGGAAACAGTAAAACATTATTTCAGAATTATTTGATGAATGAAAAATTCAAAAGAACAGCATTTATATGAAACAGAGATCTTTTGTAACATTATATATGTCTTTACTGTCATTTTTGATCAATTTAAGGCACCCTTGCTTAATAAAAAATCTTAAAGATCCCAAATTTTAGTGTACATTTATCCCACTTTGTCCAAATAAATTAATAACACAAAAATCAGCCATTTAGCTACAGCTAATTTAGGTATCACAACATTATAATGTAAGTAAACAATGGATATTCATTTTATAATTTGCTTAGTATTACATTTAACAGAGTTATGAAATTATTAGTGTTTTAAATATGAACTAAAAATAGGGAAAATGAGCAAGCGCAATTAAACATACTACTACATACTACTGTGTATTTATAACAGCTATTAAACTCTGTGTTTTCACTTTCAGTTGTGTTGGAATTTTTTTAAAGAAACTCCTCCTGAAATAATGACTAATCAAAAACACCCTAGCTCCAAAACAGTTTCACTACATGTCAGGCTATTTTCTGCTATTTTTTGACTCATTTATTATATATATTGTTGATGTATATGGTGAATTCTAGCACAATCTCAGGCAAAATAAACAAAGCATCCTTTACCCAAAGGACAGAGAGCTAAAGGCCATGAATACATAAAAACTACACTCTGGGTTTATAAGCAGTGGAAAATACCCAACACCACCTGTGAAGCGCCTGTGAAATGATAGAGAGCACAACAAAGATATAGTGTGTTTGTGAGGACAACATGTTCCAGCTTGAAATATCTTGAGTCAGTTAAAAAGAAAAAAACACTGACAACAACTGAGGAATCCAGAGCTACTGTGAGGAGAAATATGAGCTGAAATAAGCTGTGGAACAAGCACAGAACACCTGAACGAGTCTTAACCAACAGTCCTACTAAAGTCTTCTTAGGGCCTTTTGAAATATAACTAAAATAACCATATGGTTGACAATGCAGAGTTGAGTAAATATATCTTGTGGTAAATTTACCTTTATTTATGGTAAGGATGACTTCATCTGTTTGAACTGTAACACTATGAGCTGCTAAAATGATGACTGTTCAGTCACTTAATAACACTTCTTACATCCCAAATATTACAATGGACTGGATGTATAATTTTCTGCATTAAAGTACTTCAGAAGACCATTTAAGAATGCTAGGAATTTGCCATTTCCACAGTCTGCCCTTTCCTGTTTCCTATTTTAGCTGCTCTCCTGCCTCCAAACTGAGGGGAGTGCGGAGGAATTCACGGGGAACGGAAGCAGAACTCCCGCTCACTGAACATTCCTAACTGTCATCTTGGCTTTTCCCGCAGCAGTTCATTATGACGACTATTGGGACCGAATCTTTTCAGTGATTGAATCATTCTTGTTCATTACCATCCACTGATTCCTTAACAGTTTTTTTGGAAACACGTGAACTAAAGTACAGAAGTCCTGCATAACTTTACCAGAGAAAAGTCTGTAATTTTCACAGGAAGGTCCAGTTATGACCTACTGATTAAAAATGTGAAAAAAATTAAACATATTTAAGGATTACAATCTAAGATCTATGATATGCAGTTAGAAAATAGACTGTGTGGGTTTATTTCAAGTCAACATTCTGAAATAGACTTGTTTTCATGACGCGTCATCAATTGGCCATATTGGCGGGACATACATAAACAATGCCACTGAACCAAATGAAACTTGTGTATTTTGCTGCTAATTGCTGCTGAAAATGATCAATAATTGTCATGTTGTGGGCTGTACTAATCGGTCAGACTGGGAAAAACATTTGGAGTACTATAGTCTGCCAAAAGTCAAGTGAGGAACAAAAGGCGTTTGTGGTTGACTAAATTGAACCAGGATTTCCAGGGCAAGAATCTTGATACCATTCATGTATGTTCTTATCATTTCCAGTCAGGTAGGTGAAATATTAGACTAATATCTTAATTAACACTGCTTGCACGTATCTTTACCACCTATTAACTTCAGTTTGTCAAAATATTGCACGCTTTAATGCTTATTAAGTCCTTCTCTATACTATTTAGCAGCTTCCACACATTTTTTCCATGGTTTAGACAGCATAAATTAACAGAATATGTATTCATTAGTACCTTAGCCATGCAATCCATGCTGTTGTTTACATCCGAGTATCGCCAGTATGGCCGCACATCCGGGTAAGTGTAAACTCTCTATATGATCGTCGCGTTAAGGGTCGGTTCATGTAAAATGCGTTTTGAAGTTCAAAAAGGCAGGCAGCAGAATGGGGGAATGGGGAATGGGGGAAAACTCACCATTAAAAAAATACCTCATTTTAACTTGAGTGGGACGATGCAAGGCCTCCGAACGCAGGCTTTAAACAAGTCCACTGTAAAGGATACGGTGTTTTGATCGAATTAGTTAAGCAAATGATTCAGTGACTCATTCACCACCACACAGTGATGTACACTCACTGGTGTATGTCCAGAAAGGTCTACTCAATGAATCCTCCTATTTAAGAGATTCAAAAGATTCGGCTCACTGAGATCCCTACCACTACTGACGTCACATACCTCGCGGAGAGGCATGTCTCAAGTTGTCATTACCACAACAAGCACTACACATAAAAGCAGCAAATCTTTCTTTTCATTTCGGGACATTTTAATAGAAAGCTTAAATGTTTCCTCACGCGAGTGCCCTTATGACAACCTCAGTATAGGTTGCAAGTTAATTATTCACGCCTTGCAATAAAGAGCAAACAAAAGAACTAATCCCCGCAGATCCCATGATCATCAGCTTTCAGAGTTCTGTATTAAAAAAAAACCACAAATGCATTCATTTTCGTTTTGATCTCCAAAGATGGAAATGAAATCTCCTGTCAAAAGTGTAAGGGGATTTCCATAGCACTCGGTACTGTGTGTGGACAAGCTGGTCACATAGGAAGTCTTATATGCACAGTCCTGCGTAACAATAATAATATCCACTACTTTCGTCCCACACATCCGTTTGTATTGCTTCTGGAGACAACTGAAGTAGCCCACTTCTCTTTATCCCGGGCCAGGACACTGTCCTGCCTGCAATATGTTCTGTAACATTTACGTAGCCTATGCTGACGCAGACGTTTCATCTGCTTTCTGTTGAGTTAGAGGTCTACCGTTAAAGTTTTAAAAAGCCAAAAACACCTTTAAGTGGTTAAAATGCGACAAAACTCATTTTGGGCAACATTCCCGTTTGAAACTATTCTAAGCGCATCTGAACGAGCGGGCGCGCGTGTGCGTGTGTGCGCACAGCATGCTAAACATAAATACAGCATCACTTCACTCTACCTGCTTCAACCGTATCCGTTAGGTCGTAATTAGATGCTGTCCGAGGGAATTCTTTCAGTTTTCTTGTGCTGAGGTTCAGAAATCCGGAGTTCGCCGCATCCTCCAGAGCTCTCTCCAAACCCCGGTTGAGAGGCAGGTTCGTGTTGGAGCCCAGTCCGCTCAGGTTCGTCTGTAATACGGCAGAAGACAGCTGGGAATGAGGACGGGGCTCCGGTCCCAGCGTCGCCATGTTCGCCCCGTCGGGAAAAAAAAGGCTCGCCGAAAGGCTCTACGATCGGTATATCCCAAAGAAAATGTGCTGGTCTCAACAGCAGTGGGTGAATTTCCTCCTAGTGCGCTATCTGACTGTCCATAACGCGTCTGCGCAGTTTGTTTATGGACCTGAGCTGCTGCCAATAACGGTTTCCTGGCCTTCACTATAGCGCCATCTGCTGTACGATCACATCAATAGCAAATTGATGGTGATATTAAACAGAACGCTGTTGCAAAAGTTTACTGAATAGATATGCTTATAAAATATTAAAGTAGTAGCCTTTCAGGAATTCATGGTTTTTATACCAAACAGTATTAAGCACACAATAAATGCATGCTCTATATTTACTCTCGTAATTATTTTTTTTTCTAATTACAACTCATAATAGACAAAAAAGTATGTCTGAAATTGAATAATAATATGAAAGTAAAATATTAAGATATTATATAATAAAATGTAATTTTATTATACAGCACACGCTAGAGTTTTAATTTAGAACCCTATGTGTGCTGTGCAACAATACAATAATATTTTAGTCCATGTTATTTTTATAACTTTATATAGCAAAGTAAATTTTAGTCATTAAGTTAATGTTACTCACACAGTTAAATGAATTAACGTTTATATGAATTGACCCGAAGAGCAATGCTATTCTGAAAGTGTTTGTGCCATTTTGAACATGCTGAAAGTGTTTGTTAAAAAATAATAATTTATTATGATCACAGTTTCAAATATACAGTTGAAGTCAAAAGTTTACATACACAAGCGACTCAGGAACAAATATCACTAAAACACACACACACACACACACACACACAGGTGTGGTTCATTCAGGTAACAGCACAGCATCAAGTGAATGTAAACTTTTGAACAGAGTCATTTTTATAAATTTAACTATTATTTAGTCTTGTGGACTATATGTACATGTCTTTTATGTGAAATATGTTATTCAGGTCAGTTCTAAATAAAAAATAGGCCTAACATGAATATTTTGTAAGATCCATCTTGTTTTGGTAAATAATTAACATTTTGCAGATTCAACTGTTGACCTCAACTGTATGCCTGACTTTGTGTAATTACAGTAAGTGCTGTAATGACTTTAATACAGTAGCTGACTTTACAAGGACACCTAAAACAAAACAAAAAAAGCTAAACGTTCGACATAAAACATATAAAATCGTTAAAACGATTAGATTATAATGTTTGCACTTTATGTTTGCTCTTGTTGTAGTTATATATGCTTCCCAAATAAGATTTGTGATCTAATTAAGCAAGCTAGACACTGTTCTGCTTCTCTAAAGAAATCGCACATTGGCTAATATTTAAAGAATGAGGAAGTGAAACTGCTGGAGACGAATCAGATCATATCATAAACGAAAGCTGCAGCTTTTCTTCTAGTTTCTCGAACGAAATATGGTAAGTTTTACTGGTTTTTATCTGCTTGCTAGGTAAAAATATCACACAATCAAACACCTCTAAGGTGTTTTTACTCTCAGCTGTCTGTCAGGATCATTGTGAAACACAGATACCGTCCACAACCAACGTGTTGTTGCAGCTTTGAATCTTAAAGGGATAGCTTACCCAAAATTGAAAGTTCTGTCATAATTTACTCATCCTTGTGTTGTTCCAAACCTGTATGAAATTTGTTCTTCTAAAGAAAAACAGAAGAAGTTCCACATAGTGAAAGTCAGTGTTGTTTTGGACGTAAGAAAGTCATACAAGTGTGCAACAACATGAGGGTGAGTGAATGATCATTTCTGGTTAAACTATTACAATTAGTGATTTATAATTTCTCTCAGTTACTGTAGTTTTACAGGATGGTGCAAAAAAAAAACAAAAACAAAAAAAAAACAGACTATTTAATCAAAGCTGAATCCCTGAGTGTTTACAGTTCTTTCCTCTGTCATCCTCCAGGCAAATGTGGGTAAAAGCTGTGGCTTTGTTAGCTGGTTAGTGAACTCTGATTTAAATGATAAAAACTCTGACAGCACTGATGATGATGATATTGATGAAAGTGGACTGAAGGTATGCGAATCTAATGCTCCAGTTGCTGAGTGGGATACAGGCTGGTTTGAGCCTGAAGAAGGGTACCATCTACCCCGGAGCAGCCCTGTCATATCTCGCAAGAGATATAACACAGAGACAGAAAAACAGTCTGGTCTGTCTTTGACACCTCCAATACAGGAACAGTCTATCTCTCCAACTGTGAAATCTAACTGTTCAAGTCCACATAGACTGGCAGAGTTCAGTCCCTCAGAGAAAGACAGAAACCTTGATCACTGTGATTCACCCAAGGGCTCTTCAGGACAGGCACGGTTCCTCACGGATAATCATGGCACAGGAATTTCACCTGTCTCTCAGGACATTCGCAGCCACACTTTTGATTCTGGATGGTTACATGAGAGTTTCCAGTCAAAGACTAAAAGAAGAGCCTGCTCTGACATCCCACCAGCAGCTGGTCAGAGGAGCTCAGACCAAGCTAAGAAACATGGATCATGTGTTGATCACTCCACTGCAGACCTATACAGTCTGGACCAGGTACACGGTCAAAACTGATTTGTTGGAATTCTATAATATATAGTGCATCACTTTTGCAAGCTACTTTTTAAAAGATTTCACATGGAACTTCTAGACAACATTAAATATTAAATAGGAAACCTCAGCAATACCTGAATATTTGAGGTTCCCTGTCAACATTTTGCTTAAAATACTGCTTATGCCATCTAACAAATTGAACCCTATAGCCTACGTTTGCATACTGTATCTATGCTATTAAATTTGTTTTAGGTTATATTTAGGCTAGATATTGTTAATATACGCTGCCGTTCAAAAGTTTGGGATTAGTACGTTTTTTTAATGTTTTTTAAATAAGTTTCTGATACTCATCACGGCATTTATTTGATCAAAAATACAGAAAAATATTTAATATAGTGAAATATTATTACAATGTAAATAACTGTTTTCTATTTTTTAAATATACATTCAAATTTAATTTATTCCTGTGATCAAAGATGATGATGATTTCAGCATCATTACTCCAGTCTTAAGTGTCACATGATCCTTCAGAAATCATTCTAATATACTGATTTATTATCAATGTTGAAAACAGTTGTGATGCTTTTTTTTGTTTTTTTTGGAACATATGATACTTTTTTCAGGAGTCCTTGGTGAATAAAAAAGTTTAAAAGAACAGCATTTACTCAAAATAGAAATCTTTTCGAAAAGTATACACGCTTGTTTAAAAGTTTGGGGTCAGTAACTTTTCATTCTTTCTTTTATTGAAGGAAATTCATATTTTTATTTCTTCTATTTTGAATAAATGAAGAGTTCAGATGCAAAACCAGCTAAAAGCCATCTCGGTTAAAAATGAGATAATTATGCTGAGTGAATGCTCTCGACAAACTCGCTAAAATACCAGCCTCAGCCCAATCAGAAGTACCGGTACTTACATAGAAACCTATCCACCTTATTTTTCAATGTGGAAGTAAGCTGTTTTCTGGTAATGTGTTAGACGTCCGGTTCATAATTCGCCATAGGGAAATAACGAGAAGAATCTCGAAGTGCAGTAAACGGTAAAACAGTTTGCACTACAAACCAGTGTATTCATAATTAAGAGAATACATTAAAATAAAACGGTAAGACACGCCAGTTTGCAATATCAAGCAGCAAAACAAGCTTTTTGTGCAGCTAAAACTAGCTGGAAGTGGGTGAGACCGGAAGCCAGACACAAAAAAGTTTACAAATGGCTGCACCCACTCTTATGGGAAAAATAAGGTGGATACATCTGAGCCTGATAAAAAGGCATTTTTTAAAGAAAGACGTTAGATGGATTTAGCTGGTTTTGCATCTGAACTCTTCAAATGCTATTCTTTTTAAATTGTCATTCATCAAAGAATCCTGAAAAAGTTACAATAAAATATTTACAAAAAATTACAAATATTAAGCAGCACAACTCTTTCCAACATTGATAATAAAAATAATAAATCAGCATATTAGAATGATTTCTGAGGGATTATGTGACACTGAAGGTGAAAGTAATGGCTGATGAAAATTCAGCTTTGCATCACATGAATAAATGAAATTTTAAAATATATTAAAATAGAAAAACATTATTTTAAACTGTATTGATTAAGTAAATGCAGATTTGATGAGTATTAGAGACTTAAAAAAAACATTGAAAATTGAATGGCAGTGTACATTTCATTACATTTAATTAATTTTAAATGAAAATTACTTAAGGGAAGATAATGATGAAGTTTTATTGGTAACAAAATATGTAAAGCTGTATAAATTACTGTACTAACACCTTCCAGAGGATCCCTTTTTGTTGACAATCTGGGAAATCCTGCTTCTCTTTTAGATTTCTCGTTTTATAATTTCAGCAATGCAAAGTATGCATTTCATCTTTGTCATTTTACTGTTTATGTGCAGGAAAATGCTCATTTTGTAGTTGTGGATATGGTGCTGGAAATGCTGGAGGCTGTGAAATGGGTTGTGTGTTTGCAGCAGTTAAAAAGCACACATCCTCATCAAGACAGATGTGAGACACAAAATACCTCCAAAACAGACTCAATCTATTCCTTTGACAGCGGGTTTGAGGGTAAGATCGGCTTGTGTTTCAACAAAGTCCTGTGTCATCCGCATGCATGTGATGTGGTCCTGCCAAAGATCACATAATGCTGACCTGGCCTCTTAAAAACGAACAGCTCATCAGTAATTAGTATTTGCTTCTGCAGTATTTTACTTTTCTAAAGTGTTTTGTTTATGGCAAAGTGATTTCTGAAAGCTGAAATCAGCTTTTCTACAGTTATAGGTAGCATTTTACAGTAATGTTTAAATGTTAACATTAGGTAATGCATGCAATTAACTTAGAAATACACTGTTCTTTTCAGCTCACTTTTGATCATTTAATAGCTGTAATTTTCAGTGTCATTCATTGCAACGCCGTAACTCTCATATTACTCTCATGTGTTTCATATAAACACAACTGGTGCCATCTTATATGTGACCCTGGACCACAAAACCAGTCTTAAGTCGCTGGGGTATATTTGTAGCAATAGCCAAAAATACATTGTATGGGTCAAAATTATTGATTTTTCTTTTATGGCAAAAATCATTAGGAAATTAAGTAAAGATCATGTTCCATGAAGATATTTTGTAAAATTCCTACTGTAAATATATGAAAACTTAATTTTTGATTAGTAATATACATTGTTAAAAACTGTATTTGGACAACTTTCAAGGCAATTTTCTCAATATTTTGATTTTTTGCACCCTCAGATTCCAGATATTCAAATAGTTGTATCTCGACCAAATATTAGCCTATATCCTAACAAACCATACATCATTAGAAAGCTTATTTATTCAGCTTTCAGATGTTTATAAATAAATTGACTCAGAAGACTTCATTTTAATAGTATCAATATAAAAGTATTAATATTACTGTAATACTGTTGCATTGTTAGTCCTGTTGGTAGTCTGATTTATTGAAAACAAATAGCAATTAGAAAGTAACATTAATTAAGATTAATAAATGTTGTACAAATAATGTTTTGTTATTTAATTGTAGTTACTACATTAAAGTATTGCACGTCAAAGTATAGGCCTTATCGAAGCTGCTACCTAAAGTACCTAGTTCTAAAATAAATGCATTTCTATATAGTCATAATTCAAAAGAATGTCACCCCACCATGCAGATTTACTAGTTCAAAAGAAACTCTATTCATATTCTGAAGAAAATTCAAAGGAAAATCATGATGGCCATATAGGAAGTGAATTGGTTTCTCTTCATTTTTTTCAATTCCTTATCTCTGCCAGACGACAGCGCCCCCAAACTATCTTCAGACAGGTACTCCCTGGCTTCTTTTCAGAGGTACACAGTGGATTCTGCACTTACAAAGCCATGTCATGTTTGATTTTTTTATGCATTAATTCCAGATAGGCTTGTTTTATTTGCAGTTGTCTCCAGAGCTCCAGAATACAGCGCTCTGCTGAAGATTTAGCCCACCATTTGGTGTCAGAGTTCAGGAAGCAGTGGTTCCCCTCTGAGCTACTGCAAAACCCTCACAACCTCAACTCCGCTCTGCAGGAAGTGAGAATGGTTTTGCTTAAACACACATCCATGCAATGAGCACACACAGGTGCAGCCACAGAAACAGACACGCATGCGTCTCCTTTTATCTGCCACACACTGTACCCACATTTTACATTTTTAAGGACATTCATTTTTTAAAAACATAAATGTTCACAATATTTAATTTATCACTTCTAATAAATGAAAACGCACACATTTCTGTCTTTTCCACAGGTCTCTGTTATGGTAGAGGACAGGATGAATCTAACTGAAGAAATTGTGCAGAAGACCAGAATGAGAGGAACAGTAACCTGGGCTCCACCCAAATTTCAAATCATCTTCTGTGTCCAGCCAACACACAGGTCGGCAAGACCACCATATTCACATTAACAGGCTTTATACATTAATGAAAGCTTGACTCTCTTGGTGTTGCACTTAGGAAAAACCTTAGCATATACATCTTTATATGTAACTGCCAAATACTGACAAATATTAATGATAAAATAAAATTTAATGTTGTTTCTGTTAAAATTTATATTTCATGTATTTAAATAAATTTCTAATGATAAAGCTGCAATTGAGTACATTTAAAATATATTTACACTAAATGGAATATTGAATAACACACTACAGTTAAAATGTTTTTGTCGAAATAAGTGTACATTTTTAAATAAAATGTAAAAAAACACGATTTAAAAATCTCTTTAAAGCAAAACTTCTCATTTGACAGTATTATAAAACACACTTTTTAAAATTATATTAAGGTGTATTAAGAAACATAGTCATGAAAGTGTGCTCTTTACATTTAAGTGGTCTTTTATTAATAATACATTTTCTGCAAGTAGTTTTTTAAAAATGCATTTTTAAAATGTAAAGTACTCACTAATGCAAGCATATTTCTTTTTCACAAGGGTATTTATATAAATATTTGTTTATCTCTTCTTTAGGCGCAGTGACGTTATTGCTTCCCAGCACTTCCTGTGTGCTGGCTGTGGGACTAAAATCGAGCCCAGTGAGTAATAAAGCTGTTCCTATGTGAGCCATGTGATCCAAAGCTTTCAGTCCTCTGACATTAACTCTCTTGACTACTACTCTCTCCCTAGGGTATACAAAGAAATTGCGGTATTGTGACTACCTGGGTAGATACTTTTGTGATGGCTGCCATGGTGGCTTGGAATCAGTGATTCCAGGCCGGGTTCTGAATAACTGGGATTTTGCACGGTATCCGGTCTGCCATTTCTCCAGACAATTACTGGACTCTATATGGCAGCAACCGCTTTTCAAACTTACAAATGTGGCCAAGAACCTGTACAGTCAGGCCAAAGAGCTACAGCGTTTCAGAGTGAGTGTTTCATTCTGCCCTGGTGCGATAATATGTAATAGAAATAATACTTATTATATAATAATAATCATGAAAATAATCTTGTTCAATGTCATCTATTGTTGGTTGATTGTTAAATCTACTATAAATTCTGATTGAACAAACCTCAACTTAGCCCTGCAGGAAGTAAGCACACCCAGACTGTATTTATTTGACCAAAAATGTGGTTAAAAAAAAGTAACATTGTGAAAATATGTTTACAATGTAAAATAACTTTTTTAAGTAAAATAACATTTTAAAATAACATTTAAAGTTTGATGTAACAAAGTGATGATATATAAGTGTGTGAGTTTACTTATTTATTTAGCCTTCACATTAACACCATTATATTGTTCATTCAGACCATTTTGCGAATGTGGATCACGCCAGAACACAAGAGGCGGGATTTATCACATGAATCAATCATAGCCAACCATATATATAGAAAAAACCTAAGCGTTTGGGTGTTTTTTGGCCTTTGCATGACCTTTTTGTAGAGTGTGTCTATGTCTTCTACTGATATCAGGAGAATCAGGCAGCGTAATAATAATTGTGTGTTATCATTTGCTTTAGGAACTACAGGAACAACTTATATCCATCAAAAAGCTTCTGAGCACATGCAGACTATCAACTGGGTGATTTACTAGTCCTCTTGTTTCTGACCATTTTTAATACAGAGAATTTCTAATGGACATTCTTGGCAGTACCATATGTGGCTCTGGACCACAAATCCAGTAATTAGGGTCAATTTTGTAAATTTTTTTTTTTTTGTACATCTTCTGAAGGCTAAAAAATTAAGCTTTCCATTAATATATGGTTTGTTAGGATAGGACAATATTTGGCCGAGATACAACTATTTGAATATCTGGAATCTGAGGGTTCAAAGAAAATCAAAATATTGAGAAAATCACCTTTAAATTTGTCCAGATGAAGTTCATGGAACATGATCTTTACTTAATATTCTTATTTTTGGCATAAAAAAAAGATAATTTTGACCCATACCAATGTATTTTTGTCTATTGCTACAAATATCCCCGTGCTACTTAAGACTGGTTTTGTGGTCCAGGATCACATATACCCTTATAACAATTTGTATAGGATGTTTCTTTGAAATTGGCTATGGTGTGAGTAGGTTTTTCTTTTTTGACACCTGTTTCTCTTTTCAGAGTACTTGAAGAGTTTGAACAACTTCCTGCTCATCTGATGCAGGAACTACACCTCTTCTCAATTGATGACTTCGTCAGGGTAAAAAAGGGTCAGCTCTGTACTATAGCAAAAGCACTGATGCAGTCTGCAGTTGCTCACATAAACATTTGTGAGGTTTGTTCAGCTATTGGGATGCCCACACACACACACACACACACACACACACACATACATAACAGAGAACAACGTACAATAGATAGTTGCACTTACTGTTATGTACTATTATATTATGGTTCCATGTTGATTCCCACAAATAACTGTCATAAAATAATAAATGTATGCATAGATAGTGTTTGAGGGTGTTTAACAGTTCTCTGTTGTGTTCAGCTGTGTCAGGCCAAAGGTTTTATCTGTGAGTTCTGTCACGGGGAGGAAGTGCTTTTCCCTTTTCAGAGAGACACCTGCACCCGCTGCCAAGGTCAGACATCAGCATAGGCCTACTACCAGCATGTCCAACACAGTCTGTTAATAATAATTATGCTAATTAGGTCTTGAGACATGTGAAAGCAATGATTTTGTCCACCTCGGGTTATAGTACTTAATCATTTAGTAGTCAGTGTAAGATGAGAACTCAGTGAGAGTAAGCTGATATAAGGCCATTCCTGTATTTCATAAAATGACAGTTGCCTTGTACCTTGGATTTTTTTTAGACTGCAGAGCCTGTTTCCACATGTCATGTTTCCGTGATGAATCATGTCCCAAATGTGCCAGACTGCAGAAAAGAAAGAAACTCCAGAAAGACATTGATTTATGAAATCTCCCACAAGTCCATCGCTGCATTTTAAAGCTGTGTAAAAAGGTGTTAAGAACTCTTGAACTGTTCAATTATTTGACAGACTACTGACATGTATTATGCTGTAATTTGTAAAGCATAGATGAATGTATTTTTCATATTGTTCGACGTTGTACACTACCAGTCAAAAGTTTTTGAACAGTAAGATTTTTAATGTTTTTTTAAAGAAGTCTCTTCTACTCACCAAGCCAGTATTTATTTAATCCAAAATACAGCAAATGCAGATATATTTTAAAATATTTTTATATATATACATTTTTTATTAAAAAAAAAAAAAATATATATATATAAAATAACTGTTTTCCATTTGAATATATTTTAAAATGTAATTTATTACTGTGATCAAAGCTACATTTTCAGCATCATTACTCTAGTCTTCAGTGTCACATGATCCTTCAGGAATCATTCTAATATGCTGATTTGCTGCTCAAGAAACATTTATTATTATTATTATTATTATTATCAATATTCAAAACAGTTGAGTAAATTTTTTTCAGGATTCTTTGATGAATAGAAAGATCCAAAGATCAGCATTTATCTGTAATAAATAGCTTTTGTCACTGTATGTATATATTAGTTTTTTTTTGGGGGTGCTTTAAATTGATCAAAAGTGATCAAAAGTGATGATAAGACCATTTATAATGTTACAAAAGATTTCTATTTCAGATAAATGCAGTTCTTCTGAACTGTCTGTTTATCAAAGAAACCTGAAAAAATATATTTTTTTAACATAATAATAACATAATAATAATAATAATAATACATTTCTTTGTGAGGCAAATCAGAATATTAGAATGATTTCTGAAGGATCATGTGACTGAAGTAATGATGCTAAAAATTCAGCTTTGAAATCACAGGAATAAATTACATTTTAAAGTATATTCACATATAAAACATTTCAAATAGGAAAAATACTTCAAAAGTGTACTGTTTATGCTGTACTTTGGATCAAATAAGTGCAGGCTTGGTGTTTAAAAAACGTTTGTCTGGTAGTATATATTGTATTTCCATTGAGTAACAAGCATTACAATGTGTGAGCACAGAGACCTGTGTCAGAGAATATTATCACTCACATTTGAAAACAGACAGCTGAAATCTGGACAGATTGTACACAAATCTGTACACATTTATTTTTCTTTCCTGACAATACAAAATGTTCTTACAAAAGACCCTTTTAGCAGTATACCATTTTAGTAAAATTTCATTCTGCTAGTGGGTGCTTGTAAAATCTGTGTACTTCTGGTCTTGTGAACGTTTAAAAAATAACCTCTCCTAAAAACACACTTTTCACATTCTTTTGTAATTTTGTCACAAAAATGTTCCACCACAGGATCTTTTCCATCACATCTCAAATTATGGAATGTACTTAATAGCATTCAGTGGTCAAATTGACATTTTATATTATTTAATAGTTTTACTTGTTTTAACTGTTTTTATTTGATATTTTATTTGTTAATATTTAATAATTTTATTTATATTTTAGGATTTATGATTCAGGCATGTTTAAGATTCGAGAGTCAAGGGTAAAACAATAAAATCTACACGCATAGAAAAAGTGTCCTATATAAATTTGTTGAAAAAGAACCTCTGGGACTTAGAAATGCCCAAAATGAAAGAAGAATCCTACTATTTAAAGGTTTAATGGCTCGATAAAAAACTGTTGTCAGAAGTGGGATTCGAACCCACGCCTCCATTCGGAGACCAGAAACCCCGCTTCACAGGAAGGTTTGAACCTTGAGTCTGGCGCCTTAGACCGCTCGGCCATCCTGACATACGTCACCCAGTGCACTGAAGCCTTTTTGTCCATTTCTTCGTAATCCTGTACGAGGGCTTCTCTCACATTAAAACTGCTACTTTATTCAAATATGCATATATAAATCTCGGTTAAAGCAGCATTGCCTATTTAACTGTTTTGGCTGTTAAGAAACGAACGGAATACTGTACTAGTTCAGAAACAGACATACATGATGCTCGAGTGCTAACGTTAGCATTGCTATCGATACAGCAGAGCGTGAGTGCAAAACCTAAGCAATCCACAAACAGTATGACAGTATGAAAAGATTATAAACCAGAACCATTTCTGGGTGAAGAGAAATGCGTAAAAAGCGTTTGTGTTTTAGTCTTTTGGGAAATAAAGAGATATTCGGACACTGATGAGAATTCTGAGTGACTTCTAGTGACTTGAAGAGTTTGCTCTTCATGATTTCTTGTGGTTTTGCATTTTGAATTCGTTTTTTAATCCTTTATTACAGAGATGTTTGGGATTATACACTTTTTAAAATGATTTTTTTTTTTTTATAAATTTATTAGAGATCGGTTATCATTCTGTTTTATGTTTATACACGTAGCACAAGAGTTCTTTACAAAATATAACAAGAAACATTATGTAAAGTTTAACTAGTTAAATTATGCAAACAATAAGAAAATGTAAATACAATAAAAAATGTATTAGAATTTACCGAAAAAGAAAAATAAAGAGGTGAATCGCTCCCTCTAGTGGTGACAGCTGGGGCAGAGCTTTTGTTTTCTTAGGAAGTCTAATAAAACAGTCAGTTTTTCCAGACTTATATTTTAGCATTCTGTTGCATAGTATTTAAATTTTATAGTGTTTGTTTTTCCTTTTGTACTGATCAGCCTCACATTGATTCCACTGCAGGGTATTTTAAAGCTGTTCATCATCACAGGCATGGTGTCAAGCAGGACTTTTGGGAAATTCCAGTAGCACCAACTAGGAAAAAATGCACAGTGTTTTTATACTGTGAATTCATCCATAAAAACACAAAGTGTCTTTTAAAGTCAAAGACACACATAAACAGCCTCAAGCAGTGTGTGATGGCCTCAGAGAGATGGGTTTCCTCTGGAGAGATGCTCATCATGTACTGATGAAAGAGCAGCAGGGGTCTAATGTCAGAGCACTGTAATGTTGACTCTGATTGATGGCACTCAGCCACGGCGAGGGGTTAATGAAACTGTGTGTCTCTTTTTTTCCTATCATGCATATCCCATCATTTCAAACATTTCATGCTTGTCAGTAGTTTATTTCATTTAGCTCTCTGTCTTTCTCAGCATCCTCTGGAGGGTTTCTGCACTACTTGTCCTTCATGTTTTCCCCCCTTGATTGAGTGACCAGGAATACTGTGTATTTGCAAGTTTTACACAAGTTCTGTGAGAAAGGACCAAATGAAGAACAACCCAGTCATGCAGGACCAGAACACTGCAAGCGTCGTGTCTTTCTTTGTACCATCCCGTGTGGATTAGGGTTTAGGCCTAAATATGTCCAACTGAAGACAAACTTGTCACTCTATCTAGTTCATACCCTAGTGGAAAATAAATATACTAAAATGTTTTTAAATACATTTATTTCATGCTAAGCATGCTACAAATACATTTACATATTATGTACTTAATAAAAATACCCTGCTATTGTACTTTTAGTATACTAAACTGGTCTATTTAAAGTCTGCTAAATTGGAACGACTAATTTTGTGCTAAACGCACTTTAATTGCGTAGAAGTAAGGCTGAAGTCCAAATAAAGATACTTAAGTATATTTGATTGTGCTAAAGTGGAACTTTTGCAAGTATACTTTAGGTACAGTTTTGCATTTAAAGACTAATATTATTTAAAGATCACACAGTTCTCATCAATCAGTGACGTTATAACATATTTTAAGCTTAATATTAAGCAGTGTGCATTGTGAACAAGTAGTACTCCAAATAAAGTTTAATTACAATTTTTATATTAGTAAATCTCGAGCGATATCAGTATATGTTAACAGACTTGAACTATACTTAGTATAAAGTAAATGCAACTTAAATCTACTATTTTTTACTCAAGTAGTGCATCGTTTAACTAATGACTAATCGCATGCTTAACCGGGTTAATGTAAAGGCGGAGGAAAAGTAGGTATGTTTGCATGTTAAATGCGTTAGCTATAGCCTTTGTGTCTAAAAAAGTATACAGTAATCAGCCCTGTTTGAATGAGACTGAAATATGTGTATTATTTGAAATGTTACTTGATTTATTTACTTAATTTGTTAGTTATTTGCTTGATTTACAAAGACTACTTTCTGTCGGTTGCCTGTTGCTTTGACCGACAGCAAATCAGTCTCTAGTACCCGCAAGATTCTCTTTAGCTCAGAAATATAACTGTTTTTTTTTTTAATGAAGAAAGTGTATTTCTACAACGGAACGCAGAGAAACAGCATACAAATACAACTAACTATATACAAAACTTAACTGTAAGTATGTGTGAATGGGGCGGGCAGTGTCGCATTACGTCAAATGTAGACCAATCAGAGCCCGTTCCGCTGGGCATCGCGCTTCCTTGGTTACCGGGCCAGCAACGCAAATACACTTTCACAAGCGGATAAGTTACTGAACAAGCACATGTAACAAACTAAAACAACATTTAAAATATAATTTACAATAACTTTTAGATTTACAAAGAAATTGTCGTGTATTGTGTAACCCGCACACCGTTGGACAGGTGAAGAGTTGTGTTTTTTTGAAAACGTGCCAAAATCTCTTCTTACAGATATGTTGACATCTGCAAGATATGGCGTTGCTTCATTTTAAAAAGTGAAAACAACCAAATTGTTGAATGTAGAGACGAAAACCAAAGTGCTGAACATGGAGATGCCGGTGAGTCAAAAGTTAAGTTTTATTTAAGGTCAATAGAGTGTGTTTAATTCCTCATGAATAACCTTTCTTAGAATGAGTGGGGTGATATACACTATCAACGTCTAACACAAATTCCTAATTATAATACTCACACTGAACATCTTCCATCTTTGTTTTTCCCATTTGGCAAAAAGAAGCCCCCCAAGAAACCAGATAAAACTGTTGGACTTTTACCACAGATACAGCAGGTAAAACCTGGCATTGCTCCACCATATATTTTTTAAGTCAAGATTTTTTTCTTTTCAACCAACATCAGTGTCGCTTGTGACTTTCAGGTTCGCTCCAAACCTCGGTGGCATGAAGCGAGCCCTAGCTTTAGACTTCAGAGACCATCTCAAGAGGACACGCTTGGCTCTTTACTCTCTAGTAGGAGATGCAACATATTTTGATTTAAAAAAAAATACTATATTACATGTAATTATTTGCATCCCAGACTATCTGTGAGAACATACTTCTACCTTCTCTTAAGGAGATGTGCAAGGAGCAGGGATACAATGGCGTCAGACTCGTCGTCGAGGTCAAAGGGCCAAAGATGGTGGGATTTCAGGACTTTCTTACAAGCATCGTGGGGGTGGCCAACCCAAGAGTGATCGTGAGCAATTTCGCAGTGCTCTCGTCAGCATTATAATGTGGGTTTGATTTGCATAAAAATGAGTTCTTGATGACAAATTGTACCTGTCACATATAATCACTAGAAGAACAATATGATTTCAGGCACCGTGAAGATGCCATTGCTACGTCCATCACAGAAGACAGCACCCCATCCACTTCAGGATCGCCTACTGCTGCAGAGAAGGACATTTTGGTAAGTGACAACCTTTTATCTGCATGTTTATTTTAGTTCAGTTTGATTTCAGATTTGAGGCACTGGAATAAAAGGTAGTTATTCCTGTGTTAAAAATAGTGAATGGCCTTACGCTGTTTGGTCACAAACATTTTGTTTTGTGTTCTGTCTTTCAGAGGTACTACTATTACATCCGCAATGGGATAGGCACAGAGGACGTGGCAGCCATGGAGGACTCTTGGCTTAAGAACGTACTTGCTTTAGTCCCAGAGCACCTGAAGAGTTTGAGTGGAACCATTGAGGCCCTCTCAGATGAGATGAGGGAAGACTATCTGCTCAGCGTCAAAAAGGCCATTGGTATAGTTTTCTGTTTGGCTGATCTGCCAGTTTGCAGAGTAGACACAGGTGCTTTATATGTTTTGGTGGGGATCTTGAAGGACCTTTTTTCACTCAGTTATTATTAAAAAAATCTGATGTTTATACTTGGTGCTTGTCCCTCCTTTTTGTTGTCATACAATATTTTTTTTTACTGTTAATTAATTAATTAATTTGCCTTCTTTTACAATTTATTTTAACAGCTTTCTTACTGTCTCTATGCTGCTGTCTAAATGGCATAACCAAATATTGTGTGTTTTGTTGTCCTCTGTTCTCCATGTAGTGGATTTTGTGCTGCAAGACCCCAGACAGAATCAAGAGCCCAAAGCTAGAGTTCTCCCTCCACATAGACAGGAGTGAGTCCTGCTAAATTCTTTTTAGTGGTACACAACACAAGGCGAAAAGAGTATCTCAGACATAATACAGATTCTTGAAAGTAATTGTTTTCTTCTAAATTCAAATTCAGCCATATATTATATGAATTGTGACTTTGATGTAACAAGAACTTCTCTGGTAAGAGTATTTTAAAACTTCATTTAATACCCTTCACTTCTGATCCCTTTTAGCATCCTTTACTGTAGCAGGGTTTGTAATATGCAAAAAAAGTTTTTTTTTTAAATCTGCCAAAATGATGGAAAGCATTTTGTATTATGTTAATACTTTTAAATGACATAACATTTTAAAAAGCCTTCACTGTAGAAAGAAAACATGACAAATTACATGTTTTTTCAATATTCTTTCAGTCATTGTGTATTAAATGAGTTTTTATTGTTTCCTTTTTTTCGCTTTGTGTCTTGCAGAATGGAAATTATTCCAAAGCCATGGAATAAATCATTTCTTCAGGCCCAGAAAAGAATGAGAAACCAGCTTCACTCAATCAATCCCACTATGCTCGCAGTACTAGATCTTTGGCAAGTGTCTTTCAAGTAAGTGTCAGACGTCCATGAAGACACTATGGGACTGGACAATTCCAGAACGTTGAATGTGGTGAACCGCATTGTAGAAATAAAACCTCTTGTAGGAAAAATGTACACTTTATCATACTTTAGTATCATGCAGAAACTTGTTACTCAGATGTTGAGGTGTCATCAAGAGTAAAAAAAAAGTTGCTGTCCAAAAAAGAGTTGCTGATAAATTTTCAAAATGTTTTGTTAGTAACCAGTTAGTAAAAGGTCTTTTATTACAGAAGTAATATACAGTGCAAACTGAATATAACATTTTCAGACACTTTATTGCATGTTATTATTAAAATGTAATGGTTTAAAATGTAATTTAAAGTAAAAATTTAATTTGACATTATTCCATTTATTAATTTATTAAATACATTTATACATTACATATTTATTAAATACAGCAAAACAGTAAAATGTGAATTTTTTTACAATTTAAAATAACCATTGTCTATTTCAGTATATTTTAAAATGTTATTTATTTCAAAGCTGAATTTTTAGCTTCATTACTCCAGTCACGTGATCATTCTAATATTCTGATTTGTAGATTTTTAGTAGATTTTTTCAGGTTTTGTTGATGAATAGAAAGAGATAGAAATCTTTTTAACATTATAAATGTCTTTATCATCACTTTTGATCAATTTAAAGCATCCTTGCTAAATAAATTATACTGACTCCAGGCTTTTAACCCTTTAACTGTCACCCCCATTTTTGAACATATATGTGAAAGTGCACTATCCAAACTTAAATTGTTATAAATCAGAAGAGAAGAGAATTTTTAAAAAAATATTAAAAATCTTACTGTTCAAAAACTTTTTCACTGGTAGTGTATATACTTTTAAGGGTGCACATTCAGTGCATCAAGTGCACTTCTTTCTCACAAGGGACCTTTTCAATAATGTCCATATTATCTTGTTCATTTCTGTAGGAAGTTGCGTCTTGTTGATGTGGAGGTCTTCCACAACGAGCAGGAATCTTTGGAGTTGTCTGCCTTTCAGCAGTTAGTCAGCAAACACATTGAATATGCCACAGGCATCCTTCTCAAAGAGTAAGCACTCTCAGCTGTTTTCATATACTTGTCAGTTCATCACTGACCACATGAAATGATTGATGAATTGACTACTGCTCAATGTTGCAGTATATTAAGCAATTATGCAGTTGTCGATAATGGAACAGAATCCTAATCATTTTCCTAAGCCTAGCAGACTGTACCCTGCAAAAACAATGCAAGTTTGATTGTTTCTTTTTTTGAACCACACAGGTGGATACCAGAAGTGCAGCAAATCTGCTGTCTTGGTAGCAAGCGCAAACTGATCCCTACTAACACTAGTGTTGCTCGACTGCAGTCTTTCTACAACTGTCTGGCCACGCTCATGACCTCCCAGCTCCAAAGCCTGGGACTGGAGTCTATTCAGGACTACACACACCTCATCGCCCAGGACCCTGTAAGATCTGTACCACGGCAAACTCTGAACCTTTTTTTCTTTGAACAAATTGAATTTTTATATCACTGTGTAATCTTTTTCAGTGTATCTTTTATTGTTTACATTTTGACAACCTTTATAAATCCCCATGGTCTGTGAAGTAACATTTTTTTTTTTTCCCCCATTGAAGCGGTCAGTGAGAGCCTACGAGCATCCAGGGTTTGTCCTAAGGCTGGTGCTGGATCAAAATACTATCAGATTTGAACCTGATTTCAAACATTTTGAAGGCACTCTGCTAAATGTGTATGACATGATGCTGAAATCCTTAAGTCTGATCCCTCGAGTAGAGACGAAGCTGTATTCAGAATGGGTAAACATATGTTTTTTTAATTTTATGTTACATCTCGCTTGTGCTGTGTGGTTTGATAGCGATATAAATATTAAAGGGATCATATCACGAGGAATCAAATTTTGCTTGATCTTTTGAGATAAAAGAGTTCAGTGTACTTGAAAACATACTATATGTTCAGAATTCAAAACGTCTTCCTCCAGTAAAAACAGAGCATTTATTGAAACTGAGTCACCAAGATTTTTCACTCTGAAATAGAACTGAGTTAACTTAGTTAACATTTATATTTCTAGGAAGTTATTAATTGTTTTGAGCCCCCAAATGTATACATTATAACCAGACACAGCTGTTCCCTTTAAAAGTATATTCTGCTTATTGTAGCCTGGCCCAGAAACACACCGTATTCTGAAGCCCATCATCTTGCCAGAGATCCTGAAGACCCAGCAGGAGAAGATCAGACGTGTAATACACGCAGAAAGAGCTGAACCTTTGAAACATGTCCGTCTCTATGATAAGTATGCACCGCTGGTGTCCCAGCAAGCTGAGGAGGATGTTACCCAGTTCCTGCAGGAGCAGCACTCCTTCCAGGAGCTGATGATGGAGGTGACACGCTACCAGCAGTTGGCTGATGAGATCCAGTACAGCACCCTGAAGGTTGATGATTATTTACATCAGTTGTACCATTTCACATTTTAGCAGCCTTTCCTTTCAAAATTATGACCGAAATCTTCATTTATTGTGTTTTAGGTGGTGCGTTTGGGCATGTTTGAAGTGCACTCCCATGATCTGGTCCGTGCCCTTGTAAAACGAGCAGAGGGTCTCCTGCAGAAATTGGTCACTCACATGTTGCAGGGTCATCAAGAGTTTAATAACAAGTGAGTCATTCACCAATTTCCAAAACATTTTGCCAGTAACCTGTTAGTAATCTGTGTCACTGATTTCTAGGTTGTGCGAGGAATATGATACAATATCAAATAAAGCCCTCAGAAATCCATCAAATACACAGGAACTCATGGAACTTAAGGTAATACTGACCTCCATTGTTATCTTTGAACCTGTTTCTGTCGACAAACACAAAAAACAAAAGATCTTTCAGTATATAATTTCCTGTTTGTCATAGGCATATGTGATGAAGGTGGAGGAAGAGGAAATGCCTCAGTTGGAAATGAAGCTCCAGGAGTCCAATAGCAGGTTGTGTTTCTTGGTGGATTATGTCACATTCTCGCTCACAGACATTCAGCTGAACAGCAAGACCTTCCTGTGTCATGCACGCATGCCTTCCGTCTTTGATCAGCACCGTCAGATTATCAAAGAGAAGACCAACCAGTTCCAGGATGGCCTCAAGGTACTAGGGATGCCACATGCTGGCCAGTCAGCACAGGCAACTCCAAAAAAAAAAAACAACTGATCAAACTGAACATGGAAACGTATAAACAGTGTCAGCTAGGCAACAGATTTACAGACACATCAAATCTTCACATTACACAATACTTTGTACATTATATAGTGCATGTAAGAGCAACAATTAAGGAAAACAATGAAGAACCTCCAAGCATGAACTTTTATTCAGTACTTAGTAGCAACAAAACATTCCAAAGATGTACTGTACATTCACTAAGCATTTATTGTATACTTACCAGCAACAAAAACACACAGTGAGACATAAAAAGTAAAATTTAAAATTTAATTTGATACTCGGCATGAACAAAAACATAGAACAAAATATAAGAAAACAGAATAATCAGAAATTCAAACATAAATTCACCAATGAGACACATGATTTAAACTCTGCACTTTGATGTTCAGTCTGGCACTGCTGCACTAATGCATAAAATAATGTGTGTTTTTCAATCGTAGTTGAGATGTGAGAGGGTTGTGGAGGATCTCAAGAGCTATGAACAGCAAGTGGAGGAGTTTATGACCTTTGGTGACCTCTCTGAGCTCAACAAGTATCTGAAAAAAGCCAAGGCCCTCAATTCCAAACTGGACTTGGTTATGGAAAAGGTACTGGGTACTGTGGACAGAAAAATATTAGTTTATGTCTCTACTTCATTAGCCAGGTCTTTATCAACATTCCACGTAATATTATGCAAACTTTGGCATATTGCATTAAAATGCTGAAAATGCTATTGTCATTCTGAAAAACTCAATCCTGTTCACACAATGGATGTTTAGGATATCTATCAGTTGGATTTATCAAAGAGTTTTAGAGTGCCTCTGAGAATAGTCGCTTTTATCATTGCACCTGCACAATCAAACTCATTCACTCTCTTATCCATCAGATCAGAGGCTTCAACCAGGAGGAGGAGGCCTTTGGCTGGCCTGTCTCTCAGTACCCACAGTGTAAAACTGTTCAAGACCGTCTGCTCCCTTATCTGCGGCTGTATGAGACAGCAGCTGAGTTTCAGAATCAACACTGTCAGTGGGTGAACGGCCCGCTCGCAACCGTCAACCCGGACAAAGTGGAAACTGATGTGGGTAACTACAGTCGTTCCCTGTACAAGCTAGAGAAAAGCTTCCAGGACTCACCCAAAGCTCTTCAAATCGCCACCTCTGTGAAGGCGGAAGTGGAAGCCTTTAAGGAACACATTCCTCTAGTGCAGGTGCCGAACAGAGATATGATGCTTTTCATTTGAGTCACTGTCCCAACTGTACTTTTTTAACAGTACCTCACTTTTATTGGTAGATGAAAGCATTATAAATTAGCCAAAATATTTAATAAAGAACATGCAAGGGGTTGAAATCTGCTGTGCTTTCTGGGGAATTCTGAGAGTGCATATTCTATGCTGGGCTGCTCATTAATTACGTGGATGATTTGTTTTCGGCAGGTGCTTTGTAACCCCGGTCTCCGCGAGCGCCACTGGGAGGCCATGTCTGCAGTTGTCGGCTTCCCCCTTAAACCCTCAGAGGAAGATGCCTGTGTGGCCCAGTTTCTTCCACTGCATCTGGAAGCTCACCTCTCTGCCTTTGAAACCATCAGTGAAGGGGCCAGTAAGGAACACGGGCTTGAAAAGGCCATGGAGCGTATGGCTAGTGAATGGGCGGAGATGGAATTTACCCTCCTGCCCTATCGTGAAACTGGAACCTCTATTCTGTCCTCGTTGGATGAGATCCAAATGCTGCTGGATGACCATATTGTCAAGACCCAGACCATGAGAGGCTCACCATTCATCAAGCCATTTGAGGCTGAGATACGGTGAGAAATAAGTGTCTGCTTTTGCATCTTTTGCAATCAGTATGAACAATAGTTCATAAGTGTATTCTGCAAATGAAAATTCTGTCATTAATTACTCACCTTCATGTTGTTCCAAACCTGTAAGACCTTCGTTTATCTTTGTAACACAAATTAAGATATATTTGATGAAATCCGAGAGCTTTCTGACCCTGCATAGATAGCAATGCAACTAACACATACTTTGTAATTCTGATTTTGAAGCACTAAAGTGGAAAAAGAGACTGTATCAGTGGTACAGAAAAGTACTGTTTTTTTTTTTAGCTATTTGTCTCGCTTGCTTACACTGTGTGTCTGCATGTATCTCAGGGACTGGGAGGGTAAGCTGCTTTTGCTGCAAGAAATTATGGATGAGTGGTTAAAGGTTCAAGGCACCTGGCTCTACCTTGAGCCCATCTTCAGTTCCCCAGACATCATGGCCCAGATGCCCGAAGAGGGACGTCGCTTTACTGCTGTGGATAAAACCTGGAGGGACACTATGAAACAAGTCAGCTTGGTGAGTCAGAAAGCCCTACATACAGTATGTAGCAAAATATAAACAGGAACTTGGGTTTGTTTATATCTAGAACTGCGAATAACTCTTTGAAAAAGTTCCTGACATTTCTATTGTGTAAGACTATAGTGTGTTCATGACAAATGAGACAGCTATCAGACACACACCCAAACACAGTCACTCATCTAGAGACTCTTCAGCAAGTAATTGGCAACCCCAGTCTCAGTGCTATGAGAGACATCAATATCTGTTGTCCTCCTCTAAACGGAAAAAAAGTCGCCTGGCTGTACCGTCAAATAGGAATTATGGATTTTGTCTGAAGGGACTCAAATGTGAGAGTGTGCAGAAAACAAGGTCGTCGAGCAGCATGAGGCAAAGTTTGAGAAAATGTGTCTGTAGGTTCAAAAAAAACCTCAGCACTTTTATGTGAGTTAAAAGGCAGTATACTAATTCATCACAGGTGCTGTAGAGACTATTTTCTGACAGTTGAGAAACAAAAATTGAAACTTAGGATAGTCATAGATTTTTTGTACATGCATCTAAAGCAAATATGTTGATGAGCATGTTGAAAAACAGCTTTGTGCTTAATCAAGCTGTAATCTGATAATACTACCAACTGCGATATCAGAATACCCACTAGGTGTCTCTCTTCATCTATGGTACCCACAGAGCTGCTCAGAGCCTCCAGATTTTATTTACTCTTTTCTAATGTGTTCCTAACTTTCCCCATTTGACAGAAACGGAGATAAACATTCTGTAATTGAATTCGAAATTCTGGGTTTCTTTAAGGATGTTTTCTTTTTGAATAATTCCTACAGCACTCCACGATTTCCACATTACGAGCCATAAATGGCTCGTCTTGGAAAAGCAAACACGTATTATTTCAGCTGGTAGGCAGGTGCTTTTGCCTGTTGCTGCTTTACGGGAAAGCTGGTTTCATGAACAGCAGTACATAAAGAAAGCCATGCTTATAATACCAGTGGGGTGTTTGGGGGAAACATCAGTGCGGTATATGTAGATCTTATTTTCTTATTTTGCTGAAGACACAAGAAGGGACATACGAAGCTGTTTTGGATCCCGAGGCATAATGCTACTGTAAATGAAAGGGAATGCATTCATGAAGAAAATGTATGGCTCTGTTGAGCAGCCCACCTGCATGTTTCTGCACCCTGTGAAAGGAAGCGGATGATTTTTCGCATCCCTTCATTCAGACGCATTCCGGCAGCACTCACCCTCTCACTCTAATGTAATTCAGTGTGACTGAGAGGGAGAATAATTAAAAGAGTAATTGGCAGAAAACATCCCTTCTCTCTTTCATTAGAGTTATCCAATGGTGTCTTTTCATGTTTTAAAGGGGTTATTTTGTGTAGGCTTTGGTTATTAACAACCCCTCATTACTTCCTCTCAGTCCCTGTCAAGAAACTCAGGCCTTTTTGTCATCCAAAAGTGATCGTTAAACTTCAATCTCTCTGTGAACGTGAAGTCTAGTCACCGTAGGTAATAGAAAATCAATAGCAATCCGAAAAGGGGAAAAAGCAATTATTATCTCTTTACAGGTGAGCAGCATCTGTGAGGGGTGGAAAGGGAGGGGGCGGGGTATCCAATTGTTTCCTCTCTCTCTAATGAAGGACGTGGCCTTCATTCAACCTTTGGAGGACCGTTTGAAAATTAGACCGCGAAAGATAGGATGAGTGTTCCTAGTGGGAAACACCTTTCATAAATGTACTCTTTTGTGAAACCAGGGAAATATGGCTATGAATATCATCTTTTCATAAATGGATTTATCTGAACTTTGAGGGCAGAGAATTAAAAGGAGTCTGATGGTGTTTCATTACCCATGATTTTCAGGCTTGTTGAGTTTCACGACTGCAGCTGAACCTGAAAACATCTCACACGGTCCAGAGGCTTCCTGTAGAGATCAGTCTAATATGCCTGTTACGGTCAAATATGCACTTTTCTGATCTACTAAATTATTAGTGGTACTTGATATAGAAGATATTTCTCATACATACGGTAAAGGATTTCACCAAATATTAAACTTCAGAGTGTAACTTGCACATGGATATTACCTTGGGGCTTGTTGAGGAGAGGTGTTGAAAATGGTTAAATCGCATAGACCTGCTGTACACTGAAGGAGGAACCCAAGGCATATTTAAGGACTTGAATATTGTAGAAACTTGTTGGTGGTCTCGTTTGGCTTGGGGATGTAAGCAACTCCTCAGAACACCCTTGCAACCTATTACAGCACCTAAGAACTGCATCCCAATGCCTTTCAGATGGCCTGTAACAAACCTAGCATTACAGTGACACATTTTGTAAGCCACAATCATATTTTCTGAAGACTAAAAGTCTAGTTACCCCATTTTTATAACACATAACTAAATGACTTTAAAATGTGACTGTGTCTAAAAAGATTTATTTGGTATATTCGTTCTGTGCATTACATGTGTCTCTCTCTTAGGACAAGCATGTCCTGGCAGTGGTGGCCATTGAAAAGATGCTAGAAAAGATGAAGAGCAGTAACGAGTTGCTGGAACTCATTCTGAAGGGTCTAAATGAATACTTGGAGAAGAAGCGACTCTATTTCCCACGCTTCTTCTTCCTGTCAAATGACGAGCTGCTGGAGATCCTCGCTGAGACTAAGGATCCAACCAGGTACACAAGAGCTTTGGAAAGTAATGACAGTCTATAGATAAAGTGATATTTGGTCATATATTTTAAAATTTTACTAATAGCTTTGTCAGCAGGTAATGGGTTTTTTTGTGAATTTTAAGTAAATTTTCTATAAACTAATCTTTCTTTTCATTTTTAGCAACGTTGTGGCATATAATGTACTATCGCTGAATTGTTATATCCACCAACTTTAAACATTTGGACTTGGTACGATTTCAATGAAAGAAGTCACTTGTGCTCACCAAGGCTGCATTTATTAGAGTCAAAACAGTAATATTGTGAAATATTATTACAGTTTAAAATAACAGTTTTCGATTTCAATAAATTTTGAAATGCAGTTTATATCCTGTAATGGCAGAGAGTTTTCAGCAGCCATCAGCAGTTTTCAGTGTCGCACGACCCTTCAGAAATCATTCTAATATGCTGGTTTGGTACTCATGAAACATTTCTTATTATCAGTGTTGAATCTTACTCACCCCAAACTTTTGAACAGTAGTGTACAGTATATTGGCATTATAACTGTCATCAGCGACTATGCTTTCTGAATAGAAGTATAGGCACTGAGCATTAAAAAACCCACAGTCAACCACTAGTGATTATTCTGTTGGATCCATATCCACTGGTGGAGTTACAAATGTTCCTGAAGCTATAGGAACTGTCAGGATTTCTGTGGGTTTGCACTTTTAGTGTGGTGTGAGTTACAGTAATCTCACACTTTCTCCATATCCTCAAAGGAAAAGAGGCTTAAAGGAAGCATTTTTGGAAAACAATATGATTTATGGGCTTGAGGAATATTGTTTGTCAGCAGTTAAGTGGATCTGACTTTGAAGTCTTCTGTTTTCAATATTCTTGGTGTTTGGGATTGGCTTTGTTGATAGATTGCTTTATAATAAGGCCAGGCTCTATGACCGAATGTCGGAAAGAACTATGGTAGATCAGTCTGTGCTATATCAATTATTCAAAAAACCTTAAGATGATGCAAGTTTGGGTCAATTTTTGATGTGCGGTGCTGCTATGCTTTTTTCAGAATTTTTGTGAAGAATAACGGGGAGTGAAACTGTATCGGTTCAACTCAGTAGCTTCAAACTGCTACAAAGTCCCAGGATTTCTGAGGGTTTAGTATATGCAAGAATTTTCACCTTGATGTAGAATGTAGGCCGGATGTAATTTACTGTAACATGAAATAAGAAACACAACATTCACTCTGCTGAGCTTTAATCTCGAGCCTGTGATATTTATGAATATATCTTATGTTTTCACATAGCCTACTTTGGCATGTCTCCCAGGGCACATCTAACTGATGTTACGCCGCCTACCTAACCGCTGCTGCCTACATGAACATTTAGTATGTGAGGCCTCAAAAGGAACAGGGAAGGACAAATGAAAAGCAATTTAGCTTCACCTCGGCCTCGGAAAACCCAATTTGAACCCCTTAAAACCCAGTATTTACTGAGGGAATTTAATTATAGTGCTTTTTCTTCTTCCTGTGACACTCTGGCCTAGTTTCTCGGCTGTGGCTCCCCTGTGCAGGCCCTTAACGTATAAGCAAATCTTGTTATATTTCACCCCAGGTATTTGTTTAATGATGAATGATGATGCCTCAAATGCAAGTTCAAATTGTACTACTATAGGGCTTTTGGTTTCACAAACTAGGAATGTTTGCCTTGGCTGGCCTTGCTTTTCTGCTCTATTACTAGTTCTGACCACCTCTCTCTTGCTTTCTTTCTCTGTATCTCGCTCTCTCCATGTCATTCTCACTGATCTTTTGTGTCTCCCACATTTCTATTACATTTGAGAGAAAATTCTAGCTTTACAGAAATAAAAAAATCCGAATTGCAGCGGCTGTTTTGTAGAAGTATGTGTCATAAAGTACCAGAGGGTGGAAGTGATAATAAATGATCTTAACAGAATCACTGACTCCAGGTGATTCAGCATAAAAGTTGTCCATGTTATTGTCTGACAGGGTTACACATTTGAGTACTGGTTTTTCTCTGAACCAGAGATTCAGGTGTTCCTGAAACATAATCATGGAGTAATTGGTTTTGCTTGTCACCTCAAATGAAATATCAGACTTGTGTTGGAAACAGACAATATTTTACTGGCATCTTTATGTTCCAGGGTGCAGCCCCACCTGAAAAAGTGTTTTGAGGGTATTGCTAATGTCGTGTTCACTGACGTTTTGGACATCACTCATATGAGGAGCAGCGAAGGAGAGGTGGTGGAGCTGCTGGATATCATCTCTACATCTAAAGCTCGTGGGCAGGTGGAGAAATGGCTCCTGGAGCTGGAGACTGGCATGCTCCGCTCCATACACAAGGTACAGAAATGTATGAACTTTCTCTGAGTCAGTGGATTTCTGAATAGCAGAAATGAAAACAATTGGCTTGTACATTCATTGCTTCCGTAGACAAATTCTTTGCACAGGTAATTGCTTGTGGCTGTGCAATGACAGTTTTTGGTTTTTGAGAGTTAATAATACAATGATTTACAGTGCCTCTAAAAAGCATTCACCCACTTGGGACTTTTAATATTTTTGGAAGCACTTTGAAGCATTAGGGCTATATATTTAATTTTTTTAAATGTCATTTTTCTACTTATGAACACAAAATCTTTGTAACATCAAAGTGAAAGAAAATGTTATTTACAAACATGCGTAATGAATGCAAATGTATTTAGAGCCTCCTTTTCACACTTAAATGTACTCTTCACACCATGGAATTACTTAATAGGGTGTTGAATTAAAAACATAAAAATCTGAACTTTATTTACCTTAAAGGGGTCATCGGATGCAAACTTCACTGATACATGTTGTTTGAACATTAATGTGTGTTGGCAGTGTATGTACAAATCTACCCTATAATGATAAAAATCCATGCAGTGGTTTTTAATTAATCTGTAAAAATAATATCCCCTTTTTCAAATCGAGCCATTCTCAGATGCCTGTCGTTGTGACGTCACACCCACAGAGGCCGCTCCCACGAAAGTTGATTGACATGAGCGTCTTACCTCAGATCAGCTGTAACAGTTCGACCTCCACTGTTTCGATGGCAGATGTAATAATGAACATAGTGGTCATTTGCTCATTTGCATTTAAAGGAACAATCCCTCAGAATGGGATGATTTTTGCAAAGCTCATTTTGACAAGGTAAAAAGGGTGTTGTTTTACACAACTATTGAGAAATTTGGTGGGGGGCTTTTTATGCCTTTATTTGGACAGGACAGTCTAGATAAGACAGGAAAGCATTGGGTAAAAAGTGAGGTATAAAACTGTAAGGGGTAAAATTTAAATGTGGGATCATGGTTACAAGCTATAAGTGAATCAAATCTGGAAAAGTTAGATTGCATGAATTTCACATCAGTCTTCATATTCATGTCTCTGCCTCCTTGACTCCTGGCTGTCAGGTGATTGGTGAGGCATTTGAAGCATATCCCAAAGACCTAAGGATCAACTGGGTCAGGGCCTGGCCCGGTCAGACAGTGCTTTGTGTGTCACAGGTTTACTGGACAAAGGACATTCATGAAGCCATTGCAAAGGGACCAAAGGTACGTTATACATAGCAATATAGTCTTTTATTTTATTGTTCTCTTTTTATTGGTGATTCATGGCATTCTTCTAAATATTAGTGCTTAGTGACTTGCTAAACTAGACTGTGCTATTTTCATGTCTTCTTTCTTTTCACATAAAAAATGAATTGAACTCAAAATTTCAGATCTATTTAATTATTTGCCAATTAGCCATATAATAACCAGGATAATGTGTAGTCATTTTATGCCTCATTTCGCGATGGGTTTATTTTGCAGTAATGACTGTCTTACTGTACATTATAACATTTTTTTTCGGTGCTCTGAATCAGGCTCTTCAGGCTTATCTCGATCAGAACAATAGTCAGATAGATGACATTGTGACTCTGGTGCGTGGCAAGCTGTCCAAACAGAACCGAGTAACACTCGGAGCGCTGGTGGTGCTTGACGTTCACGCCCGGGACGTTTTGGCCTCTCTGGTACAGAAGGGTGTGGATGATGAGACCAACTTTGAGTGGCTCAGCCAACTACGCTATTATTGGATTGTAAGTCTATTCGAGTGTCTGTAAGCATGATTGAAAATGATTTATGCTTTGCTGTTGTTTTGGACACTCAGATGATCTGCTGTGATTCCCTTTTTGACCCTGTCTATGAAGGAAAACCAGCTTCAGACAAAGATGATCAATGCAGGCTTGGCATACGGCTATGAGTATCTTGGAAACACACCGCGACTGGTCATTACCCCTCTCACTGATCGCTGCTATAGGTCAGAATTCTTTACATTACATATAAAAAAACAAAGGCAATAATATTCAGTGTGGCTGCACCCAGAAGATGCTCTACAAACAATCATTTACTAAATGGACTGTAAATTTTACATCATCCTTTATTTTTTCCCTTAGTTGTTTTCATTTTATATAATGTAGATTCTCAAGTAAGGAAATAGACCAAAAGACAATATACACTACCATTCAGAAGTTTGAGGTCAGATTTTATTTATTTATTTTTTAAAGAAATGAATACTTCTATTTAGCAAAAAAAAAAAAGAGCAATGAACTGATCAAATATGCCAGTAAATACCTTTATATAAACGCTGTTCTTTTGAACCTTCTATTCATAATAGAATCTTGAAAAAATCACAGTATCCACAAAACTATTAAACATTTCTTGAACAGCAAATTAGCATATTAGAAATATTTCTGAAGAATCATGTAATACTGATGACTGGAGAGATGGCTGCTGAAAATTCAACCATACAGTATTACTGTTTTACTGGATAATACATTTAAAAATCATACAGAACCCAAACTTTTGCAAAGTAGTGTTTAATATTTTTATCTCTCAAAACAAAACATTCTGAATTATATGTTAACATTTTTAAATTCAGTAAATGTATATATGTGACCCTGGACCACAAAACCAGACATAAGGGTCAGTTTTTCCAAATTGAGATTTATACATCATCTGAAAGCTGAATACATAAGATTTTCACTGATGTATGGTTTGTTAGGATAGGACAATATTTGGCAGAGATACAACTATTTGAAAATCTGGAATCTGAGGGTGCAAAAATCAAAATATTGAGAAAATCACCTTTAAAGTTGTCCAAATAAAGTTCTTAACAATGCATATTACTAATCAAAAATTAAGTTTTTATATATTTACAGTAGGATTTTTACAAAATATCTTCATGGAACATCTACTTAATATCCTAATGATTTTTGGCATAAAACAAAAATCAATAATTTTGACCCATACAATCTATTTTTGGCTATTGCTACAAATATACCCCCAGTGACTTAAGACTGGTTTTGTGGTCCAGGGTCACATATATACATTTGGTTAACATAAACACTGGCTTCACTTTTTCAACATGTCTTCTTTACCAGAACTCTATTTGGAGCTTTACACTTACATCTTGGCGGAGCCCCAGAGGGTCCTGCAGGTACCGGCAAGACTGAAACCACCAAAGATCTGGCTAAAGCCATAGCTAAGCAGTGTGTAGTCTTCAACTGCTCAGATGGCTTGGACTACATTGCACTGGGCAAATTCTTTAAGGTTAGTGTTACCAAGTGTATAATTATGATGCATGTCATGAATAGTTAGTGTAACTCTGAATTATAGCTCACAGCAAAGGGTGTTATATTTAAAAGAAGAACGTATTATAATATAACAGTATTTGACATTAGCTTAGTGGAAAAGACTAATATGAAATGACCACTAAGTTAAATAACACACATGAGGTTAAGCACCTTGTGTCTTTAGAAAAAGCTCTCAAACAGAACAGCACAGCACTGACTGACGTGACCGTCATTGGTTACTATAGTAACACAGATTCAGAATGCCAGAATTGTTGGTAAAGAGAAAAAATGTTTGCTTGTATAAAGGGGTTATGAACTCTTGGAAATAATAGTACATAATGAGATTTGTCTTGTCTCATCTTGTCTTGTGTTGTCTGCCACATTACTGACCCCACAAAATATTTCTAATTAAATAGAGGCTTTTATAAATACACAGTTCAGTTAGACATTTCTCTCGAGGAAATACAGTGGAGTCTAAAAGAATTTTGTCATATTTAAGCCTGGAAATGAACTGAAAGTTTTATGATTTTGAAAAGAAAAGTAGAATTAATAAAAATATTTTCAAGTTCATTATGAGAATGACCATGTTAATTCTCTGTATGTATAAAGAAAGAAAGAAAGAAAGAAGTCGGGAGTTCATGTCAGCTTGAGTTCTGTAGGAACATAAATACTAAGACATTTTAAAATTAATGTTAATTTAAAAAATTGTATTAGAAAATTTTAGATAAAAGCACAGTAGAATTATTTTCTCTAGTGGTCCTAGACTTTTAGACCGCACTATATCTAATATTTAACAGGCATGTTAGTTTTGCTTTTAGTTTGGCATGCTAGCAAAGATTGCAATGCTTTCAATGTTCAGCCTCAGTACTATCAAGGAACCCCAGCTGTATCTTAATCAGAGAGCTTAGAATTGCAAAAGGCTTGCGTTTTAATGTCATCCCGCTCATCCTTTGTCAGTTATCTTGCAGCACAGGAGTGTTCAGACTACATTTGGTAAAGATACTTGGTCTCTTCCAGGGCTTGTTGTCATCCGGTGCCTGGGCCTGCTTTGACGAGTTCAACCGTATTGATCTGGAAGTGCTTTCAGTGGTGGCTCAGCAAATTTTAACCATCCAGAGAGGTGTGTTTGTGTGCATATGTTGAGTTAAAATGTCAGCTGTGTTGTCAATGGATTTTAAGGTTCAATCAATGGAGCTACAGAATTTTTTCATATGCTATCAAACTTAATAGATGCCTACATCTGAACTTGATGAGTCCAGTCAAAGATGCTTAGATTGCATAAATCTATCATTTTTATGAGGTTTGGATGCATATATTATTTTTTTCACTACAGGTATTTCTGCCCATGCTGAGATGCTGCAATTTGAGGGGACAGAGCTGAAACTGAACCCTACCTGTGCTGTCTTTATCACCATGAACCCTGGCTATGCAGGACGCTCTGAACTACCTGACAACCTGAAGGCATGTAGAGAACTAAGTTCACTTAAAGATTTGCCATGCTTATGGAATGTGTTTATTTTTTGAGTGTGTCAACCACCAGCCAACCACATACCCTATATTCATTCAAAAAAAAAAAAATATATATATATATAGTAATTATATATAGTATTATATATAATTATGTATAGTAAAAAATAGTAATTACTGCTTGCGACTATGAAAAAATATTTAGGAGCACCAGTGTGACTGACCCGATCAGCATATTTGTGTTTTTTTGTGTCTTTTGCAAGTTGAATAGTGTATCACAGACATACCTCACAAATCCTTTCATAAACAAAGTGTAGAGAGAGTGTAAACAAGAGACTCATTGTGCAGTGTAGAGAGCTTCGTTGATTATAATAGAACTTTGTGAAATCGTGATGAACTAAGAATGACAGCTTTTCATGATTTTTAAAGGGGTCATTGGATGCAAAGTTCACTTTTACATGTTGTTTGAACACTGATGTGTGTTGGCAGTGTATGCACACAATTACCCTATAATGATAAAAATCCATGCAGTGGTTTTTAATTAATCTGTAAAAATAATACCCCCTTTTTCAAATCGAGCCATTTTCAGATGCCTGTCGGTGTGGCGTCACACCGCTCCCATGATAGTTGAATGACATGAGCGTCTTACCTCAGACCTGCCCTAAATCAGCTGTAACAGTTCGACCTCCATTGTTTCGATTCTGACAAGCTCATTTTGACAAGGTAAAAAGGGTGTTGTTTTATACTACCGTTGAGAATTTTTAACTAAAGTATATTATAGACTTTTCATTAAGACCCTAAAGCAGGGGTCACCAGACCCGGTCCTGGAGGGCCGGTGTCCCTGCAGAGTTTAACTCAAACCCTAATCAAACACACCTGAACCAGCTACTCAAAGTTTTACTAGGTACTTCCAGGCATGTGTGTTGAGGAAAGTTGAAGGTAAACTCTGCAGGACACCGGCCCTCCAGGAACAAGTTTGGTGACCCCTGCCCTAAAGAGTCATATCAACTTATGGAAAATGGGCATCCGATGACCCCTTTAAGGGAGTTTGTAAATGAGATATTGATTTAATACAACAGCTAAATAAACAATTTAAAAAATAAATATCCCTTAAAACTGAACTTTGATCATCAAAATTAAATATTTAAATGTTTTTTCTTGTGAAAATAATTTTCTCATGCCTTAAAACAGCTTAAATGTAACTCTATCCCCCTTGTCTCATATACTATACGCAGATTTATGAATATGCAAATTAGCCACACCCCCACACAGTAACACCAGCCAGAGCTCCCTGATCCACAAACTGAACTGTAGTAAACGCAATATAATGGCGAAACACTAATAATGACTGATAAAACTATGTTTTTACTAGCGGACAACTACAGTGGGTGCTGTAACATTTGTTAAAGTTACTTACTTATTGTGTCCTCAAAATGCCTGAAGGCTCGAATGCAGCCTAATTTGTGATTCCAGTTCGCGCCCGCGAGCATATGCGAGTGAAGTGCAGACGGCAATGCGGGAGAAGTACGTCTGACTCCGGGCTACTTTTACACTGTTGCCGCGGGTTATTTCTTAAGTTAGCGGTTAGCGCCTAGCGGTTGTGCTCTATTTAGTGCTCTCTATGCTCTATTAAATGCTCTATTTAATATTTGTTTTTGTGCTGATAATCCTATTGGTATATTTTGCATGCTAATGATAGAAATCTATCCTTTGATGTGATTGGTTACTGAAGTTTGTGACGTAGCAAAAAAAGGGCTGTTTCAAACCACATTTCTAGGACAGCCTTTGGGATACAGTTCTAAGGAGAAAATACTTAGCAATGGTGTTGATTAAATAAAGTGGCACATGGTTTGTCTAAAAGCATATTAAAAACACCACATAGACAAATAAACATAAAACATAAAAATCTTGATTTTCACTACAGGGGGACTTTAATATTAAGTGACTAACTATATACATTGTCTAACTATAACACTATTGCCTGATTTTTCTCTATTTTGCCGTCAAAAATAGTTTGAAACAAGTCACAACTGAGCTGCTGCGCATCTCCATTCAAACACAGAGGTGTTTCGTTTATAAATGAACATGCGTTTTTAAACAAATCTAGTAAGTCAATGATTCAATTTCCCCCCTCATAAAGACAGTCACTCGCTTTATTCCTGAATGAAACCATTCGAGCGAATCAAATGAATGAATGATTTAGTAATTAAAATCTGTGACTTGCCGCCACCTACTGCCAGTTTTAGTTTCATTTTTAAAGTATCTTTTTAGTTATTTAAATCATTTAATATTTCTGTATTCAAAATTGTATTTAAAACATTAATCTCAACAAGAATTTATGAATTTGATTGCACTCATGTCACCTCTGAGCATCGTTAAACATGAAAATGCACATACAAGTCACTTTTGTGTTTTTTTTTTTGTGCCACCTCTGTAGTACAAATAAATTTTGTTAATACTGATTTCATTTGATTGGTAACTTATTCTACTTATTCTTATTCTGTTGTTTTAATAAAAACAAAAAAAAATGGAAAAACTTATAAAGTATAATTTTTAAAAAATCTTACATAAAAGATGGCATACTTTTAATAAAGTTAGAAAAATTCAAAATTTCTTGTAATGAGAAATTCTTTTTGGATCAGATTAGGTCAGCTCCTGAAATTTTGACTGTGCTCCTAAAAAGAAATTAAGCGTAGAGTCCTGAACATGGTTTATAATATGCAGATTTACAGGTAATAAATTGTAACCTAAAATGATGTAATGCAAAGTGTTATAGAATAATTGATTATTAATTGTACTATTCATTCATTATTTATTAATAATATGATTAAATACACTCCATACAAATAGTGTATTTTTAGCAATGTTTCTTTATTTCATCCTGTTTACTGTGTGTTTCCGTCCTGCTTTATTGGAACATATAGTGCTTGTTCTGTGATTGTGAATGTTGTGTAATTGTCTGCTGCAGGCTCTCTTCCGGACAGTAGCTATGATGGTGCCAGACTATGCTCTGATAGCTGAGATTGTGCTGTACTCCTGTGGATTTGTCAGAGCACGACCACTCTCAGTGAAGATTGTAGCTACGTATAGACTGTGCTCTGAGCAGCTCTCTTCCCAGCACCACTATGATTACGGCATGAGGGCTGTCAAATCTGTTCTGACTGCCGCAGGGAACCTGAAGGTAAGACATGTATCTGGCAAAAACCCCGCAAATGTTTTGTGGAATTTTTATCATGAAACTGATTTAAATATTTTGATCACAAATAATATGCAGTGACACACACGCACACATGAGTGTATATGTGTGTGTGTGTGCACCTGGTATTCATCACGTTATGGGGACCAAATGTCCCCACAAGGATAGTAATACCAGTAAATTTTGACCTTGTGGGGACATTTGTGAGGTCCCCATGAGGAAACAGGCTTATAAATCATGCACAATGAGTTTTTTTGAGAAAGTAAAAGGGTGCACAGTCTCCTGTGAGGGCTAGGTTTAGGTGTAGGGTAGGTGTAGGGCGATAGAAAATAGGGTTTGTACAGTATAAAAACCATTACGCCTATGGAATGTCCCCATAAAACATGTAAACCCAACATGTGTGTGTGTGTGTGTGTGTGTGTGTGTGTGTATATATATATATATATTGCATTGACTTGAGAGTAACTGATTCAATTCACAAGAGAATTGCTCTGTGGTGTTTACAATTGCATTTCAAATCATGGCCTTTTATTTGCAACATTTGTGGCCTGAATCTATAATGATGTGATTTAAAGAATCAGATTTCATTTTGTCTTTGAATGTGAAGGCCTTTGTTGTTTTGATTTAACATCTCATTTCATTTAGTAGCTCGATGTTTTGGCTCCTGCTGCTTCTGCTGAGCCACTGTTTCTGAGCGCTTCATAAACTTGTTAAAGCAATTCTGAATGACTCCCAACTGCAATTGGCTCAGTTCCTCTTCGCCTGCCACTGTTATCAGCACAGAGTTACCAAGGGTCAGAGGAGTGAAACATTTCCACTTCATCTCAATTCCCATTGCACGCTCCTTCTCCTCTCTCCCTCTCGCCACTTTTCGCCTGTGGATCAAAGCCAAATGAATCTGACATTGAATATAAATAGTGTTCACACTCAATTCAGCAGCCTGGAGAATTGCAGATCTGTGAAAAACACAGAATATTGAAACTGAGAACTTTGCTACAACCTGTGTGACCCTACAGAAATCTAGGCTCCAATCAGTGCAACCCCCGTCATCCCTAAGGTGTAAAGAACAGAATGTAAGCAAGCATGATTTCAAACTCCACACTTTTCAGATTGAAATGTCAATACAAGAGTGCAGTTGTCATGTGTTATACCATAATTCCATTTGATTGCTAGACAGGCAGTGAAGGCTAGTGTACAGGGCACCATGGTGTTTGCTCATTTCAGCATGAGCAGATCCCCTGAAGCAAGGCCAGAACACAGTGATTTTTCATGTTCGTAGGTGGCCCTAACTTGAGCTCGGTCCTTGATGTTTGATTTATTACTGTTGCACTGATATTCCCTAAAAGCATATTTAGTATGCACAAGAAAATATCTTCATACAGCTGTCATTTACCGACACTTGGACAATGAGAACAGCAGTGCAGCCATAGGCCATCAGAGAAGACAGGTCAAAGAAACAACTGCAGTGCTTACACAGTGTGCCTCGAGCAAGATAGATGCTGCTTTTCCATTTACTCTACTGTTCTGATACGACTGCACCATCTGAATAAAAGCCATGTCCCCTGTCAGAGTCACACAGGTTACTCACTCCCTGCAAACTTTTTGGAGTGGCAGCCGCATTTATTTGAAGGAGTGAATCCCATTGTTCTGTGTTTGTGCAGAATAAAAGAGTCACTTCTGCTATCCCGAACTCACAATGGTTGACATAGTAACCACGGCAGCAGTCTGGGATCTTGTGGCTACAAATAAGAAAGATGTCAATAGCTACTGACCAAACTAACGTTTGTGAACAAAGACGTTTTAATGTCCAACAATTGTTAGTAAACAGGGAACCGTAAATACACTGTCTTGTGCTTCTAGTCACATCACTGAATTAATACTATTTTGAAAGAAATGTGTACTTGTATTCAGCAAGGACACATTTAATTGATCAAAACAGACTATAAAGACATTTAGAATTTATTTTTTAAATAAAAACTTGTTATTCATCAAAGAGTCCTGAAAAAAATGTGTCAGTGTTTCCACAATAATATTAAGCAGGAAAGCATTTTGTTGTTTAATAAAATTTTAAATTGTAATTTACATTTTGCCTGTGTCACCTTCTCAGATATATCTATGCATTAATAAATTGTAACTATACAAATATATTTATTATAAAAATTATAAATTATATAACATACATGAAGAGTTTATTTGCAAAAACAGATCATGTTTTTGTGTTTTATTGTGTTAGCTGCATTTTTAGTTATTTTTTACCTAATCAAAAAACCCAACTCGATTTGATTGAGAATGCACAATGATAAAACATAATTTTTAAAAAAATGTTAAAAATTGCATATGAACTCTTCATATACACACAGTGCCATTCAAGAAGTTTCTTATGCTCATTAAAAATACAAAAAAATTTGCAATTTGAAATAACAGATTTCTATTTTAATACACCTTAAAATATTATTTATTCCTGTGAAGCAAAGCTGAATTTTCATCATCATTACTCCAGTATTCAGTGTCAGTATCCTTCAGAAATCATTCCAATATGCTGATTTATTATCAGTTTTGTAAACAGTTGTGCTGCTTAATATTTTTTGGGACCTGTGATCATTTTTATTCAGGATTCTTTGATAAATAAAAAGTTAAAAAGAACAGTGTTTATTCAAAATATAAATGTTTTGTTACAGTATACACTACTATTCAAAAGTTTGGGGTCAGTCATTTTTTTAGAAAAAAAATTAATACTTTTATTCAGCAGGGATGTGTAAATTGATACAATATTGTTAGAAAAGATTTCTATTTTGAATAAATGCTGTTTTAACTTTTAATTAATCAAGAAATCAAAGAAAAAAAGTAGCACAGGTTCCAAAAAAGGCAGCACAACAGTTTCAACATTGACAATAAATCAGCACATGAGAAGGATTTCTGAAGGATCATGTGACATTGAAAACTGGAGTAATGGCTAATGAAAATTGAATGCTGAGTCACAGAAATAAATTCTATTTTAAAGTATATTAAAATAGGAAACCAATATTACAAATTGCAATAATATTTCACAATATTACTGTTTTTTCGTATTTTTGATCAAATAAATACAGCCTTGATGAGCATAAGAGACTCTATTAAAAAATCGTACTGATGCCGTTGCTCTACGGGCGTCCCGTGTCTGAATCGCGACTCGAGGACCTTTCCCGATCCCGCCCCCTATCTCTCTCCCACTTCGCTTCCAGTTCATACTGATCTGTCCTGTCATAATAATGCCTAAAAAAGATCCCAAACATTTGAACAGCAGTGTGTATGTATATGTATAGGATTCTTTTTCACCAACGAAAGAAAGAAAGACAGAAAGAAAAAGAAAGAAAGAAAATCACTCAAAATACAAGTGTAGGAAGGTGGAGAGAGTATTTGTAACCATAAGTGTAAAAAAGCATGCAAAATGTACTGTTGACTGGCACTTCCCGTAGACTGGGGTGTCTGTCCCCATCAATCCAAAGTACTCCCACACTGGCGAGCTAACTTTTTCAGGTGTGTGTAGAGTTTCTCGCTTTTGTCTGTCATCTCCTTCGATGTGATTTTATGCAGCAGTAGCGACACACTGTCTTCTTTTTTGTTTTCTAACGGGTGGCAACCAGCGTTAAGGTGCCTTACCACAACCTACTATGTTAAGATGTTAGCTAGATTATTAATGCTGGATTGTTTCAGTTGTATTAACATGATATTATGATACATACTATTATATATATATATATACCTATCATTTTTAAATATCACATTCAAAAGCCTCACAAAAAAGGCATCAAAACCCAGAAATTGCAGCAGTGGGAAAATCAAGGCTTCTGGCTTTTTTAAGTAGATGTGAGGAAATTGAATGAAATTAAGAAATTCTATAAACAATGTCAGTATTAATCAAGTTACCCAGTAAGAAATTGAAATTAGCTCACATTAATATTTGTAACCTTAGGAATAAACTTGCTGAAATTACTGATGTATTGATTACAAATAACATTCATGTTTTACCAGTAACAGAAACACATCTTGATCAAAAATTCTCAGATGATGTAGTGACTATAAATGGTTATATGTTTACAGGAAGGACAGAAATAAGTATGGCTTCCTCATTGTCATAAGTATGTTTCCTCATTGTCACTGGGCAGGCATAGTTTCAAAGTACTGAGTAGCATCTATCCACCATTCATCAATGCAGAAGTAAGCGTATGAGTGAGACTTCCGGTTCATTATTACTATTTTTATAGAGAGATAATGAGAAAAATAACAACGTCCAGTAAACAATAAAACTGTTTGCACTGCAAGCCAGTGTGTTCATAATTAAGATAATACATTAAAATAGTACAGTAAGACACACCAGTTTGCAATATCAAGTTGCAAAATGAGATGTTTTATACAGTTTGAAATAGATAGACGTGGATGAGACCAGAAGCCAGGCCCATAAAATTTATAAATGGCCATGCCCGCTCTTGCGGGAAAAATAAGGTGGATACTGTCTTACTTAACTGGGAAGGAAGTGTACTGTTGAATTAACAGTTTAACATTTGAAATATCAAGGAAAATTCGATTTGTTGTGAAATGACTTTATCTTTAAATAAATGTTGTTATTATGTACATTTTTAGCAGGTGAGCTGATTTATAGAATCCTGTCACTGGCCAGAATAACGAAATATTGTGTGTATAGAACAGGACAAGCTCTCAAGAAAGGAGTAACAACTTGTTTTTTACAAGAATGTGTACATGACTGTTACTCTTCGTAATGTGTTTTAGTGTGACAGTAAGGAACCTGAAATATTAGAGCCACAAAAACGAATCTCACAGAGCTGAAATAGGCAGAGGAGCAACCTGACCTTGGCAGCTCCCACTCGCTTTCCTCATTTTGCCAAATTTGAATAGCGCCTGCTTGTGTCATCTCTGTCGTTCTCAGAAATGAATACGCCTGTGTCATTTTCACAGCAATCTTTGCACCATCACACCCGAGACCACACTCTTTTGCCATCTTGAAATTACTTCTGGAGACAAAGGCATGCTCTAAACCCCTCAGGTCTGAGTTGCAAATGACTGTGATGGTAAAGAATGAGCAAAGACAATGTGGCTGAATGCCACTCTCCCCCTGGAGACCTTGGAAAAGTGACGGCACAAGCGAATCTTTTATTGAGTGTCAAACCTCTTTCTCTCCCTGTATTTAACATGTCACAGCTGAAGTTTCCAGAGGAGAATGAGGATATTCTGCTGCTGAGATCTATTATTGATGTCAACCTCCCAAAATTTCTAGCTCATGACCTTCCGTTATTTGAGGTACAACATTTGTATCAACATATTCTATATATACCACAAATAATGCAGTTATTAAAAATGTATATGCGATTCTCCAACTAATATTCACTAACTTCTCAGTCATTGTGAATCTGTCCAGGGCATCACTTCCGATCTCTTCCCCGGAGTCAAGCTTCCAAAACCAGACTACAGTGTGTTGCTTGAGGCTATTAAAGAAAACAGCGCTAAGATGAACCTGCAGGTCACCGACTTCTTTGCTGAGAAGATCCTGCAGATCTATGAAATGATGATTGTGCGTCATGGCTTCATGTTGGTGGGAGAGCCCTTCGGTGGGAAGACGTCTGCCTACCGTGTGCTCGCCGCAGCCCTGAATGACATCTGTGAGAAGGTGCTGTAAATGGACAACTGTTTACAAAAGCTAGTACTTCTCAAATAGTCACAGTGGGAGTAGAACTTTCTACATTCAACATTGTATGTCTGTTACATAAGATTCTAAGTATCTTTTGTTCTTTTATCCTACTTATTGACTGTTTTCGAGCGCTTTTTTTCTTGTACCCAGAGGATGTAAACTCCCAAAGTCTCAAAGACTCCCACATTTCTTAAGCAGTTCCAACTGGATGTGAATTTGTATCACAATACCACAATACAAACTGCTCTTTTTGTATAATAGAATGCTTGAAAGTCTGTAAAATGTTTTTATAAAAAGCAAATTTGATTTCTTGTGTTTTCAGAGAACAGACAACACATTTAGTGATGGTACTGCTATAAATCACTACGCTGAAGCACATTCATACACATGCTAATGTGATGCAACTGAAAACAGTGCAGCAAAAAGTTGTGGAAGTGTTGTGTTATAATATCAATTAAACTTGACCTGTTTTGAATGCAGGGACTGATGGAGGAGAACAGGGTTCAGATCACTGTTATTAACCCAAAGTCTATCACTATGGGCCAGCTGTATGGACAGTTTGATCCTGTGTCCCATGAGTGGTCAGATGGCATCTTGGCTGTCAGCTATAGAGCATTCGCCACTTCCCAGGTACAATTATCTATCTAACAATACCTCTATCTGTTCATCCATCCATTCATTCATCTATCCCTCCTTCTATCCATATATCCATCAATACCTCTGTCGTTTCATCCATTCATCCCTCCCCATTACATAGGGATAGTTTACCCAAAAATAAAAATTCTGTTATTAATTAATTAATCATCCTCATGCCGTTCCAAACCCTAAGACCTTAGTTCATTTTTGGAACACAAATTAATATATTTTTGATGAAATCTGAGAGCTTTTTGACCCTAGACAGCAACACTACTACCACTTTTTAAGGTCCAGAAAGGTAGTAAGGACATTGTTAAAATAGTCCATGTGACATCAGTATTTCAACCTTAATTTTATAAAGCTGCTAGAATACTTTTTGTGTGCAAAGATTTTTTTTATAAACAATTTCTTCTCTTTCTTGTCAGTCTTTGACATGCTTTTTATGAGAATACCATGATGTATACGTTTGTTGCTGCTGATGCAGGAGACACGTTCGGATGTAGAACCTGGATGCGCTATGCTTTATTTACAAGCAGAGGAATGTACATGCATCCATCTATCAGTTTATACCTCTCTCCTTCCATTCATCCATCCATACATCTTTCCTTCTCTTTCTATGCATCAGATCTGTTCATCCATTTACTGCTTCTCAGTGTGTGCACATAGTGGAAGATTTAGTAAAAAGTAACAATGTCTCTCCATGCACAGAAAAAGTCATTAAAATTAACTGCCATCAATTTAAAGCCATCTCAAAACAAAGAACATTCACATTGTGTTATCTGCTTGAAACATGCAGCTCTTATATTTCTTTCACCATGGTAACACTAAGCCTAAATCTGTGACATCTTTTACGTACTGACTTTGATGTTGTACAGAGTGCAGTCGTACCCGCATTCCCAAAGGATTACAATTTGAAGCGTTGTTTCACTGGCTTACAATAGAAATGTTTACAATAAAACAGTTGTTGTCAGAAGACACGGTAGAGCATTGTCTTTGGCACAGCAAGAAAGTGGGGAACAAACCTAGATCCCCTAATAGCTGTAATTGAGGAATAAAAAGGAACATAATAAGAGCAGACGGGTGTCAAATGTTTGCTTCGCACTTAGCTTTATATTTGATTGTCGCTGTTTTTGCTCGAGGCTATGAAGGCATCGTTTTAGCAGGAAAAACTTTTGGTGGAAAGATCTAGGTTAAAACAATACAAGCATTTTTTCTCGGACTGCAGAAATAGTTACCCTCATTTTTCACTTCAGATATCCAAGATTAGTCAGAACAGCTTTTAGAAAATGCTAAGAAATTGTCATCTGTCATTGTTCTACAGCTAAAAGTATTGTGCCAGTTATCTCTAATTTTCAATGTCAAAAAAACATAATGTGTAGTTTTCCCTTTTTTATTGAGACATAGACACAGCACACACAGCAAAGTTGAAGTTAAATTGTACAATGTGAGCCTGAAATAACTGTGCTGCCTCCCCATCAGAGTCCTGACAGAAAGTGGCTGATTTTTGATGGACCTGTGGACGCAGTGTGGATTGAGAACATGAATACTGTTCTGGACGACAACAAGAAGCTTTGTCTCATGAGTGGAGAGATCATCCAGATGTCCCCGCAGATGAGCCTTATCTTTGAACCCATGGACCTGGAAGTAGCTTCGCCAGCCACGGTGAGATAATCATTTCAAAGATAGCTATGTGATTCAGCAAGTATGTTTAGATTTGTGGTCAAACAGAGCATGCAGAATTTCTTCAGATACTGCAACAGTCGAGATATGATGTCGGGCATCTTTTTTAAAAACAAAGTAAACATATGACAAATAATAATAATATCTACAGAATCATCGGATGTCCATTTTCCTCAAGTTGATATGATTCTTTAGGGTCTTAATGACAAGTCTATAACATACTTTGGTTAAAATTTCTCAATGGTAGTGTAAAACAACACCCTTTTTACCTTGTCAAAAACAGCTGTGTTCATAGTGAGCCGTTTCGGTGCATGTCCCTTTAAATGCTAATGAGCTCTGCTCAACTCACCTCTCTCTTCTGTGGGCGAACAGTTTTCTGACTGTAGACTTTAGCCACATTTTGCTGCGGAACTTGCTAAATAGCACGTTATTAAAAAAGACGATTTGCAAAGATTAATAAAAAACCTTATATTCACTTCTTCTGTAGGTAAAGCTGGATCACGAATGACTCGTGCAAACATAGACGCATTTAGGTAGATTGGGAGGCACATTCCCTTCAAAAACTAAAGTAATCCTCTGCGTCTTCAGTGGCTCAGATGTCGGGAGTAAATGACGACTGCTAAGTTCATTATTACATCCAAGAACAAAACACCTCAGTTGCTTAGGAGACATTCTTGTCTTCCCCTGCTCCAGTGTCGAAACAATGGCAGACTGTTTACAGCTCACTCAGGGTCAGTTTGTGCTGAAACAGCCATGTCAATCAACAGTTGTGGGAGGAGCCTGTGCAGAACTACATTAATACCAAGAATCTCAGAGAAGCCAAGGGGTTACTATTATTACTGGGGATTTAAATAAAAAGCACTCTGTGGATTTTTATCATTGTAGGGTGGATGTGTACACACACTGGCAGCACACATTTATGTTCAAATGTAAAAGTGAATTTTGCATCCGATGACTAGGGGTGTAAGAAAATATCGATACACGTGTGTATCACGATATTTTGATTGGCGATACTGTATCGATTCTCAAAAATGGAATATCGATATTTAAAAAACAAACAAACAAACAAAATCATACAAGATTCTTGACAGTTTTGCAGTCTTCTTATTTCTTAACTTAAACAGTGACAGGAAATACAAGGGCACGCCACTAATGTTAGCGTTAATGAAGGATGAAAGAATAGTTCCTGCTCCCGCCTTGTTGTAAAGTGTGGCATCATTTCGGCTTTTGAGGTAACGTTCGCTCCAGGACGGAGGGGTATATAACTGCAGCTTGGAGATCTCCAAATGGGGGCGGAAACTCCAAAACAGGGTGGGCGCTCCAAAATAGGGCGTGGCGTGGGGTCTCGTCACGCAAAAACTTTCCCCATTGGCTCTGGCTTCAGCCTATTGTTATTGACTTACATTTCAAAACTAAACTTTATAAAATAAACAATTTGTAGTTGTTCTCAAATAAAATAAACTATGTTATATAAATAAATATACTCAGTGAGAGCAGAGCCCCAAAGCTTGTGGCCAGTGGTTAATGATATAAACAGGAATCACCCACGAGCTCTCCTGCGAGCCGTGCAGCCGAGGCGGCTGCCAGACGCTTTCTTTCGTCGTGGGGCTGTTTTGTGCAGTTGAGGCGGTGCTCACGTTGCGGTCTCTGCGATTCCACGCGGAGCATAATTACAAACTGAAAAACTTGCAAAATCCAAAACTTGTGAAATTCGCAGAACAAAAAAGGTTCTCAGAATGTCCAATATCTGTATTTAACAGATACAACTTTTGTTTTATTTGAATCCTGCAAGCACTTTATTTTTTATTGATATTAGATGTAATTCTTAAGTTCAGATCAAAATGATCTGACATGGTTACAATTATAAACTTTGTAACTTTAAAATTGTAAAGCAGGGTCTAAAAATATATATGGTCTGTTTATAAAAGCTTACTTTTTATACGTTTAATAACTAAAGTATCTTGCAAGGACTTTATTTTCCACCTTTACTGGTACTGCACAAAAAGTGATTCAATAACACTGAATGGTGTGCATATGGTGGTGTGTTCTTAATTACAGCTTTCCTAAAATTATGTCCTATTCATAAAATAAGAAATATTCCAATATATCGCCTTGTTTACAGTATCGCAATGTATCGTAACATATCGCATCGCAACCCCTGTATCGTGCTACATATCGCATCGCCAGATTTTTGGCAATACACAGCCCTACCAATGACCCCTTTAAAAAGTTTGTGTTCTTTTAATTTGGCTGAGAGGTCACTCCGTGACATAACATTGTTCTGTTGGTCTTCTATTTTTATACAAATTCAGGTCAGAGTTTATTCGAACTTAGAAACTGTAAAAAAAAAAAAATTGGTCGAAAGACTGTAAGGTTCAAGAATCTTATTAAAAAAACTTCATCCACTTGTTTCTAACTTTAGGATCGCTTCAGAGGGCATTTGCAATATATTCCAATAATATTTTCCTTTAATATATTCCACCTAGAAAGGCAAGCCTACAGTGCACATATTTATTTCTTTTAAATACAATACAGTCTAAAAAATGATGAAATTTGATGAAAATATATCCTCACTTTTCCCAATTCCTTTTGTTATATCTTTATCAGATGAGACATCTCTGAGGCTGCCTTTGATGTTCTGGGTTTCAAAAAAAGTAGACCATCAAATGAGATTGTTGTTGTCATTCAGCAAACCTGTCAAAAGAAGACTTACCAATTCACTGGCAATAACACACCCACACCACACTTCCCCCCCTCTCCCAGCCTACTCAAGAATGGCATAATGGCATGTCGCTACTGGATTTCTTTCTTTCAGAAACACCAACGCAATTTCCTCCCCTTATTTATCTCCGCGTCTTCTTCTAAGATGGCTTTGTATCTGACAGAGCTTCTGCCTCACACATCCCAGCCTGAGGAAAGGCTCTTATAGTTGTGGATCCCAGCTTTTTCTGGCCCAGTGTGGGCAGAAGGCTCTGATTCAAAAGAATGGGTGATGATGACAGAGATTAAACAAGCATGTTATCGAGAAGGAAAGAGTGTGAAAATATCCAACTGTGTATGTGTGTGTGTGAATGTCTGCGTGTGTTTTTGTGTTGTTTGCGACACGTCACCAGATCAGATCAAAGTAGACGCCGGAGACAGAGCCAGAAGGAAAAAGTGAGACAGAGATCAAATTTGTGTGAATATCCTGACAGAAAACAAAAGACGTCTGGCTATAGCATAAACCATCTCCCCTCATCTGTCTCTCGCAATTTCTGTCTTGCTCTCCTCCTTTTTATATACTGATGCTTGACTCATGGCCTGCTGCAAACTAGACCAAAGTTCAATGAGAATTCAGTTGAACAAGCTAACATGCTCTTGAGGTCGTGCTTGGCCCAGATGTCTCCTCCGGCTTAACACCTGTGCATAAGCGCCCAGTTTGCAATTCACTTACACCTCTACCATTCACATGGGCATTTCGTTGGAGCCGCTTTCCGACAGCTGTTTCCATCACGTAACCTTGATGATGTGCAATTCATCAAACCATTAAGCACAGAAGACCTTTATCTTTATGAGTAACCCAGTGCAGCTGCCATACAGATGAATAAAATGCAATTTGTTTGAACTATGCACCATTCCAGATGGCTAAGTAATATATAAAAAGTTTTGTATCCTTTGGAGTTGTGCGTCCACATCCTTCAGAAAAGACTCTTGTAGTAACGAGTGCTGTTTGTTTGCGTCTCGTTGATACTTCCAAAAGTCACATTATCTAGTCAAATGTTACCGTTCAAAAGTTTGGGATCAGTACAATTTTTAAAAAAATTAAATTAATAGTTTTATTTGGCAAGGATGCATTAAATTGATCAAATGTGACTATTCTGTTCTATTCTTTAATCAACCTGGGACATTACTGCTTTCTGTGCAGGTATCTCGCTGTGGTATGATCTACATGGAGCCTCACATGTTGGGATGGCGGCCTCTGATGCTGTCTTGGCTCAACACTTTGCCTTCTACTCTGAGCTCCATGCACAAAGACCTTATCACTGGCCTCTTTGACCGCATGCTGCCATCTTGTCTTCAGCTCATCCGCAAAGGCACTAAGGTACAGCTGTAATTGTGCTACAGTTAATGAGGAAGTGCTTTGCCAAAGAATTAAAAGGCATCTCTAATACTAAGAGCTGCACATTCATTAAAGTGATAGTTCACCCAAAAATGAAATTTCTGTAATTAATTACTCACAACCTTTATTTGTCTTTGGTACCAAAATGAGGTACCAAGAACATTGACAAAATAGTCCATGTGACATCAGTGGTTCAACTGTAATTTTATGAAGCTACGAGAATACTTCTTGTGTGCAAAAATCTTGGTACCTTTCTAGACATTGAACGTGGTAAGACCCTTGCTGTCTATGGAGGGTCAGAGAGCTCTTGCATTTAATAAAAAATGTCTTAATTTGTCTTCCGAAGACAAATGAAGGTCTTACAGGTTTGGAACGACATGATGGTGAGTAATTAATGACAGAAATGTATTTTTTGGGTGAACTATCCTATTAAATTGATATTAAATTGCACATTCAAAAATGTAATGATATTCTTCTCATGTTAAGCACTGACAAATAATTTCAGCCAGATCTCTATTCTTTCAAGCTCAAAATAAACCCCAGCAGGATAATACAAAACCCTTCAACTTTGCATTGAGTCCTGATTACCGGAGGTTTATTTTGTGTTGTGGTGATGATCATCCCTTCACTAATGTTATTTTTTCTTCAAACTGAGTATTTCTTATTTCCTCTGTCTTTTTCCTGGTCTTACTGAAATTTAGGTGAATCTGAAAGAAGAGTTTGAAACGTATTTCTAAAAACTTAACTTGAGACTTGTGACCTCTGGTCATAAAAATGCATTGATATTATCAAAAAGACACCCATTAGATTTTATATGACGCATAATTATTACTTTAAGTTTTACTAAACAGGGCAAATTAGCATTAGAGCACAATTCCATAAAAGCGCCGATGGGAGGAGAAAACTCTGAATGTGATTTACGAACAATCAGTGTTGCCAAGTCCATGGTTTTCCCGCGGAATTGGGCTACTTTGTTTTTCATGTCCGCGGGAAGAAGCAACCCCAGTACCATCATATTAGCCCCTGGCATGCGAACTGTACCAGGGGAACCCTACCAAAAAATGTGTATTTTACCCCCCCGGAATGCAACCCCCTCAAAATGCGATTGGGCTAGTTTTGAGGAGCAATTGGCCAGGTTTTGTTTTGAAAAGAACACAGATGCAGCCAGATTATTTCTGAAATGACCAGCGCAATCTACCAAGAGCAGCACAAATTACCGCCTGCTTTAAGACGCTTTTTTTGGGATGTTAAATAATGGTGCAAATACCAGTACTTTGAGCTCAAGTGTTAGTAAAACGCGCTGCGTGATTCATTTTAATACTCTCCTCCTATATAATTTACAATTGCATTTTTAATAAGGTCAGGCGCAAAAATAACTAATCACTAATATGCACTAATTCTAGACTCCTTGTCTTTTATTATTTTAATGCCAACAAATGCTGTCAGTAAAACTGGCCCGAAGATTCTGGAAAGAATAAGAAATTGTTACATTAAATACAGAATTTTTTTTCCCAGTACTCACATGCTTCTGCAATTAGGGGTTCTTTTGTGCTTGCATGCATGCATTGTACTCAGAATGGGATAAAGTGCTAATTATGTGCCTTCTTTTTTAAATGCTACTTTTCCTGACAGTTCTTTTTTGTCTCTTAGTGCTTACAGTGCACTTTGGTTAATACAGTTTTTGTCAGACAAACTAGCACTTTCTTTCCCTCATTTACTGCTGCATTTCTTCACAACCTTGTTTGTCATTTTTGTGTCTAGCCATTATTAAGCTATTATTTATTATCTCACATTACAGACCAATATCACTGCATGTCCTGTGCACTTTCAGATAGTTTTGCCCAGTATAATGGCATACCACTAATCATCTAGCCACGGGTTCTTGGTCTGGACTAATGGAGTGTGTTTTGTGTGGGCATTCAGGAATTATCTCCTACATCCAACACAAGCCTAGTGAGGTCTCTGATGAATCTGATGGACTGCATGATGGATGAGTTTAGAGAGGAGAGCCAGATGAAGGGGATGAACGAGAGAGATGTCTGCTCTTGGCTTGAGGTGAGGAGATAAAAACTAAAAAAGATGAATTGCGCAATGTTGAACACTTAACACTTGCAGCTTTTACTATGTAGCAGAAATCGATCCACACTTATGCTGAGCCCGCATTGAAGCGGTTGACTAAAAACTATGTAAAATGTCTTAGGAAACACATAGCAATGTCCTAGCAAACATCTACTACACATTAGAACACATTCATTAGAAAGTCTAATAGTGATAAATTAGTATGTGCGGGAGTTTTAATATGTGTCAGTTGTTTCAATATATCTGAACCACAGAGAGGGTGTAGAAGGTTATAAATACACAGGAGAAATGTCATATACTGGATATACTCATCTTTTCATTTCATTTTCATCTCAAGCATACAAGGGAAGTTTTTTCAGTTGTGTGTTCCACTGTAAATTTGTCATTTTAATTGCTTCTTACAAATATCTTAGCTTTAGTGCCCTGAAAGGTCATCTCTTAAGCCAAAGGCGTCTTTTGCTATTTTTTGTGCTGTCTGAAGTCTGTCAATACTGTCTGCATTTCTTCTCTAAAGGTAATAATCTTTCTCCACCTGCTCCTCTGAGACGGAGATCATATCAGTAGATCAAAAAGTGCCAACCCGGACGGCGAGTCTCATTGATTAGCTGGTACAGGATCAATACTTAGAAACGCTCCCTCCTCCCAGATACGAATGACTTTATTTTCTTCCTCCTAGTTGGTCATCAGAGTATTGCACATTCTTAAACCTTTTTTTGTTTGTTTGCTTGTTTACGCCAAAAGAGCACAAAGCATTTTGCCCCAAATCAATGGTGGCAGTGTTTGTATAGATTGTCATTGCTGCAGCAAATTGATCTAAAGGTGCAATTGAGTTTGTAAAGGAATATTTATGAATAACTGATTGGATTAGTAGCTCCGAAAAGGTCAGCAGTGTGTCATAGTGATTAAACACAGCAATGGAGGAAGTAATGATTTAGAAAATATATTAAAAACCCAATATGTGATACCTAAAAATAGGCTAATCAGAGGTCAACTGTAAGATCTTAGTCAGATGTTTGTTAGACAAAAAAGTACAATTAGTTTTGAACTCTCCTACTTCATGGGACATTGCTTTGTTCTCTTCCTGTATAGGGCATCTTTGTTTTTTCCCTCGTGTGGTCAGTCGGGGCCAGCTGCACTGAAGCAGGAAGGGTAAAGTTTGATGGCTTGGTGAGGGAGATGCTGGCAGGTGGCCTTAGTGAAGAGACACGCACACGGCATGGAATCCTGGAGCACGTAGAGCCTCCCGCCAAGCAGCTGACGGTGTCTTTACCAACTGAGGGGACGCTCTATGAATACCGCTTCCTCAAAGAGGTCAGGAAGTTTCTTCAAAACACTTGGGCGGATATGTAGAGAGAAACAGATTGAGCTCGTCTGGGAAGTTTTTTCCTGTCCTAATTTTTTGGGGGGTAATTCGTTAGCTGACATTAAATATTTTTTGAAAGTTGTTGTCCTGTGAAAAACTGCACTCCATCTAATCTATTTATGCATGCATCTAAACACCGTTCTGATAATTCTTTAATAATTATTGTACATTTATATTTTAAGTCTTTATATTATTTCAGTACATGGATTATTACCATTAGCAATTTTAAAAATTAAAGGACCATTTAAAATTAAGTATGGTTAATTGTTATATATAAATAGTTGTTTATATGTATTTAATATAAATTTATAATTGTTAAAAGATGGTAAGCAATTACAGGACCTAAAATATACACTTTCCCTTATCAATTCACATACATTTTAAAGAGAACATTGGATGCCCATTTTACAGAAGTAGGTATTATTCTTTAGTGTCTTCATGAAATGTCTGCAACATACTTTTTAATGGTGTTTTGTTCTGCTGTTCTTCTCTGTTCTTATTGTTTTCAACTCCACCATTATGACACCCTCTATAATTTCTTCATGGTGCAGTCTTTGTAGAAGCCTTATATATACCACTAAATAATTATGGGCTTGTTCATGGTTTTGTCTGTTAAAAAAAGCCTTTATCTACAAAAGAAAAATGTAAGCAATAGATAATCCATTTCTTCTCTAATAAATTACATTTTCAGCATTTAAATTTTCATGATCAGGCATGAAAAGTTGGTTATGATTCTTTAGGGCTATCAAGAAATGTCTGCAACATACAGTACTTTGGTTAGAATTCCTCAATGGTCGTGTACATTATTATAAAATACACTTATTTCGTGCAAAGTATACTACAAATACATTTACATATTATGTACTTAATAAAAATACTCTGCAATTGTAGTTTTTGTATACTAAACTGGTATATTTAAAGTCTGCTAAATTGGAACAACTAATTTTGTACTTAATGCACTTTAATTGTAAAGAAGTAGTGCTCCAACAAAAGATATACTTCAGATACACTTATACTTACTCAATATTTTGCATTTAAAAGCCGATATTATTTAAAGATCATACAGTCCTCATCAATAATGACATTAAAACATATTAATAATATTAAAAAATGTGCATTGTGCACAAGTAGTACTCCAAATAAAGTTTAATTACAGTTTTTATATCAGCAGGTCTCGAACGATTTCTCAGTTAATTTGTTAATAGACTTGAACTATACTTAGTGTAAAATACATGCATTAATCTATTAAGTAATCTATTACTTTTTAACTAGTGAAAACAACACCTTTTATACCTTGTCAAAAATAGCTCTGTTCACAGCAACCCGTTTCGGTCTCTTTAAATGATAATGGACTACTGCTCACTCTGCCCCTCTCTTCCGTTTTTTTTTTTTGTTTTACTATTTGGTAGCGTTACCATCAAATCAAAACTAATACACTGCATCCTCAGTGACTCTGATGTCGGGAGAAATCTTATATTCACTTTTACATTTAACTATAAAACACCTCGTATTGCTTACGAGACATTGTTGTCACTACAGCTACTCAAGCAAGGAGAAAATGGCAGACTGCGTTCCGTCAGCGGTCAGGGCCCGAACAGTATGACGTCATACTGCTTAGAAAATGTAAATGGTTTGATAATTGGGACTGTTTAGCTTTTTTAGGGATTAAAAAAAAAGTGAATGGATTTTTATTGTTGTATGGCGGATTGTCCACAAACTGTTAAGAAAAACTTATATGCAAACACCATATAAAAGTGAATTCCTGCAGCTTCTCATTTCCTTCTCAAAGATGTTTTCCCAATCTGGCTTTCTAAAGCAATTGTGCAATTCTAATATCCAGCCTGGTTTAATATTAAAATGCCATCTTGGCTAGCTCTATATTTAGAATAGATAGAAAGTGTAAACGTAACCTCTTAATTCCTGGAGCTTGAGGCATGTGAATTTGATTATTTGCATTTTTCGTCCTGAAATACTAATAAGCAAATTCACTCTTCTCAGGAAGTACACCCTCCTCATCCTGAATGAGGTAATCTGTCTTATTATTTGTTGTAAATCACAAGCTTTATCTCTGTGTAATAAAACTTCAGGCATAACCTGGACTAATTTGCCAATTTCATGCCTCATTAAATGCTGAAAATGTCATTTATTAGAGAAGAAATGGATTATACATTACTTACATTTTTCTGCTGTAGATAAAAGCCTTTTTTCTGAACAGACAGGGCCATGAACAAGCCCATAATTCTTTTGTGGCACATATAAGGCTTCTACAAAGAGTGCACTGTGAAAACATTTCAGAGGGTGTCATGATGGTGGAGATGAAAACAATGCAGCGTTAATACACACTGCAGTTTAAGACACACAGAAGGACAGCAGAACAAAACACCATTAAAAACAGCTAACAAGAAGATTTATTGAAATTGTTTTTCATTTTTAAAAAAATTGTTTACATGAGCAGTGATACTCCAACAGGGTCCAGGCAGATGGGAGTTGTGGACTGAAGAGCTGAAAGCTTTGCCGCCCATCCCTAAAGATGTGCAGTTCAACGAAATAATTGTGCCTACGGAGAACACTGTACGCTACACTGCTCTCATGAAGCTGCTCATCACTCATCAGAAACCCACCGTCTTTGTCGGCCCCACGGGGACTGGCAAGAGCGTCTACATTCTAGTGAGTGATTCAGTGTTTTTTTTTTACCACAATGACTGTCAGTCTACCAATGACTCCAGTCAGGAATATATTTAGAATAGGGCTGTCAATCAATTAAAAATTTAATTGAATTAAATACATGATGTGCTCATTAGTAAATCAAAACAATGGCAATCACACACAGCAATATTTGCTAAGAATAGATGCCACATTATTGTCAGGTGAGAATGACACTGAATAGACAAGGTCTGTCTGTAGTAGTGTGTGAATAATATTTAACACTTTAAACACAATTTGGTGGCAGTCGTGGCCTGATAGTTAGAGAGTCTGACTTGTAATCCAAAGGTCACAGGTTCGAGTCTCAGTACCAGAGGGGATTGTAGGTGGGGGGGAGTACAGTATGGATGTACAGTACAGTACTCTCTTCCACCCTCAATACCATGACTGAGGTGAGACCCTTGAGCAAGGCACTGAACCCCCAACTATTATCTTGCTTTTGAATGCCAAGTTATGTTAGGTTATTATACCAAATCATTTTGATAACGGACTTTGGCTCAGGCATTTTACAGTTATTTAGGTAACACCTGAGGTCGGTGCGATAGCCTTGTGGGCAGTACATACTGTGGTGTGCTACAGGCGCTACAGGCGTCCCATGTTCAAATCTTGACTTGAGGACCTTTCCCGACCCCTATCTCTCTCCCACTTTGCTTCCTGTCCATTCTGATCTGTCCTGTCATAATAAAAGCTAAAAAATGCCAAAAATAAATGTAAAAAAAAAAAATAACATCTGAGATGGCATACAATGAAATTGGTGTGCTGGTTTTAAGTTATCCATTCATATGATCTGTTGATATCATCACTTTTTCATGCACACAGAGAGATGTATTCCTAAATGTGTGTCCATCATACAGGGTTCCCACGGGTCCTTGAAATCCTTGAAAGTTTGTGAATCTAAAAAAACATTTCAAGGCTATGCATACTAGCTTGCTTGCTTTACATTCGTTACACGCTTTCACGCATTACATTAAGTGTTTCCTGCGTGAGGTAGTTTGTGTTGTACGCTGCCATGACGTTGACGCACACACAAAACCACTATGTTGGTACCTCAACGTTTTACAGACACACTGTGAAGCATTGCAAAAATAGGCTGTGAAGTTCAAATAAAATGCATTTTGCATAGTTGTGTTTAACACATGAAAACTGTAACAATGTATCTTACAAGGTAACACCATGTAAAATGCCTCTCAGTTGAAATTTGAATAGTATAGAAATAGTATAGAAATTGTCCTTGATTGAGCGCACAAGCTTTTTATGCACATTTTTACAATTTATGTTCACCTTGGCATTTCCATCCAGCGTATAAACATAACTATTATGATAAGTCTTGCACAATTTGTGAATTGTGACACCTTACCAGTTTAATATTCTACTTGTACATTAAAAAAAAAAGTTTATCTAAGATGCTGTGGCAGAAATCACCCCTTCACTCTAAAACTCATCTGCTGAATCGAGTCTCACTTTCAACAGATCATTTGCTACCATCATCTTTCCACCTCATGCAGCTCAAAACCCATGGAGACATGCTGCTTAAGACTTTTTTGGAATATAAAATAAGTTTACTGAGTATTACATATTTAGTTAGGATTTGAACTTTTGTGAAACAGGACTGCCACAAATGTCTCTATTGAAAATAAAATAGGTACATGACACAACTGTGAGCATAAAACCTCTTACATGATCTTGTATGTGTATGCATGGAAGGATGACATTGTGATAAATTAGTCAATGGTTTGAGACCAACTGTGGCTCACTGTACATCCCCACCCACTTTCCACAAAAGATGAACAGACTGAATGATCTCATTTTTGTCGGTGGTAGAGTTAGAAAGTCACTCGACTGGAGATCTATCAGCCAAACAGCTTTATCTATTACCGGAATCATTATGCATTTGTTTTAAATACACATGTGTGGCATCAACACAAAATCTCATGTGTGCCAGACCGTAGTTTGGAGTTTAGACATCCGATATTGTGTTATGAAAGACTGGAGAGACTGAGTAATGTTAAAAAATCTGAATCACCATTTATTTCAGAACTTGTTTTAATAGGATTCCTTCATTCGTTCTACTCACTTACCCACTCACTACTTAGGTCCCTCTGCGTCCTCTTTCCGTTTAATTTCTTCACAATTTCCCCCCTTGTGATTCTTTGGCAAAATGTTGAAGGACTCTAAAAGTCTGCATGTTGTGAGAGTAAAATGCCTGCAGGTGCCGATGACTTCATCACTCCCATTTAGAACATGAATATTAAATCATCATTTTTCACAATCTGCCACCACATGGCTCTTTCATAGAGTTTTAAGGAATGAAAGAGATTGTATGTGTCAGGCTTAAGTGGAGCAACTCACAGGCTCCTCAAACTATAATGAAAGAGGTCTCTCTGAAATGTGCATATATTTACATTAATTAGTTGACACATGGCTGTTTCATAATAAGAGCTTTTATGTTGGTTATGCATGTTGTTGATTTTCATCCTTTAGGTCAAATGTTAAACTATAAAGAGATATAATTCATCCATATTGCAGTGTTTCTAGCACATATTCAGCTTGCTTGCTTGCTTCTCAGTTATTTGAAACACAAGCATGATTATGTCAGGTGCTAAGGGTATATAAAACTGTTTTATAGACTTGTGTACTACTTATAGCATCCTTTATAATGGTAGTGACAGGCTCACAGTAGAAACAGTTTTCTCAACACTTCTAACACAGTTGGAAGTGTTGATTAAAAAAAAGAATTTTGATGCAACATCTGTGCTAACTAGAACTAATTGTCTCCAAATCCCCCACAGGACTTTTTGCTGAATCATCTGGAGAAGGATGTGTACAGTCCTTTGCTTATCAACTTCTCAGCCCAAACCACAGCAGCACAGACCCAAAACATTATTATGTCTAAATTGGATAAGAGAAGGAAAGGAGTGTTTGGCCCTCCTCTGGGAAAGAAAATGGTATACTTCAAGCATCTTTTTATTACCCTTTTTGTTGTCTGAGTAGTTATGATTAAATCTCAATCAATTTTTACTAAGCATTTCTTCATAGAATTTCAAAACCCAACTTCAAAGTGAAAATGAGTTCTTAATTGCCTCTAAACTAAATGAGAGAAAAGTACAGTTCACCTGTGTTTAATCACTATGTAAAACAGCACATTATTTCCCAACATTCAAAATTACAGCATCAAATTACATTAACATTAGTGTTAAAAAATGTGTTAAACTTTTAATTTGCCTTTTGATCAGGTGGTGTTTGTGGACGATGTGAATATGCCAGCAAGAGAGACCTATGGAGCCCAGCCTCCAGTGGAGCTCTTGCGTCAGTGGCTCGACCACTGGAACTGGTATGACACGAAGGACTGCTCCATGATCAACTTAGTGGATATCCAGATCATGTGTGCCATGGGTCCACCTGGTGAGTTCATGTGATTTATATATTCTAATACCGTTTTTATTCACAGCAAATGGTTTTCAGAGCAGTGTTTAGTTCAGAATTGCAAGCCATTGATTTGGAGTATACAGAAAAACAGACTAAGAATAATAAAGATGATAAAATATATATATAATCCACAAGTCAAACAAGGTTAAATATTATTGGTCACAAGAAAACAAATGTGTAAAGGTTTAGGAAGCAAATCATGCAAAACTTAATAATTTTTTATAGCAAAGCAAGTAAACAAGCCTGATGTCATAGGATGGACCAAGTGTTATTTTTTAAACAGTGGATAACAAGTCTGCTTTTACATGTCATCATGTCCATTGTCATGTGCAGGTGGAGGTAGGAACCCTGTGACTCCTCGATTTTTACGTCATTTCAACACAGTGACCATTAATGAATTTGATGACAAAACCATGTTCACCATCTTCTCAAGAATTCTGGACTGGCACTTGACCATAAGGTAATGTTCCACAGGTAGTAGGACCATGGAGGCACTTAACCATGGAGGTGTTGCTCCATACCAATGTGGTTAGGATTAGTTCACTTCCAGAATAAAAATTTTCCTGATAAATTTACTCATCCCCATGTCATCGAAGATGTTCATGTCTTTCTTTCTTCACTCGAAAAGAAATTAAGGTTCTTGAGGAAAACATTCCAGGATTTTTCTCCATATAGTGGACTTCAGTGGTGGCCAATGCAGCTTCAAAGGGCTCTACACAATCCCAGCTGAGGAATAAGGGTCTTAACCAATGTTACAATGTGGTCGTTTTCTTAAAAAAAAAAAAATTATATAATTTTTAACCACAAATGCTCGTCTTGTACTTGCTCGACCTCATGCACATAATCACGCACACCCAGTGTTTACAAATCGAACATACAAAGACAGTCAGACACCCTTTACAAAAAAGGTATAACAACGTCAGATGATTTTGAAGTTGGCGGAGAAAGAGTTTTTCGCCCTACTTTTCTTTTTTTAACTGAAGTACACTGACAAAGAACTAACTGCGTGATTTTTCTGACGTGATTACGCAACGCGTGAAGATGTGCATGCGCTTCGCAGAGCTAGTGCAAGACGAGCATTTGTGGTTAAAAAGTATAGAAATTTGTATTTTTTTAGAAAATGATAGATTGTTTCGCAAGATAAGACCCTTGTTCCTTATATTATTATGTAGAACCCTTTAAAGCTGCATTCAAACTGCAATTTGGACTTTCAATTATTTGGCCACCCCTAAAGTCCACTATATGGAGAAATGTCCTGGAATGTTTTCGTCAAAAACCTTAATTTCTTTTGCACTGAAGATAGAAAGACATGAACATCTTGGATGACATGGGGATAAGTAAATTATCAGGGAAATTTTATTCAGAAAATTAATTATATAAATACATTTCCTGTTTTTGCCTGCTTTCAGATTTCTATTTCCCAAACCGTTTGCCAGCGTCACCTCTCAGATCATCAGTGCCACCATGTCTGTGTACCAGGAGGCTACTAAGAACCTCCTACCAACCCCAACCAAATCCCACTACCTATTCAACCTTCGAGATTTTTCCCGCGTCATCCAGGGGATTTGCTTATCACGGCCGGAGACGGCAGACGACCCTACAGCCATCAAACGTTTATGGGTGCATGAGGTAACTACGAACATTGTTTTAAGGGTCATATCATAAGTAAGAATAAGAAACTAATGTAGAAAATTCCTCTCATGCAGGTTCTGAGGGTGTATTATGACCGCTTAGTGCATCCGTCTGATTGTGCATGGATGGTGGGCTTCCTGCAAGAAGTTTCCAAGTCTCACCTGAAAGAAGACTTCCATCAGCTCTTCAAGCATCTGGATAGTGACGCAGATGGCCATGTAACTGAAGACGACCTTCGAAGCCTCATGTTCTGTGATTTCCATGACCCCAAGGGTGAGGACCGCAATTACCGTGAGGTGGGCGACCCCGAGAAGCTCCGTCAGGTGGTGGAGACCCATCTTGAAGAGTACAACAACATCAGCAAGGCTCCCATGAATCTTGTACTTTTCCGATTCGCCATTGAACACGTTTCTCGCGTCTCCCGCATTCTCAAACAGCCTCGTGGTCACGCTCTCTTGGTAGGAGTCGGAGGGAGCGGCCGACAATCATTGACACGCTTGGCCGCCCACATGGCAGAAGCCGAACTCTTCCAGGTGGAGATCTCCAAGAGTTATGGAGTTGCAGAGTGGCGCGATGACCTCAAACTCATCATGCAAAAATCGACATCTGGGGAAACTCATGGAGTCTTCCTTTTCACAGACACTCAGATTAAGATGGAGTCATTTTTGGAGGATGTGAGCAACCTGTTAAACACTGGCGAGGTTCCTAATCTCTTTGCCGTAGATGAGAAGCAGGAGATTTGTGAGCGCATGCGCGTCTTGGACCGTCAACGTGAGCGTGATAAGCAGACGGATGGCAGCCCATTGGCTCTCTTTAACATGTTTTTGGAGCGCTGCCGCAGCCAGCTGCACGTGGTACTGGCCATGAGTCCTATTGGCGACACCTTCAGAAGCCGCTTGAGACGTTTCCCTGCTCTCATTAACTGCTGCACTATTGACTGGTTTCAGGTTGGTGTGAATGTGAATGGTTTTAGTATATTTTTAGTACTTCACATTAAACTAAATAAAAATGAGAAATGTGAAATAAAATAAGAAATAAAAAAAATAAGATTTTATTTTTTTTCAGTTAACACTTATTTAAATTAAGGTGTTTTTTATGGTTTTAGTTGACAATGTTAACTTTATGTAACAATGTTGACAATGACTTTATGTCTTCAAAATGTGATATAAATGTTAAACAAATTAAATGGCAAGTTCTGTCATGAAACTCTAGATGGCGCAGGCAGATCAGGGTCGTTAACGCAAACTGATGATATGCACAGCATTAAACTACTTGGCACAAGCTCATTGGTTCATGTTGAATACACAGCCAATGAGCTTGCTGCTTTACATTTAATTGGCTGATTAGCATTTGCTAGAGCATTCGCAACTTGCTTTCAGAGTTCCTCTGAAACCCTTCACCTCCCCAGCTCCACCTGTATAGATCTGCTATGGGTAATTATACAGTACATGCTATTTGTGCATATATAGCAGCATTCCGCAAAAAAAAACAAATACATTAACATTGTCGTGTCCATTACCATGCTAAAATCTTCTGGGAGTTGACATGACAGAACTTTAATTGTTTTGAAGGATTCAAGAATTAATGAATGTTTAATATGAATTTTGCATTGTTACCGTCAAAAATAAAAAGTATAATCAATCTTTATGTTTTAAAAGAGCTGGCCAGAAGATGCACTGCAGGCTGTGGCGTCTCGTTTCTTGGAAGACGTTGAAATGACAGATACTGCTCGTGAAGGCTGTATCAGCATGTGCAAGAGTTTCCACACATCCACCATCAATCTCTCCGCACATTTCCTTTCGGAGCTGCAACGCTACAACTATGTCACACCAACCTCCTATTTGGAGCTCATCTCTATGTTTAAGCATCTACTTCAGGGAAAAAGAACGTAAGTCATCCTACTTTTAGAGGCTTTACATTAGAATCACTGACTGATTAGATTTGAATTGTGAACTTTTCATAACAAGCATCATTTATGCCAGTGATGATTATGTTGGTATTGGTGTCTGTTATTTCAGTGAGGTCATGAAGCTAAAGAGTCGTTATGAGGTTGGTCTCGAGAAGTTGGAATCGGCTGCCACTCAGGTGTCTACAATGCAGGTAGAGCTGGAGGCTCTTCAGCCTCAGCTGCATGTGGCCAGTAAAGAGGTAGAAGAGATGATGGTGGTCATCCAGCAAGAGTCTGTCGAGGTGTCCAAGACAGAGAAGGTGGTCCGTGTGGATGAAGCAGAAGCTAATGAGCAGGCAATGGCTGCCAAGGCTATTAAAGATGAATGTGACGCTGAACTGGCGGTTGCTGTGCCCATTCTGGAAGCTGCATTGGCTGCTTTGGACACGCTCACCACACAGGTGGGAGGAAACTAATTATTATTTATGTTGCATACAAAATGTTTATAGCAACAAAGAGCTCTCAGATTTTCTACAGCCAAAGAAACTAGCATGAGTTAAAGAATTAAATTCTGCCATTAATTACTCAGTTTCATGTCGTTCCAAAACTTGTATGACTTTATTTTTGCCTGGAACACAAAAGAGGTTTATAAAAAATTCTCTTTTGCTCACCAAACCTGCATTTATTTGATCCAGAATATAACAAAAGCAGTAATATTGTGAAATATTTTTACTATTTAAAATAACTGCTTTATAATTTAAAATGTAATTTATTCCTGTGATCAAAGCTAAATTTTCAGCATCATTACCCCAGTCTTCAGTGTCATGTGATCCTTCAGAAATCATTCTAATATGCTGATTTACTGTTTAAGAAACATTGATTTACTGTTTTTGCTGTATTTTGGATCACAAATGCAGGTTGGGGAGCAGAGGAGACTTCTTTTAAAAACATTAAAAAAATCTTACTGTTAAAAAACTTTTGACTGGTAGTGTACTTTTTAAACTATTGCATAACACAAATATCCAATAAATCAATCTGTGTCACCTTCTGTAGGATATATCTCTAGTTAAAGCCATGAAGAATCCTCCAGCTGGTGTCAAGCTGGTGATGGAAGCCATCTGCATCCTGAAAGGCATAAAACCTGACCGTATCCCAGACCCCTCAGGCTCTGGCAAGAAGGTAGAGGACTTCTGGGGCCCAGCGAAAAAACTGCTAGGAGATATGAAGTTTCTCCAGAGCCTTCATGAGTACAATAAAGACAATATTCCAGCCAACTACATGAGTGTCATCCGCAACAAATACATCACCAACCCAGACTTTGTTCCGGAGAAGATCCGCACGGCCTCCGCTGCTGCAGAGGGGCTCTGTAAATGGGTTTGTGCCATGGACTCCTACGATAAGTGAGTTACAGCTTAACAAACTATGGGTGTACAAATCTTTAGTCTAACAAGAGTCGTTTTATGGTGCAGATATTTTTTGTTCTTCACAGAGTGGCAAAGGTAGTAGCCCCTAAGAAAGAGAAGTTGGCAGTTGCAGAAGAGAAGCTGAAGGTGGCCATGGAGAGCCTCCAGAAGAAACAGGCTGCTTTGAAGGAGGTCCAGGACAAATTGGCCAAACTTCAGGAGACCCTGGAAGCCAACAAGAACAAAAAGGCTGACCTTGAAAATCAGGTAAGCAGAGGACAGTAGTCGCAAAAGAGGTTACTCAAGATGCTGACAATCAACGAATGGTTAGCTACATTTCCTGAAGGCTTGCGTTATTACACAATGTTCAACTATTCTTTGTTGACATTCTTTGTAACCTCCTCCAGTGCAACCCAACCCGGTTAAAATGTCCATTCTTCACTGGAAGTTTGTTTATTTAGGAATTTAGTTTGTGTTTTTACATCAAGAAGAATTGAGGGAATGTTTTCCTTTTCTTCTTTGTTTACTTTCCTTCAGATCATTTTTATGTTCGAACTTTGAAGTTGTAAGAGTGAAGCCTTTGTTTCAAAACCCACACAGGGGCACATGCATACACACACACAGTGTTCTCATTTGTCTGTAGAGACTGCCTGTCAGTTTAGAGCGTGTTTGGGTAAACCAAGCATCACCAAGGCCCTTCTGCCGTTTTCTGCCCTATTTCACTTCCTTTCATGTTCCTTCTTCTTTTTTTCCCCCTTCTCTCCATGTTTGTAATTCAGGTTGTCTGTTTTCCCTATTGGAGGTTAGAAATTGTTTATGCCATGCTCTCTCAAGCATGGCCAGAATCAAGGCACTTGAATGCGCTAAGGCAAACCTGTTATGCTTTTCCTGAAGCTTCACTGGAACGGTCTCTTTTAAATTGTTTTCTCACTTTGGGATATGAGTTTGAAAGAACAGGAATTATGGGGGTATTCATGCACCGGTGTCACAAAGAATTAGTGAAGTACCATCACAGGAAGTGAATAAGATGTTTGGATTGTTCAGTGATTGTGCTGTCAGCTCCGTACCCAAGCGCTGAGCTCCCATCACTCTCTGCAAGTAACTGTGCAGGCTCACTTTGTCATTTCAAACAAAGACTGTTTCTCTAGTGCCAAACTGAGGGTTTAAAATCCATTTTTCTGTGATGTTGAAAGAGGGCCTGCACTAGTGGATCAGGCATTCAATTAGATGCTTTATTTAGAAGGATGTTTGTGTAGTAAACATTCATTTATGGTCACAAATGTTTTATATAAATGCAGTCATATCTGATCATCCTTTTCTAAACCGTGGGAATAGCTGATTATCTCTGAATACAGACGACAGCCACACTTAACCTGCTGTATCTTTGATGCCAACACCTGTATCAGTATGGTTTTAAATTATGCTGCTAAATGATGCCACTTTATCTCATAAAATGGTGACATAATTAGAACTGACCTTTATTGAACACAGTGTTCAAATGTGTGTTAAGATTTGAAAGCAGTCTCTTATACACAACAAGGCTGCATTCAGTTACTGTTTTCTTTATAAATATATTTTTAAATGTAATGGATTTCTCTGATGGCAAAGCTGAATTTTCATCAGTCATTATTTTTCACTCCATTCTTAAATGGCTCAAGAAACATTTATTATTATCAATGTTGAAAACTGTTGTGCTGCTTAATGTTTTTTGTGGAAACTGATACATTTATTTATACATTTTCCATTTATTAATTTATTTATTTGTAGGTGGAGTTGTGCAGTAAAAAGCTAGAGCGTGCAGAGCAGCTCATTGGTGGGTTAGGAGGAGAGAAGACCCGGTGGAGTGAAACAGCCATCAACTTGGGTGAACTCTATAACAACCTCACCGGAGACATTCTCATCTCTGCTGCTATAGTGGCTTACCTGGGTGCCTTTACTTCCAGTTTTAGACAGGTGTGCCAACACATAAAACAGTTCATTTCTCCTGCCAAGCCATGTGCTTATCAACTTGCATTGTTCATATCTTCACAGATTTCAAAAATAGGTGCTCATTAAAATCATTTTCAAAGTTGAAAGTTATTGAGCTGAAACTCACTTAACCATAAACATTTGTATTCACACATATATTCTTGTATATTTAAACTCATTAGACTTTTGTTTATTAGGGCCCGAGTTCTAGCGAAGACCCTATTGGAATTGCTCAGATTGTTCTTTTTCTTCTCCAAAATGAATCTCATTTTTGAGGGCTTAAAGATGCTCAAAAACTCATGAAACTTTGCACACATGCCAAAAAGGGTGAAAAGTTATGCTGTTCACGCCATCTCGTAATTACCGTAATTCCGAGATGACAACATGAGACATTTTACTCATAGCTTTCCATGTTGTCAGACTCAGAGGTAGCGCCTACGTAGCGCCAAAATGAACCTTGCGGCGGTCACGTGGTACAGCTGTCACTCATCCAAGTCGTAACTCTCAGAACATTCCGAGTTTACAAGTTGTAATTACTAGTTCAGGAGCATGTGAGGGCTTTGGCATTGATAGTGTTGCCATAGAAACACATAATTCACATAGAATAGAATGTCATATGTTGCCATCTCGAATTATGGTGTGGATGCAGCATTACATCTGATATGGGTTTTAGAAATGGGTGTGGCAAAATAGCTCGATAACACCACCGATAAAATTTCAACGAAGTGCCCCTCGAGCTATGTTTCACATACATGTACGAAATTCGGTAGACACATGTAACACACCAATACCTACAAAAAAGTCCTCTGGTATGAAATCCGAAACCCAGCAGGAAGTCTGTTATTTTGAATTTTCTCAGCAAGTTTTGTGCTGTTTTCACCGTTTTTAGGCGTCATATTTAAACAAACTCTTTCTAGTGAATTAGATCAATTCCAAATTTGGTCAGTGTAATCTAAAGCTCTTAAAGACATTAAATTGTGAAGAACTTGAGTTTTCGTTGAAGGGGGTGTCCATGGCGGCCTGACAAACTTTGATGTTTTGCCATGATAAAGGAAGTTGTTATAATTCAGGCATACAATGTCCGATCTACACCAAAATTCACGTGTTTGATAAGAGTCCTGTCCCGAACACATGCCCATGCCCATATTCAGTTGTAGTCATAGCGCCACCTGCTGGCAACAGGAAGTGGCATGTTTTACGCTCTAACAAACTCCTCGTAGAGATTTAATGACTCAACATTATATTTGGTCAGTCTACTCTAAGGGCCTTTGCGATGTTAAATTGCGAAGATCTTGAGTTTTCATTTAAGGGTGTGTCTGTGCCATGGGAATAGAAGGTGTTGTAGCTCAGCCATACAATGTCCAATCTGCCCCAAACTTCACATGTGTGATAAGAATCCTGGTTTGAACACATCTAAAGGCCAATATTCAGTTATAATCATAGCGCCACCTGCTGGCAACAGGAAACAAAGTGTTTTCCACTAACTTAAACATGCAAGATCTAATCTGTACTAAACTTCAGATGTTTGGTAAGAGTCCTGGCCTAAAGAGATCTAAAGGCCAATATTCAGTTATGATCATAGCGCCACCTGTTGGCAGCAGGATATGTCATGTTTTACACTAACTCAAGCATACCATGTTCAGTTTGCACCAAATTTCATATGTATGATAAAAGTGCTGGCTTGAAATCATCTACATGACAATATTCAGTTATAGGCATAGCGCCACCAGCTAGCAGCAGGAAGTTTGGCACATATAAATTGGCTTTGACATATTCCTCCTATATTTACTATTTTAAATGCATATTGCGCACCATTCGCTCTTTTCCTAAAGCCACCGGGTTGGAGGTGAACCCAGGTGCGAGGGCCCTTTTTTTTTTTTCTTTTGAAACGTTGGCTTATTTAAACACGAATATGTAAAACTTCAGATGTTAGATGGAAATTTGTTTTGGTAGAAGACCAAGTCCAAGTTAGTCCAATGAGCAAACAAATCACTATTCACCATAATGGTTACAGTATTTACAATATCTACATGTCTCTAAGTTGATTTCATAGTAAATATATATTTTTTTGTCCAAAGATCCTGGCAGTGTTTTAGAGTGTAGGAGAGAGTCTGTACTTAACATTCTCAGGCATCTGGGAGAGGGTTTGTCTGGCAGATGTGCATTTAGTGCACAACCTTAAGCCTTGTTTGGTTTTTAATTACATTTGAGTCTAAGCACTGTAACATGAGTGAAATTCATATTCATATTCAGTAGAGTTTATGCGTCTCAGGTGGAGGAATATTACAGTGTTTTTGATATCCTTCTATAGCTATTATTTGTACACATTTACCCCTGTCAGCTGGTTACTCTTAACAACAGAGCAGGGTCCATAAAAAATGAATGAACTCAGTGAAAACACTTTGTACAATACCAGGTATTGCTATGGTGAGTTTGAAATAGCACTCAGGGAACAGGGAGTAGTTTAACTTTAATATTTCCCCCTCTGTGAAAGCAATATCTTTTCTCCCAGAAGAGGGTCTTTTTATATAAGCTTTCGTGCAGGTACATGACACACAGCTTATTACCTTTGTGTGCTGTAAGTCTTTATTAGATTTAAACCGAAAACAAAGATATCGGAATGATAATAGTACTGTCCACAATACCAGTATTAGGTTGAAACTATCAGATGAGGTTGAATCTATGGATGTGTGTCTTCAAATAGGATTAAATCTTCTTACATTTCTCAGAAGGCCCATCAGGGGTTGTTTCTGGATCACATTGTCTAAAGCAGATGTGATCATGTAGTCTTTCTTGAGCCATGTGTATGCTTCTGACTTTGTGTCTGACCTCTACAGCGAGCTACAGATGAGTGGATTGACATGTGTAAGACGAGAGGAATTCCCTGCTCCAAGAACATGTCGCTGATGAATTCCCTGGGTGAGCCAGTGAAAATCCGCAGCTGGACCATTGCTGGCCTCCCTTCAGACAGTTTTTCCATTGACAACGCAATCATCATCTCGTGAGAATTTTTTGCTGATAGTTTAACCATTTTACACTTCAATTTGTATTAGATACGCTATTATAAAGTAGATTTTAAAATACTTTTTTTGTTGTTTTAATTTTAGCAAGTTTAAGGTTTAAGAAACCATGAAGTTTCACAGCAGCAAACTTCTCACTATTTCCATTAGTCAGACATTGTAAACATGTTTGATCTATTTTACACTGGATTGAACTAATTAAATTAAAGCTGAAAGAAAGTACATACTAGATTAGCAGAAGACATAGATATACACTCTGTTGCACTATTTAATACAAGGTTTGGACAAAAGGAGAGGAATACCATAAAATCAGAAATTGAAACACATAGTGGTATTCTTGAATACATGACCTGAATTATTAGAAATTTGGAATGATGGAGATGATTTGTCATGGCTAGGATGCTCTTGTTTGTGAAGGTTTATGAGATTTTCTTCTTGTCTGCAGTAATGCGAGGAGGTGGCCTCTAATGATTGATCCTCAGGGCCAGGCCAACAAGTGGCTGAAGAATATGGAGAAATCCAACAGTCTTCATGTTATCAAGCTCAGTGATGGTGACTTTGTGCGCACTTTAGAAAACTGCATCCAATTTGGCACTCCAGGTGAGAAATCAATCTTTTTTATCAATCTTAACAACAGCTTTTAAACTTGTAATGACAACGGTATTCAGAAAATGCAAAAAAGCTTACTTTTATAATACTCTTAAAAATCCTAGTATTACTGCTCAGTCATCAGGCAATGTGGTTGACAATCAAACCAGTTTTCTTCTAGTTTTTATCAATCTTAAAAATCAATGAAGAAATAAACAACAACAAAAAAATCTCTCAGGTGCAATACCAGTATTTCTCCCCAGGGGTCCCACTCCACCATGAAAAACAAACAGACGTCACAGATCCAAACCAGTGAATGTTACCTGTTGATAAATGCGCACATTGTCTCTCTTTCCCTGGAGCAGCATAGCTGCCTCTTGTACATTACATATTAAGCCTGAAAGCACAATTTCCATCTAATTTTACACTCACAACGAAGGCCCAGGGGTGGACCCAAAATGCAACAAGAGATACGCAAATGAGCCGAGTAATCTGGCCTTAGGTGCCTGTGTCTTCCATCCTCAGCTCCTCCTCATCAGTGTTGCTCTGTGAAGAAAGGCGGCTTACATAGGCAGGCCAGTGCTTAGCTGTCTTATGTGGATTGTTTTGTTACCGTTCTCCTTTAGGAGTTGTTTATTTATTCATTTCTTTGTTGTTGTTGTTGTTGTTTTTCTGCTATACTCCTTCAGTTCCTGCTTCCACTACATGACTATTTTTGTTGTGAGTAGTTAAAAAATGCTTCTGCAGCTATATGTGTTTTATTTTTTGCAATTTTTGGTTTGATTTAATTGTAAACATTCATCCCTTGTGTATTATAGTGTTGCTGGAGAATGTTGGGGAAGAACTGGACCCCATACTTGAACCCCTGCTGCTGAAACAGACTTTTAAACAGGGTGGCAGTGTCTGCATCCGGCTGGGTGATTCCACTATTGAATATGCTCCAGATTTTCGGTTTTACATAACAACCAAGCTACGAAATCCACATTATTTACCAGAGATCTCAGTCAAGGTGAGTCTGCTTTTCTAGTAAAGTTGCACATAGATGCATACACACAAACATTTGCAAGCTTTATAATAGCACTGAATGGGTGTTGAGATTTTGAAGTCCAATAAAGAGCATCCATCCATCATAAATAGTACTCCACATGGCTCCAGGGGGTTAATAAAGACATTCTGAAGCTAATTGATGTGTTTGTGTAAGAAAAATATCCATATTTAAAACTTAATGAACTGTAGTCTCTCTAGAGTTTACGCTCTAGTTTTAAGAGAGTGGCGTTCCTGCGGATGACATAGGACGTAGGCGTATCGTGAACTCCGGTGAGAATATGCCAGTATCGCAAGAGCCAAGTTTTGTTTACAGCTCTTCTTGGCTTATATCAAAATCCTCTGACGTTTTTCTTTACAAATCCTCATTTTGTAGGATCCTAAATTATGACTGGTGTTTTGCACTTCTGCGTTCGTCACTTCTTACCGGAACTTACAGTACACCTACGTCCTACATCATCCGCTGGAACTCTACTTTCTCATGTATGCGCGTAGGACAGTTAGCGGAAGCTAGGGCCACCAAAAGAAACTGCAAAGAGCTTTCCTGAACACTCCCATAATCTAACGTTTGTAGAACAAACAAATAGTTCTGTCCTAAAAACATTAGTCAGTGTTGTTGTGTTAGGCTGGTCTGGATGCTTGGGGACAAAAAATTGAAATATTTGGACTCTGTTCCTGTTTCCTTTACAATTACCTAGACTTATTAATGAGCCTGAGATATCATTTCCCTTTTAGGATGAGCATGTGGTGTTCGTAGCAGGATAAAACAAATGATACTGTTGTGGAAGATCAGGATTACCATTCTTCATGCCACAAAATGTCTTGTGCCAGACTCACATGTCTCAGCCAGTAATCAAAGAAATATTAGGTCTGATATTAGCAAGCAGTCACAAAATCTTGGAGGATAATATTTAAGTTAGTTCTGTGGTTGGTTATGTCATATCTACAAAGTGAATCTGTAAGCTTAAAAAAGATCCTTCCGATGCTCTTGCAAATAATACACACAAGGGTCTCTTCTCATTAAAAATAGTATTCTAAGAACAGCTGCTGCCAGCACTGTCAGTGTTTTGCTCCTGTTCTGTTCAGGTGACCCTGCTGAACTTCATGATCACCCCAGAGGGGATGCAAGACCAGCTGCTGGGCATTGTGGTGGCCAGAGAGAGACCTGACCTTGAAGAGGAGAAACAAGCCCTCATCGTACAGGGGGCTGAGAACAAGAGGTACCACCCAGAAACACAATTAACCTGACAGTTTAGACCTGTGGGTTCCTCACTTAAAATATTGTCTCTAAAAGCAAGACAAGTTGAATTCTTCAGTAAATAATTATCTCCTTATGAAGTGAGGGCAAAGAGCAGCATGCTCTCTCTGTGTAGTCATGTAAAAAAACTGCAAAGATATCGTGCATTTGTGTGTGTTTAACCACGTACTTTCACACTCTCTTTTCTTTGCAGACAACTGAAAGAAATAGAGGATAAAATCTTAGAAGTGCTTTCTGCCTCCGAGGGAAACATTTTAGAAGATGAGACTGCTGTTCAGATCCTCTCATCTTCTAAGGTTCTGGCCAATGAGATATCTGAGAAACAGGCCATTGCTGAGGTTACTGAGCTAAAGATTGATCAGACACGCTTGGGCTACACCCCCATTGCTGTCCATTCTGCAATTTTGTTTTTCTCCATCGCTGATCTGGCCAACATCGAGCCCATGTATCAGTACTCTCTAACTTGGTTCATCAACCTCTTCATCCTGTCTATTGATAATTCCCAAAAAAGTGACATTCTGGAACAAAGGTATGCTGTCACTACAGATATTATATTTGTGACTACTGTGTTAATTTCATGTGGAAACCTGTTTTCGCCACTGAATAAAAATAAATGTAATAAAATAAATGACTTTTTATCTCACAATTCTGACATTTTTGCGATTTTATATCTTGCAATTCTGACTTTATAACTCACAATGGTGAGTTTATATCATGCAATTCTGACTTTATAACTCGCAATTGTGAGTTTTAATAACACAATTCTGAGAAAAAGTGAGAATTGTGAAAAATAAACTCAGAATTCTGATAACATATCAGTTTTTTCCCCTCAAAATTGGACGTTATAACTTGAATTTATATGTCACGATTCTGAGAAAAAGTGAGGATTTTGAGAAAAAAAGTCAGAATTGCGAGATATATTTCACATCTTGCAATTGTCACTTTATTTCTCGCATTTGTTTATATCACGCAATTCTGAGAAAAAAGTCAGAATTGTGACTTTATATCTCGTAATTCTGACTTTATAACTCGCAAGTGAGAGTTTATATCATGCAATTCTGACTTTATTACTTTGCAATTGCGAATTTATATTTCACAGTTCTGAGAAAAGAAGTCAGAATTGCGAGTTTGTATCACACAGTTCTGAGAAAAAAAGGTCAGAATTGTGAGATAAAAAGTTGCAATAACATTTTTTTGTATTTTATTCATTGGCAGAAATGGGCTTCCATAATTTCATGTGCTATATCGCAGTTACGGCATGCTTTAAAAAGTCAAAGTTGCAAGTACAAGGCACTATCAGGTCTATCATAATTTACACACTCTCATGTTGTTCTAAACTTCTGTGCCTTTATTTCTTTTGTGGAACACATAATGCATTTTTGTTGTTGCTGTTGTTTTTTTTCCATACAATGAAAATCAGTGGGGGTCTAATGTTATTTTGGACCTCACTGACTTTCAATGTATGGAGAAAAACATCTTTTTTTGTGCTCGACAGAAGAAACAAGGTCATACAGGTTTTGTGGAATGACATGAGGCTAAGCAAATGATGACAGAACATTCATTTTTGAGTGAACTATCCATTTCAAATTTTCCAGAGAGACTATCTCTGACTAATGTTCTATAGTATTCTGTATATCGAGCGTGGGGAGGCTTTTTTCCAAAAGAGTGTGAAGACATTGTTTCCCTGTATGACTATTTACCGTCAGCTCTGACTTACTAGGCCAGTATGGTGTTCTGATGTGAGTTTGATAGCTGAGAGCTGTGGGAATACTATGACACTTCAGCCCAGGGCAGAAACCTCTGGTTAAAAGAACACAGTGCCAATTCTCTAGAGGACCGAGACACCAAAACCAGACTCCAAAACTTAAGAGAGTGCCTTTTAAAACTCTTCTACAGTAGCAGCAGGTGTTTATTTATTACTTTACTGTGTTCAAGTATTAAATAAATGTTTTTATTCAAAGTGACATTAACAAAAATGCCTATTTTAAGTGATTTTCAACCTGGTGGTTCTCAGCTTTTTGGACTCCAGGGCACCCCACTGTCAATAATCAAAGGACCCATGACTTTTCCATTTTTTTGTGATTTATTGGATAAGGATTTTTAATTTAACCAGAAAAATGTGTCCCACTGGTAGTTAAATTAACTCAATCTTCATATAATTTATTTGTTATATAAATTCATCTTTATTGATACATATCAATTTAAATAGGAGGTCTTGGAGTCTAGAACCACTCACCTAGTCAATGGACACCAACAGAATGATCATAAAATGCAAAATCTATAAAAATAATGATACTGTATATTCCATTAATGATAGAAAGCAATAGAAAAACATTTATAGCAAACATGCATATATGGCTAAAAGTACTTTTCAGAGGCATGTGTATTGCAGGTTCAGTGTACATCAAATCACAAACAGTTTTCTTTAACATTTTCTTCAGATGCTTTCAAAATGCTTCTCAATAACCTGATTTCTGCCCCAATGCTTTCTGTGTATTTAGACTCCAGATTCTGAAGGACCATTTTACATACTCTCTTTACGTCAATGTATGCCGCTCTCTGTTTGAGAAGGACAAGCTCCTCTTCTCCTTCTGCCTCAATGTCAACCTGCTCAAACACAACAAGCTTGTGAGTAACTGCCTCCACTTGCACACACAGCTGTGATTAATTGAATCAATAAGCTACGGCAAGACAGTATTTTATCTGATAAATAATAGTAAGAATGAAGAGGTTACTCTCACACAAGGCCTCTTAAGGTTAATGACTTGCATGCATCAGTCTGACAATGTTTATATCATCCCTGTTTCAAGTGATCCTGCAACATTCGTCCACATAAACACAAGTTTAACTAATTTAATTGAAGTTTAAGTGATTTATAATCTGTGGCTGTCCATGCCTGAATTGTTACTCAAGTTGCAAGTGTCTATCATCCATTTATTGTGCTGTCAGTAGTTTTGTCAGCTCCTGAATCAAGTGGTGTGGGGGCGATGCACCAGTGCATTTATTTTCATAGACTGCGGCTTCTCTGGCGGCGACTTTAAGACTCATTCATTGTTGCTCTGCTCTTTTGAGTTGGATATTTAATCAAGCACAGGTGCCGAAAAACAGACTGTGTCTAAACTCAGTGATGGAGAATTTTCATTGCAGATTGCATTGCATAAACAACTTTCTATGACAACCTTCTGTTCCATTCTCATTCAGGTGGATGAGAAAGAATGGCGGTTTCTTCTGACAGGTGGTGTGGGTCTGGATAACCCTCATTCGAACCCCTGCACCTGGTTGCCTAAGACATCCTGGGATGAGATCTGTCGATTGGATGAGATGGAGCGCTTTAAAGGCCTGCGAAAAGACCTGGCTCGACTCCGGGAGGGCTGGAAAGAGGTTTACGATAGCAAGGTGCCATTGAGATTAAGCACACACTATTTCTTTCCTGCTCAGCGGTGTGAAATGGACAGGGGAAGTATGAAAGGAACACCAGATTTTTCATTTTATGGTCTGTGTGTGTTCGGCAGGACCCCCATCACACTGCTTTCCCGTCAGAGTGGCAAGAGAAACTAGGACAGTTCCAAAGGATGCTGGTTATAAGATGCTTACGGCCAGACAAGGTAAAGATGTTTCTATTAAGCTTATTAATACATACTGGATTGGAACAGGAAATAAAACGGTCTGGAATTCTGTCTAAAATTGAATTATTAGCCAGTTATACATCAGAAAGACTTATACACAACCATTCAAAAGTTTGAGCTCAGTAGGATTTTTGAAAGAAAGTAATACTATTATTCAGCGAGGAGGCATTAAGTTGATCAAACATGAAAGTAAAGACATTTATAAAGTTACAAAAGATTTCTATTTCAAATAAATGCTGTTCTTTTGAACTTTTAATTCATTTAAGAAACCTGAAAAAAATGTATCACAATTTCCAGAAAAAACAGCACAATAAGAATTGCTTCTTCAGCAGCAAGTCAGCATATTAAAATGATTTCTTGAAGGATCATGTGACACTGAAGACTGGAGTAAAGACTGCTGACAATTCAGCTTTGACATCACAGAAAACAGTCATCTTAAATTGCAATAATACGTCACAATAATTCTTTTTTACTGTATTTTTGATCAAATAAATGCATTTTCTGAGCATATAAGCCCCCCAAACATATAATAATAATGTGTAATATAGTAATAATGTGTAGTATAAATGTACTCAGCAAGAATTCACATTTGGACTTAGACCTTGTGTCTGCCCATCACAGATTGTTCCAATGGTTCAAGAGTTTGTGTCAGACAACTTGGGGCAGCAGTTTATTGAGGTGCCGCCCTTTAATTTGGCCACAGCTTTTGCCGACAGTCATTGCTGCGCTCCTCTCATTTTTATCCTGTCTCCGGGATCAGACCCTATGGCAGCACTGCTCAAGTTTGGTGAGGAACAGGTATGGACAATTAATGACATTACATTTCTATAGATATTTTAACAGAATTTTTCTGTAGTAAGAAAAATATCTGTAATTCTTTAAAGGGGACATTGGATGCAAAATTCACTTTTACATGGTGTTTGCATACAATTGTGAATTAGCAGTGTGTGGATACATAATAAAAATCCATTTACTACTTTTTTAATCGGAAAAAAAAACTAAACAGTGTCAATAATCAAGCCATTTTGATTTTCTGAACAATATGACGTCATATTGTGCAAGACCCGCCCACAGCCTCTGACAGACTGCAAGGATATTAGAGTTTTGCTTTTTTAAATTCGTTTTATTATAATATCGTTAACTATCATGTTTTGGTTACTTTCCTGCAAACAAACGCACATAACTAGAAGTAATTAAATTCAATAATAATGGCAGAGCCTTTTGATTCGCAGCGTTACACACTATTGGATTCGTGCTGCAGCTGAAGTGAATGACAGCTTAGGGAGCACTCGTGCTCGCTTTCTGTAGCCTAAATAACTTTATTTTATACGTTTTAGAACGTATACGCTGCGCAGACAATCACATTTAGGCAATAAGGCATATTTAAATGTTCTGTTCATTCATAAAGAATTATACGTGTGTTGTTTAAAACAGATTGTTCACAAGATGTAGGCAAAAGTTTTATTGTTTACTGAATGGATGCGTGTTCTCATCTTTTTTCTGTTGCGCTGCTTGTCTATTTTTCTACAAAGCACCAACTTAGAATGTCTATTTTTTTTTAATTGCTTGTGTTACATGAGAACATAAATAATTTTGCTTTACTGATGCAGCAGATTTAATGCGGTGCCGGCGATTCAGGCCGCTGTCTAGGCTATGTCAAACGGGCAGGGTCGGGTACAGAATGTGCTGTTGTCGAATAACGGGTCGGGTGTTCTGTTAAGCAGCCTACTGTTGATGCAGGACTCTGTTTTAAACTGTTTTCATCTATCCGTCAGATAACCTCACGCCATTTACAGGTAGGCTATTTCCCTAAACCGCCACACAGCGCGTAGGCCTACATTTTTTCCGCCACCGGATGGGAATGTAATTATTACGAAAACGATTATTTATTTTTGATAATTATTATTTTATTTCAGTTAGTTTTTCAGTAACTGTTGTTAGTTTCATGTCATTTTAGTTTTTCATTTATTTTGTTATTTTTATTTTATTTCAGTTTACGAAAATGTTTTTGACCAATCGTTTTCGTGTTAATTTTAGTTTTCGTTTACGAAAATAACCTTGACAGACTGTCCCGTATTAGTATATCTAGTATATTATGTTTCAGCCATTTGTACTCAAACAGCTGTAGTGACAATCTGACAGTCTGTATTTTCTTTCGACATCAGAGCCACTGAGGATGCAGTGGATTTGTTTGCTTTTAATGATAATGCAGCACAGAATACACCTAAATTTGTTTATATCTGTGCACATCATTTTACTGCTTTCTAAACAAGAGACAATTCAAGACAGGTTTTGCTAACAAGTTCAAATTTAAGGATGGGTCAGTACCCACTGTTTGTGATCCAGCTGCACCTCCAGAAGAAGTAAGTCTCACACACTTTATAACATTAACATTTATAAGAAACATAATTTCTTTACGACTGAAGAAAGAAGGACATAAACATCTTGGATGACAAGGGGGTGAGTACATTATCTCTAAATTTTTGTTCTGGAAGTGAACTTCTCCTTTAAAGAGACATGCACTAAAACAGGTCGCTGTGAACAGAGCTGTTTTTGACAAGGAAAAAGCACAATCATTGGGGAATTTTAATCAAAGTATGTTGCAGACATTTCATGAAGACCTTAAAGAATCATACCAACTTGTGAAAACTGGGCATCCAACATCCCCTTTAAGTGTTTTGGTTTGTTTTTGAGGATGTCTTGTGTTATGAGTGATGCTCTTTTATTGTTAACACACTGTATCTGCCTTGTTATTCAGGGTTTTACAGGCAACAGATTGACATCTCTGTCTCTGGGACAAGGTCAGGGACCCATCGCCATGAGCATGATTGAGACTGGCGTCAAGGAGGGAACCTGGGTGGTTTTACAGAACTGCCACCTGGCTACCTCTTGGATGTCCACCCTTGAGCGGGTTTGTGAGGTATTACCTAAACATGATGGGATGGTATCTGTTTATAGTCAATGCATTCATGTCTACAATAAGTCCACCAGTGGAAACACTCTGAAGCGGCATTTTGGCTTTCTGCAGGAGCTGAATCCAGATACCACTCACCCAGATTTTCGCTTGTGGCTGACCAGTTACCCCTCTCCCAACTTTCCTGTGGCTGTACTGCAAAATGGAGTCAAAATGACCAATGAGGCTCCCAAGGGGCTGCGTTCCAACATCATCCGTTCTTTCTACATGGACCCCATATCTGACCCTGAGTTCTTTGACAGTAGTTCAAAGCCGGTAGGTCCTTCACGGTGGGAAGTCGAGTGTTCTCAATATGATGCATATCCTTTGATGGTCTCAATGTTTATTTTTGAATTCCTGTATGTATAAGAAAAGTGGAATCTGTGCGTGTGTTTTCAGGCTGTTTTTAAGAAGCTACTGTTCAGCCTGTGTTTCTTCCACGCCTTGACCCAGGAGAGGAGAAAATTTGGTCCTCTAGGCTGGAACATCCCCTATGAGTTCAACGAGACAGACCTGCGGATCTCAGTCCAGCAGCTACACATGTTCTTGGACCAGTACGAGGTGAGATCACACGTGTACCTGTCTCGTCTTTCACACACAAACAAATTTTCTTTCACTTTTTTTTGAATCACACACACACTCTTCACATCACGCTCTTCCTTTTCATGCTTTCCAGCTCGCCCCTTAAACCGCACCTAAAAAAAAGAGCATTCTTGACATTTTCCAAACTTCAGAGAAGCACTCCTCATACTTCCCTTCCTCCTTTCAAAACAAGCAGGCTGCACAAACTGATCAAGAGCCTCCCTGAATGCTCTGACATTTCTCCAGTGCTACGAGTGCCACCCACTGCATTAGCAAGGGAAATTTCAACAGGAAATGTCACAATCCTGCCACTCCTCTGTCCATCTTTTCATATCCCGCCTGAAGATCGTTATATCGAACCCACCAGCCTGACATACACCTCCACTTAATAAAAAAAGAGCCTTTGTTGAGCGGCCATGCTTTTAAGACACATGAAAGGTTGTTGTTTGTTTTTTCTTGTCTTTTTTAAAGCAATCTAAACAATAGGGTGAAAAAGTTGAGGCAGAGCCCTCACCTGAGATGACTTCGTTAAAGTCACGGTCAAAATAATGCTTCTTACAGTACATGTAGCCACGCTATTCAAAATGAAAATAAATAGCACTCATGATAAGACAGTTGTAATCATGAGGAATCAAACAAAAAGAGTTGCAAAAGCGATTTTGTCATCTGCTCCCTTTGTGAGCAGATTTGTGTTTCTGATCACTTAGTCTGGCCATCCCAAGATAGTTTTTATCCACCATGTTTGTTTAGATGATATTATTAAAGAGCACGTCATATGGGTTTGTGAAAAATATCTTTTTTGCAGTTTGTAATGTAGCTATCCTTCAATGTAAACAGTCTAAAAAGTTTTCATCAAAAAAGTGCATGATAAAGATATTGCCTCTCAAAAGAAAGAGTCAACTTTCAAGCCAAATCTTCTGCCTGTTACCGATCTTCGTCACTCAGTAACACATTTGCATAATCCCTGCCTGCCCACAAAATACGAACAGTCTGACCTGCCCACAAACACTTCCGCTAGTTAGTGTGTTTACATTCTGTCGAGAAGAAGCTGTGTTCTGCGCTGTCGAAGTGAGTTTGTTTTGTTTTCATTGCTGAAAGATGATGATGTGAAAAATCAGTGGTTCAAATTCATTTTTTCCACAATACCACAGCAATACAATTCAAAACTTTTCTTGTGTGCTCGTCATTTTACCGAGGACTGCTTCTCTAATCTTGGCTTTTATCTGCTTTGGCTTCTAATCTTCTTTATTTGGACTAACAAGCATCTCCAAACCACAACCTGTCAGTACGATTGATGTTATGTGTACATTTTCAATTGAGTGCTCAAAATAGCAAGTTGTTTGTGCTAATATGTGATGTATACCTAGTGCATCTTTAAGTTTCCAGGTAAACCAAAATATTACTGTCTTGCTGAAATAGTTTTGATCATTTGCTGTGAACCCACTATTTCCTAAGAATGTGTCGATTTATGTAAACTGTCATTGTTCTTTTATGAAGTGTTTACAGTTTAGCAGCTAAACTTTAGCTGTGGGCACGATTCACTTGCATAAGTGTATTTTCATGTCATTATTTTAAGAATGGATTGGAGCACTATATTACTGTTCTGGTGCATGCTTTGTCAATGGTAGTCAGGGTTGTTTTCACAACAAAACCCGCCCAAATGCTACTTAAAACTAGCCCTAAACTAGCTCAGTCGCATTTCGAGGTGGGGTCCCCCATTAAAAATCAAATTCCGGGGTGTAAAATGCCAATTTTTTGTCGGATTCCTCTGGTAAATTCACATTCCAGGGGCTAAATATAATGTTATTAGGGTTATTTCAACCCACGGACATCAAAAACAACCACGGACTTGGCAACACTGATGCCAGCGCTTGAGTATTTGCTTGAGTACTCCTCTCTGTCCCAATCACAATGGGCTTGGCCAGCTGACCAATCAGAGCAGAGTAGGCTTATGGAAGGGAGGAGTTTCCAGACCTTACGCACAGAACTGATCGTTTCGAAATCATTGAGAAATGACTCGATGTATAAATGTATATTCTGAGAAAATTACAATGTTTTCTGACCTTATATGCATTTAAACCTGTTGTAGTGGACTCCAACACAATATTAGGTCACTTTAAAATACCATATGACCTGCTCTTTAAGTTGGGTGTTGGTTATATGGTAATTGTACTTGTTTTGTGTGTCCTTATTAGGAGATCCCTTTTGATGCTCTTCGCTATATGACAGGAGAGTGTAACTACGGAGGTCGTGTCACAGACGACTGGGATCGCAGGACCCTGCGCACAATCCTTTCCATCTTCTACACCCCCGAGGTCACTGACAGTGCTGATTACAAGTTTGATCCTAGTGGCCTCTATTACTCACCACCAGAAGGAGATGTAAGAGACATTATACTTAACTGACAAAACTGATAAACAACATATTCAGTCTGTCATATTATATGTCCATTCAGAATTATGAGGTTAAAAAGTTTTTAAATGTTTTTGAAAAAAGTTTCCTATGCTCACCAAGGTTGCACTCAGTTGATCAAAAATACAATAAAAACAATCATATTGTGAAATATTATTACAAATTAAAAGAATGGTTTTCTGTTATAATATATTTTAAAATGTAATTTATTCTTGTGATGGCAAAGCTGAATTTTTAACATTATTTCAGTCTTCAGTTTCATATGTTTCTTCAGAAAGATTATTTCTTTCTTAAGTTCATTTACTTAAAGAAAAAAATACAGAAAACACATTAAATATAGTATAAAAAACCATGAAAAAGACAAGAAAAGTTAAGAATATCAATATACTTTTTTAGAATGAGCAGGGTTGATTAAGTTATCAATCCTTAAAGAGCACATTTTATAGTCCAAAATGCTCGTCCAGTTCTAGAGGGGTTATGTCAGACAAAATTTCTACAGCTGACATTAAAGCTAGTTCAATATTTCTGTCATATGAATTTCAAAAACATTCTCTACAGAGATACCGTTGGAAACCAAACTGAACTAAGGCTTCATTTTCCTTCTTTTATCATATTTCCTTCAAAGGAAGATCACATGCACCCCTGCAAGCCAGGGTTTCTCATTCAAAAGCCTGAGAGAAAGCAATTATAAGAGAAAACAACAAATCTGGACTTTGTACGAGCATAGTCAAGGTGTTTGTCAGCTCGTGGGTCAGAATCCCTCCCACATTATATGGCTGTGTTTAAAATGCCTACAGATATAATTGACTTTTGTAAACAGAAAACATGCATCTTTTGGAGAGGCATTGGTCCGCCTCTATGAAAGTTCTGAAAAGGAATTATGAGCTGTAAGTTCAATAACTAAACACAGCGGGTTGCTGCCAGTGGTGATGTCTGATTTATTTGCGAGCACATGTATAATCTATGCCCAATTTTATTTGGCATTTTCTCTCAAAATCTTTTATTCATGAATGTCATTTGCATAGCCATTATTATAAATGTCAGCAATCTCAAGGGTAGCCTGTTTTAAGTGCATGCCATTATTTAGCGTCGCCATTCTGGATTTAGTGTTGCATTAAGAAGCTGATTGTTTCCTTTTCAGCATAACAGCTACATTGAGTACACCAAGACACTTCCTCTAAATCCCTCACCCGAAGTCTTTGGCATGAATGCCAATGCTGATATTACTAAGGACCAAGTGGAAACGCAGCTGCTGTTTGACAGCATCCTTCTCACTCAGGTGCATAAACACATTTTGATTACTGGTGAAAACTAGCTAGTTAAAAGTAGCTGTTTAATGGCCTGTTTGATGTTTGTAACCATTTGAGTAAATTTTTTGCCCAATTTCAGTCACGTTCTTCAGGTGGCAGTGCTACATCCTCAGATGACATGGTGTACGAGGTGGCTGCAGACGTTCTCAATAAACTTCCTCAAGATTTCGATACAGATGCTGCCATGCGCAAGTACCCCACCAGCTACAACCAAAGCATGAACACAGTGCTGGTGCAGGAGATGGGACGATTCAACAAACTCCTCCAGACCATCCGGGATTCATGTGTCAACATCCAGAAAGCCATCAAGGTCAGAACAAAACCACTGTGAAGGTTCTGCCTTTTATTGATCATGTTTTCAGGTCTTCATTGTTTCTGGTCTGAGCACAAATTGAACTCCAATGGGAATTTGCAGGCTTCCAATATTGGGAGATTTTTCTATTTTTCTGGTTAGCCACATTCATTTAGATTTAATAAGTATATGTCACGCAAATGCACAGATTATCCATTACCGTCTAAATACATTTATTCACAATATAAATGACAAAAAAAAAATTACTGAAGCAGGATAAGAATTTTGTTTTAAAGCAAGTGATTTGACCAAATGTAGACATCCATATATGTTTGTATTTCTAATTTTAAAAGTTACAAATTATAAAACATGGTCACAGATCAGCGATCTCCACATAAAAGTTGTCGTGCAGACCAAACCAAAAGTCATAGAGACACAAGTGTAAGAACTCAATCTTTGGTCAAATTAAAAAAATTGTGCAGCTTTGCCCCTTCGTGGCGTTATAAAATGGAAAAAACGGAAAAAAACACTATAACTTCGTAGCCGTTTGTCCGATTGAAACTTTGATAGATCTCCACATGCCGATCAACTTTGCCTCAAGGACCACTGCTGTCAAACAGATCATTCATTAATAATTCTCAATTATGTAAAAGAAAACTACTTTTGTGAACTTGTCCTAAGTTTTTCACTTAATCTCAATCAAACCACTGCTGCACAATTCTCTGGACTCTCTAGATCAAAAATTATCGAAAAATTTAGTTTTTGTCCTTTGGGTAGCTATAACGGGGTCATTTAGAAAAAGGGCATAACCAAGTGCATGCTAAAGCCTGTATCTCCAAAACGAAAACTCAAAACTTCATAAAACTAGATGGGCATATGCAACTCTAAACAGTCTATGTGACTCTAAACAAACTTGCAAAGTTTCATAGAGATCGGACCATAGGTGGTGCTATAACAATCAAAAGGTGCCAGACACATACTATTTCTATTTTAAAAGACCTCAGATTGCAATAAAATGTGCATATATTCACATATACACTTCATATCACATGATATAGCTTCTTATTCTGAACAACTGCGAGCCACTGCTGTCAATCAAACTGTTCTTTAAATATTTGATATTATTTAAAAAACTACTTTTTTGAAATAGTCCTAGGTTTAAAAATCAAATCAGTACAGTACAATTCTTTAGACTTTCTAGGTCAATAGTTATCAAAAATAATGTTGAACATTTGCATTAGAACAGCTATAACAGGGGCATTTTAAAATATGGCCTTAAATATGGCCTTTTAAAATGCCTATTATAGCTGTCCAAATAGTGTATAGTGTACCCAAAACCCAGTAAATCCTAAAAGAAAGCTCAAAACCTCATGAAAGGTGAGATTGTAGACAAGCATGCAAAATGCTAAATTTATGGGGCTTGGACATTAGTTGCCTCAATAACAGTTAAAAAGGTGAAAAACAGTACATTTAAATGGCAAAATCCCTGGAATTGCCATTATAACTACTAGATGGCAGCAGAGGACCACTAATTGGCTCATTCTGCTCACTAATATAGCTCTTGTTGCTCGCAGCTATATTTTATAAATATAATTTTTTTTTTTTTTGAAAAGTTGCATTTTAAAATGGGTATTTTAATAGGCATGACGCTTTTGTCTGCATTGATCCACTGTTTCAAACTTGCACTTTTTTTTTTATTATGCTACTATTTCCACACAAACCTTTATATAGAAGCAATGCAAACTGAAAAAGTTTTTGAACATTCACTCCCTGCTGAAGATACAAGGAAAATTCATTGTGCCCCAGGGCTTGTCCTAATGCTGTGCACTCCAGCTGAGCCTCCTTGTCCTTTAGTTTGACTGACAGCTCTGATCCCAGTTAGCATTACCGTCCCGCAGGGCGAGATGGATGCATATGCTGAGATCTGATCACAACCCTGGCTTTCATTTACACATTGTGAACCCTTATCCTATAATCTAACCCTAAAATAATCCCTTTATCTTTCCAGACTACAGCTTGATTTCTGCTCTGAGGAACCTCTCTCCTTTACCCTTTCATTATCATTCACGATCATGCTATGCCACATCAAATACAAACCTTTAAAACCAGCCCTTAGAAAGACACAAAGAAAAGGACAACATAACTTTTCCCTAGAAAAGAAAATGCCAGTATACTGTAAACATGACTGCTATGAGGAATTGCAAATGTGCATACATTTTTTAAACCAAGCTGATTTTGATTGATACTGTACTTCTAAAAAAAAAATTAAGTAAATAAAAAAGAACAGTTTTGATCATTAAAACAATCCAGGTAGAAGGACACAAAAGCAATCAATGTGTGTGTGTCATTGATGGCATGTGTGTTTTGCCATAGGGTCTGGTGGTTATGTCTTCTGAACTTGAGGAAGTTGTCAGCAGCATTCTGAAGGGCCGTATCCCTGCCATGTGGATGAAGAAGTCTTATCCCAGCCTCAAACCACTGGGAAGCTACATTAATGACTTCCTTGAAAGACTCAAGTTTTTACAGGTAAACTCTGTAGCCATAAAGTAGTATAGTAGTATACTTTTCATTCCTTCATACTTTTATTGCTCAAGGATGCATTAAAGGTACAATATGTAAGATTTTTTATTAAAATATCCAAAAACCACTAGAACAGTGTTATATGTTTTGTTGACTTGTGTACTTACATTATCCCAAATGTTTCCAAGAATGTTTAAATCTAGGGAAATAAACAATTTAACTAGTGTAACGGACCATCATTGCGTCATCTGCCAGTGACGTAATACACCCTTGATTTCTGGTTTGTTTTACTGGTATTTTGTAGAAAACATGGTAACAACAAAGGCGCTTTAATGTTATGCATTTTATTAGACAGGTGACGAACACACAGAGTAGCATTATAGCAAAACTTTCAACACAATCAAATGTATCTAGTCTGATAAAACAGCACAGCTTTACCCCACATACACATGATCAGAAGGAGCGGAATCGGTTCACTGTGGCGTAATAAAAGCTCATCTGCTGTTGTGCCTTGTGTCATGCTCGTTTCTCATTGGCAATCGCTCCAAAGAAAAAGCTATAACAGGATAATTTTAAAATATGTCCTTGATATAGTGTACCCAAAACCCTATAAATCCTGAAAGAAAGCTCAAAACTTCATGAAAGGTGAGCACATGTGTCATATGATTGTAGACAAGCATGTAAAATGCTACATTTATGGGGCTTGGACATTAGTTGCTTCTATAACAGTTATAAAGGTGAAAAACAGTACATTTAAATGGCAAAATCCCTGGAATTGCCATTATAACCACTAGATGACAGCAGAAGACCACACATTGGCTCACTAATATAGCTCTTGTTGCTAGCACAGAGTAGCATTATAACAGAACTTTCAACACAATCAAATGTATCTAGTATGATAAAACAGCACAGCTTTACCCCACATACACATGATCGGAAGGAGTGGAATTGGTTGACTGTGATTCGCTCGAGCGGCCCCACCCTGCTTCATATTACAGTGATGGTAATAAATCTTTAATACATTAGCTTATCCATGAACATGGCCTCATACACACTGCAGCTACATTCAGTTGTCAGTTCACCTTTTACTCCTTAATCACGTTCTGTACACACATAATTCACTAAAATACAGAAGTGACGACCGCATTCAACAACCGCATTAAATCCTGAAAAATACAGGTAGTGACAACCGTGTTTACAGAAATTCTATGCAGTGTGTACAGAAATGAACTGAACAATAGTTGTTAATGACGTATTTAAATTCGCATCAGAAATGTGTCTTCATCTGTATGTGAGATGCAAGAAAATAACCGTGAAATAAGTCGTATCATTAGCACATTTTGACACAGGGCTAGTTGCCCTCACGAGCCGTGCGCGTCAGTGTTGCCAGATCATCATAGAAAAAAAATTTAACAAACAAGGACAAGCACAAAAAACACTAAAACACCCAAATGCTTTATGTTTTATAACACCAAAAAAATCACATATCTCATACTCCATCTCAAACTCCATAAAGTGCCTAGCTTTATGAGTTAGGACCAAAAAACATACCTAAAAGTGCTTGTAAATATGAGGGCATGGCAACACTGCAAGCCTCCCAAGCGTAAACAAAACACAGCATGTCTATCAGTGGTAGTTTAGTTAACATAGACGGAGCAAAAGAGTCTTTAGGAAAAAAAATGACAGATACCAAACAGCTAAATTCTTGTTCCCTCCTGCAAGACGCCAAAATGTTGATGTGGTTACAAATGCTGGAGTGACTGTTGTTCCGTAATTATGTAACCACAATGGACATTCATACATACAGCAGTTGAGGCAAAAAGCATTCTAGTGTGCATTGTGAGCCACGAGAAAATCACATGAAATGCAACTGACCTACTGTCTCATTCAGTGATCTCAGATTAGAACACTGCTTCTGCAAAGGACTGAATTGTACCCTTCCTTTGAATAAAAGAAAAACAAAAACTTTGTGCCTGTTACATTCCAAAGGCTTTTTTTGGTCTTGAGTTATGCCTTTAGAATTAGTTGTGACCACTGATGATTCTTGAACTGCCTTTTTTATTAATTTGTACTGTTCTCTGAGGTCCCCTTATAATGTTTTAAAGACTTTTACACCAAAATACATAATAATTTAGAAGTAGTAGGCTATTTTCTATCCTGTTTTTAACCCCCATGGCGGATTGCAAACTCTGAAAAAAAAATGGCCACTGCTATGACTGGCTAACAGTTGTGTATGTTTGACACCCTACATTCCTCATAGATGGACGCTGCTGTTATTTAGGTCAAAAACGCATAAATACTCAGTACATAAGTCAACAGACAAAGCCATAGTGACCACATATTAAAAACAGTTACTCACACATCATAGTGGGACACATTCCACAACTTGTCATTTTGGCAGACTGGCTTCAATATAGACTAATGAGAAAGCTTTAAGATGTTTTTATAGTACAATGACCTCTTATATGTCAAAAGATCAAGGGAATTTTGGTTTCTCAGTTTGGGACCCCTTTAATATCAGTTTCATCTCTGTCATCCACACAGGGTTGGTACGTGGATGGCACGCCTGCAGTGTTCTGGATGTCCGGTTTCTTTTTCACCCAGGCCTTCCTCACTGGAAGCCAGCAGAATTACGCCCGAAAATACACCATCCCCATTGACCTGCTCAGCTTCGACTTTGAAGTCATGGAGGACAAGGAATACAAAAACCCCCCAGAGGATGGTGAGAAAGACAAAGAGAGAGTATTGACAAGCATGAAATGTAAAATATATGAGAGGGAAATGGGTAACAAGTCACAAAAGGAATGAGAGACGCACAGTTTCATTAACCCCTCGCTGCGGCTGAGTGCCATCAATCAGAGTCAACATTACAGTGCTCTGACATCAGACCCCTGCTGCTCTTTCATCAGTACATGATGAGCATCTCTCCAGAGGAAACCCATCTCTCTGAGGCCATCACACACCGCATGAGGCTGTTTATGTGTGTCTTTGACTTTAACAGATACTTTGTTGTGTCTGCTTCATTTTTTATAGTTTAGTCAGTCAGTGTATAAATTGGGAAGAGTCTTTAGTTAGTGTGCAGGGATGTAAAGTACTTCATTATTGAAGTATTATTTTTAGGATTTTTTTAGTAAACACTCCTACATTTTCAATGCAAAAATGATACAGTATATATTTTTGCAGATCGTCATGTCTTAAATCTTACAAGCCAATCAAATTGCGCTCCCAGCTAAACTTTAACCAGTGACATCCATTTAAACCTGTGTCCTTGTACAGAGACATCACATCAGTCACCACAACACAGTGTTTAACCTAAAGCAGTACACTGTGTGCAGAATTATTAGGCATGTTGATATTCTGGTCATATTTTTTTTCCAAACACATTTTACCAATTCCAAACCACATCAGTCTTAATAACTACAGTTAATTTTGTATTTAATCATTTATATGTAATATAATTGTCCGTGAAGGCTGCAAGTGAAAAACTCCTTATATTCAGGTGTGCATAATTATTAGGCATGTTTTCTTTTACAGATAAAATGAGCCAAAAAAGATATTTAACCCAGACTGAAAAGTCCAAATTATTAAATGCCAATGAGAAGAATGCAATACCGGGGACAAGACTTCAAAGTTGCTTGACATCAGTGAAATGCTATGGTCAGAAAAAACAGGTGGTGAGAAAAGCGCAGCTACCGCAAAGGTAGGAAGACATGTTGGAATCGCTTCAAGCCTTCCAACTCAGGACCTTGCCTGGAGTTGTCAATTCGTTCTCGAGACTTTGCTTGGTAAAAACTTAAAGCCCCTGATTAATAATACGTTGATTTGTGAAATACATGAAGACAGTTTTTTTTATAGGCTTTATAGACAGATAAGTTGAGAGTGACTCTTGAAGGAGGAGCATCACATTCTCTTGTACCTCTGATTCAAGAATTTATCTTCCAAATCTTACATTTTGGGAGTTCATGTTTAGTCTCCTATCCTGAAAAGTCTGACTTGCAGAGATGGACTAAAATGAACTCCCAAAACTTACTGCCAGATTTTGGAAGATAAATTCTTGAATCAGAGGTACAAGAGGATGTGATGCTTGTCCTTCAAGAGTCACTCTCAACTTGTCTCAATCTGTCTATAAAGCCTATAAAAAAACAAAAACTGTCTTCATGTATTTCACAACACGTCAGCTTGTTATTCTTATTAAGTCAGGGGCATTTTTTAGGACTTTTTACCAAGCAAAGTCTCTGAGAACCTGACACATTGCACTTCTGAAGACTCCAGGTAGGTTGCAGTTCTGGAAAATGGTGGCGCTGGAGAACTGGAAACGGTTCCTGATGGTGTCACACCTAATTCTTCACCTTAATTCCTAATTCTTTTGCAGTTAACATGCATCTTTTCTTCTCCACCTGTTTTTTCTGACCATCCAGACTCAACAAGCATTTCGCTGTCCAATGGTCAAGCCTTAACTTTGCAAATTCTTGTAATGCATTAGTATTGCATTCTTCTCATTGGCATTTAATAATTTGGACTTTTCAGTCTGGGTTAAATATCTTTTTTGGCTCATTTTATCTGTAAAAGAAAACATGCCTAATAATTATGCACACCTGAATATAAGGAGTTTTTCACTTGCAGCCTTCACAGACAATTATATATCACATATAAATGATTAAATACAAAATTGACAGTAGTTATTAAGACTGATGTGGTTTGGAATTGGTAAAATGTGTTTGGAAAAAAATATGACCAGAACATCAACATGCCTAATAATTCTGCACACAGTGTATGTTTTAATTATAACCATTGCTGAAGATGGATGAATGTGACACAAGCGTGAACACGGTCAATGATCAGTCTATGTAAAATCAGCTGCTTCTGAATTTAAAGTAAAACATTTCAGGTAACAGGTTTAAAGCAGTTCACTTCCAGAACAAAATTTACAGATAATGTATTCACCCCCTTGTCATCCAAGATGTTAGTGTCTTTCTTTCTTCAGTTGTAAAGAAATTGTTTTTTTAAGAAAACATTTCAGGACTTTTCTCCATATACTGGACTTCATTGGTGCCCCCGATTTTGAACGTCCAAAATGCAGTTTAAATGCAGCGTCAAAGGGCTCCCAGCTAAAGAAGAAGGGTCTTATCTAGCAAAAAGATCATTTATTTTCTAAAAAAAATTAGAGTTTATATACTTATTAACCTCAAACGCTGGTCTAGTCTAGCTCTGCGTGAACTCTGTGTATTCCGGTTCATGACAGTTAGGGTATGTTGAAAAACTCACATCAGTGCTCACAAAAATGACAGATCGTTTCACTAGATAAGACCCTTCTTCCTCGGCTGGGATCGTTTAGAGCCCTTTGAAGCTGCATTTTGGACATTCAAAATCGGGAGCACCCTTGAAGTCCAGAATCTGGTGAAAAATCCTGGAATGTTTTCCTCAAAAAAAAAAAATTCTTTACGACTGAAGAAAGACAGACATGAACATCTTGGATGACAAGGGGGTGAGTACATTATCTGTACTGTATTGTTCTGGAAGTGAACTATTTCTTTAATGATACTGGTTTAATGTGTTGGGACATTGGGAATTGTGATAAAACAGTTTGTTATTAACATTTCCAACTTTTTTTTGAGTTAAGCAGCCAATTTTTAGACTAAGAAAAAAAGGTTTACTTATTACATTCTGGTACTCACTTCTTTTAAAGAGATAGTTCACCCAAAAATGAAAATTCTTTCATTAATTATTCCCCCATGTCATTCCAAACCCGTAAGTCCTTTGTTCATTTTTGGAACACAAGATATTTTTGATCAAACTGTTAAATGAAGTTGTGTTTTTAGGTAGAACCACTGATGTCACATGGACTATTTTAACGATGTCTTTACTACCTTTCTGGGGCTTGAACGTGTCAATTGCGTTTCTGTCTATGAAGGGTCAGACAGCTTTTGGATTTCATTGAAAATATCTTAATTTGTGTACCGAAAATGAAGGTTTTACAGGTCTGGAATGGTGAAGGTGAGTAATTAATGACAGAATTTTCATTTTTGGGTGAATTATCCCTTTAACTGTATCTGTTTTTTGCTCGTAAAATACTAAAATTCTCATGATGGGCTTTCGCTCCAGGGGTGCGTTTTCATAGCTCATATAACCATGATGGAAGAATAAGCTTTTTGGCATGTTTGCACCGCAGTAACTGGGAACTATTTTAGTTGTAAGAATGCCTTTTGCGGGGACTAAATTAAGCTCCTACTTCAGAGTAAGGTCTAATCTAGCTCGACAGGAACTACCAGTGACTTAAATATATGTTGTTTGGCCAAATGCATGTCATACAAAACACAGATGCCTGCCATTTTAAAAAATTAATTTTAACACAGTTTACATATTATTACTCCACAAAGTAACTCTACGAATATAGAAAACACTGATAGATGGACTGACTCTTTCTCCAGCTGTTGACATTGTTAAATGCCGTGTTTAGATGACGTTGTTGGCCGGTTTACGTCACTTCAGAGTTCTTACTGGTGGTGCAATTGCAACCAGAAAATAGGTAGGAAAAAAATATTTCCTAGGGAAAAATTTAGTTCTTGGTGGACCACCTCAGTGGATTTCCTATAACCTATGACCTTTCCTGTAACGAAATCCCTCTATGCAGTACCCATGCTTTTTCAAATTATTAATCCTCAGTACTCTTTGTTTTTGTGCTCAGGTGTTTACATCCGTGGCCTTTTTTTGGATGGTGCCCGATGGGATCAGAGGACAAAACGTTTGGCAGAGTCATTCCCCAAAATCCTGCATGACTCCATGCCTGTGGTGAGAAGCTGTAAAATATATATTCTCAGTCAAATAAGGCTGATTACATCGTGCATAGTCCCAAGTCACAAGATCAGTCAGATTAAACCTGCAAATATTTGCAATTCAGAGTTTCAGTACAGTTCAGATAAATGTATTTGCCTGTAGGCAAACTATAAAAGTAACTATGAAGGCAATTTTGAGAAAAAAGAAAATGTGAAACTGGATGTCTAAAAAAAAAAAAAAGAAAAGAAAAGAAACACTTTGGTAGTGATAATGTATTAAGAAAGTGAATATATTTTAATTCCAGTCCAGCCACATCACAGCTAGAGAAGTGCTTTATTCTCTCTTCAGTACCAAATAATAATACATACATAATACATAATACAAAGCAAAACTGAACTTCGGCAGCCTTTATCCACCAGGGGATGTGTGCTGACACCTTATTTTTCACACTTCCTTGAAGATGGCTTTTTTCATTAACATGTACGTCAACCAAGTTTTCAGGCCAGTGAAAGGAAGTTTGAGAAGAAAATTCTTCATAATAGAAAAGTTTATTTAAATAAAGTATGTGAATGGAGTTCTAGTTACTTCTATATACGACACATGAATATTATAGCAGGTGAGATATTCAAATAGGTAATTAAATATTCTTACCATAACAGGAAGAGAAAACAAAGATTTCTATTCATTTTGCCCTCTTTATTCCGCACAATGCACAGTGCCACAATAAATAATGCATTCACTGCCGTTTAATATTCAGACATTTCAGGACAACTCATTACCAAAATAACTTTTTGACAAGAGCTGAACTTAATTAAACATGCATTCGTTACTTACGGTAAAACTTTGAAATGCAAATTTCTTTCAAAGGCCATTATTAATTTCAGCTGAGAGCACTTCATCTGAAACACTGAAAATAAACACATCCATAAGTCATATTAAAAACACCAACTTTTTAATGTACCTGTTTGTTTCAGAGGTGGTTTATTAAGTGCTTCTGATAAAGGGGTTTGGGGACCTTGATTTTGTTTTTGGTGAGAGTCTTCTTTGTTTAACAGTTTTTACTTGGAAACCAAGCCAAGGAAAATAGGTTAGATTATCAACGAGGGAAAAATCAAATGTTGATTCACCACCACAGTAATTCAGAAGCCCTGGGTTTTTTAGATCTTAAAATAACTACTGTTTCTCTGTTTGAAATGTCTTTCTGCAGATCTGGCTGAAGCCCATGAAAAAGCAGGACATTCCTGAACGGCAGTGCTACATTTCTCCGGTCTACAAGACCAGTGAGAGAAGAGGAACCCTTTCCACCACTGGACACTCCACCAACTACGTCATTGCGATGACCCTGAATTCAGATGTGCCTCCAGAGCACTGGATCCGTCGTGGTGTGGCGTTACTGTGTCAGCTTAACTCATAGATACACTGCTCTGCTTCTAGTATCCTTCACTTCACTCTTTAGTAAAGTATTTGTGGCTAAATAATAATCACATTTCCTCTAAAGACAAAATTATACTATTTATGTACTATAAACAATCTTTTAAAAGTTTATAAAGAATAATAGAAATAATAATAAATATATAAAACTAATAGATTTTTAGTAAATAATAAAGAGAAGTATTTATTGAGTAGAATATTTTAAGGCAGATTTTTAATAAGCAGAAACTCTCAAAGTAGGCTTTGCAAACTTTATTTTCCACTTCTGACAAAGAAATGCACAGACAATCAGCAAGAATGGCAATGCATTGAAAATGCTTTCATGTCCAAGCTGAGTAAACAGAGGATTTAAAACAAATGTCTTCCCAAAAAACTGACAATACTAAAATGTAAGTAAATATCTGGATGGTCCTTTTTTTGGAATACACTGTAAAGCAAAGAAAATTGGTGTGCGTCATTTTTATTTATTATCAAGTTTATTTCTTTGCACCACTTAACCAAGGCGTTTTATTTGAGCTCTAGGGCTTTTACTCAAATATTTTGATTTAACAAAATGGACAACTTCATTTCACAGACATACATAGGATTTAGACCTAATCTCTGTAGACTGATTAGGTTTGCTCACATGACCTCCCCCAAACTCATTGGCTTTACATTCAAGCTGTGAAAATTAAGTACTTCAGGAAAAGAGGAAATCAACAGTGTTCTCATCTCTCCATTTCATAACAGAAATGAAACACTAGACACTTGTCATGCATGTTTCCATCCAATCAAGTACATTTGATGAATGCGATTAATAACGATACACACCCACGAGAACAAATAAATGGATGTCACATGGTGACAGGATAAGCATGAATCACATAACATGCCCCACCAACTTATGACGGTAGAGGATTCAAGCAGCGAACACAGCCAGTGGAATGTGTAAAGGCGCAATTTTAGAAACATAGCCCATGTTTGGCACAATGAAAATGGTGCACACTCGTTAACAAGAATTACATCAACAGGGGGACAGATTAACAGACGCTCTAAAGATTTGATTGAAGTCAGACTTTCGTACAAGTGCACATAAGGCCAATAACTGAAACGTGTGCATTAATTTCAATAATGGGAGGGTGTCAACAAGATTGTCAAAAATAACTTTTCATAACTCAGTTTTTAGGTTGAAAAAGGAATGGTTCTCCCAAATTGTTTGTATGGAAAGTAAGTTTTTAGATGGTCAGTGTATAAAAGGTGCTGATGTCTCACAAAATAACAGTCTAAATTTTCCACAAATTATTCAGTAATAACAAACATGTCATATAATTAAAATAAGAAAGTAACAAACGTGTTTCAAAATGCCAACTTGTTCAACAAAAACACAAGTCTTCAGTAGCAAATCTCCTTCGGGGAACATAATTATTTCATGAAGGTTTTCAACTGTAACAAGATCATTATTTACAACAACTCCACTTCAATATGAAAATCGACTAGTATTTCTATTCAGAAAGTAGTCTAGATTATAATTACTTTATCAATGAACAAATCGGTGGATTCCTTGATGTACAGATATGCGTAGACAGTTGTTCTTCATTTAAAATCACAGTGTTTTAGCATTAGCTTTAATACTGGACTTGTTCAGTCACTATTCAGCTGACCTCATGACTATGATCGGTCATTTGGCAGCACCGTGTCAGAGGGTATTCAAAACACAGTTGCATACCTTTTTCTTCAATACTCAATGTTGGCCAAAACACTAGTACAACCTTAGCCAATAACAACAGAAAATAAAAAAATAATAATAATAAATGAAAAAAAAAAAGGAAAGAAATGAAATTGTAAGACTGAGGACACTCCCATCACTATAACCGGTAAATATAGTGGAAGAAACAAACAAGTAGTCGATGCTAACAGCAAAGCCAATTAAAGAGCTCAAGTAAGTTGTTTTTCATGATCCTGGCACACAATACTATGGAAGACCATTTCCACCACTGAATTAAAAAAAAAAAATAAATAAATAAATTGTAAAAAGTATTTGCGACTTTCATCTCACAATTCAGGCTTTTTTTCTTAGAATTGCATGATATAAACGAGTTTTAAACTCAGAATTGTGAGAATAACTGTGAATAATTGCAAGTTTTGTATCTCACAATTGTGCCTTTTCTCATAATTCCAAATTTATATCTTGCAATTCTGACTTTATAACATGCAATTGTGAGAAAAAAGTCAGAATTCTAAGATAAACTCGCAATTCTACAAAACGTCGCAATTCTGAGAAATAAGGTCAGAATTAAAATATAAACTCACAATACTGACTTTTTTCTCAGAACTGCGAGTTTTGTACATTGCAGTTGTGACTTTTCATACTTATGAGTTTATATCTTGCAGTTCTGACTATAGCACGCAACTGCAAGTTTATATCTCACAACTCTGAGAAAAAGTAAGAATTGCGAGATATAAACTCGCATTTGTGAGAGAGTTTATATTAAAAAAATTCTGAGAAGAACAACCCAGAATTGACTATATCTCACAATTCTGACTTTAAAACTCAAAATTACAAGTTTATATCACGTAATTCTGAGAAAAAAAGTCAGAATTTAAGACAAATTTGCAATTTTATGAAGTTGCAATTTTCAGAAATAAGGTCAGAATTGCAAGAAATAAACTCTTAATTCAGTATATTTTTTTTGAATTGCTAGTTTTGTATATTGCAGTTGTGACTTTTTGTCATCATTGAGGTTATATCTTGCAATTCTTTCTTCATAAGTTTATATCTCACAATTCTGAAGAAAAAAAAAATCAGAATTGCAAGAAAAAAGTAAGAATTGTGAGAAAAGTCAGAATTGCGAAATACAAACTTGCATTTGTGAGATATAAAGTCAGAATTGCGAGTTTTTGCAATTGAATTTGCAATTCTTGCAATTAAGTAATTCTGAGGAAAGTCAGAAATGTAAGTTTATATCTCACAAATCTAACTTTATAACTCACATTTGCAAGTTTATATCTTAAAACTGTAAGAAAAAACGTCATAATTGTGACTTTGTATCACGCAATTCTGAGAAAAAGTCGCAATAACATTTTGTTCAATGGCAGAAATGGGCTTCTATACAATAATGACCAGCACTTTATATATATAAAAAAAAAACCTGCTGAGTTGATGTCAGTTGGACTCTGTTGCACCATATTAGCACAGTTCTGTGCCTGACACTGAGATGGTATGACACACTAGACATACACAGCACAAGACACCAGTTACGAATGAATGGACTATGATACAATACAGATGATTGAAAGAGCTACACATGACACTGAATGAGTGACTGATGAATAGCTGTTTCTCTCTAGGACACAGTATTAGGACTACACTATTACAAGGCTAACCCAAATACTGGGGAGTGCTTCTCATGTGCTGTGGATATGTCTGATTGGACATATACTCAATTAAAAAAAAAAAAAAAAGAAAAAGAAATGAATAAAGACAGGAGATAATGGTGTAGAAGCTACATCTACTAGAGACATTGAAGACAATAAGCCTAGAGAAGAAGAGATGAGAGATGATGAAATGTAAACACATTTGTTTGCATGTCCATGTCCACTGTAAGCTACTGATGCTTGTCTTTTGAGACATGCCTGCAAGACTGTACCATCACAAAACAAAGCCACTTTAAGGCAAAGCACGTGTGTGTATGTAGCTGATGAATGACACCACCCCTGACCTCAGGCTCCGGCTAGAAGCCAAAGTCAAGCACTATGTGATCCTCGAAGATGGCGATCAGCAACATGATGCCAAAACCTGTGAGCATGCCCAAGTTCTGCAGGACAAAGTGGCCCATCTCACAGCGCTTGTGCTCCTCACTGTCACCATGAAGCATCTCTGGCAACTAAAGAATAAGAGGAATTTCATATGGTTAAACAGAAGAAATAGCAACACAAAAAAACAAGGTTTGCTGCATATCTAAAACTACAATAAATTATGCAAAAGTGTAAATAAGAAATGTATTGTGCAGTGTAGACAGCTTTGTTGATTGTAATCATTTCATTGTTTACAGGAGTGCAGAACCCGATGAGCTTGTGCTGAACTGCAGGGATCAAACATTGTGAACATGCAGTGAGCGACAGCTTCAGTGATTATAATGGATGCATTCTAATATTGTCAATAATACTGTGTATAATTTATTTGAAATTTAGAGGCCCTAACAGCACTAAATGAATTCACAAACAGTCGTCAGCTTATTCTGAATGCATAAGAGGCCATTCACAAATTTTTGCTGTGGAAAACTGAAGATGTGGCGCGTAGATTGAAAAAAAAAAAAAATTCAAGGTGTCTTTTTTTTTTTTAAAGGATAGTTTACTCAAAAATTTTAATTCTGTCATTAATTACTCACCCTCATGTTCAGTGTTGCCAAGTTCACGGTTTTCCCACGGAATTGGGCTACTTTAACACTGGGTTGTTTTTGATGTCCACGGGTTGAATCGAACCCAATAACGACATATTTAGCCCTGAAATGTGAATTTACCAGGGGAGCCCAGACCAAAAAAACATGTATTTTATCCCCCAGAATGCGATTTTGGGCTAGTTTTGAGTAGGTTTTGTTGTGAAAACCTGGCAACCGTGCTCATGTTGTTCCAAACCCCTAAGACCGTTGTTCATCTTCAAAACTCAATTTAAGATATTTCTAATTAAATCGGAGAGCTTTCTGATGCAACTGACACTTTCAAGGCCTAGAAAGGTAAAATTACTGTTGAACCACTGTTGTCATATGGACTATTTTAGCAATGACCTTACTTCCTATCTGGGCCTTGAACGTGGTAGTTGTGTTGCTGTCTGTGCAGGGTCAGAAAGCTCTCAGATTTCATCAAAAATATCTTAATTTGCACCTTACGGGTTTGAAAAGACATGAGGGTGAGTAATTAATGACAGAAATTTAATTTTTGGGTGAACTGTGACATGCATGAGGCTACAAAAGACATGAGCATAATGCTCAAACACATCCATCTAGAGCATTTTAACATCAAAAAAAACAATGGAAAAGCAGTGGAGTGGAATGCAACAAAGTGTTCTGGCCTCTAAGACCCCATACTAATAAATCATTTTAAATAATTCTATTTATGCAGCGCAACTGGCAAGCAAATAAATCTGCATTTTGATTCTCTTACCATATCCACTAATGCCACATAGAGAAACATGCCAGCAGTAACGGCAAAAATCCAGCTGGTGACGTTGTGCGTGTACTGTCCCACAGCCGTGCCAATCACCATGCCAGCATAAGCCATCAGAGCAGAAAGGACATTGTACACAATGGCTTGCTTTACTGACATCCCAGCCTTTAATAAAACAGCAAAGTCACCTGGAGACAAACACAAACATGCACTGTTAGCATACAATAAACAACTGTACAGCATAGTTAGATTAACCCATGCTAAACCTGACAATAACTGTAGTGTTCTTTGTTCCTAATTACTGAGTATATATGTGAGGAGGTGCCTTCACGTCCATTGGTCCTCTTTAAAATGCACTCTGGACCTTTGCTCTGACACCTGGCCCAATTAAATCGCTTGTCAAAGGCAATTAACAGCACTGCCGGGTAGTAAAAAACTCTTTATTATAGCTGTCTTTCTTCAGCCACAACGTGGGGAGAGATTCTCAGACAAAATAAAAAGCTGCTCCATCAAACGTTATTAGTGTTTGAGGAATCAAGTCGCATCACCTCCACTGGATGGCAGACGGTAAAGGTAAACAACATCAAATGCAAAAGATTGTTGTTACATCAAAGGCATGCTCTGTTTATGTTACTACTTCTGTGGTATTGTAATGTCTGGTTCTTTTGTTTAAACAAAAAGGGGATTTTAAAAACTAGTGGCCCTCTAGACAGCAAACTCAAAACTTCATAAAAGCTTCACTGTGTTTTGAAAAGTTGTTTGTGATGCTGTGTTGTATTGTTCACTGTTTGTTTTTCATTCAGTCAAACATGAAAAGGAGAGCACAGAAAAACAGCTGAAGCTCTACGCCTTGATGTTCCCGAGTTAATGTCAATCGATTACGGATGAAGGAATTGAACCAGGACCGCCATAAAGCTAAAGGTTAGTTCACCCAAAAATGAAAGTTCTGCCATTAATTACTCACCCTTACTTTGTTCCAAACTCATAAAACCATTCATCTTTGAAACACAAATTAAGATATTTTTGAATTGTTAAAATAGTCCAAGTGACATCAGTGGTTCAACCTTAATGTTATAAAGTTTTGAGAATACTTTTGATGCGCAAAGAAAACAAAAAACTTCTGCGTCAGTCTTTAACGCGTTTACCAAAGTTCTTTTTGTTTTCTTTGCGCACCAAAAATATTCTCGTAGCTTCATAAAATTAAGGTTGAACCACTGATGTCACATGGACTATTTTAACGATGTCCTTACTACATTTCTAGGCCTTGAACATGTTAATTGCGTTGTTATCTATGCAGGGTCAGAAAGCTCTCGATTTCTTCAAAAATATCTTAATTTGTACTATATATAAAAAATATCTTAATTTGTGTTATATATAAATATCTGCTATTTCAACATTTTGTCTCTCGGCATACTGCAACTAGTTAAGCTACTTACCTAGTTCATGAGGCAGTTCGTGACAGAACACAGCCACTGAAGTACTAATGCCACCTGTAATATTAGCACTGAATGCAGCACCTGTAGATGATAAACACATTTCCTCAGATACAGAAACCCTTTTAATTCAAGACAAACTAACCTGCTAATGTTTACACAAACTGACCTATAGCAAGTCCATCGCTAAAGTTATGCATGCCATCTCCCATGATGACCATCCATGCTATGCTAGCGATCCCCGCATCCTTCATTTCCTGGTCAGAGTGACAGTGCCCATGGTGGGAGTGACCATGGCCATGGCCGTGTCCATTTCCATGTCCATGCTTTTTTGATTTGGCCTTTGGCCCACTGTCCTCTTCTGTTTTTACTGCCGCCTTGTAGGGGTGATCTGAATCAGAGATGGCCAGTGGCATTTTGCTGGGTGAATCCAGAGGCTGCAACTCTGTCATCTGAGTGTCATTATGTCCGGCTTCACACGTTGTACTTTCTCCTGCATGAAAAAAAGACAATGGAATGAGTTACTTCAGTCTTGGCTTCAGACGTCATTCCCACAAACCGCCAGCTGCATATAGCACACAAAATTGGAAACACTTCGGGAGTTTTGAAATCGTCATCGGATTGGTTGAACTATACAGGATTTCTGGGAGACGCATGTGTCTTGTTCTTTAACATTCCGCCTGAAAACAAAGACACTGTGACTTCAAAGCCCCTCATAGAAGAAAGCAGTCATGTTTACAAATGTGACAATGAATGCTTATCACGATCAAATAAACACTGGATTTTCAAAAGTATGTGAAATATGTGCAGCTGCCCCCTAATAGTCGACAAGAGGAGGCTTGACCAAAATTTTATTAGCCGCAGAATTTTATTTATTTTTTTACAGGAAATGGCCAAGTCACACAGTCCATGACGGACAGATCGTTAACGGCTGGTCTCTGTGGTAATACAGTACATCAGGCAGGACATGCAAATGCTCGCCAATCATTCATCTACCTCAAACATGGCTTATCATCTAAAATATGTAAGTAGTAGCAACTTTACATGGCTGCTCAATCTAATGTTAACCTAGAAAAATGTGTGCTGTTGAAGTGTCTGTGCAGAGTGTGGAAGCTGAACAGTAGCGCGCTCACTGTATGACAGATGGAGGCGCCAGTGTGGTCACTTGCTTTTAAAATACTTTTAAAAATGTCATTTTTGGTCATACAGATAAAAGAAATACATCTTTCGAATCTGTAAAGACCCTACGTTTATTTGTGTGCACTCAGAATAACGAGACGTTGTGCTTTTGTAAAATAAAGCAAACAGGATGCGCTTTTTGCCGTCTCAGTCAATTCTGGTCTTGGTCTTGGTCTTGACTGACTAAACCTACCCATGGACTTGGACTCAAGTGAGCTGATCTCAATGCCTAGTTACTTCTAAATATTACTACACCAAGCTTGGTGTGCTATGCAACTTGAGTTTGTTCTTATAATAATCTTACAAGAGTTCAGTATATCGGAAAAAACTCGGAAGCATCTCCAACACTCACAACTTTACTTAAAAGCCAAATAAACTGTGCTGGGATTTGATGACGAAATGATGAAGACCCACCCTCCGTTAAAGGCTTCAGATGGAGCCACTCGGCATCTGAACGCCTGTTGAGTTTGTGGTCTGACAATTTCCTCCCAATCTTCGCCTGCTCTCCTTTCTTCTTCCTCTGGCAGAGGCTTCCCTGTGGAAAGCATGAGCAGACGAGTGTTTATAAGCACTGGGTTCTAAGAATAAAATCCAAGCTTGTTTTGCTGTGCACTAAAAGCCCCACTATATGCAGCAATTATGTATTATATTTTAGTTTTCTATAGCTTTAAACTCAGAACAAGCATGTGTGAAGTAAAAAGCAGCTTACTTGCCACTTCTGCAAGATTTCTAACATATCTTTTCTGTGTTTAAGATATTGTAGTGCCTCTCACCCTTTGGTCGCTGTAGTGTTTGAACATGCCGATGCAATGCTCAATGATAAAGAGGAGGTAGATTCCTGCTAGTGCAGTCAGTCCTTTCCAAACTCCATCAAACTTTGTCAGAAAGAGCTCTTCAGGTTCTTCCTCTGCATGTTCTCCATGGCTGTGATCATGGCCACCTTGAGACTGTACGGTATAAGAAAGGTTTGATTACCTGCTCTGTGTAGTTTGGACCACTGCAATGGTTAAATCTTTGTCCCCAAAGAGTGTACTCACATGAGGGAGCAGATGCAGTAAGGCATCACCGCTGAGGGTTCCCACTGCTAGCGCCACCAGGAAGGTCAAGAGAAACTTGAAGCAAGCCTGGTTGAGAATGGGCACCAGAACAACACCCAGCAGAGACAGCAGGCTGATGATGGTGATCGACACAAAGCCCCACATCCAGACCCATACTGCAGAAACATAATCAACAACAGTGGATTTAGACTGGACTTAATAACATTAAACTGTTTCAATATGGTTTAGCAATGATTTTCAGTTTATCCTTGTTGATCAGTGAATATACTTTGTCCAAACAGAATTATACTAGTTGTACCTGAAGATGTCGCATCTTGTGCTTCAGCCTCAACGTGGTGATAGTGAAGGATGCAGAAGCGTCTGTCTATCTGATAGAGCAGTGCTGGACATAAATAGGTGAACTGCTCCGGAGATATGAGAGAATCCGAGCTCAGTCCATACTGGTGTAGCAGCTGTGTTAAATTCAGACACTGAGGGAGAGACAGATTGTGCTTTATTTATTTTTTAAACACATTCAAAAAATAAAATAGCTCCAAGCAGCAATTACTGGAGCTCAGGCACTTTAAGACATTTAAAGCACATATGAAAAAAAGACATTATATATTATTTAGCAAGCCTGTAACCACCTAAATCAATGATTAAAAAAAGCATTTTTGGCAAATCCTGGTAATTTACCATAGCGATATCATGTTTTTATAATGTTTATGATATAGCACCAGGTCCGATCTCCCTAAAACTTTTTATGCTTGTTTAGAATTACCTGTCATATGTGCTCACCAGGTTTTGTGAAGTTTTGAGTTTTCGTTCAGGCCTTCGGGTTTATTTGGACAGGCCCCTTTTTTCGGTTCCCAAAGGGTACATTTAATTTTTTTTTATTATTATTGACCTAGAGAGTCCAGAGAATTGCACTGCAGTGTTTTTTCCCAGATTGAGCAAAAAACCTAGGACTAGTTCGCAAAATGACTAGTTTGTACTGATCGGCCTCCGTTAACCTTGTCTAATAGGTGCTCAAAGTTCATTGGCCTATGGTGGCCATGTTTTTTGAAATGTACAAATGTCCTTACAGACGCTTATGGCACTTCGGACAAGTACGCGTGAACAAATTTTATGTTTTATCCCTCTAATAGCACCACCAAGTGGCCAAGCTCCACTACTTTTTTCATGTGACCTCAGATTCAGCTGTTACATACGGGTTGTGAGTTTGGCAAAGATATTCCATTCCGTTCAAAAGTTAGTCATTTTAGTTACTCTTAGTTGCTAAAAGTTTGCAATTTTGCAAATTCAAGGATTAAGTGAGAGCCAGGTTGCATGGCGTTACCTTGTAGGATACATTGTTACAGTTTTCATGTGTTAAACACAACATGCAAAAAGCATTTTATTTGAACTTCACAGCCTATTTTTGCAATGTTTCATGGTGTGTCTGTGAAACGCTGAGTAGTAGTAGTAGAAACGCTCATAGTAGTTTTGTGTGCATGTGAACATTGTGTAAACATTAGCAGGCTACTTAATGTAACCAAGCGGCAACCTCCCGGTCTCCCTCTTGAAGCCAACACGGAAGTGACTAAAACTGCAATTTATCAACTGGCCGCTAGAGACTGGCTGCAAAAGGGAGTCAATCCCATAGACTCCCCATGTTAAAATGCCCAACTTCACAGCAGAAAAAATATGTTTACAGCCTGGTTCAAAAAGTGGTTTTGATCTATATAGGTATGTTTGCCCTTCATGTCAACTGTGATGGGGGTGAATTTTTTTATAACTCATCCATTTAATTTATATTAAGCCTTAAAGTTCTGCATAACTTAGGGCGTGGCCACTTAAGTGACAGGTGGATTGCCGCTGCTGTCACCACAGTCGCGCTAGGCGGGCGTGGTTTCAGCAACCAGCTCAACCCACGTCCCGCCTATTTGCCCATTTCCGATTATCCGGGAGTGACGTACAATGACACGATTCCAAGATGGTGACGGCTGACTCCTGCCCACTAAGAGCTTCAAAAATGCTCTTCAAAAACCTACGGGTGACGTCACGGACACTACGTCCATGTTTTTTAGAGTCTATGAACGTAATGTGTAAATGCGTGTAACAAATGTAAATCAAGCAAGCTAGTATGCATAGGCCACGAAGTGTTGGCGAAATAACACATTAGCGGACCGGAGGGAATAATATTGCACAAAATAAATTCAAGCACTTTCAAGGACCTGTATCTATACGTGTTCATTTTGAAAAAATTTCTAAGGCCTTGAAATGTTTTTTTCAGATTCACAAACTTTGTTTCAAAGGATTTCAAGGACCCGTGAGAACTCTGGTGGAAACTGCTAATCCTTGGCCATTCTAACAATTACAGTAGGGTGTCAGCACTACGCACTTGAACCCCTAATAAATCACATATAAAATGCATCTTATTTTAGTACCAATGCACTAGTTAATGGCTGTCTGAAAGACTAATCTGTGTTAAGAAAGCACAGTGGCTGGTGTAGGGTCAACTCTTAATTATGCTAATTAACCATATAACCTTCAATTCCTAGTGGTGGATGAAGCACACAAATCAAGTATTTGAGTATATGTACAGACCCAAATATAATATTAAACATGCAAGTACTCATTTTCAAATTTACCTAGGTGAAAGTACAACAATTTTTAATGTACTTAAGTATTAAAAGAACTTAAAGGGGTCATGAAATGAGAAATCAAAATTCCCCTGCTCTTTTGACATATAAGAGGTCACTGTAAGTTTCAAAACTCAAAACTTTTTCGTTAGTCTAAAAACAGCTAAAAACAGTCTAAAATTAAAGTGATCCCAACAGTATCATTGCCCTGTATCATTATAGTCGTGTTGTGAACTCTGCTATTCTCTTAAATTTAAAATGATTTTTAGAATGTTATCTTTATAGTTATAGTTCTCAGTGTGAACGGGCAGAAACCAAACGATAAAGTTGGCTCTGTAGACGAGACAGCACTGTTGAGGCATTTTTGATTTTGAAAATTGAAATTTCCCATCTCAGCCGATAATTTTGGGTGGACAAAATTTCGGTGCATCCCTAATAGATACCTCACTAAAAACAGGTCATCTGAAGTCTGACAGTGACAACAAACTATTTTTATCATTTTTTTTAAACATTCACTAAACTCTTCATTTTGACTAATCCCTGATTAGACCAACTAAAAGAAACCGTTTCAAATGACTCTTGAGGCACATCTGAAGAGCAAAATAATTTATAAACAACCACATAAAACTGAGATGTACCTCCTCATGTTGGTGAAGAACACCATGTGCATGTGATTTCACAAACAGATCTTCTCCTGGCACCTCTCTCCTGCCCCTCTGCGGCTGAATAGGGCTGTGATCCTGGCCGTTATGCTCATAGTCATCTCCGCTTGTCGCCAGCTCACCAGCCTGAGTAGCAGTGATGCTGGTTTTGTTGCGGCCTCGATGAGCTTTGGCTTTAGGTGGTCTGCTATTTCTTCTGGGTTGTGCGGTGGGAAGCTCAGTTGGAGCAGAAGGCTGTATTTTGGGCGTGAGATGAGGGGTCGCTGTGTTGTGCTCCACGCTGTCTGGACGATGGAGATGAGGGTGGGGATGCTTGTGGTGATGGTGGTCATGATGATGGTGGTTTTGGTCACTGAGATCATTATTTTCATGTGCATGTTCACTACTCTTTTGGTCAAGACTGTCATGGTCATCTTGAGTGTGAGGACTGTCCGTAACATGCCTGTGGATGTGTTTATGGTCACTGTCTTTCTCATGTCCATGGTCATGATCATGATCATGGTGTTCATGGTCATGATCATGGTGATCATGATCGTGACTGTGACTGTGATTGTGGTGGTCATGATCATGATCGTGACTGTGGTTGTGGTGGTCATGATCGTGTCCCTCAGATCCACTGTGAGTGGTGCTTTCGGCTCCAGTGCCAAGTGTTTTGCTGCACGGTAGCTCCTCGGTAGGGCCATGCTGTTCATTCTCATGGTGGGAATGTTGATGTGTCTTGTGTGGGACGTGGGGCTTCTCGTGAAGGTGCGGATGCCCGGCTGAATGTGAGTGCCGTCCTTCCTGAACCTCGAGAATATCTAAGTGTGCCACATGATCGTGGCCCAGATCTTCATGCTCCAGCCCAACCATGCGTACCTCGCCCAGCCCTAAACTCAACAGCAGACTCTGGAATCCTTTAAAATCCAGACGATCCTTCTGGCCGTATCGACAGAACAACTGTTGGATGTAGTAACGCTGCTCATTCTCTGCAGGTTCGCCGTGGCTGCTGTGCACAAGCTGGTCCGATAAACCCTCGCAGGACGATTCTGAAATCTGCAGGTCACTGTGGACATGGTCGTGGTTACCATGGTTGTGCTCGTGGTGATGGTGGGACCCTCCTTCATGACAGTGACTGCACTGATGGTACAGCAGGGTCAGGACGCAGAGAAAGCAGAATCTGGTATGTGTGTGAACTCTCATTATCTCCTCGCTTAGTAACCTCTGTGAAGAAACAAAAATCCAATTCAGTACACCAGAAATACACCAAATTGTTCTACAAAAATCAATACGCTTTATGCTGAGCATCCAATGAACAGAGAGGAAAACAGGGATAACTTATCTAGTTCTTTTTTATGTTGGGGTTTTATTTGATTTTTATACCCGAATAAAAATCGGAGATGGAGATATGACATGGACATACAGTACCCTTACTTGACAGGTGTGGTGTATGCCGAAAAGTTGCGATAAAGTTGACGATAAAGCATGACTCAATATTGACATAAAACACAATTCTGCCTCTTTTTTTTAAATGTCAGTTTCAATGAACAATAATAGCCATTATAAAAGTATAAGTACAAAGTATACGAGTCTTATATAAGAGAAAATAAAGACAAAAGCAAACAATTCTGTCAAACATATGCTACAAAGTCAGCGCTGCACTACGGTAAAGTTCAAAATAAATATATAAAGTTAAACATAACTTTGTGCTCAGCCAAAACAATATGACCAAGAACAAATAATAGATTCATGAGACTAATGATTGCCTGTTAGACATTCCAAAACGAATTGTATCTTATGTTAAATCACTACAGAGACATCAGAGCCAGTGGCAAATGTCAGAAGGACTAGCCAAGCTAAGGCTGCTCTAGTTGGGATACATGAGTACCAAGCACCCGGTGATCACCTGGAGCTCACATCTCCGAAATCGGCATTTTCAAAATTTTCAAAAAAGCGCTGTCTTTATAAATAAAATGCAGATTTGAGTTTTAAACAATTACATTCTCCCAAAAGACTCTTAAAACTACACGATAACAGTAATATTTTGAAAATTGGCGTTTAACGAGAACAGACAAGAACGCATATTGAAAAACGGCTGGGTGAAAATGTAACATACCCGTATATTTTTTGTGTTTGCGTACTCTGATGTAAGATCGAGTGAAGGAGATGATTTATCCCCTTGTAGCACGCACAAGTGACTATACTAGTCAACCAATCAAAGTTCTGCAATGAGTTTAGCCTCACCATTTTGGTTCATTTTGCTGTGCTAGGTACCCCAACAGAAGGGTACCAAAAAAGTGGTATGGTACGGTTCACAACTTCTGACAATGGAAACGGAAATAACTGCATACCGTACAGTACTGTACCGCTCAGTGGAAATGAGCCATTATTTGACCATTTAAAAAAAAAAAATCTAAATGGGGTTTCATCTTGAAAGCCATGTTTTTATAGGAAAAAAAAACAATCCAGATTTATCCCTTTTTTTTCCGGGGACAGAGAGATTCCCAGCTGATAAAGAACTGAAGAGCCTTAATGGTCCCCCTACAGCAACTACTGTGAGCCTGGAGGGGAAAGTGTGATCAGTCTGCTACTAAACAAAACAGAGATCTCAGCGTGAGAATGAGTCTTTTCTTCGATCTGCATACAAGAGCCACAAATAAGAAAAATATTTGAGAAGTGGATCTGGGTATAGGAGTTTCCAAAAGCATTGCTACTTTTCTCTGTAGATTGTGCGGTGTACTATCTTCTGCTAAGTGGTTATAGCAGATTAAGCCAATCTTCTAGAAATCTGGTATATTAAAAACAATATGCAAACACAACAACATGCTTTTGCATCAGCTCTAGTTTCTTTCATTTATAACTTTATCATGTTAAGGAAATATGACCATCAACGTGTTTACGGAAAATTTTTGTACACCTACACTAACAACAAAACACATCTATGTGCCGCAGAGTGTAAACCATGAGGAATATATTGCAGTCAGATAATCATTTATCAAACATAACTTCCCTATTGGGAGGAATCATAAGTCAGCCAAACAAAAGTCAATGCAAGGTTGAAAGTACATAAAGATTGCAGCACTGGTGGGATACAGTGGATTAAAAATGACATAAAAATGCTTTTTTATATTTGCAAAACCAATTAGCTCTCACAGATTTGTTATTTACAGCTTGCACTTAACTTACAGGAATAAAAAGAAAAAAAAAAGTAAAGAACAAGTTTTAATCAATCAAAATAGTGGGAAAAACAAAAAACTACAGACAAAGAGTCTAGTTTGTTAAATGGTTCTTTAAGTAAAAACATCCTGCAAGCGGTACTTACGACAGCCTGCGTTCCAGCCTGTTAAAGTGTGTGAACTTGAAGCGTGAACGTGGTTAAAACATAGTAGAATTATGATCCTTCTTCTCGACAACACAGTGTTTATAAACATGAGATTGGAGTGACCTCTGAACCCTTCAGGAGATAGGATGGGGCAGGAGTGCTGATAATCCTGCCTCAGTGTTCTGGCTCAATACGCTCTTTGTTGGTTGTATGACATCCCAAAAATGGCTGAACATTTTGTAAAAGAAAAAAAAAAAATCTTAAAAAACCAATACAGTCATGTGCTGCAGAGACATCATGAGACAAAAACTAGAGAACTAGAACTTTTGCTGGAAAGCATTTGTGATCAAGTGAAAAAAGGGAACGTGAAGTTCAAAGCGGCTATTCAGGATATTTTTGTTAAAATAGTCATGAAACCAAATTTCCAGGTTATTTGAAACAATGCCTTTAAAATGTACTAGTAAATCCGCATCAAGATGAAATATAAAGGAAATTTCAGAACGATGTAGTGTTGAACCACCAATCCTGGCAGCAAATTTACTGCATCTCAGAACAAATGTGTGCTGTTTCACAACAGGTGATACTCTATCATCTGTTCTTGTCTGCAGAGCCACTGTCTGGACAAAGTCATGCTTTCAGCATACTGTGTTGTGTTTGAACAGTAACAGGGAAGGATAAACTAAAAGCTCATTTTTCCATAGACTCCTGTTCCACTTGGCTAGGAATAAGAAGAACAGTGTGCCATTTAGTGATATGTGCTTATGTGGTGTCCTCACACACAGAGGGTGAGATCAGCACAGCCTCAGGGACTGTGTTATTACTGCACATCTATGATGATCTTAACTAAAAGCCTACCAAACCGGCCAAAATATAGGTGATTCTACAAAAGAATATTTACTTATGTATACCATTATATTTATGCATTTATACAACAGTTCTTTCTGGTCCTCAAATCTGATTGGCTGAGAGGAGTGCAATATTCTAGTGATAACTAGGGATACAACAATACAGTTAGTCCACGGTTCAATACGTACCTCGGTTTTTAACCACGGTTTTCGGTTCGGTTCTGATATCTTGCCACTTCAGTGTGTGTGTTTTTTTTTTTTTTGCAACAAATTAACAAAATACTCTTGTAAACCTCTGTACACTGGAAAAAGCATGGTTTAGTATATGTCTGCTTAATTTTTCTTTTGAGAGAGGTATTATTTTTTCAATTTTTACGCAAAATAGAATGGGTTTCATTCATACTGGATGCCAGAGGGCGCCCTCGTGCAGTAAATTCACATATGCGTCAAAGAAGTATTACTCATACGTTCAGTTCCAGCTTTTCTAATATGAACAAAGGCATCGCTATTGCTGTAAATGAATATAAACAAGATATAACGTCAAATGTTTTGAATGATGAAATGTTAGGACAATAAGCACTCGTCTGCAATAATATATGGTTTATCTGTGTTCTTCAAGCCATCTCGTGTATTTTCATAAGCCAATGCTAATCGACATGCATAGAATATGAGTATAGAATTTATCGTCTGCCTCATTCTGTGATAAGAATCCACATCAGATCACATAAGGAAGTTATTTCAAACACTCGACTGATGTTGTGAATTAAAAACAAGTTATAATGATTTTTATAACTTTTGTTTTTATAACTTTTTTGTTGGACAACAGGTTTAGAAAGGCTTATCATTGCATGTCATTAAAATGGAAGATGCTGTGCGCGTGTTGCTTTTTCAAATATATGCGGGGAAGCGTTTCCTCATTTCAGCATGTAAAATCGCCTGCAGACATACAGCAAATTCTGAGAGAAATAAAACAAGGAAGTTATTTAAATGCAAAACCGAAAAAACGCAATTCACAAGCGCGTATTGAACCGTGGATGTCGTACCGAACGGTTCGATATTATATTGAGTATTGTGACATCCCTAGTGATGATAACCCTTTCACCGTTTGTATCATTCTGCTTGCAGTATTTCCAACCTGATCTCATGACACAACTTTTTCAAGACACAAAATAGGTATGACATATACCTATTGACATTTTCCATGTGAAATGTTCACTAAGTGGCACTAAAAGTGTGTTTGTTTTTTTTTCCCCTGGAACAGATGAACGTACACGCGGTACGTTTTATGTGACGTTGGTTTTGTACGGGTCACCATAGTTCTGATATGAAATGTCTGTGGAGTGGCGGTATAACTCTAATGCTCTGTGATGTTTAAAAAAATAAAAAATAAAATACCATCACCTACACCTAGACGTACCTGATAGTATGATCACAAGCAGATGTGATTAGGGATGCATCGAAATAAAATCTCTGGGCCGAAACCGAAAGCAAAACTTCTGGCTGCACTGGGCGAGAACTGAAAATGCTTTGTAATAATTATTTACTATTTTATTAAATGATATAAAGTAACTTTGTATGATTTTTAAAATCTTCCTTAATAATTTAAATGATACAAAATTTGTAAAAAATTTTGCATCTTGCCAAAAGTTCCCACAGGTATGTTTTTGTCATGAGATATTTTATTTGTCACAGCGAGTGTCATGGCAGATGACCAAATCCACAATCATTTTATAATGATTGTTTTTGTATCACGGAATGTAGTTTTAAGAGTGTATGTGTGTGTGTGTGTGTATATATATATATATATATATATATATATATATATGTATCACAGAAATCATAGGGCCCTACTATATATTTTATATATATGTATATATATATATAGTAGGGCCCTATGATTTCTGCGATGCGGAAAATGCGGAGGGAATCGTGGAATCCAGTGATAAAAAATTTAATTTTCTGAATAACGCAGAATGTCACGGAATTTTGAATGAATTAATCAAAAGAAGGTCATTACACTTAAATCAAATCGCAATATGGAATAGTATCTGTAAATATTACTCTGGAAAAATACCATTTAAATGTGAATCTTGCATGTTATTACTATTACTACTACTACTAAAATGAAACAAACATTATTTTTAGGGTACAATCACACAACATTTCTTCCATGTTTTAATTTTAATAGTAAATTCCCCTTTGTTTGCCAAAAAAGGTTTGCTTAATTTTCAATAATTAAAAGATAAATAAAATTAATGTTTTATGCCTTCATTTGATAACCAGAACATTTTAAATACACAACACAGAATTTCTGAGGGTAAAAAAAAAAACCTTTCATAAGGCTATTTTAAGAATAAACTTGAATAAATTTAGTATGCATTCAAATAATTAACAATGCTGAAACACAGAATTTGATAACAATAAAATTTCATAGGGCCCTAAACCTTTATTAAATTGATGTGAAATTGTATAAGTTTCATGATTTTTATTAATTAGACATGCTTTTTGATTAATAAAATTTAATGTACCATTAAAAACGAGTTGAGAAAAATTCTAACAGAAAAAAATGGAATCCAGAAAAATTAAAATGGAATTTTGAAAAATAAATAAAACGGATTTCATAGGGCCCTATACATACATACATACATACATACATACATATGTATATAAAAAAAAGTAACTGAACAAAATGAAATGAAACAAATGAAAACAGGAGCAAACAAAAAAGAATGAGCGAACAAACAAAAGAAAATGAGCGCACAAAAAAAAAATAAAGATTTAAGTGGACAAACGAGGACAAACAATTGTAACAAAAATAATACTAACAAGAACAAATGAAAAACATTTAATCTCCAATTTCTTTTTGCAAATTCTTATTTCTGTGTGCCATCCAAATGACACAGGCAGCTACGTGCTAAATTATGTAACCAGCTTCAACTAAACTTAAAAAAATAAAATAAAATAAGAAGCTGACAAGCTATATTATATTACTACATCTATAACAGCAAGTTGAACCAAGTATCACCCTCCACAGAATCAGTTCTTAGAATGAGCTGACGGGCTACCCCAAGAACAGTTATTACACATTAACCTGAGCCTCTGAGCGACAGAGGGAAAGAGTGAGCCCTTAAGATGCCTCATATGACTCTCACAAGGCTTCTGCCCAGACCGAGCATCTCTCGCAAATCACGCGTGAGTCCACCTCCGGTGAATTCCTGTTTACAATCTAGCTTACTGTAAGACAGATGCTGGGCTAAACAGGGTTACAGTGGGACTCGTTTGGAACAAATAAATCAGCTTTTACAACACAGCAAACAACTTTGTGGCGATCCAGCTAATAATCCACTCCGATTCACACCTGTGCCAACTCATTTTGTGGTCAGTGAGAACAATTCTATGATCTGCAGCTTGATCTCTTCAACCAATATCTCTAGACATATGATCTTGTCCTTGATGCATCTACGCATTCAATCAGTCATTTCATATGCAACACAGGAAAAAAAAAAAAAAAAAGAAGATTTTTATGTCAGGAGAAGCCTCAAGGCTTGAGAGATGAGCAGATGCCACACAACAGATGGGAACTACACATGTTTGCCAGCACAAGGAATTCTGGGAAATGACAGAAATATATAACTGCACATGCAAGGACCAATCTCAGTCAAGTTGATGTAGACTACCTAACAAAGTTTTTTTTTTAAGAATCTAGTCCAAAGACAGCACAGCATTGGTTAAACGGGCCTGAGTGTATGTCTGGGTGGAGTTAAGAATCAAAGCCTTTGAAAAGCATGACCTCTTGACTCCAAACACACACACACACCTCTAAAATAAACAGACACTCCAGAAGGTCCAAACAGCATTTCATTCAGTTCATGTGGAGGATCTGCACCCTGATGCATGGTAACAGCAACATAAAAGTTTGTTGAAAAACAGAACAAAAAGAAACATTTTCACCCAAATTGCAAGAACTTAAACTGTAACCTGTCCATAAACCTGCTTGTTTTGATCATAAACTAGTTAACATGTCATAAAAACATTCAGAACTGCTGTGATCACGTGAAGAGAGCAAGTAAAATACAGCACATTATCAGTTGAGAAATATTTAGAGAGTAGGTTAGGCTAACCTTAACAATGTTACCAAGCCAAACACATGCTAAACAATCAATCCAAAATACTGTAAGCAAAACAGGTGGCAACTTTAGAAACCACCAAGCCTAAAACAAGCTAGTCACCTTCAAGTGTTGCTGTCGCCTTGCTCAACTGCTGATCTTCACACAACTAGGATTGGCTTTTGACAATCTATCCTGATTGAAAATGTGCCGTTACAGATCAGTTTAGGATCTGCAGATCTGCCTGCAGGTGCATCCGACAGCTTACCTCTTTCTGTCTCAACAGGAGGAGGAGGAACAGGTCATAAGCTGTCAAGCCGGGCAGGGAACGCTCTTCTACAGCAATATAGAACGAGGTCTGATGTTTTGAACTCTTCAAGTGTAGTGATTTAGTGCAGAGGGGAGGGTGTACTGGACATGTGTGTTTGTAAGTGTTGGTAGGTGGGAGTGGAGGAGTGGGTGGAGGGAGAGATTTAAGCTAATCAGGCCTGAAGTAGCCATCACATTAAAAAAATAAAAAAATAAAAATACAGTACCACGTCCATACGTCCAGGGAAAACTCACTTATGAGATATTTCTGGTTGTGCCAACCAAATATTCCAACCAACCATCAAACTACTTGTACACTGTAGCTACTCTAGCTGAGCTCCATATTTCAGCAGATGCACTAAACGCATGCAATTTGTTCTCAAGGCTTTCGGTTAACGGAGCCAAACTACAGCCAACTTTGTGTGATTCAGCACAACAGTTTCTGTAAATTGGCTTCAAAGGTCAGCAGCAGAGGCTAAATATCAAAAGGTAAAAGCCGGCACCGTAAGTAATGGTCCAGCATTTTCATGGACAGTGTAGGAGAGAATACATTGATGGCTGTAGTTTTTCCCTGTGAGAGTTTAGTCTGTGATGTCCGTCAGACACCAGATGGCTATTACCCAGACCCTCTGAAAAGGAGAGGTGATTATCAAAGAGAAGGCCAGATACTAATCAGAGGGATTTTTAACGCTTGTCAGGTCAATTTTAACAATGGTGTGGGGGGGCTACAGGGGAGACACATTGGCGATGAACTGCTGAGAGTAGGATTCTTTATAGGAATGTACCGATACAGAAAATTTGACCTCTATGACAATTCTTTAAATGCTTCAACTAGCACAAATAATAATAATAATAATAATAATAATAACAACAATAAAATAGGTTAATCTCACGAGTTTTAATAAATGTAGGCCTACTATGAACCACTGGAATGAAGAAGTCTTATATGCCAATTGCCCATTTTGTAAAATGAAAGATATAACTTTCACAGTTATTAAAAAAATAAATTAATTAATTAATAAACAAACAAACAAACAAAATATGGAAGCCATTTCCGCCACTAAATACACAATAAAAAAGGTAATTGCAAGTTTTTATCTTCCAATTCAGCTTTTTTCTAGCAATTGCGAGTTTAGATCTTGTATTTCTGACTTTTATCATTGCATGATATAAACTCACAATTGCGAGTTATAAAGTGAGAATTGCAAGAAAAAAAATGTGCAATTCTGACTTTGTTCTCAGAATTGTAATATAAGAACAAAAGTCACTACTGTGAAATATAAACTCGCAATTCTCAGGAAAAACATCATCAGAATTTTGAGTTTATATCTTGCAGTTGTGACCTTTGTTCTCTTATGTCTCTTAATTTTGACTTGTCATAACTTTGAATTCTCAGAATTGCAAGAAAAAAATTGGAGCGTTATAAAGTCAGGAAAGTAGGATATACTCGCAATTCTGATATTCTGATATATTGTCAAAACTTTTTTCCTCACAAATGCAAGTTTGTATCTCACAACTTTTACTTTTCCCTCTCAATTCCGAGTTTATATCTCGCAATTCAGACTTTATTTCTCTGAATTGACATAAATTGACATAAATAGACATAAATAAGGCCCTATGAAATCCAATGTGTTTTTTTCCCCAGATTCTGTTTTTTTTTTTTTTCCCCAAATTACTGTTTTTCAGTTTTAATTATTCTGGATTACGTTTTTTCCATTTTAATTTAAATTCATTTTTCTTTTTTTTCGTAATTTCTTAATTTTTTTTGTTGTGGTTAAATTGCATTTTATTAATCAAAAAGCAAGTCTAATTAATTAAAATGATGAAATGTATACAATTTAACATCAATTTATTAAAAGTTTAACAAAAAATTACATGTTTAGGGCCCTATGAAATGTTTTTTTTTTTCCTCACCCTCTGTTTTATTGTTACCAAATTCTGTTTAAGCATGTCTAACTATTTGAATGCATAAAAACAATTTACTGAAGTTTATTTTTACAATATTTAAATTTTTCTGGTTATCAAATTAAGGCATAAAATATTAATTTATCTTTTATTAAAATGAAAATTACATTTTATTTTTTGCAAACAAAGTTACTTACTATTAAAATTAAAACATGAAAGAAATACTGTGATTCGTCCTTTATAAAATAAAGTTTTAGTAATAATAGTTGTAGTAGTATTACGTACATTCTACTAAACAACAGTAATATATGTCTTCAAGTTAAATTGTGAATTATTCAATTCACAATTCTGATTTAAATAATTCAGAATTGTGAGTCTCAAAAAGTCGCAATTACCTTTGTTTTCATTCATACATGCTTCCATAACAAAATGCCCATGTACAAATGATGGAAGCCTTTAGTAAACATTTTACTTTGTCTTTAACAACAGGAGCTTTAACAACTGGAAAAAATGTAGGTCCCATGATCATATGGCTGTAATTTATCATCTTAAATATATCCGCCAATACTGATATAGCTGCCAATATATTGTTCCTCTTGATTGCAGTGAGAATCCCTCAAACATTCAGAGACGTTCCTGTTGACTCAACCAATGTTACAAATCAACACACCAAACTCCTACAGCTATGGCTTATTCCTTAAGAACAGGACATTACATAAATTGGGGAGTTGAGCGTCTTAACTATTTACTGTTAAGCACGTGGTACAAGATGAATATGTATGCCAATATTGCAGATGTTCAAGACTTTAGATATAAGCAAACTCTGAATCATGTTGTTTTTGCACTGATGGTCTAATCCCAGAAAGTCCCTTTAACAAAATAAAAGTCTCATATGACTAAAAAGGACGCTTCAACAATTTTCCCCGAAAATCAAGAACAAAGTTCATTTGAGACTTGAGGCTTTGTGTGTTGTAAAAAAATATTCCTGATGTGCTACAATATAAACTCTCTACACTAAATACACATGGCCTCTGAACACTCAAAAGCTAGTTATATAAACTCCACATACCAGACCTGATTTCTTTTTGATCTTGTGCATCATGGGAACAGTCACAAAAGAGACACCTGGAATAGACCACAGGTTGTTTTATGCATAATTACATAAACCGCCACAGAATGTGCATAAACACATCAACTTAAAGTGTTTAATGAGGTACCTGCTAAGGCCCCTAAAATCTTAAGACTGTAAATAAACTGACTTATCCTTAACGAGACCTCACCCACAGAGCTAATGTTCATTTAATCTCTCTGTTCAAGACTGTACGGTTAACAGCTCAGTATGTACAGGCACCTATAGGGGATCTTGTGAACAATATGGGCTGTTATTACCAAACGCGAAGTCTTGTTTGATTAAGACTAGGCAAGTCACATGATGAAAAGCCAACCCGTATTTGGCAAAATCTTATTTAACGCTGGCCTGTAAAGTGACCTTGTTTGAGACTGTCATAGAAAACAATTCATGCAAGACATTTAAATTACAGAACAAATCAACATGTTGAAAATTTCACAACTTAATAGGACATTTCACTATCAGTTCTGTCATCATTTACATTTAAAATCATTTCCATTATGTTTCACGAAAGATAATAAAGTCATACCGCATTGGAACAACATGAGGGTGAGAAAACGAAAGAATTGTAATGGGAACTATTCATTTAAAGATGAAAGAAAATTGTGTTAGCATGTATCACTATTATCTAGTGGGACACCTGGGTTGTGCAACAAAGTATCAGTGTGAGAAATATCTGTCTGTTGCTATCAGTCTATCACATAATGACAGAACCAGAAATGCAACTTTTTCTGGTTAAACCTGACACCAGCCTATAGATACTGACTAACATCTCCACTTACATGGTCATTCGTTTATCTTTTATGGACCTACAAAAAAATATTCCTTAATTATCTGATTATCTGTTATAGAGAATGCAGTAAAGTCAACCGATAGAATCAATTTAATATCTGATTAAAGCTGTGAGTTAGCATTCCTATTAACCTCAATGGTGGTTACACAGCTGACACAATGAGAAGACACAATCTGCCGTCTTTGCTAATCTTTGCTTATTTCTGCTTTCAGATTCTTTTGCATACCCACACTAAAATGCTACTAATGACTCAACAGCCGCTAAAAAGTGCTGTCACGACAACTTTAATCGGCACCTCAACAATGCTCACAGTCCCAAGCCTTTAAGCTCATCTGAAATGCCAAACACCTCGCCTTGAAAGTAGACCAAAGTTGGCACCAGCAGTCAAGGGTGGAGTGAATAAAAGGAGCAGTTTAATACATGTAGGACAACACCTACTTCTCATACTGGACCATGGTAAGCCATGGTAAATATCACTCTTGAAATACTGCGGTTTATGAAGATGCATGTTATGAATAAGTAATATATAACATCTATTATAAAATTCCAAAATACATTTTTACTGACAAATTTTTCTGATATTTTCAGAAAAGAAAAAAACTGCTATATGGCCATCAAAGACCCTCAAGACTGTCACAGAACTACAGTCCATCCAAAGTTGCAATAACACCGCATAATCAGTTGTCTAATACTAGCCTATCAAAAAGAATTAGTTCACTTCCAGAATAAAACAATTCCTGACCCCCATATCATCCAAGATGTTCATGTGTTTCCTCAATTTCAAAAAAAAAACTTTTTTTTTTTTTGAGGAAAACAGGTTTTTTCTCCATATAGTGGACTTCTACTCTTCCCAACGGGTTGAAGGCTGAAACTGCAGTTTCAATGCAGCTTCAAAGAGCTCTACATGATCCCAGCCCAGGAATAAGGGTCTCATCTAACGAAATGGTTGGTAGTTTTCTTTAAAGAATAAAAAAATCATATACTTTTCAACCACAAATGCTCGTCTTGCACTAGCTCACATCTTCACGCATTACGTGATCGCGTTGGGAAAGTCACGAACGGTTAGCTCTTCATCTGTGTACTTCGGTTCAAAAAGGAAGGGTAGGGTAAAACAATCCCTCATTTTCACCTCCAACTTCAAAATTGTCCAACATTGTTGTTTTACCTAATTTTGTAGAGGGTGTTTGACATCATTTGCGCGTTCACTTTGTAAACACGCGTGCTTGATTATGTAATGCAGGGATCGACAATAAGGAGTGCCCGATGGCCTGGGGTCAGCGTGAAAGACGCTCGGGACAGTTGACGATTATGTCACTGGCCTGATCGGGCCACTGCCGCGTCGTCACGAAGTTTATCATTTGCACGTGTTTTTAAACCTTGATAATTAAAATTTTTAAGCGACCAAAGAGAGACGCTCTGACGGACAAATAGCCTACAAAAGTATTAGCTTTGTAGCTTTAACAATGATCAATACATAATTTATACAGTGGAGACAGATGCACCGATCGACCGGACATATTTCAACCGATCTCTTGTTCTGGGCTTGCACACGAACTGCATGCAATCTTCTTTCAAAATGTCATGCATGTAGAAATATGACAAACTTTTTAGACATCCGTTAACAGAGGCCAGAGACGCTAAGCACCAACGCAAAGAGAAAAAAATACTGTAGCAGGCAGAGCAAGATCACGCTGTACAGTGCGCAAAATATTATCCTAAATACTGAAACTGTGGTTTATGTGAATGTATCTGTCAGGGGAACTGACTGTTTACACGGCATTTTCTTGTCATTTGCCCATGTATGATGTATTTAAAGTAGCGTTCATAAGCACAGAGCTGCTTTGTTTACAGCGGTAACCATAGAAACGTAATATCACGTTTATTCCATAAGCGCCACCTGCTGACAAAGACTGAGTTTGCGCTCTTTTAGTCTGTCTGCTGTTTTTCCCTAAAGCATCTTTTCATTTTTAATAAAATATGAATAATAAAAAAAAACTGAACAAACAAATAATGTTTGGACTTAGTTAGTTATGCTAATACGTTTAGGTGTGGTATCGAAATTGGAATCAAGAATTTTACAGTTTTATTTGGTATGTAAAATTTTGGTGTCATATAAGCTTATTTATTAAAATAAAAGATAACATGAGTCAAAAACAATGATAACAGCAACTATTTAATTTTTTTGTGACTGGGCAAGTGAAAATTTGAACCACTGTAAAAAAAAAAAAAAAATCCTTAGTGTTGAGCCCTGTAATGTGTGAGGTCAAGCTAGTGCGAGAAGAGCATTTGTGGTTAAAAAGTATGTACATTTTTTTTCCTCGAAAATGACTGATTGTTTTGCTTGAAAAAAATACCCTTATTCTATGGCTGGGATCGTGTAGAGCCCTTTGAAACTGCATTAAAACTGCAATTTAGACCATCGGCCACAATATGGAGAAAATCCCTGGAGTGTTTTCCTCAAAAACGTTGACTTCTTTTCGACTAAAGAAAGAAAGACACAAACATCTTGGATTACATGGTGGTGAGTAAATTATCCGGAAATTTTTATCTATGTATTCTGGTAGATGCATAAACCACTACTTCACCTTAAACAAAAGCCTACATGGTATTTATTGTATTATCAGAATCTCTCTCACTCTTTTGCATGATCACACAGCGAAGTATGAAAATTAAACTGCATTTGGAGATTGCAATGGAAGTGAATACAGAGTGCCCTTGAGAAATTAACGCATTTAATGGAGTAGTTTGGATTTAAAGATCATACATTTCTCTTTTTAGCATGTGACTTCAATAAACAGAACACCGGTTCCTGTGGTTAGACACAAGGTTAAACAGAGGAATGCTTCTGCAGGTGTGCAACGGCTTAACAGGAAAACAGCATCATCATCATCATCACACTGCAGCAGAACCACCATTTGTCCAGTCATTGTCACACTTCCGGCATTAAAGATTAGTATCGTATTCATTCTTATCCTACACCAAACTAGATACGTTTATAATAGTGACACCCTTCTAATGTCAGATTACAAAACAAACTTTATTTAAATATATAAAGATTTTTAGCCGGTCTTCCAGTTTAGCCAAGCTGTTTTTAGAAAAGATTTGGGTACTTTTTGGCTAGTCACACTTGAATCTGCCAAGTGTTACTCAGAATCGATAATGTCGAAACATGTTGCACATCAATTGTCAGGGCCTAGAAAATGCATAAAGAAACGAGAACAAAAATGCTCATGAAGCATAATTCTTAATATTGCATCATTCAAAAAACACAACCCACGTTTAATTGCCACTTTAATCTGAGGTTGAAAACTGTGCAAATAAAATATGGATTAAAAAGAGTCCTAAAAGAAAGAACATAAAACATCTTAAGCTTGCAGACAAGAGAAACCAGCAAAACAGGAACATTTGGTTTTATAAAAAAAGAAAATAAAAAATAAAAAACCCGCGTGAGACAATCTGCAGACTACGACACCCTTAACTTATTCACATGACTGATCCTGAAGCCCAAGCACGCGATTAAACCCCTAATTCCCCTTCCTTTAACATCTAGATCAATGCCTACGTGAACAAATGTCTATTTTATTAACACGATAAGTAATAAACACATTCATCTACCGCAGTTAAACGCCTTTAGTCGAGCAGCTGCTTTAATAAGGCGCTATCGGCGGAAAGATGATAAATCTAAACAGCAGCAGCTAACAATGCTAGCGCCGAAAGCTATACAATCAATAATAACTCAAAACATTGCACGATTTTATCTTAAATCCCTGTTCTCATTGACCCATCTGAAGCTGCTCGGGTCCATGTTGTGGGAGTGTGTGAAAACAAAGCGGGTTTTATATAGTTTACCTCACTCGAGTGCCGTGTGCATCTCCTCTCCGCTCGGTACTAAAACACTCACGCTGCGCACCGCACAAAACTCTGACCCCACTGCGGAAACGACATTCTCAAAGCCAGTTACGTACGTACTTGTTACGTTCTTACATCCGTCTCCACATTTCGAGGAATGTGTAACGCACTTTACGCAACGTGGAACGAGCTGTGTGACGTGTGCTTCCGCCAGCAGACAGTCTGAGGCCAGTCTGAGCTCGTGGCGGAAGCGTACGTCACGAAAGTCTGTAACGTGGTTAAAATAACTGCGCCTAAGCCGCGGTAAATTCCTACATTGTGAAAAAGCCGTCTTTGATTATGTCAGATGTAATTATGGCTGTCTGAGTAAGATCCATGATGATATGATAAGGTTGCTTTTATGCCATTAGCCAGTATTGTTTTGAGGTTTATCTGATGTATCTTATAGTTTCATTTGAGACGGACGTTTTATGTAATTTTGTGTACTCTTGGACCCCTAAAAGCATTATTCCTTTTTATCAAAAAAGATCCCACAGGGAACATGGTAGATTTCGGTCAATCTAAAACAATAATTCAACTTTTTAAAATGTCGTGTAAATTCCATTCTATTCCTCACTTAATATCAAGACTTGAAATTTCAAATAAACACTGTTGTTTTGAGATTTCTGTGTATATTAATATATATATATATATATATATTGATCACAGGAAAAAAAAAACATTTTTAAATATATTCAAATAGACAGCAGTTATTTTAAATAGTAAATAGTTAAATAGTAGTAATATATATATATATATATATATATATATATTTGAATATATTTAAAAATGTTATTTATTCCTATGATCAAAGCTAAATATTCATTACTCCAGTCTTCAGTGTCACATGATCCTTCAGAAATCATTCTAATATGCTAATTTGCTGCTCAAGAAACATTATTTTTTATTATTATTATTTTTAAAATGTTTTTTTTCAGGATTCTTTGATGAACAGAAAGATCCAAAGATCAGCATTTATTATTTATATAATTAAATAAAAAAGGTTTTGTAACATGATACACTATGCCATTCAAAAGCTTGGAGAAAATTATAGAAATTAATACTTTTATTTAGCAAGGATGCTTTAAATTGCTTAAAAGTGATGCTATAGATATATAAAGATATATTTATAATGTTACAAAAGATTTCTATTTCAGACAAATGCTGTTCTTCTGAACTTTCTATTCATCAAAGAAACCTGAAAAAAAAAAACTCAGCTGTTTTCAACATAATAATAATAGTAATCATAATTATAATCATAAATGTTTTTTGAGCAGCAAATCTAAGAATATTAGAATGATTTCTTAAGGATCATGTGACTGGAGTAATGATGCTAAAAATTCAGCTTTTAAATCACAGGAATAAATTAGTTTTTAATATATATTCAATTTGATAAAAGTTATTTTAAATAGTAAAAAATATTTCTAAATTTTACTGCTTTTGCTGTACTTTGAATCAAATAAATGCAGGCTTGGTGCATTAAAAAACTTACTGTTTAAATAAGTTTGACTGGTAGTGTATGTATACATATATCTATATTATTAAAAACGTGTTCCTATAAATAAAGACCACTAAATTCTGAACTTTGGAGACCCCTGGGTTAAAACAATAATTATGATACTAATATGATAGTAGACAATTTTTTCTCTTATGATAACATAACACATTTTTACAGCCACCACTCAAACCTAGCTTTCAGTAAACTCATAATGCAAATTATAATTTCCAGTTAATGCCCTATGAAGTGTTGGAGTTGTGCATCAACAGATATCAGTCCCAGAGGTGCAGTCTTCACTGAAATGCTCAAAGATCATTAAAATGCTGAAATATCATTAACAGAAAGTGCTGAGCCTAAAGATATTCTGACAAAATTAGATTCTAAAATGTGGCATTCTTCTTGAAACTTACACATAGTTTTCTGTTTTAATGGGTTTTTTTGTTTGTATTTTTAATAAGAAGCTGCAATCTAAAATACAGATATTCTGAATAATGTAATCTGAAATACAGATATTCCAGATATATTTATTTATTTATTCATGAGGAAGGTGTGATGGTGCTGTTGGAATCTGGTTGGATGCACAGGTCTCATGGGGTTTTTCATCCTTGTGTGTTAGTTACAAGTCCTAAAATATGTGGAGGCGCAACAGCTTTTGCATCCCTTTGAAGAATAGACGGAATTGTGCTTTTGTGATCAGCCAAGACTGTGACAGTGAACATCAGCAATGTGAAGACAAAAGGATTTATTCCGTAATGGATGCCACTCCTGTGGAAACAGAGTACCTTTGAGTGCTGTAAAAAATGAGAATACGCAAAGCCTAACTAATGCAACTGGAAAAACTTGAAGAGTCTGTATGGAATTGTACTGACAGAATCTTCTTTGATTTCCTATGTAACACCTTCCATTGTGTTAGATCCATCCAGACGACATCAGTGAGCCACTGTAGGAACAGTACTATCTATCTATCTATCTATCTATCTCTATCTGTAGTCTGTCCGTCCGTCCATTCATTCTTCTATCTGTATGTCCGTCCGTTTGTGCGTCCATCTGTCTGTCCATTTCTTCTTCTTCTATCTATCTATTGATCTATCTATCTATCTATCTATCTATTTTATCTGTCTGTCTATCTATCTATCTATCTATCTGTCTGTCTATCTATCTATCTATCTATCTATCTATCTATCTCTATCTGTCCGTCTGTCCATTCATTCTTCTATCTGTATGTCCGTCCGTCTGTGCGTCCATCTGTCTGTCCATTTCTTCTATCTATCTATCTATAGTATCTGTTCATTCATCCACCCGTCCATCTATCTGTCTATCTGTCCAACTGTCCATTTGTCAGTTCTTTCATCTGTTCATTCTTCCGTTCATCTGTCCATCCATCTGTCCATTCAAGCATCCATCCACCCACCCACCTATCTATCTATCTATCTATCTATCTATCTATCTATCTATCTATCCTGTGAATCCAGCACCCATATATGGTCTTTCATTCCTGTGAAGAGTGAACAGAGAGGGATTCTGCAGCTATAAAGAGAAGAACATGGAGATGGGTGCTGCTACAATAAAAAGCAGGTCTATTCTTAACCTCGGTGAATCCCCTGTCTATACAATTGAACCATGGCAGCTAAGCTGTAGCTGGCTTTTGATTCCTGACGATCTTGTCAGCGTCATATTCTCAGAATACATTCTGCATCAGAGATCTGAGGCCCTGGTCTAAAACAGCGTTGTCAAATCCTATGTTTCTCTGAAATCCTTGCAGAGAAAAAAAAGCATTATGTTAAAAAGACCCTGCTGAGAAATCAGTGACACTAAAGGTTATGAAGCTGAAGAAAGTTTCAGGAAAAACTTTTTGAGTTTAAGAGGTCTTACTCCAATGGTGCTGCGAATAAACACCTGTGTTTCAATCAGTCATGTAAGAATGTGTTGCCAGCTGGCATTAATCCAGGTCATCTCAGAGAGTCAGGAGACATGACTGCTCACATAGCAATGGATAGTCGGCATCAGGATGACACCTTTCACATATTAATCACCTGTCAGTCCTGGACCGTCGCTGACAAGCGAGAGTCATCTGAGAAATATGAAATAGTGTCTTTGCTTCGCTTCACTTTACTGTAAGACACCTGCAACACACTCTTTTCCTCTGGAGATCACATAGAATTATTGATGAGTGCTGCCACTCAGCTGCAGTATGTGTCCCAGGTGTCATTTTTCATTTCTTTTCCTGTTTGCTTCACATATACATGCATTCAGCAAAACAAACCACAGACCTTGAAGATTTTCTACTGAAAATCTCATTAACTTTGTTTTGAAAATACAAGAGAACGGATTTAGGTTTAACTTGTTTATAACCTACCAGATTTCAGTTTTCAGATTTTCTGAGTCTGCGCCGATAGTCGTTACGCCATGGGTGTCCCAAGATTGAATTGAGGACCTTTCCTGATTCCAAAACCCAAATCCTCCCTCCCCCGGCCCACCCTCGCTTACTGTCTCCACTACAATGTCCTGTCAAAATAAAGGCAAAAACAATAAAAATAAACCTTAAAAAATAATTTAGACAGAAATATATTGTTTATTTACAGTTGTGGATGGACTATCCAATTTCATCGAGTGTCTGGTCATCTTAGTAGTTCTGCAGTCTATTAATTAGTATTAGAACGCAGTAACTCAAAGGTAAAAAATCCAATGCATTACCTGCATTGATTTAGCACCTACTATAGCTTAAAGCAGTCCACTTATGTGTAAAGCGCTCTAATCAAACACTTAAGTCAACACTTTACATGCTGAGCCTGCAACTCGACCATATCAATAAAGAAATAAACACTGTTACTTTGCCAGCAGAATTACCTCCACATTGTTCACTAATTAAGCATGTTTGTCTCGCCACATATGGCGAAGCCCTCATCACATACGGGGTTATCCTCAGTTCAAAACCTCTCCTCGGGTTCTTCTGGGAATCATGCAGCCCTGAGCACACCAGCTTCATAGTTTGATGGATACAGATTCTATTACCTCAAATCATTACCATAATTTTCCCCAGCCATCCATGCCATTTGTTATCAAAACTACATTTCAGACAATTGCAAGGCATTTCTCACGCCTAGCAAATCTGTTTTGCCACATGTAGTCATGATCCATCAGTGTAATTTGAAAGAGCACAAGTGCGCTTTGCTATGAGCGACAGGCAGTTATTGAATTAGAAGAGCATGGCTCATCTTCACCTGTCAACACAGCTGCTAATGGCCTTAAATCTGAGCAAAGCCGTGCCAAGTTTTCTATCAAGTCTGTGTATTCCTCTCTGACACCTGTAACGATTAGCCCCAAATTAGCAAAAGCTACTTTATGCGTATACATCATGCATGGGTATCCTGGGTGGACTAATACTTCCAATACAGATTGTTGCATTAAAACATGGGGCTTCTTTAATGCTTAATTAATGATTTCTTTAAGAAAAATGAAAATTCTGTCATTAATTACTCACCCTCATGTCATTTCAAACCCGTAAGACCTTTGTTCATCTGCGGAACACAAGATATTTTTGATGAAATCTCAGAGCTTTCTGACCCTGTATAGACAGCAACACAACAGACACGTTCAAGGCCCAGAATGGTAGTAAGGATATTGTTAAAATAGTCCATAGCTCATAACTGCCAATAAATAACAAAAGCCAGGTTAAATTAGACTTGTAAACGCTGACTGTCATACACAGTTTGACTTTTTAAAAAGGGACAGAGGCTGCAAATTAGCTATTAGCTAAAAGCCTAACTAAAGAGCATCTGCTGCATCACATTTAATGTAACAATGTCATTCTGTATTGTTGCTGTTGAATAAATAAGAAAAAATAATAAGAAAAAAACTTAAGAGCCTCCAGCTGTTATTTCAGTATATAAAAGGCTTGTGCTTCTCGTGGATCATTTGCACTCACTCAAATTGAGATGAGGAGAGAGTATAAGGCCATCAAAAGGCCAATAGTTCAGCGCACGACACTAGACCTTTGTTTGTTGTGCAATGGAGAGCTTTCAAATTTCTTTGATCTCTCAGATAAATCAGTTGTAGCCCTTCTCAAGCACACATACACATGCAATTCTCAGGAGTGTGTTTATGCTTTTGTGTATCTGTATTCCCTCAGCATCACAGGCCGTTATTTGTCCTCCCCAGTGACTTTTTGGAGGCTTGGTCCTGTCAGGAAGTGTGTTGGGCAGACTGCAGCAGACAGGATAAGTGGTCGGTCAGCAGAGCAGCACTCCTGCAGGATCCACTGGGACTGACTGCTGATAGGCGATGGGTCAGCGCTTGCTTCTTTATCTGCATCTGTTCTCTCCATCTTAAGAGGCTACAAAAGTAGGTTACAGAAAATATTTATTGTCATAATATAAAAACTCAGCCTGCAACAACAGGACTTACTCATGATAGTCATGTGATCAGAAACCACATCTGATTCTGCATTTTAGTTTAGTAAGTATGTGTTGTGAAACCAATGTCAGGAAAAAAAAAAGTACTGTCTGTGGGAAACCCACACACCAAATAGCAATTCAATTACTTGACACTCTGACACAAAAGCACATGGCCTTTTTAATATTCCATACATATACCCTTATGAAAATTAACCATGGCTGTATTATAGTAAATACTATGATTAAACTATGGTTTGTATAGCAAAAGCATGCTTAATTTGAGATTACCATGGTTAAACTATAGTAACCAATAATCACAGCAGCACTTATTTTCTGACCAACAGCCCCACTCTGAAAGTGAGTCAATAAGTAACTTACATTTTAGACACAATATTGCCAGTTACTAGAGTTGGGGTACTCGGACTCGAGTCCGGTCTCGAGTCCAATTTTTAGGCGACTCGGACTTGTCACGGACTCGGATGCATTTTTACTCGGACTTGACTCGGACTCGAGCATTTCGGACTCGGAAAATATCCCGAGTCCATCCGAGTCCAGAGAAAGTTGAAATGTCACTGACTCGATGCATTATCACGAAAGTGATATTTAGTATTTGCATGTGTTTTTAACTCTTGTCCAGTAGGCTACTTGAAAGCCGACGGATTTATGTGCGCACACACTCAAAGCGCGCTCACAGAACGCGCCTCTCATTCAGTGTGTGAATGCCGAGTTCTCTTTCGCTTCTAATATGTTCTGTTATTGCTACACACATGCTCGTCTTGGAGAATATTCATGTATATGAAGTCGGTTTTTTCTTAAGTAAACCTGAACAGTCGGGAGAAATACTGATGCGTCAAAATATTTGATCTGTGCGTCAGATCTTAAAGCGACAGCAGCGTAAACCTGCAGCCGCCGACCGCCTCATAAATATTAACCAAACAACAAAAGAAAAAGAGAAAATCACTCACTTTTCTTGACTGAATCACTTATTAACTTTAATAAGAATCATATTTAACGTATACAGTGAAGATTTTGCAGTGTTTTATTTTAACATTTATTACTTAAAGAAATGTCTGTAGTCTGTTTCTGTAATAGCCTTTAGATAGACCTACGTAAAAAAGTAATAATAATTTTAAAAAGATACTATCTTTGAAAAATATTATTTTTATTTGTATTTCTGATTAATATATTTATTTATCTTTTTGTTTGTAAGTAATAGGCCTACTTGGAGTGTTTACTTGCCTTCAGTAAGCTTGAGAATGTTTTACTTACATTAGTTGATTAGTTTTTTCTGTATTGAAATTATTATTATTTTTTTAAACATGGTGGCAGTTTCTAGCTTCAAAGAAAAATAGTTTTTCTAACATCTTTGCAGCAGTAGTTTTAATGGGTCCAAAACCACCTTGGGTGTGCATGATTTTCTAGTAATTCAATGGTACATCATCAGTTTTTCTTATATATAATGTAATGTATTGTAATTAATGTAACTATAAATGCATTCAAAAATAAAACAGGTGTGTGTTTGCTGTGACTTATGGAAAGTATATATAGGGCTTTATACACCGTGTGTGCCATTGTGAAGACTAGGTTTATCCAGTTGTAAAGGTTAAAAACAGGGGTGCCCAAACTCGGTCCTGGTCCTTGGTTTAGCTCCAACTTGCCTCAACACACCTGCCAGGGGGTTTCATACTGCCTAGTAAGAGCTGGATTAGCTGGTTCAGGTGTGTCTAATTGGGGCTGGAGCTAAACTCTGTAGGACACCGGCCCTCCAGGACCGATTTTGGGCACCCCTGGGTTAAAACAATGTTAAGATACTGACAAACAGTAGTGTTTCCTTGGACTTGGACTCGACTCAGACTCGGCCCTTTGGAACTCGGACTTGAGTCCGACTCGGCCCATTTTGGACTCGGACTCGTCTCGGACTCGATTGGTTAAAGACTCGGACTCGACTCGGACTCGACTTAGGTGGACTCGAACCCAACACTACCAGTTACAGTTTTGCTTCATCAACAACAATAGTTGAATAGTGAATTCAAACGAAGGCAAAGACAGCCACAACACAGTTCTTCCTGATGTATCAGTGTTTTTTAACAAATCGAAATTTTAACGAATCGAATAAAACAATGACGCCCCTGTTTCATCCTGAGTTAATCAATGTTTTTGAACGAATTGAGTGAACAAATGAATCAATGACTGTCACTTGTTTTGTCTCTGAATGAATTAGTGTTTATGAATTAATTATTTGAATGAATGAATCGATGACACTCACACTTGCTTCATTCCTGAAGCAAAGGAACGAATCAGTTGAATGGAAGATTCATCAATTTATAACGACAGTCATGCCAAATTTGGAACATAATTCATCATCACATTTCAATTTTTCAAATGAGTCAGTACTTTTAAATAACAGGCTCACAATGACAGGCATGATTTGAAATGAATCGCTTGAGTGAATGACACTCGAAAACAGCGGCTTGTCGCCACCTATAAGAATAACAGTGTCAGTGGTGAATGAATAGTTTGAATGAATGAATCAATGACACTCACAATTGCTTCATTCATGAATCAATATGTTTTTAACGAAATGGTCGAATGGATGATTCATTAGCTTATTAGGAACAATTATGCTAAATTCAGAACCAAATTCAGCATCACAGTTCAGTTCTTTGAACGAGTCAGTATTTTTAAACGACTCGTTCACAATGACATTCACGATGTAAAGGAAACTTTTGTCATTAATCACTTAACCCATGTTGTTCCAAACCTGTAAAAGCTTTGTTCATCTTCGGAACACAATTTAAGATATTTTAGATGAAAAATGGCAGGTAAATACCACTGTCAAGACCCAGAAAAGTATGAAAGACGTCGTCAAAATAGTTCATCAGCTACAAGAATACTTTTTGTATGCAAACAAAACAAAAATAATGACTTTATTCAACAATTTGTCTCCTCCGCGTCACCATAGCGCCATTTTGGATAGTGTAGTTGACACAGAACAGCATACACTGTTTGCGTACATCGCTTCATAAAATTCAGATTGAACCACTGATGGCAGATGAACTATTTTGACGATGCCTTTCAAACTTTTTTGGGTCTTTACAGTGGTATTTACCTGGCAGTCAATGGGACAGATATTTTTAATCCAAAATATCTTAAATTGTGTTCTGAAGATGACCAAAGCTTTTACGGGTTTGGAACGACATGGGGGTAAGTTATTAATGACAAAATTTTCATTTTGGGGTGGAGTAACCCTTTAATGACACACTCAAAAACAGTGGCTTATCATCACCTATTGGAGTAACAGTGTCAGTGGTGACTGAATTGTTTAAGTGATTAAATCAATCACACTCAAACTTGCTTCAATCCTCGAGCAAATAGTTTTTTGCTAAATTCAGAACAAATTCAGTATCACATTTCAATTCCTGGAACAAGTCAGTACTTTTACATTTTTTTTACATTTAATGGCACACTTTAAACAGAACAGTGGCTTGTCGGCACCTATTGGCGTAACAGTGTCAGTGGTGAATGAATTGTTTGAATAAATCAATCAATGACACTCACACTTGCTTCATTAATAAATCAGTTTTTATTTGTTAAAGGAGAAGTCCACTTCCAGAACAACAATTTACAAATAATTTCCTCTACCACTTGTCATCCATGATGTTCATGTCTTTCTTTCTTCAGTCGTAAAGAAATTATGCTTTTTGAGGAAAACATTTCAGCATTTTTCCCCATATAATGGACTGCTGTGGTGCCCTGATTTTGAACTTCCAAAATGCAGTTTAAATGCAGCTTCAAACAATCCCAAATGCGGTTGTAAACGATCCCATTTTGGAAGTTCAAAATCGGGGCACCATAGCAGTCCATTATATGGGGAAAAATGCTGAAATGTTTTCCTCAAAAAACAATTTCTTTACGACTGAAGAAAGAAAGACATGAACATTGTGGATGACAAGGGGGTGAGTACATTATTTGTAAATTTTTGTTCTGGAAGTGGAGTTCGTCTTAACGAATCGGTCGAATGGATGATTCAATAACTTAAATTCATTTGGAATCAAATTCGGCATCACATTTTGGTTCTTTGATAGAGTCAGTACTTTAAACGACTCGCTCACAATTACAGCCTGGATTTTAAATGGATTGCTTGAGTGAATGATTAATTTAATGACACACGCCACCTATTGGCATAGCAGTGTCACCACACAGACAATCAAATTCGAGGAATGGAATTAAATGTTCTATAAATCAAAATAAGGATTCGCATCTCAAAAAACGGCTCAACTATAAAGTACACTTTGTAAGGCTCATTTAATAATTAGAAGTAATTTTCTATAAGATTTTGACAGTTTGCTGACTTTATGAATTAAAAGTTTAACACACACAAAAAGCTGACGTTTACTTAAACCTTCATAACATTTCCACAAAACAAGGTGGCGTAAGGTAATGTATGCCATATTTACCTGATTTAAGAGTTTGACACTCCACCAGGGAGCTTCTGTGGCAGCTTTATGTTAAGAGCGAGTTTATTTGCAAACTCTTTATTAGTCCAAAGTAGAGCATCCATATAATTACAAACCTCATCCATGTCTCATAACGAGGCCTGTCATCGATATTTATTTGGAGAGAAATGGGGTCCTACTTTATATGCTAAACATGGAGTCACAATGAGTTTGCACATTCCCTGTGCTGGAGACACTAATGGCTTGCTGTAGTCTAATGAATGATACATTGAACCATGGCACAACCTCAGAGACAGAGCGAGAGAGACACACACAGAGAAAGAGGAAAATAATCAGGGGGAGACAAAAAAAAGTCTTCAAACACTCTTCACTTCTGTAAGGAGAGAGAGAGGACATGACCTTTGAGGAATCTGCAGCTAACAGTATTGTGAAAGAGCTTCTTTCTCTCCATCTTTGTTTCTTTCACTCGTGCTCTTTCTCTCATTAGTGTCTTGTAATTAGAATTTGTTTACTGATCAGTCATGCATTATGTGACATCGTAGTTGTGGAATGAAGCTGAAGATTACATGAACAGCACAGAGAGCACGATCAGAGCGTCAAACAAACAAGCCTGAATCTCTTTTACAGGCTAATTATTGAGTTAGAGACCACTGTGATGTGTAAGTAGATAGAGTGTGAGGTTGTCATCAATTTCAGTAGAATTTCTGAGAAACCTGACACACTGGCTAACGTCAATGATTTTTCATCACAGGAAACATGATCTTACTAAAAATCATGATAAAGGAAGCACTAACGTTTGCACAGATGACTTGATGAAAGTATGTACGTGCTAGTTTGAAATTTTTCTTGCAAATCTAGTGTTTTTAATTCTATAAAGCTTCAAATAGCAACAAAATCCTATTTCTACCCTATAAACACATTTATTTTCTTACTCAAAGCAGATAATGTTTCTCTTACCCTCCTTAAAATGTAATATTCGCCTAGCGACCATGATCATATTGAATTGATGCACATAATTCCACACTCTCCCTCTAATTTAGCCACTATCGGGTTCGGTGTCGTCAGGTTAATGGCTTCATTAGGCCACAAATTGCCACCTTGGGCTGTGCATGCCCGCCAATTACCATTTTTCATCATTTGCTAGATAAGCCATTGAAAAAATTGCCAAAAAATTTCTAGCAAATCGATTATCTTGGGTTCAGAGTTTCTTTTTAACTTATAAAGATCTTTAAACTTGTCGGTGAAATGAAAGCTGCCAAATGCCATCAAGGGAAACAAGCTCAAAGCTTGAGCTCATTCAACTATCAGAAATGCATATCTGATACGGTCTGGAGTGCTGGGGACAAAGACGCTAGGCGTAACTGTGTATTCTTATCTTGCTCATGATAAATTAGGCATATGGGCATGTTTTAGAAAACTTTCCCTTCATTATCAGTCATTCAGTGTGATTTCAAGCAAGTCACATGCTATACCATTCTATTTTTACCATGTTAGCTGAAGTGAATTGTTTTATGTGTCAATCAGAAATGTTACAGAGGGAAGGTGATTGACTGTGCTGAACTCTGTGAAGGAAATACACAATGGAAATGGAGTAGATGAATGTAGTTTGGCCCTGCCAAATAGCACTAATGTGTTTGAAGTAGTTTTAAGTGCAGTGCTTTGAGTTTAGCATTAGCCAGCACTTTTAAATTTGCCAAGATGTCAGGCACTCTGGCTCCCGGTAAACATTGGACTATGGTGGCTGCTGTTTCTCAGTGGGTGCGTCACTGAGTGGATTGAATCTGTTTAATGTTTTTGTCCCACGACTACGCTTCCTCACAGTCACCCAGTCGCCCTGCTGGGGGGCTCTGCATTTGGAACTGAATTATGTATGATAACGGGATTTGCAAAACTAGTCGCATTCAAAGCCATATCTAAGGCCCTCACATTCTTACTATCCTCAATCCTATTTGGATGCATGTCTTTTCTGTCAGCCTAACTATTTCCCTGCATTTATCACATGTGAATCCCTCGCTGATGACAGAGAAAGGTGCATTAAACATATGGCAAGCAGTACAAGTGACATGGCAATAGAAGTGGGCGCCCTTTCGAACGCTAAAATGATGAATGGGACAACCTACGGTCTCGTGGACTTAAAAAAGTAGTTCACTTCCAGAGCAAAAACGTACAGATAATTTACTCACCACCTTGTCATTCAAGATGTTCATGTCTTTCTTCAGTCGTACAGAAATTATGTTTTTTGAGGAAAACATTTCAGGATTTCTCTTCGTATAGTGGACTTCTATGGTGCCCGTGAGTTTAAACTTCCAAAATATAGTTTAAAGCAGCTTTAAAGGGCTCTAAATGATCTAGCAGAGTCAGACAAGATGAGCATTTGAGGTTTGAGGTTTGAATATTTCTAACTTGGAGTCAAATGTTGAGAACCACTGGTTTATGGGATTTTGTCACTCATCTTACTGTCCTCAAGTCATCATTCATGTCCATAGCACAGAACAGTGTGGGATAAGTAACATGTCAAAATTTAATACTTCGGGGAAAGCAACAGGACACATTTTCCCAATGTGAACAGTTTTAGTTATAGAACTTAAAATGAATAATGTATGAACTGCATACATTAGTGTGGCTGTTGTTTTCTCAAAACAGCAGAATGCAGCACACAAACATACATAATGCAAAATGTACATGGGATTCTTATAACACTCCACTAGTATAATATGAAAACATAACAGGCAGATGCATTTGGTTAGGACAATTTAATTAAAAATGCAGCATTAATGTGGGATATATTTTTGCACTAGATGCCAAGTGATATGAAGTCATACAATAGCTTTGTGTGAGAAACAAGCCAATTCAGTTAAATTAAATTTTCATAGGGGTTCAAAAAGGCTTAGTATATAACCAACAAGAAGTACAGACTGTTTTTATGCTGCCACCTTGTAGTATGAGCAGCTTATACAGTGATTACATATTTTTGTAGGCCAACATCACCTGGTTCACTTGATAAAAACCCAGATTTTGAATTACTGCAGAAAATAAGTTCTGTTACACATTTGGTTAATTATGATAACCTTCACTAATGAACACAACCTTTATGAATTTTACAGCCTAAATACAATTGCCACAAGTGAAAACAGCTAAACGTAGACTATAAACAAAATACACCATGGTCGCATGACTTCAGGGTCACCACCATTAAGCTTTTCTTTCAGTCTTTATTTAAAAAACATTTTCTCTGAAAGTTTGAGTTAGTTTGCAAGAGCATGATTATAAACCCAGTGAGGCTGTAAAACCTGTACATATTCTGCATAATAATCCTATTCATTCCAGGTCAATGAAACTGAAATGCTAACTTGTTCCTGGGTTTAGGCCTACAAAAATGCATAATTTCTGCATCTTATATCCTCTTATGTGCTGTTTAAATCACATAAGGGTGTAGATAAATTACGACAATTTTAATTTTTGGGAACAAACCTTTTGATAGAATCTTTGGGAATGTGTTGATAAAGGCACCTGAGGGAACATTTTTAAACAAGTATGAATTGGGTCAAAAGGTGAAGACATAAAATCTGGTAGAGGCAAGGTTTTCTTGCTTGAAAATGGACCGTTATTGCCAGCGCAGTGCATATAACTCAAACAATCTGAACAAGACTCTTGGGAGATTTTCATGGCGACAAAGAACATTCTCACTGAAGTGGCATAATATTCACGAGTAATATTCAGATGCCCTTCTAAACTCTTTCCGATAATACAAAGCACATTATACACCATTGTGAAATAGCAGATGATAAAAAATCCATCATACCGCTCGCATGTTCAATTACTGATGCTGATGTCTGTCACTACCAAGACCAATGGAGATTTCAGGGAAAGCATGCTGAGTTTATTCCGGGCTGCAGGCACAAAGAATCCAGGAGAGAAACTCTAATGACCAAAGCAAACTCTTATAGCTCCAGCTTCCAATGCATTTACTCCAAAATGACTTTAGCGGCGTTTCTTGAACGAGCTCTTTTATCATTAGAGCCTCAAACTATGGAATATAATATTATTGACTTCATCACCATACATCTTCATAAGTGGATTTTATTGCCTTTCTGTTCTCTTATTTTAAAGCTGCACTGGGGTGCCAAAACAGCATGCATTGTGGGTAATGACTGGCATCAATATTACTGTAATGTGATTGGGAGATATGTGGCAGTCATTAAGGGAACGGTCAAAAAGAGGTCTTCTTGTGTAACCTACTTGTGTGAGCAGAGATGCCACAGCAACAGACTTCTTTATGCACGCATTGCTCTTTCTTTATACTTACACATACAGGGGTTGGACAGTGAAACTGAAACACCTGGGTTTAGACCACAATTAGTATGCCGTTTGGCCTCCTTTTGCAGCCAATACAGCATTATTTCATCTTGGGAATGACAAATACAAGTCCTGCACAGTAGCCAGAAGGATTTTGAGCCATTCCTTTCGCAGAACAGTGGCCAGGTCACTATGTGATGTTGGTGTATGAAAACATTTCCTGACTCGCTCCTCCAAAACACCCCAAAGTGGCTCAATAATATTCAGATCTGGTGACTGTGCAGGCCATGGGAGATGTTTAACTTTACTTTCATGTTCATCAAATCACTCGTCACCAGTCTTGCTGTGTGTATTGGTACATTATCATCCTAATACACGGCACCACCTTCAGGGTACAATGTTTGAGCTATTGGGTGCACAAAGTCAACCTTCACACTCTGCTCTTATTGGTGGAATGTGCGATCAGTAAAGACTGGCCACCAGGCTGCATAAATATAGCCATGAAACCTCCAACACTATATTGGCCAGTGTTTCAGTTTCATTGTCCAACCCCTGTATATATTATCCATCAGTTTTCAAGTTTATATACTTTATTATATTCAGTCTGTGTATTTGTGGTGGAGTTTTTTTTCTGCAGGCTAATTTTTTTTTTCGCCAGCAGGTGGCGATAAGTGACTTCTTTTATGAGTAAGTCACTGTTTTATTGATTCAGCTGATTCTTTCAAAAACACTGATTCAATTGGTAACAAAATATCAGGAGCATTTCCTCTGAGGAGGCAAGGGGGTAATTGAGAATGAATAGGGGAAAATCACGTCAGAGGAAGCAGTGCCACCATTGCGATATGATTGGAAATGACTGGTTATAATCGGCTGTGATTGGTTCATATGATAAATTCAGACTGATTCGCAAATACGGAACACATACGAACACAAGAAGCGCTACAATACAGTAAACAACTCAGATATAAACACTTCGTTACAAGAGTTTTTAGTGAGTAATTAAATCTTTGTGTCTGTGACCAGTATTTACCAATCTTTGATGAGTGATGATCTGAAAAAGTAAAGGAGTCATCGGATGCCCATTTTCCAAGTTGATGACTCTTTAATGAAAAGTCTTTAATATTTTGGTTAAAAATTTTCAATGGTAGTGTAAAACAACACCCTTTTTACCTTGTCAAAAATGAGCTCTGCAAAAATAAACCCATTCTGATGGATTGTTCCTTTAAATGCAAATAAGCTCTGCTCGCCCCGCCCCTCTCTTCTCTCTGTGAAGTGACGAGCTGCTCGCATTTAGCCGCGAAACTTGCGAACTAGCACGTTACTAGGAAAGGTGATTGCAGAGATTCATAAAAAAACCTCTTATACTCACTTCTGCTATTGGTGAAGCTGGATCACGAATGATTTGCATGAACATAGACACATTTATGTAGATCGAGAGGCACATTCCCTTCACAAACAAACGTAACGTTAATCCACTGCATCTTCAGAGGCTCAGATGTCAGGAGTAAATGACGACCACTATGCTGATTATCCAGCAACACAACACCTCAATTGGAGATATTCTTGTCTAACTTACATCCCTGCTCCGGCATCGTAACAATGGAGGTCGGACTGTTACAGCTGATTTAGGGCGGGTCTGAGGTAAGACGCTCATGTCAATCAACTATTGTGGGAGTGGCCTCTGACTGTGTGATGCCACACCGATAGGCATCTGAGAATGTCTCAATTTGAAAAAGGGAATATTATTTTTACAGATTAATTAAAAACCACTGCATGGATTTTTATCATTATAGGGTAGATGTGTACATACACTGCCAACACACATTAATGTTCAAACAACATGTAAAAGTGAACTTTGCATCCGATGACCCCTTTAAAAATAAGAAAAAAGTTAAAAGTTAACTATTAAAAAAAGAACAGTTGAGCTTAAGTTCACAAATAGAATATTAGAATAAATTAGAATATATTAGTTTAAATTGAGTTAATATTTTGAAACAAAAGTAAAATGCTTAAAACCACTAGCTTGAAGAGATTCATACTTGACTTTAATAAATATCAATTACATTGTTAATATATATATATAAGGCTCTACATTTTTTGAAAATGTATAAATGTATAAATAATTTTTTTTGAAATTGAGATTCATACATCATCTGAAAGCTGAAAAATTAAGCTTTCCATTGATGTATTGTTAGGATTGTTATGATAGGAGATACAACTATTTGATAATCTGGAATCTGAGAGTGCAAAAAAAAAATAAAATAAAATAATAATAATAATAATAATAATAAAATAAATAAATAAATGAGAAAATCACCTTTAAAGTTGTCCAACTGAAGTTATTAGCAATGCATATTACTAATCAAAATAAGGTTTTGATATATTTCTTAGATCTTTAAAGAACATGATCTTTACTTGATATCCTGATTTTTGGCATAAATGAAAAATCGATCATTTTGACCCATACAATGTATTGTTGGCTATTGTTACAAAATATACCTGTGCTACTTAAGATTGGTTTTATGATCCAGGGTCACATATGTTTGTGTGTATACATTTATCCCATTGACATAGGGCAAGTCAGCTTCAGCAAGTATTTAAGTCAACTCTCTGCACTTTACGACCCCTCACCTTCAGATTCTTGTATCCATGGCAACACACCAGTTGCCAAGACGTAAACTAGATACAGATCATTAGGACCCGCGTTTCTGAGCGTTGCGTCTCTATAAAAATGCGGTAAACAACTTTTAAGGGCTCAGCGGATTCCATCATGCTGCGGTCCTCTATTTCCTAATGAGCCACCTGTCAATACAACTGCTATCTTACGCACAATTACGCTATCGGTCCTGACACAAACAGCGGGCCAAGCATGGGGAGAACTGGAAGATGAGAAAAGGGGAGTGAGGGTTCAGGTTTGTCACATGTGGGACGAAACGTGACACATTAAAACCAGAGCTTTTTGGAAAGCACCTCAGAGTGACTTTCTGTTTCTCTTGCAGCTGTTTGGAAATCAAAAGGTAAGGCTCAGTGACTCACTCCAGCATCTCTTCGCCTCTTTCTCTTCACTTCCCCTGCGGAGGAGCCTGAGGCAGGAGAACAGGTGCGCTCCCATTCACCGTAATGCAAATGTGAACTTTACAGCGGCATTGTGACTCCTCAACTACGCTATGTAAAATCACCCCATTGGCGTCTCGCTGCCTCTAATGAGCTGCTTATCATCCTTGAGAAAAATAATGAGGTTTCTTTAAACACCGCCACCTGTCCATCTCCAGCAGATAAACAGGGCAGAACCTCACGCTGTGGGCTGGTGCAACAAACGACCACTTCTGAATTTCTGAATTGTAAATTGCTCTTTGAACACACAAAGCAAATGAACTGAATAACAATGGAGAGGTAATTGTATGTAAATAGACCATGTGTGTTTTCATTTGATTGCAATGCTATGAGAGAAGTTTGCAGACAGTTAACCAACAATATTTATGCCGAATGCAGAAGTGTTACCAATTTACTATTATTGCGGTTTATTTAAAAATGAATCAGAAGAAGAAATTACATTTTTTGAGGAAAACATCCCAGGATTTTTCTACATATTGTTGACTTCAGTGGTGGCCAGCGGTTTGAAGGTCCAAATTGCAATTTCAATGCAGCTTCAAAGGGCTCTACACGATCCCAGCCAAGGAATAAGGGTATTATCTAGCAAAACGATTGGTCATTTTCTAAAAATAATAAAAATGTATATACTTATTAACCACAAATGCTCATATTGCACTAGCTCTGCAATGCGTGTCGTCACGTATAACATAATCACATTGAAAAAGTCACGTGTGGTTAGTTCTTCGTCTGTGTACTGTGTAAGGTAGGGTAGGACGAAAAACTCCATCTCATCTTCTCTTCCAACTTCTACATCGTCCGACATTGTTGTTTTACCCTTTTTGTAAAGGGAGTTTGACTTTCTTTGCACATTCACTTTGTAAACACAGGGTTGGCACTTCCTCCTGTGTCAAATGTATGATTAGGTAATGCGTGAGGTCAAGGTAGTGCAAGATGAGCATTTGTGGTTAAAAAGTATATAAATTTATATTTTTCATAGAAAAAGACAGATCGTTTCGCTAGATAGGACCATTATTTTTCATCTGGGATCGTGTAGAGCCCTTTGAAGCTGCACTAAAACTGCATTTGGGACCTTCAACTCATTGACCACCACTGAAGTCCATTATTGGAGAAAAATCCTGAAATTTTTTTTCCTCATCTTGTATGACCTGGGGTAAATTATCAGGAAATTTTCGTTCTGGAGGTGAACTTCTCCTTGAATTAAATTAATGTAGATGAGTTGGTTTGGAGAAACAACATTACGTCACTTGCTCACCAACAGATTTACTTCAGTGAATGGGTGCCGTCAGAATAAGAGATCAAACAGCTGATAAAAAGACGACATCAATCTGCAAGTAATCCATTGGTGAGCATATAATGCTGAATTTTTCCACATCTGTTCAGGTGAAGAAACAAAGTCATCTACATCTTGAATGGCCTGAGGGTGAGTACATTTTCATTTTGGGCAAACTATTTCTTTAATAATGGTCTTTTCTCATCAAATATTGACATAGGCTATGTACTCATTAGTGATTAATTTGACTAATTAATCAGAGCGTCATGTAATTAATTTAATTAAAATCTCTAATTTATTGACAGACCTAATTACATTATTTTAAATTTATTCATATTCTGTGCAGTACAAAGCTGTAAGATTTTGAGGTGTTTATACCTAATTAACTTTGTGACTAGGATTATTCTAACAAACGGTGAAAGGCAAATGGAGGGAAGTTCACAATTTTTTTTTTTTTTTTTGCTGAAGGCAATAATCAGCATGTGTTCGCTTCCAATGATGCTGGATCAGATGCGCAAATATCTCATTAACTTTTCTCTGTGTTTATGAGAATGTTGTTTTTGCATAGAGAGAAACAATTTTGGACTATGATTACTGATTTTCTAACTGGCAGGGTTTCTTTGAATGCTGCTTCAAATCAGTCAATTCAAATTAAAGACATTAACTCAGTTCAGAGCAATAACTGATATGCCAGATAAATCTGGCAAGGGAACCGTCATTAAATCTGTTTCCTTTATGGCTGAATTTTTGAATAGATGAGATCATTTTGATTATTGAGATCACAAATGAAGAATAATGTGAAAAGACAACAATCAACCACAATGATTTATTGCCTTAAAATCTGTTGACTACAATGAAACACTTTGGATTTTTGGCTTTTGACAGTCTGAATGATTTAGAGAAAGAAACAAAAATTAGATTATTATCAAATTAGGATATTATTTCAGCTTATAGCTACAACATTGCTAACACTCTAGCCTTGAGAGGCCTAACCAAAGCTTTTATTCAAAGATGGTGATAGATTGTACCACAGTCAGAGGCGCTTTTGAAGGTCTTGTCATGATTGTTGACAAATGGATCCCATCTATAACCTGCTGTGGCCTGACTGTACATGAGAAGCAGAATCCTGAAAGTGAGCTTGATGTAAAGTGAGACAGAGATGGAGGAAACACCCCTCCGAACACAGACGGAAACATAAAACACCAAGCCATGGGGTGGAGGCCGCCAGCCTGCCCTCTCATTGATCAGATGATGACATGAGACAGACGGAGATGAAAATAGTGTGTGAAGAAGCGGAAGGCAGAGAAGAATGTTATATCCTCCTAGTAAACTGCCTTTTGTAAAGATCTGAAAGAGCTACGTTTTGTGAACAGTGCAGAATATTGCCAGGCTATTAATCTTTTATGGATGTGATCAATCCTTCAAGCTTTAGAGTCAACTAGAAGAATAAATGAACACCAAACTCAAACATTTGGCTGTATATGACAAAACATACATGAGCTCACATACTCTTATAGTCATTTTGGTTTGTGTGTGAGTCAAGTTTTGACTACATTATGGGGATCGTAAATTCACCTACATTTGGGGGGCAGCCAACAATAATAATAACTACCCCCATCAATAATGACTGAAAATCAGAGCGCAAGTGTTCAACAAAAAGGTTAAGGCACATTGTGAGCTACAAAGCTTATGAGTGTTAGTTTTCCAGTCTTCTCCTTAGATCAAAACAAACTTATGGTGTTCAGATCTGGGCAAGGGAACAACCAAGCAGGCTGAAACCTACCATATTTAGGCTCTGGAGACGTGTGCATGCAGCAAGATGGGAAATGACAAGAGATTTTCCTGGAGCTGGACTTCAAATACAGCAGTGAGAATTGTCAGAGTGATGTTCTGATTGCATCAAAATCCCTCCTGCACAAAGTCTCCAGCTCTGCCACATGTATTCTGAGACCCTCATACTGACAGTCGTGCTTAGTCATATCACAAGTGACTGAGTATTTCACATTTTCTTGTTAATAAAAGTATATAATCATTAGTTTTATTAACTTGTATACATATTTAATTCTTTGATTTTACAGACCTATACTGCTTAAAATGCAAGTATTATTTTCCAAACTGTTATACACATTAACACATTACACATTACACACTAAATATTTTCTGCTCATCCGTGTCTCTATGAAAAAAAAAAAAATCATCTTGCGGTCCATAATATGGAAATGTGTGCAACAGATATATTGTATTTCTTCTTCGTGGGTCATAATGGTTTAAGAGCGGCCTCTGGCTGTGCCTATTTACGGATTATGGTTAAAAAAAGTTTCAGTACATGAATGGCGTTATCGTTATATGCGAGAATCCTTAATTGTTCCAGATAATGTGCGCACTTTTGGATTACAAGCCCTTGGAAAACATGACAGAACAGATTTTCCAGAGCTCTTCTGAATAGGCATGTGCTTCGCTTTTTGGATGTGGATCGGAGGAACAGCAGGCCTACACGTAAATATATAAATATAAACGTAAATAATTATGAAATGTTAAACCTTTTTGCACGTGAAATTAGTAATAGTGATTAGTAATTAATTCACATTGTTTAAAGGCTACTGATTTGAAAATCCTACATTTAGGAATTTATATTCTGTGTATTAATTATTGGGATTTAATTATGGTTAGTTTGTAATAGCAATGCGGCAGCAGTCGGCCATATTGGCGCTCTGAATGTAAACAATGCAACTGAACCGAACGAAACCGCATATTTTGCTTATTTTTGCTGCTTAAAATTGTGAATTATTGTCATGTTTTGGGCTGTACTAATCAGTCGGACCAGGAAAAACATTTGGACTACTATAGACTGCCAAAAGTTATAGCACATCAAGGAAAAGACTCTAAAAACTCTTGAGGAACAAAGGCGTTTGATATTTGCCAAATTGAACCAGGATTTCCAGGGCAAGAATCTTGACAACATTTTTGTTTGTTCTTATAATTTCCAGCCAGGTAGGTGAAATATTAGGCTATTATCTTTATTTTTATTTATACTGCTAGTACATATCATTAACACCTACTGTATTAACTTTAGTTTGTCAAAATATTGCACTCTCTGGTTCAATATGGCTGACACGACCAATCCTTTAGTAATAGCCTGAATGACATTCGGGAGAAAAAAATGCTACACATACTATTAAAAGTGGATTGACATCATCAGGGACCCAGGTAAATACTAGCTTTTTGTTCATACAAACCGGTCATGGGCACCCAGGACTCACTGATGGACTTAGGAAGTAGAGTAGTTAAAGGGAAAGTCTGGTGTGTTCACACAGATGAGCTACTGTAGTACAGATTGCTGAAAAAAACTTAATGATATGTATCAGAACACACAGTGCATTGCAGTTTGCTGCACATGGGGTTGCGTAGCTGCAAACCGGTCAGAGTGCCTATGAAGACCCTTGTCCACTGCCCAAAATAACCTACAATGGTTTGAACCATGAAAAAACGTTAGATCAGGTGAATGGCCAGGTGCATGTGACATGTACCACCTATCTAAAGATTGTTGCAGACTACATACACCCCTTCAGTGCTGTTCTCTGATGGCAGTAGCATCTTTCAACAGGATAATGCACCTACCACAGAGCAAAATATGTTGTTGGAATGGTTTGAGGAACATGATAAAGAGTTAAGAGATAAAGGTGTTGCCTCAGCCACCAAATTGCCCAGACCTCAATCGAACTGAGGATCTATGTGATGAGCTAGACCAAAAAAACTGATCCACGGAGGCCCCAATTAGCAGCACTTGAAGGATCGGCTGCTATTGTCTTGGGGTTCATATAGACATGTTCAGACGTTTTGTGGAGTCCATGCCTTGATGCATGAGAGCGGTTTTGGCAGCACGAGGGGAATTAAATATTGAGCAGGTGGTTTTAATGTTGTGACTGATCAGTGTTTTGAGTCTGGTCGTGCATAATACGATACATTTAAAACTAATTGGTGCGTACTGTAAACTGCAGGTAATCTGCTGAACTCCTTTTGGCTCTAGTTTGAAGTACATGTTGATTTTCTTTATGAATATAATTTTCGATTTTAATGACAGGTCCCTCATTTCTTTATTATCTCCTGTAAATGTAAACCCTTTAAGCCCAAGATAGCAAATTCATTTCCATGGCATTCTTTGTGGAAAATGCCTGGCCTAACACAAAGCAGAGAACAATGCCACTGGAATTTTGACAGTAAAGAAAGACTTTCACAGATCTGTGACAACAGCATCCTGCATCGCTGCCATGCCTGGGAAGTGTGCTGCAGATAACGGCCCAACAATTTCAATTCTTGTTGTTGAGAAATATGGCTGCACTGGACTATTACCACTGTGTTCTCCAGCTTGATCAGATTTATTTCCCTCTTCCATTATCCTAACTAAAAAATGAGTCTGGATCTAAGATGTTGATCTGTTCCCTCTAGCATACTTGTTGTATTCTTGCCTGCAGAGGGCGATATTGTACCTTTAAAATTGCTTGCACTCTCTCTCCCTCACGTGGTGGGCTTTCTCTCAGTCTGCTTTTCCACTCTTTTTCCCTGACATTGATGACCAAATGGCTGCGAGCAGGCACAGTAGGGCAGCGTTTTGTACAAGACACAGTTTTGCGGGTAACAGTGAGATTATGTTTGCCATCTGAAGCATGTTTTCTGCAAATTGAAGGTGACTCCAGGCTGAAAATTAGTCAAACAGCTCTGGAGACTCAGTGCTGTCATTCTGTTTTCTTTCGCTGAATTGCCTTTCTGCATTTGAAGTCTCTTTGGCTTCGTTTTGATGTGACTTCTAAAATCTTCAGCAAACAAGCACAGTGCAAGCACTTAAATTAGTGTCAAGCCTGTAGATTAGTCATTAAAGATCAGAAAGGCAATATGCGTATGCAGCAGTGCCAAGCAGGGCACCTGTCATGAAGGTTAGTCATCTCTGCCAGCCTCTACTCCAACACAGAGCAGCAGGTACACGAACCCAGCAGAGATCTAAGGAACCGTATGTGCGTGCCTGTGTGTGAAAGATAGATGGCTGAGGAGGATAGATGTGGATTAGGGAGGGATATAGAAAGATGAGAAGAAGGTAGGTTTGTAAGGCTAGATCAGAAAGTCAGTTCTAGCTTTGCTGCCTATTGCTTCACTTTAAGCTGAAGTTTGTTCTTGCATGTGGCAACATATGGATAATGCAGAAGGTGTGGCAGCTGTGTTTGAATGGTTGAGCAGAGAAATTTCCAGCTTCTGTCTCTTAAATTTGCCCATGCAGAGTACTTGTTCTGTGAGCTATTCAGTTTCTTTCATTGTTATGTTTGATGATAACAGGGAGGAATTTATGTAAAACATGATGATGATGAATAAGAACTTGTGATAATATAAACCTAGATGAGGTATTATTGTGCAGAGGTAATTCATTTAAAGGAGTCCTATTATGCTTTTTCACTGTTTGAATTTTAGTCAGTGTGTGTATGTTTGGGCATAAAAAAGATCTACAAAGTTACAAATCTTAAAGTCCACTCCAAAGGGAGATATAGTTTTTTTAAAAATCTATTTTCAAGAACTACAACAAACGGCTTCTTTGGACTACAGCGTTTTCCACATGCTATGATGTCACAACGCGGTCCATTAGAATATCATTAAAATAAATCCCGCCTACGGAAATTTGAATTATTGGAGGGAGGGTAGGGACGAGGTGGGGGATTAGCCTAACTTTAGCGATGCAGCACGAAGAGCCGCTTCAACGAGCCGCTTCAGAGCAGTAATGAACCGCAGATGTGTTCAGTATGGGGGGTCGAAACACATGGCGAGGACGCGATCTACGCGTCGGAGCCTTAATGCACCACGGACGTGTGTAGTGTGTGGTAAGAGATTTATTCATCATACAGTGTAAGTTAGATAGCTTCACTTATAATGCGAGTGATTTTTAAAATGCGTAAGCTTGCACTAGAGTAGGCTAGGCTAATCAGGGATGATGTTCTTTGATAATGTTAATGAGTTAGACTGCTTTGGCAAGGGGGTTAGCAGGACGGATACGCCATCTAAGCTGTTTGCCAATCACAACACATTTCGTTTTTTGGAAGGTGGGCCTTTATTAAACCCGGTACTAATCAAGCCATTTGTGTCCAGGCCTGGGAGAAAGGTATTGTAGTAATGTAAATTATGTGAAAAATAATGCATTTTTCAATCCACCAAGCATGAGAGCATGTTCTAGTACATCCCCAAAACGAAATCAAGACTTTGTAAAAGAACATAATATGACCCCTTTAACCCTTTAACACTGTAATAAAAAATCCTGTGTCATTCATTGTACTTTGTTTTACAGTCAAAACCCATACATTTACATAAGAAGCTTCATCTCGAAAGTTTACATTTGTTACCCCACTTGTTTTTTTTTTTCTTCTTCCAACTCTATTTGGAGTAGAGTTTGCACGATTCTGGATAAGTTAAGAATCAATTTTTTTTTTTTCAAATACAGATCACAGTGCTCCCACAATTCTAAACTGAGCATAATAATGTGCAAGTTACTAGATGCTGTTTTTTTTTTTAATTGTTTGAATGAATGATTCAATGACTCACTCATAAATACTGTACTTCACTTGTTCCATTAGTGAATGAACCAGTGTTTTTAAAGAATCTCTAGAATGAATGATTCATTAACAAATTAATTTTTTAACAGTCACTTGTCACCACCTAGTGGCGAAACCATATAATCAACATTAACATAAACGTTATTTGAAGCGCCAATTAGAAGCGAAAATTACTTTCAAAAGATATTTTGCTCCATTTTGATTGCTACCGCAGACATCAGTGTTTAATATATCTTATTAATGTTATATTAATATAATTATTAATGTTTAACTATAAGTTTTATCCCAGTACTTCTGTGATAATATGAATGAATATAAGTCAGAAATACTGTGTGGTTGAAAAGAATGTTAGTGAGGCTGTTTCATACCTAAACATGATAATTGCTCTCTCAGGCTGTGTTTACACTAGTGTGACCGTGTAAACAATAACATCATGCTCATTGTTGTACACATAGATATGTATAGGTAGATTCCCCATTCGACCGCTTCAAGCACATAGATGTGTCCGCCATCTAAATAATAGGGCATCTACCGACACATATCTATGGTTGTACCTGCATGAATGGTCATGTGACATGCGTTTTCAGTTGTGTAGGGAAAACGCCGGTGTAGATGAGGATTGATTTCATTTTAAAACGCAATTTTAAAACGAAAACCGCACTAGTGTAAACAGGGCCTCTGTCACACCCCTGTGGACTGTTTATGTTGGTTTCTCCCTCTTGTGCCCATTTTTGGTTCTTCCTGTCCTCGTTGTGTACTGATTCGTTGACTCGTTTCACCTGTTTGTGTATCATTAGCCACACTTTGTAAGTTGTTTCAGTTCAATGCTTAGTGTCCGGTCTCGTCTATTCACGCGTTTTTGCTGCCGGTTTGTTTCGTCATTGTGGATTATTAATAAAGATTTGTGGATTTCACCTTCATCTTTGTGCAAGTTCGTTCGTCTCACACATGTTGTGACAGCCTCATTTGAATTGTCAGATGTTTAATAGACACAGACCAATTGTCATTTAGAAATAACATCGTGTTTGTGTTTGAATCGATCTCGCGATCTTTTAACGATTAGTGATTCAGCTCTAATTTGGAGCATATAGCCACTGTTCAAAATGTTGAGGTCAGTAAGATTTTTATTTTAAAATTAGTACTTTTATTCATTAAAGATGTATTAAACTGATCTAAAGTGAAACATTTATAATATGCAAATTTTCTTTTTCAAATATTTTAGTTTCTTTTGAACTTTTTATTGATCACAGAATCCTAAAAAAAGCATCACAACTGTTTTCAGCTTTTATTATAACAAGACATTTTTATTGAGCAGCAGATCAGCACATTAGAAATATTTTCGAAGGATCATGTGACAGTAAAGACTGGCATAATGACTGATGAAAATACAGCTTTGCCATCACAAGAACTAAAGAACTTCCAAAATGCAGTTTAAATGCAGCTTGAAATGTCTCTAAATGATCCCAGCTGAGGAAGAAGGGTCGGTTATTTTCTTACAAAAAAAAAAAAAAATGATATCCTTTTTAATCTCAAATGCTTGTCTTGTTTAGCTCTGCTTGGACTCTGTGTATTCCAGTTCATGAGAGTTAGGGTAGGTTAAAAAAGTTCCATCTCATTTTCTTCTCCAACTTTAAAATCGCACTACATCGCTGTTTTTTTTTGCCCCACCATGAGAGAAAGCGGCAGGTGGCCGCTTCCGCTGCTTGTCGCATCGTGGAGCGAACGTTACCTCAAAAGCCGAAATGACGGCACACTTTACACCGAAGCGGGAGCAGGAACTAATCTATCATCCTCCATTAATGCTAACATTAGCGGTGTGCCCTTATGCTAGTATTTCCTGTCACTGTTTAAGTTCAGAGATAAGACGACTGCAATCTAGCGGTAAGGATATAAGCTCAAAACAAAGCAACTGTCATGAATCTTATATGATTATTATTATTATTTTTTAAATATTGATATTCTATTTTTGAGAATACAGTATTGCCAAACAAAATATTGCGGTACACGTGTATCAATATTTTCTTACACCCCTAAAACTAATTAGCAGCTGTATTTTAATTAACTTATGTTAACAAAGATTAATAAATACTGTAACAAATGTATTGCTCATTGTTAATGTTGATGGATTAATTACAGTATAGTTAACAAATAGTTACTGTTTTTTATTGTATTTTTGATTAAATAAATGCGGCCTTGGTAAGCATAAGAGACTTCTTTCAAAAACAAAAAGGTATATTTCACCTAAAACTGAAAACTCTGTCATTAAATACTCGCCCTCATGTTGTTCCAAACCCGTTAATCTTTTGTTCATATTTGGAACACAAATTAAGATATTTTTAATGAAATCCGAGAGCTTTCTGACCCCACAACTACCACTTTCAAGGCCCAGAAAGGTAGTAAAGACATTGTGACATCAGCTGTTCAGCTTTAATATTATGAAGCTACAAGATTACTTTCTGTGCGGAACGAAAGCTAAAATAATGACTTTATTTAACAAAGTTATTATTTTTGTTTTCTTTATGCACAAAACAATGTCCGTTCTGGGCCTTGAATGTGGTAATTACGTTACTGTCTAAGCAAGGTCAGAAAGCTCTCGGATCTCATCAAAAATACCTTAATTTGTGCTCCAAAGATGAACGAAGGTCTAATCATACCGACCTGAAACTTTTTAACTGTGTTGTGTAACTCAAAAAAATACAACTTTTTTCCCAATTAGATATCGTTAAAGGTGTTTAGATATTTACCTACTGCATAAAATCATTTTGATAAACATAACTGGCGATGCACTCAGTGACTTTGAGATTTGTGCACCAAATCTCAAATAACAGGACATCTCTGCTGTGACATTTTAACAATCATCATCATCAGAAACAAAAAGACACAACAAACATAGGCTTGCTTTATAGCAAAGTGGCACTTCCAGAGTGCACAGTGGGTCCTCTGATCTGCCTGTGGATGTTAAGAAGGGCAAGTGAAGGTGGCGGAGAGGATTATGGGCCACAGTTGTGGCCCCATGGTGGCCCATAAAGAGGAGTTAATGGCTTGGTGTGGAGTGAGAGAACTCCTGTGCCACGAAGGCTGTGAAAAGCGATGACTTTTACAGCGTGCTGATCCACAGCCTGTCGCACACTCCCCTTTTCTTCCTCGGCAGGGATTAGCAGGACTTTCTTTAGGATTTATGGCAAATGAACCGCTCTTAATGACGCCACAGTAGTCATCTCGCGCACGCTGTCGTGCGGTTAGTGTCACATGCTCCGTGTGAAGCCCAGGCTGCACGTGCGGCTCTGAAACTCCCTCGGCAGGAGCAACGTTTCGATGGCGTGAAGAAAGATTGCTGCAGAGAGGGCTGGTCTCGGGCAGAGAGAGCAGACTGCTCAATGTCACATAGAGGAGGAGTAGGAATACAAGATGGCAAAAAGTGTGTGTATGTGCGCATGTGGGCTCAAGGCTGACTAGTATGAGTGTGATGACCTGGGCAGAGTGTGCAAACTGAAAGAAAGGATGCAGCAACAGGAGTCAAAATACATGCAGCCCCATGCTGAACACATAGTCTGAGAGCAGGTGTTGATCTTTCAAATATATTGGCACTGTAGCTGTATCTTACTCATTGATCCCTGTGCATATGACCATGCCCCTGCCTTCATCCTCTAATAAATACGGTCCTTCAGCAATTCATACTTAATGGCCCATGCACAAATAACAGGGAATGTTTTAGACCATGCAAGATTGGCTGAAATGTTCAAATTTTTCGAAACCAAAGTTTTTAAATCATTATTTAAAAATGTATTATGTAAGGTTATGCAAGGTTGCTATAAGGTTTATTATTATATTTGTTTAATTTTCCAACTTTTATTATCATTAATTATTATTATTAACTATAGGATCTATAGGACCCAATACACACAATTGCAGTCTTAGCCACTTGAGAACACATGCACGTGTTAGTATGTGCACAAGATCATCTCAGGTGTGAAAATGACAAATTTCAGTGCCCTTAACGCACAGTAAATCCACGCTATCTCTAATACCACTTTAGAGAGGTATTTGAGGCTAAGCATTTCACATCGTTCATCACGTTCAGGAACTCACATGCTCTGAAAGCATAAGATGTCGAGGAAAACTTTACAATGTATGTGGTTTTAGTAGACATCACATGTAACTAATGTAAAATGTAAATTTTATTTGTACAGAGATGGTTATGTACATTTTATAAAACATTTGCAGTCATAAGGACTGCAGAACAGAAATGTAGAAAATAATTTTAAAGTTTGAAGTATTACACATACAAAATATGTAAAATAAACCTCTGTAAAAACCTTACTTGCATTTTTACAACACTGCACTGTTTTACTAAAGGGTAGTTCCCTCATCATGTACTCACCCTTATGCTGTCTGTGATGTATATGACATTCTTTCCTCAGATAAACAGAAGCAAAGTTTTAGAAAAATAAAAAAATCAATCTCTTTGAGTCCATAGAAGTCCTTACTCTTTCAAGCTTTATAATGGCAGTGAATGGGTGTTCAGTAATCCAAATCTAATAAAGTGTATCCATCCATCATAAAATGTGCTCAGCATGGCTCCAGGGGGGTTAATAAAGGCCTTCTAAAGCGAATCTGTGCATTTTTGTAAGAAGTGTTTTCATATTTAAAACTTAATAAGCCGTAATCTCTAACTGTTCCAGCGGATGACGTAGGCATAGCGTAAGATCCGGTGAGAATATGTTAGTCCCATTAGAACCAAAGGAACACCAGTCTCCGCTTGGGTTATATCAAAATCCTTGGACATTTTTTTTTTTAATTACAAATCCTTGTTTTGTACTTCTAATTTGTGACCGGTGATGTATGCACATACAACAGTTAGTGAAAGCTAGAGATTACAGTTTATGTAAGGGGTAATTAACAGTTTGCCATACATTAAAGGATTTTAAATGCATGACGCGGAGGCAAAGAACCACCCGACACGTAGTGGAAGCGGAAGTGCATTTAAAATCCTTTAATGCACTGCAAGCCATTAATTATCCCGCTTATTCTGTTGTCATTTGCCAAGTTATAGACAAGATAAAACTAGTATTGCTCTTTGCAGTGCAATATTTGACTGAATTGGTAAAAATCACAGTTATTTTCGTCAGGTAAGGATGTTTGCTCTAACATTCTGCCCAGCGCAATGCGATCTCTGACTTCTCTCTCTCTGTGTGTGTGTGACCTGCCAGCCAATCAGAATCCAGTATTAAGACAGACCATGGAATAAAAAGTTTTAAATATGGATATTTTTCTTAAAAAAAATACATCAATTCACTTCAGGAGGCCTTTATTAATTTCCCAGAGCCCTGTTGAGTACTTTATGACGGATGGACACACTTCATTGAACTTCTATTGAACTACTGAATAATACCACCCATTCACTGCCATTATAAAGCTTGGAAGAGCCAGGACATTTTTTTTTATATAACTCAGACTGTATTCGCCTGAAAGAAGAAAGTCATATATACCTAGGATAGCTTGAGGGTGAGTAAATCTTATTTTCATTTTTTGGGTAAACTATCCCTTTAAACCGCAGCATGTTGTGAGAAGTGTAACGTAAGCACGATTTGAAGCTCATGCTAGAAGTGACGCAGAAGCACAGAGGGCTGTTTATGTCAAGTGTGAACTCATGAACCTGTGCATTTTCATTGGCTGGAAGCGATATTTTATGAAGCGTCAACTTTTTTGAGGTCTCTAATAGTTGCATTATATAAACTCAAAGAGATGGATTTTTTTTTTTATGTTCATTTGAAAAATCAGTTATATACATCTGGCATTAGGGTGAGTAAATGAGAGAAATTGGATTTTTGGCTGGAGTATACCTTCAAGTTTCATGTGATAAGCCTCCAACCCTGTGCATGTTGTACATTTTCATTCAGGACACTTGGTATGCATATGACAATGGAATAGCAGCAAAGTGTTTATCGTAAAATTACCACCCTGTAATGCTTTCTAAGCCCAGGGCTTCCATGATGAGGACACCCTGGGTGAAAGTGAAGCTTTGGATTACTCTGAAAGCCAAAGCCCTGTCATCTTACCTGTCATGCATGGCCAAACACAAAATATGGAGTGACTAGTGCTTCAACACTTTCTAAAGGGTGACAAAAGGAAGAAGGACTGTGTTAAAGTGTCAGATTTACAGAATCAGAACTGCAAGCAAACACTTGTGCATCTAAAAAAGTGAAGGGAGGTCAATGATATGAATTATTATTTAATCATATTACATTGGTAATTTCCACATATGACTAGATATTCCTTCTAAAAGCTTAAAAAAAGGCTTCATTTACACTGTTGGTGACATAGAGGAAAATAATTACTTCCTCTTCAATTAACAGACCATCTTTTACTAGCAAGCACTGAGGTCAGAAAGTCATCTTATGATTCTATTAAAATGAAATTATTTTTTTACAGACAATAAACAGTTACATTGGACTTAAACGATTTTTAATTAGGAATTGATTGATGTTGAATTTTGAATTTTGTACATTACTGTACTCTACTGTACTGTACCTTTTGTTGTCATCTAATGCTCCTTTTAAAGTGTTAGTTTCATTAATTTCTTTAATCTTTAAAAGCTTTAGTCATGTAATAATGCTGCTTAGAAATCGGTTTATTGTAAGGTTTCTAGACATTGTAAGGTTTCTTTTAAATCTGTTTATTTTGACTTTTTACATCTGGCTGTCAGATCTCTAAATGTCAGTTACGTTTTATTAAACTCCACAAATATAAGACATATAACATTTCTTGATTTCAAAAAGTATAAATTGTGAAAGAGATATATAGGTACTATTTGAAACATGCTAAAGTAATTAAAGCGACAGTCATGGCAGGACCAGTATTATTGTGACGTCTCATCAGCATTCCCCTCACGATATCGGCTCTGTCACCTGTTGCCATAACAGCCATCTGTGCTGCACATCAGCGCCCGACAGGTTTCAGAAACATGATCTCATATTATCAGGAATCTATCATAAATAAAAAAGATTTCCTTTATTTCAGACAACTTCTGCTTAGTACTGACAGAAACTACCTAAATACATAATGTGTAATTAGAATGAATGAATTCAGAGATCTGCTATATATATTTCGTTTGCATTAACTACTTATTGCAGTCTGCTGGTATTAAAAATGTGGGGTACAATCATCCTTATGTCACCGAATGAGTCCTAATTTGAAGATATTAAGGTTCTTCAGATAGTGGTAATATGGTAATATTTCATGACCTTTGGTATACTGCATTATCTGCAATATCACCTGAAACCGAAAGGTTTTTAATGGTTTAACCTTTGTCATGTTATGAAGATAATGCAGTTCATTGAATTTACTATTACTCTTTATTACCAAAGCCTGGAAATCCAGCCTTACTCAGATTTACTCTCTTCTTTGCTTTCTAGTCTTTATGCATTTTGTTTTGATCAGTCACAAAAGTTATTTCCTAAGGAAGAGTAAAACAAGACTCATTATTATTAAAAGGCAGTTCAAAAGCAGGCAGGATTTGCTCAAGGCTTATCAGATTCTGCTGCTGATGTCTGGATTTACTAATTCTTGATCTGAGCTGGTGAAATGACATTTTTGCATGGGCAGCCACTGGGTAGCTGTTCCCTCAGGAAGCAGCCTGCGCATGCATATTTAATATCGCCGATACACATCGACTTTAATGGCTTGCTTTGAAAAGAGTAAGAACTTTTCCAGCTCCTTAGGAAAAGACATCTAGAAGACTCTCCCTGTGCAATTAATGTAAAAGTGTTACAGATCACTTTTTTTCCCCCAAATGTATAGCTTAATAATAATAATAACAGCAAAACATTTAATATGGCTAACAAAAATTATTTTAGAAGCGATCATTTATTTATAGTTTATCTAAGGATGCTGCTTGTTTTGATGTGTTATGTAATGCAGTTACATTCATACATTTCTGAATCTGTGCCTTAAAGGAATAAAATTAGCTGAGAATGTACGCACCCTCAGGCCATCCAAGATATGGATGAGTTTGTTTCTTCTTCTGAACTGATTTGGAGAAATGTATCATAACACCACTTGCTCACCAATGGATTCTCAAAAAACAATTTCTTTACGACTGAAGAAAGAAAGACATGAACGTCTTCAATGACAAGGGGGTGATTACATTATCTGTAAATTTTTGTTTTGGAAGTGGACTTCTCTTTAAAGCTTTGCAATTTGGCTTAGAGCTGTAATCGGGCCTTAAAAGTTAGGCCCGACAGGACCTGAGCCAGACAGAATTCGGCCCGACCCCGACAAGTATAATTTGACTGACAGCTTTTTAAAAGCCCGAACCCGTTTACAGCCCGACATTATTCAAATATACGCAAACACACAGCTCTTTTGCCTTTTGTCAAGAATGAGTCATTTATACATGTTTTAACATAATTTATTAATGACTAACGTAGGCTATAGGCCACTTGGAAGTTGGAACAAAGAAATATAATAAGTCCTCTGTAACATCAGAACATCTTAGCACTCTAAATAGGCGTACACTTCGCCTATAAATAGGCCAATGCGCCAATAAAAAAGACTCTTTCTTAACAAATTAAATTAAGATAAGTTCTAAATCAAGATGGGTTTTTGGCAATAACGAAATTAAGATAGTTTCAGCGCGGTCCTGTGCTCACTGATGGTGCGTCCAGCAGCACTGAACACCCTTTTACTGCTGCTGCGACTGGCCGGGATGCATAGTACTGATCTGGCTAATTTTGCCAAAACGTAATCACCAGAGGCAAGCCTCCGTTTCACCTCCTCAGCATCCATTTTCGCATCTTTCTCGCGCTAATCGAAATGCGTCACATGACCGCTCATTTACCGCGCACGCCGGAGCGCTAGCCCGAGCCCGGCCCGAGCCCGTGTAAAATGATATAAATTAAGCCCGAGCCCGACCGAACCCATCGGGTCCCGTCGGGTTTCATCGGGTTCGGGCAAAGATCTTCAGCTCTAATTTGGCTAAAGCATGAAACCCACAAAAGTGACATGAAATCGTATTCCATTGCATTTCCATTGTTGTAACATTAGTGTGCTGTGTTTACTTCTTTAGTACTGTACATCAACTCTGTATCTTTGCTTTCTAGACAGAAGACTGTTTCTGTGTGCGTCTGTTCATCTGTGCCCTGCAGGCGGTGTAATTAACCCTCTATCGATCAGCCCGTGTACACCCTGCGGTGAGGCGGCCCGTGATAACTACGTGTTGCTAGGCTTTTCCATGTGTGCTCTCAATTCATATTTAATCGATATTCCATTAAAGTTGTGTTTCTACAAAAGCCCAGAGTGATCTGAGTTAGGCTGGTAAAGCAGCCAGTGTGGCTTTGTGTGTTTTTTCAGCAAGTTTTTAGATCTGTCCGGTCGCTGTCCTGAGTATCCAGAGAGGATAATCCTACAATGTCGAGGTGACTGAGAGGAAAGTATTGGATGGTCAAACGCTAAGGCCATCGATTAGGAGTTTTGCTGTCACCGCTGTGGCCTCTGTCTGTCAGTGGTGACAAATTAGTCCCCTGTGGTAAATATAAGGCACTTGCGGACATCCAGAGGCAACGTTTGTAAAGATCAGAGGAGGTTTTTGCTGTTAACTAATTCGTATTCGATACACAATATACAGGGGGTGTGGAAAACCCAATACCAACCATACCAGAGAAAAAATGCTTTGCTGTGTATGCATCAATATATGCTTCTTTTCTTCTGTCTTTCATCTTAAACATGTGCCAGTCTTACTTCTTCCTCTTACTTGATGAATTTAGCAGATAAAGTTGTTTATGCGACAAAGCTGCATCTATGTTGTAGTAGCATACGCCTTGTGTATGGAATAGCTCTCGTGACAGGAGTTGTCCGGCAGCAGCTGCCCTGTCAGGCTGTCACAGAGCAGAGATGATGAGCAGCAGTTTGGTAAATGATTAAATGCTCCTCGCTTTACTGAATACATAACAGGCCTCTCTCACTTCTCTTCATATCATCACACAACACTGCATAATAGAGAAATTATTACAGTTCAAGCTGTTTCATGAACAACTTGAAAGACTTAGTTGTTTTTTATTTAAATACTTTGTAGATGTTTATGTCTTTCTTTCTTTAGTCGAAAAGAAATTAAGGTTTCAGAGGAAAATATTCCAGGATTTTTCTCCATATAAAGGGCTTAAATGGGGATCAGCAGGTTGAAGGTCGAAATGTTGCAGTTTCAGTGCAGCTTCAAAGGGCTCAACACAATCTCAGTGGAGGAAAATGGGTCTTTTCAGTCATTTTCTGAATTTTTTTAAAAAATTGATGTACTTTTTAACCACAATTGTTTGTTCGCTTGTAAACACTTCACACGTAACTGTAACTTCACACGTCACACGTAACTTTCCAAAGTGATTACGTCGTGGACGCAGAGCTAGTACAAGATGAGTATCTGTGGTTAAAAAGTATATAGATTTTTATTTTTCAAGAAAGGACCGATCGTTCTGCTAGATAAGACTCTTATTCCTCGGCTGGGATCGTGTAGAGCCCTTTGAAGCTGCACTGAAACTGCAGTTTGGAGGTTTAAACCACTGATCCCCATTGAAGTCCACTATATGAAGAAAAACCCTGGAATGTTTTCCTCAAAAACTTAATTTCTTTACATGAAGAAAGAAAGTCATGAAAATCTTGGATGACACAGGGTGAGTAAATTATCAGGAAATGTTTATTCTGGAGTGAACTAATCCTTTAAATATGGAATGATTTTGATTCACAAAAGAATGGTTCATATAAGTAATTTATTTATGTATTGGACTACACTGGTGGCATTTTGTTTATTTATTTGAATCGTATATGATACTTGACTTTTTGAGCTTCCAGAACTCTATTTCATCAATAGGAGGTCATTTAAAAAGTTGTTAAAGCTACAATAAGATATATTGGAGTTCAGGTGGGTCTTTTCAACTTGTGAAATTGAATTTTACAATACTAATGAATTAGTAACAAGTCATTTATCAACCATTTACATAGTGGCTTATGCAATATTAATACCTTCTGAATAAGTTATTAACAGGAACTTGTAAAAATGGTTCTGGGAGGCTCACTGCCATTGTTAAATATTAAGGAAAAGCAGAGGCATTGACAAAACTTCTGCTGAGCAATGTGAAAGGTGGGTGTTAAGTCTGTAATCTCACAGGTGTCTCCGCAGATACCAAATGAGAGCAAAAATGCAAGTGTGGACAGAGGAGAGAGAGAGAGAGAGAACAAAATTGAACCATGTACATTATATGAACATTTCCTCAGGCCATTTGTCACACCAATGATATTACCTCCTACCTCAAAAAAGACGGCGAGCCAGAGCCGGCGCTTGAGGCTCGAGAGGGAGACTTTTGGCAGAAACACTCTTACAGGAGAAAGGAGAAAGAGAAAAGTGAGTTCTTGAAGAGCAAACTTGCTCGTCTTTCACTCAGAGACACCTAATCTAACCTTATCCACCACAACTCCACTCTTAATACATGGGAGACTGTCATTTAGTCAGCTAGATCAGGGCTGTCAGGCCGTCTGGAGATTCCAGTCCTTCTTTCCGAGGGAGGGCAGAGGGTGGGGATTCGGATTTAATGTGATTGGGATGTCAGTGATGGCATCTCTGGCTTATCGCCCAGACGTCTGCTGCAGGTGACACGGCCGACAGTAATGAAAGTCTTACTCTGGCGGAGATGAGGCCATCAGAGCTTAGAGTCAGACCTCTATCTGATTTAGAAGAGAGCTGTGGAAGAAAAACTCAATGCCAAAACTACAGGACACAAGTGCATTTGGGGTCTACACATGGGTCTGCTGTTTTTACAAGAATCTCGGTTTATTAATGATTATATGTAATTAAACGCTGTTTACTGGTTAGCGCACTTTTATGTTCCATAGTTTAGCAGTACTTATTATTAGTGTTTCATTGCATTACTGTTTAAAACATTAGGGTCAGTTATATAGTTTTTAATGTGTATGTGTGTGTGTGTATATATATATATATATATATATACAGTTCAATTGTTCAAGTTCAGTTGTTCAAGTCCAACAAATTCTTTGGTTTTTCAGCATTTTTGTGAACTCTTTGCAACAATGACTGTGATTTTGAGATCCATCTTTTCACACTGAGGACAACTGAGTGTCTCATATGCAACTATTACAGAAGGTTCACCTTTGAACCAAATTCAGATGTGTGCATTTTTCTTATTTTGCCTAAATATCCTATTTTTTTTATTTAGTACTGCCCTTTAGAGGCTACAGAAGATACTTACATGTTTCCCAGAAGACAAAATAAGTTCAGTTTACTCTGATTTTCAAATTCAAAAAGTTTTCACCACTTCTGGAGCATCAGTGAGTGTTTGAACCTTCTGTAGTTGCATATGAGTCCATCAGTTGTCCTTAGTGTGAAAAGATGAATCTCAAAATCACACAATCATTGTTGGAAAGGGTTCAAATACACAAAAATGCTGAAAAACCAAATAATTTGTGGGAACTGAATGATTTTTCTGAAGTAGAGCAGGCAGTTTAACTGTTAGGACACACAAGGGACTCATAAACAGCTATCACAAAAAAAAAAAAAACAAACAAACAAAAAAAACAGCTGTGGATCATTCAGGTAACAGCACAGTATTAAGAATCGTGGGAATGTAAACTTTTGAACAGGGTCATTTTTATAAGTTGAACTATTATTTTGTCTTGTGGACTATATGTAAACATCTTTTATGTGAAATATCTTATTCAGGTCAGTACTAAATAAAAAATACCATGCATTTTGTATGATCCCTCGTATTTTGGTAATATAATTAACATTTTGCAGATTCTGAAAGGGGGATGAAAACTTTTGACCTCAATATATTATATTTTTATTCAGTAAGGATATGTTAAATTGATGAATAGAAAATTACAAGAACATTTATTTAAAATTGTCTTTGGTAACAATGTTAAAGTCTTTACTGTCACTTTTGATTCTGTCACATTAAAATGTATTACTTTTTCCTCAGAAATATTAAGCAGTATAACACCACCAAATTAGTGTGCATATAAGAACGATTTCTGAACAATGGTTGCTAAAATCCAGCTTTGCCGTCACAGAAATAAATTACATTTTAAAATATATTCAAATAGAAATGAATATTTTCACAGTGTATTTGGTTTATTGTATTTTGATTAAATGCAGCCGATGCAGATTTTATTTAAAAAAATATTCAGAAGTCTGGAGTTGGTAAAATATATTTTATTTTGAACATACAATTCTTTAAATGCAGTCCCCAGTTTAAATTGAATTTGAAAAGAAGTAGCAGGATATAAAATTGCAATTAAAATTCTGAATGTAAGGAAGTAGAATTAAAATAAATTGAAAGTAATTAATGTAACTAATTTTTAACAGGAATCTTTCTTGTGTTGTTTGACAGTTTAGAAAAAGACTAAATTGGTTTTGGCAGTAGTTTATACATTTGATTATGTATTTATCTGATTATGATTTATTATGTATAATTGATTTTCACAGACTAGGGTGGATAAACACCTTTTTCCAGAATGCATTACAGTGTTCTTTCTTTCTTTGAATAACAATTCTTGTAATCAGCTCCCTGTGGGGTGCGACCAATTCTAATCAAATTCAATTCAAAACTTTTCTCAACCCTGAGAGATAAAAATTAGCTCAGACTAAAACCTTCCACTTTCTAATTTTGATTTCATGGGGCCTTTAATTATAACTTAAAAAGTAGAAATATTAAAGTTAAAATAGTCTTAATATAGTTTGCCCTTTAGTGAGACGAGAGAAAAGTAAGAAGAACCGGTCTGATAAGTCTATCATACACATTTGTCTTTTACTTTACAAAATAATTATAAACTTAGGTGGACATCATAAGTTGAGTTATTTGACTGAGTTGTACTACCGCTAATTAAATGACTTTGAGACAGAAAGAAAGAAAAGAATGTGTGTGTCAGGAAGTCCTTTCTCTCTACTGGCGCCAATTATCTTCGGAGATGGCAGGACGACACTGATTCCGGCAGTGGGTAAGATGGGGTGGAGGTGGGTTTGCTGTCCTCACCTCTTTCCCACTGTGTGTGGGCAGCCAGCCATCTCATTACCACACACAGACCACAGCCTCAAGTTTCTCCTCCTTCTATTTTTGTCATCTTTTTTTCCTTCTTATACTAGTCTCCTGTTTCTGCTTCTCTACTCGCCATCACTGTTAGTATGTTTACTTCCAGGTAAGCACAATGATCTATAACCTTTTTTATATAAACACAGGATGAAAACATCCACAACATTTTGTCTCCTAGTTAGGTTTGGAGTCACTGGATAGTGAATGCAACAGGATGCTAAAAGTTTTCTTTTTCTTTCAAATATAGAGCCGACAAGCATGGCTTGTTAGTGATTCACTGTTATAGATGTGTGGCGGAGACTGACACGGAAAAGAGGATATTGTCGAATAAGGTCATTATTTTGTTTTCTTTGCACATAAAAAGTATTCTTGTAGCTTTGTTATATTTCAGTTGAACTACTGATCACACTGTTACTGTCTACTATCTACTGTCTATGCAGGGTCAGAAAGCTCTCAGATTTCATCCAAAATATCTTAATTTGTGTTCTGAAGATGAGCAAAGCTCTTACAGGTTTGGAAAGACATGACGGAATTTTTATTTGTGGTTGAACTATCCCTTTAAATTTAGTGTGATAGATTCTTCAATAATGTTTAAAAGTAATCCTTTAGTTCCCACCCATTTGCTGGGTCAGTGATAAGGTTAATGTTGGCTTGTAAAACTGTTTAGATTAGTTACAAAGAGAAGAAACTAAACTAGTAAAGTCATCTGTGCTCACAGTTACATTAAGGCTACACAAGCATGTGGCTTGCAGCCACCAGACCTGAACACTTTGGTTGTATTATTGCATGCCCTTGAAACACCCTAGAAAATAATGGTACACCCACTTGATAGAGAGCCTGTGAACTGATGAACACCTGGAAAAATTGCAGTGGAACTGCAGAGTGAAATCCTTTACAAACACTGGGCTACGTCAGAACAGTACAACAGTTAGGTCTAAAAGATGGTTATGATTATAAATTAATCTTGAAGCTATTTTAGTTGCTTAAGGCGGTTTGAATATTAATGCTTATAACCAGCCGTGTTTTCTCAGGGCCTCTGATGCAGTCATGTTTCTGCCTGGATGTCTTCGCATAACATCAGTCTGGACCTGACATGACACGGACCCTGCGGGAACAACTTCAGGTAGAGAGGGAACTGTTCTCAGAAAGCAACGCTCAGTGAGGATAGGAGAATGGTCTCGAATAGTGCTGGGTGTTTTGACCAAAAACCTGTATCATGTTGGGGTTTTTTTTTCTGGCAGTTTCATCCTGTTTTTTTTTCCCCAAAATGTGTCCTTACTGTTTATGAATCAAAATGCATGAAACTGTTGCAGAACACTGCGTGTTAATCATGAGCCAAACAAACATGCTATACATATAGTATGAGCAGTTTTTGATATACATTAGATTGTATAATTTCAAAATTTAAAGCAAAAAGTGAATGGTCTAACCCTAGCTTTGTGAAATGATGCTACATCTGCACAAACAAAAACAGCAGAAGGGCTGAATGGAAATGCAAATTCATTCTCTGACAGCAGGTGGTCCTTATGGAACAGCAGCGGTACTTTCTGAAGACAGTTACATTCAGAGATACATACATATAACCCCCCAATTTAATATTTAGAATATTCGTCCAATATTTCACTAATGTGAACAGCGATCTTGCTCTGTCTGCTACAGTATTTTCTCCTCTTTGCGCTCGTCTTCAGCGTCTCTGGCTTCTGTTAACGGCCATATACAGTTGGTTTATTTGCCCAGTTGAAAAATTAGTTGTGTGTTATTAATAGTTATCTAACCATTAGTCAGAAGTGTATGCAGTTAACAGAGGGATGCAGAGGGATTTCCTCTCAGTTCACAACATTGTCTACATTGCTTAGCCACTTGTATGCTGGTGTTTTCAAAATTCATACCATGTGCGTAATTCAAACCCGTTTACCGTTTGAACTGGTACATCGCCCAGCACTAGTCTCAAAATATCTCAAAAGCATAGAGAACACTAATTTTATTTTCTAAAACGTGACAAAACCAGTCTTAAGTAGCACAAGTAGATTAGTATATCCAATATTTGTAGCGATAGCCAAAAATGCATTGAATGATGGGTCAAAATGATAGATTTTTCTTTTACGCTAAAAATCATTGGGATATTTAGTAAATTTCCTACCATAAATATATCAAAGCTAATTTTTGATTAGTAATATGCATTGCTCAGAACATCATTTGGACAACTTTAAAGGTGATTTTCTCAATATTTAGATTTTTTTTGCACTCTCAGATTCCAGATTTTCAAATAGTTGTATCTCTGCCAAATATCCTGTCCTAACAAACCATACATCAATGGAAAGCTTGTGTATTCAGCTTTCAGATGATGTATAAATGTCAAATCTTTTTTTAAAAATGGACCCTTATTACTGGTTTTGTGTTCCAGAGCCACATATTTGTAATTATTTAGTACAGTATATTTTTGTAAAAATTAGTTTGTTTCGATTTGTAAATGCTAAAAAGGCATACTTTCAAACTCACACACAAACACATAAGCAAGGAAGAAACAACACATCTTTAGTTAGTTAATTTTTGGGTTTAGACACTGAAAGCCTCTCATGCAGGTCTTACTGCTTGTTGCAGTAGTGCCCTGCCATATGTATTTTTACTCTATATTACATGTTGTGTAATAGATTCCTTGTTTGCCACTAGCCAGGCAGATTTTCACCTTTGCTGCTTCAAAAGCTTCATACGGTTTGGTAATCCCTACATGTGATGGGTGCAGCGGCGACTTCAACACTTCCTGCCGTTTGATCCACGCTGTACCACACTTTCTGCACATCTGCGATAGGCTTTGAAAATGGAGCTGAAATCTCCCATGAACAAGAAGCAGCGTTACTCAGCATTAGTTTGCGACTGCTGCAACTGCGCACTAATGAATGCACTTTGAGGAAAAGGGCATGTGGTTCAGGATTAGATTATTACTGGAATCGCAGGATGAATCTAAGGCATCTCTTCAAATATTAAATTCTGTTAAAATCCTAAAATATGTCATAATTTTTTTTCTTTTTTTGCAGTTGCAACTTGCTACCTATATTTATTTTTTGTGGGATATATGTGGGACCTATATTTATGTGGCCCTGGACCACAAAACCTGTCATAAGTGTCAAATTTTTGAAACTGAGATTTATACATCGTTTGAAAAAGTAAGCTTTCCACTGATGTATGGTTTGTTAGGATCGGACAATATTTGGCAGAGATACAACTATTTGAAAATCTGGAATCTGAGGGTGCAAAAAAAATCAGAGTAATGAGAAAGTCGCCTTTAAAGTTGTCCAAATGAAGTTCTGAGCAATGCATATTACTAATCAAAAATTAATTTGGATATATTTATGATAGAAAATTTACAAAATATCCTAATGATTTTTAGCGTAAAAGAAAAATCGATAATTTTGACCTATCATTCAATGTATTTTTGGCTATTGCTACAAATATGCCCATGCTACTTAAGACTGGTTTCGTGGTTCAGGGTCACATATTAGAAAATAAAATTAGTGTTCTCTACGCTTTTGTCCAAATGAAGTTCTTAGCAACGCATAGTACTAATCAAAAATTAAGTTTTGATATGTTTACGGTAGGAAATATACAAAATATCTTCATGGAACACGATCTTTACTTAATATCCTAATGATTTTTAGCATAAAAGAAAAGTTGATAATTCTGACCCATACAATGTATTTTTGGTTATTGCTACAAATACGCCATTGCTCATTAAGACTGGTTTTGTGGTCCAGGGTCACATTAGTAGGAGTGTGATATGGCTCTTCATGAGCATGACTGTAATGGTGAGTACTGAAGATGCCACTGAGTTGCTTTAAAGTTAAAAGCTATTCTATGTAAAATATGTTAAAGCTATATGCTATAAGCTATATGCTAAAAGTAATAAGTAGAGTATTATAAGAGCCAGATTTTGACTGAGTGGGTGTGATTACCTGCATCTGATACAGCATTAATTTCTTCAGCTCAATCTCATATTCATAATGAAAAAATAGATTGAAAGTCCTCTGAGGAGAGTGATAGTTGTTGTGATATAATGCAATGAACATTAATTTAACAACATATGATGCAACATAAAGTGAAAGTCACTTTCAAGGAAAGTCTGTTCACTCTGTGGCCATACTTGCAGTGTCTCCAGGCAGTTTTTTTTTCTGGCATGCAAGACCCAGTTCTATCTACTTGAATGGGAAATCCTAAAATCTGAAAAACTGGTTGCCTCACTCAAATTTAAATGACATATTTCAAAACAGCAACAGACCTGACATGAATGGTCTCATTAATAATGTTACTTATGCTCAAATAGCATTAAAAAGCTTACATTTAGGCTGGAAGAGAATTCGCTGAATGCACATAGAGCCAGAGCTTCCAACAGCAGCTGCAGTGAGGTGATGGCTTTATCAAGTAGTGATTGGCTACTTTATTTAGAAGGTGGGACTTCCTCAAACGATCAAATGATTCCGCCATATCGTACGTTGAGGTTTTTCTGTTGTCTGTGATAAAGCCCAAATGCACATAACTGCCCTAGTGAAAAATAAATTTATTTCATGCTAAATATACTACAAATACATTTACATATTTACATACTTAATAAAAATACAGTGCCCAGCAAGTGTACTTTTAGTGTACTAAGCTGGTACAACTAATTTTGTACTTTGCCAAAAATTCATGTATCTGTCAATTTTGAGATTTTGGGCTTTCTGGATTTTCATAAAGTATTTTTCAGATTGGTGGAAAGAAAACATTCAAAATACAGTTTTTCAAAATGATTTTTCTCCTGCACTGAGCCAAAGTTCAAAGTTATTCAGCAATACTTACATACATCAAACTTTACAGTTTTATTATTTTATATGCTATTACTCTATATATTTATTACTCAGTTTTATTAATCTACATTCTGAGGTTTTTACAGAGGGGTTTGTTCATATATAATTTGCTTTGTTTTTATACATTTGATTCCTAAAAAAAGTTTTTTTTTTCTGGTTGTTGTCAGTATTTTCTGATTTATGAAGTGATGAAAAGAGATATCCAAACTCCCCTCGGTAAAAAACATTTGAGTGTAATATGTCAACAAAATGAAACAAGAAATTTGAACCTGGCTTTAGCCAATGTTAAGATATTTGTTCTAGAAATATATGCAAATTAGCACATATTTAAATAGATAACACTCCATTTGCATATTTAAACAAAATTGTAGAAAATGTAATATAAAAAAATGTTTGTCAATGTAATCAATCAGCTGGCTAAGTATGGTTGTATATTAGTCATTTTTAAAACCCTATTCACCTATTTCAGGTACACTTTAAATATTATGCATTTAAAGACTGGTATTATGCCAAGATCATACAATCCTCATCAAAAATAACATTAAAACACATTTTAGGCGTAATATTAAGAAATGTGTGTTGTGCACAAGTAATTACACAAGTTACTCCAAGTAAAGTTTATTTATATTTTTTTATATCAGTAAGGCTTGGGCGATATGTCAGTAAAAATGTTAATAGATTTGAAGTATACTTAGTATGAAATAAATGTATTTTAAATATATTACTTTTTATTAGGGTAATGAAAAAACTCAAAAAAAAAAAAAGAAAAAACATCAAATGTGAGCTGTCACTGATAATTATAGGAATGTTAGTTTACAGCTTGCAGCAGTTGCTGAGACTTCTGTTGACGGACCCCCAGTTTCCATTTTTGATGTGTGGCAGCTACTCTGTAATATAAACATTTATTACAAAAGACATGTGTGTTAACAGAGTGTGATGTTTTATATTTTAAATAACTTCTGATTATTACAGCAAAGCCAGATTCTCTCTGGAACTGTTACATGCATGACCAGAGAGTAGAAATATGTGTTTGTTGTGTTCGTTGAACTTGTTCCTGGGAGCCCTACCTGGGGTTCGTTTCCCAAAAGCATCATTAGCCAACAATGGTTGCAAGTTCCGTCCTTACCAACATAGTTAAACGATTCAGTGTTTCCCGAAACCATAGTTCAAACAAACATTCGCAAACAGCATCACAAACTTACGTGGTTGGAACTACAGCTCTTGACCTGTGGTTAGAAGCATTGTTCCTTGTTAGTAAGACATATGGGCTCAAAAAATTATGCTTTTAGGCACAATAAGCAAGCTAACATGCAGTACAATCTATATCTTTCACTCGATCTAAATATAAATGCTTTTTAATCTATGTATTTTTAAGCTTCCTCTGCAAGCGACGATTTTGAATAGTGCGCATGCACATAAACGCCTACGGAAACCCCGGAGTATGACGTAAGAGGGAACCTGCGATGAATCAAACATCGAATAAAGCGAAATGACATGGAACAAAAAAATAGTAAGTTGTCATCAGGTGCCATGTTTAATATAGCTGCATTTTAGGAATCTCTAATGAGTTAAATAGCATAAATTATTACTCGGTGACATCATTAATAGTGGCCCTACATTGTTGAACTAATGTTGTTCAAACGACGGAGATGCGATTGTGTTCGGGAAACAGTCGTGACTAGCTAGTTCGTTTCCACAACAATGCATCATACTATGGAGTTACGTCATTGTACGGGAAATGCACCCCTGGTTAGTACCCCCAGGAAATCTGAGCTTGAGACCGTTGTTTTTGATATGAAGTGTGTGTAAAATGATTTTATGCTAAGAAATCAATTTCTTTTTACATTTCAACTTTTGTCTCTAATGGATAAGAAAAACCATCATGCATCTGTCAGTATTCACTAATGTAATGGCATTTGTTTGATTCTTCACGGTCGGGAACCAGGTTGTTACAATGTTTAGCACAGTCGTTTTCCCAATTAATGTTCCCTCATGTCAGACATGATGTACACTACCAGAACCCTTCGTTCTCATCTGCGAGGTTTCATCGAGACGTTTACGGATCTGTGAGTGTTCATCAAGACATTCACAGACTTGTGCACAGCGGATATGAGGAATGTGCATGAATTCATAATTAAAGATTACATTTGAGAGCCTTTTTCAAACATCTGTTCCGAACGTGGTTTCACAGTCAAAGTTAATTAATCTTCTTGTTTCTCAGGTGATCGTGGTAGCATATTGAGACACTGTCATCTCACTGCGCCAGTCGCCTCCGGATAATAAAAAGCAAATTGAATATACTCCTCAACCAAAGTTATAACTAGAAGTAAGTGACAAGAGCCTCCGGAATCCTGTTTTGAGTTGGAAGTCTTCAGACTTCAAGGTTTATGGTTTTCAATTTACTAGTTTTATGTGCCAGTTCCCTGCATCAAAAAACATGAACTGTTACGCAAACAGAATGCCATGCTGTGACAAAAGCTTAAAAACCACTTCGATAGGGGACAGAAATATTCTGTGTGCAGTTTGAATTCAAAAATGTACTGTAAGTGTAGTTTGGGATATGATGTGCTAATACTGTTTTAATCAAACTTACCTGATAACCACATTGTTGTGCTTAGGGGTGTGTAATAATGACAAAAAAAAAAAAGAGATTTTCTGGAATTTTCTCAATACTGATAATTAGATGATATTTTGCAGAGCATGTTATTGTCCTGATATTTTAGCAGGTTTAGGACTGTCGTGGACAGTTCACTCCCAAAGCTCTTCATATTCTTCATATACTGTATGGTGGTTTGTTTGCAGGAGTAACAGAAATGAACTTTTCCAATCAGTTTAAATAGATTTTTAGCTTTAATGGGCATTTTTACCTTCTTAAAGGAGAAGTCCACTTTCAAAACAAAGATTCACATATAATGTACTCACCCCTTTGTTATCCAAGATGTTCATGTCTTTCTTTCTTCAGTCATAAAGAAATTATGTTTTTTGAGGAAAACATTTCAGCATTTTTCCCCATATAATGGACTGCCATGGTGCCACAATTTTGAACGTCCAAAATGCAGTTTAAATGCGGCTTCCAGCAATCCCAAATGTGGTTGTAAACGATCCCAGCTGAGGAAGAAGGGTCTTTAGTGAAACAATTTGTTGTTTTCATTAAAAAAGTACAATTTATATACTTTTTAATCTCAAATGCTTGTCTTGCTTTGCTCTCCCTGAACTCTGTATATATTATATATATATTATATATTAGCACGTTCTCCGACAAGCGAAAGCGATAAGACCTGTTCTCGGGGTTTGGTCAGGTGACGTTCAACATATACTCTGTTACAAATGCATAAATAATGTCTTGATGTTTTAAAAAAACATATGTATTTAAATATAAATAAAAAACATCAGTAGATGGCCGCAAATCGCTGTATGAGTGAGTCATTGAGTCATTCATTGAACCATTCATTGAACCAATTCGTTCAAATGGCTGATTGATTCAGTAACATCGTTGTTCCTCAGAGACGCGAAACGATATTGTCTTACTGAAATAGTTCTGATAATTTGCTGTGAACCCACTATTTCCTAAGAATGTGTCGATTAATGTAGACTGTCGTTGTTTTAATTACTTTATTTAATAGTAAGGATATAGTGTAGTGTAGCACACAGACTTTATTATCATTGTGAATTTGCTGTTTATTTTGCTGCAGCTAGAACTCCAGCTCCTCCCATTTAGCTCTGCAGCGAGCACCCTCTCAAAATCTGAAGGCAGTCTGTCACTTTGACAGATTGCAATGAGGGTGATCTATTATAACTTCTAACTGTAATTCCCACCCCTGTCCAGTTGGTGGCGAGTGCGCTCCAGTATGGCAGCAGAGCACCGGATCCAGAACAAAAACGAAACTGTCACTAATGTTTTGCTATGGGTTTGATTACGCACAGATGAGTACACAGAAACTACAACGATCTATCACGCACTGGGGGAATTCTAAATGTATTTTAATAGAATACAGTATATCACGCTGTGAAAGTGTGATTTCGTACTCCATAGCATCAATTTGCATATCGTTTAAACAACTGTTTATATATATGGCACACCTCTTTTTGTGCTTTCGTTTAATGACTTTGTTTATACCTACATTGTTCATTTTAGATTTCCAATTCCAAATCACACCTGTGAAGATAATCAAGTTTCAGCCTGAAAAACTAACAATTGCAGTAAATCAGAAATCTTGCAAAGTTTGTGTTCAACCTTGGTTAAACTCCCCTGCCTGTAGCTTTTTAGTAGACCTGAAAACTTTCATTAGCTTGTTCAGGTGTGTTTGATTAGAATTGGCACTAAACTCTGCTGGAAGATGGACCTTTTGGGCCAGAGTTGAAAACCCCTGGGCTAGACATTTACTCACTGCATTCATTCTGTTTGTGTTTTTTCAATAGCACGTCTTTGTCTCCAATTGCCTTATTTTTTCTGACCCTGCATACTTTCGCAAAAGGGAATGGAGAGATATCTCTGAGGATGAATATACGCCACAGTCTGCTTACTAATGGGCGACACAAATGCAATAACACATTGGCATGATGAATATGCGGTCTAATGTTTTTATGTGGAATCTACAAAAAAAGCCTCCCTCCCATTTCTATCCATCTGTTTATGCAGCTAAATGTAATTTGAGGTGTTCCTTTGTCTTGTGGTAATTATAATGGGACTTTAGCAAGACATTATTCATATCTGTGATTGACAGAAAGAGCAAAGTGCTTTTTGCACTAAAGCAGGCTCTAAATTTAGAGGTTTTCTGGCAAACTTTACATGAGCTTCCATTCTCCAGAGATACTTATGGCGGCAGGGTCAAAGCTATGATCGTAACACCCGCCATAACCTGTAGCGCGGACCTTTGTGAACACTATATCCATGCCTTTTCCAGGTTGCTTTTTTTGCAACAGGTCTCTCTTTTATGTTTGGCCTGTTTGCTAGTCTGTTAGAACTAACACAAATTAGTTTGAAGCCAAAATGCCCTCAAGCACTTGCATTGTAAAAAATTTATATTTTCTTTTTTTGGTTGTGTCAGTAATAGTTGATTTTAGATTAGTGTAGATGTTAGATTGTATTGCAACGGCGTTGCAGATGGCTGAGACACTGCAGTTGTATAATTCAATCCTATGGTTCATTATTGTGTTTCCAGATCTCAATCTGTTGTTGGCTAGACAGAACAGCATTAGCCAAACGTTTAAGTCATATGATAAGCATTCACCATATTCAGCTCATGAATATTCAGATTATAACTGAGTCCCGATTGGAAAGCACTGAGAACATTCAATGGCCACTTAACGGTTTCCATTTCTGTTGATAATACTTGAATGTGCTGAAAGCTGCGGTTCAGCTTAGCAATGTTTTATGCCCATTACAGGTGAAAAGCTCTAGATCTCTCAATACACCTAGGTTTCACACTCTCATGTTTATTCTTATGGGCTTTGTAATTGCATAATGAACCTGGACAGAAAAAGAAAAAACACAGCTGTTATTTTGGGTCATGTTGCCAGCCACTGGCTGCCACCCATTTTGTGAGGCTTTTTTCCCAGCTTCTGCATGTATGTATTTTTGACAGATGGGTTGCTTGGCTTCCTTACAGAAAAAAAACAACAAACAGTTTTGGCTGTCAAGCGCACAGACTTTGTGACACTGCATGTTGTCACCGCTGACTTCTCAATATTTCCATCATTCCAGCCTGCTGGAATTTAAAATTACCCATGATGCGTTTCATAAGGCATCTTTTACACAGGCTCTGTGCCTGTTTCAAAATTTGTGTCAGTTCTGAAGCTTTTGCTTCTGTATAAATTATTTGCAGCAAAAGTGTGGACTTGTTTGTTGATTTATTTATTTACTTCATATTTTTTTCATTTGATAATTATTTATATGGAGAGTATAATTACTAGATACACTAAAATGCAAATGAAACATAATTAGTTATATAGACTGTGCCTCTTGCAAATTCCATGCCAGTTCTGATACTTTTGTTTCTGTATAAATTATATGCAGCATCAGCGCAAACTTGGAGTTTGTATGTATTTACTTACTTAATTTTATTTCAAATTTATTTATAATTAGCCTATTAGGGCTGGGTTTTGACACAAATTTCACAATTTGATTAGATTATGATTTACAACCTTGCAATTCGATTCGATTCAATTTGATACTTGATTAGTTTGGATATATATCAGATACAGTACATATCAAATTTTCTCAAGGAAAAAACAATCTTTCAACTAATTCTGTTACTCCGTTTTTATAATATTGATTATATATAATTTGAATTTCTACTCCAATTCGTTTTTTGAAATATAAACATTTAAATTATTGCTGTCATAAAAACTTGACGGATTTATTTAAACATGAATTAAACATTAAAGAACAGTAAAAAAATTATAATGAATATGTTTTATGGTGCATATATTTAGCAAAATGCTCCTATTTAGAGCTATTTTTTCTAACTGACTAACAAGTTTATAGTCACTGAATATGTTTTTTTTTTTTTTTTTTTGAGGTAAACGTGATGTATGTGACATTGTTTACAAACTGTTATACTGCTGTCTTCCCACGGTTGAAACACTGATTGATGATTACATATGAAATCAATCTCTTAACATGCATTTGGATGTTTATTCATGATTATTTTGTGCTGAAACTGGAATTAAAGCGGAGGAGTTCACGTTCACATGATCAGTTCTTGTGCGCTTTGCGCTGGTGCTTCTCTTGAACTGAGGCGCAACAGCAATCTGTCACTCCACATTAAAGAGCACCAAATACGCTATTTATTGTTTGGATACTGTAGTAAAATAGACAGAATTTGAAATCTGTGACTTTGTTTCATATCAAAAGTAACAAAGCACAAAACTTATTACGATTTGTTTGATGGGAGGGGCATTACCTTGTTCCGTTCATTATTTGAAAACAGGCTAGACTAAGAATCGATATTGTTTCGTAAAAATGAGAAAAAAAAAAATCGAGAAATCAATATTTTTTGCCCAGCCATAATAATTATAGTAAAATTATAAAACACAATATAAATACAATATAAAATACCATTTGTCTTTGAAAACCGTGTCCTATGATGTGACTATGTCCTGTAGTTCAAATATTTAACTTTTTTGGTCCCGCTCAAAAGTGTTATGTTTTGTTGTCCTTTGGTATGACACCCCTAAATTCTATATATTTTTTATTAAAAACTCTATGTTAAACTACAGAATCGTGGAGGATTATGCAAATGTGTCTTGCAGACTGCTAGCCACTGGATAGCTCGGAATAGCAAGGTCATTAATTGACACTAATGGCTGAAACATCCTTTGGTGTGATAGAAAATGGCACCTGTATTGTCACACCACAGGACAAAAATGTCATACCAGTGGACAAAATCTCTTTAAAAAGCATTTTAAATAATTAAATAAGATTTGTTTAATTGCTTTTTATTCTTTTTTTGGTCATTTTCAGTGTTCTTAAATGCAATAATTACATTAAACTATTTTCTATTGTTTTTGCAGAAAACTCGTACTGTTATAAAGTGTCATGAAAATAAGTATAAAGTATAAAATGTAATACTTTGTTTTTGAAACAGAAAGAGAGTAATTAGTGGAAGAGAGTGGACATGGAAATATAGACAGAAAATTAACAGAAGGGAGGACATTTAAGAGAACTATGCAGAAAGTAAATAGATTTAAAGTGATGCCTTAAAAAGAGTAGCCATATAGTTTTGTTTTGTTTAAAAACATATTGTTCGTATCAAAAATAAACTTTCGTTGTCTTTTGCATGTTCAAAATTAAAATGAAATTCTTTAATAACTACCATTTCTGTCCTTTAGTGTGACATAATGTCCTATGGTGTGACATAAAAGAACCACAGATTTGTTTTTATCAAAATATCTGAAAAAAAACAACAACAGTTGAGTATTGTAATAAGGGAGATATAAAAGTCACTCATTTAAAAATGGTTTAATTATCAGCAGTTTTGAACAGATGCCAGCAAAGTTTGTCTTACTGTCAAAGTTTGTTTTGAAATTGTCCAACAAGTCATGGAGAAAAAAAATTATGCTAGTTATAATTTCATATTAAATAAATAAAACTATATGTAAATAAGTATCTAAAAGATAAATCTCTCTCATGCTATTTGTATATTATAAAGAGTTTTTTTTCTTAATTTTTGCTGTCACACCATAGGACAAATTTATGGTACAGTTCGGTAAAAATGTTTAAAAAAAACAATGAAAGAATTGACAAAGTTAGTGACCTCTCAGACTTCAAACTGCATAAATATATGCATTTCTTCTTCAAAAAACGGTCTTTTACAAAAATGTAAAAAAAAAAACAAAACAGTTTTTCACTGCCTATTTGTCAACTACCCATATACTCTGTGCCTCTCCTGATGCTTTTGCTTCTTTAAAAATTATACTGTATTTATTTAATGATTATTTATTATTACAATAATTATAAAATACAATAAATATGTAGACATTTAGATTTGAAATATGAATTACAGAATTTCATATTAAAAAAAATAACATCAAGTATCGTAATTTTTGGTGTGAATGGATTTATGCAGATTCCTTGATCTTAGGTAAATGCTGTGGTGTGCTGTTGATGCTGTTTAATGACTCTTTGATATAGCTACACTGCAGTGATGTCACACCCTCAGCACGTTCCCTCAGTCCCAGTCACCGCGATCTGTCACCATCCAGCCAATTCCCAGTTCACCACACCTGTGAACCATCACCGAAGTCCTAATCACCCACACCTGCACCAGCAATCACCCGCTCCCTTTAAATACCCACCTTTGTCATTCACTCACCGGCTGGAATCGAAGTTGTATGGACACTCATCTGTGGGTCTTCTCATCTTCTTGCCAATTCTCCTGTGCTTCTCTGTGGAACCCCTTTGTGAACCTGTGGATATTTAACACACCAGTCTAAGGGAAGTGCCTCTTGCTCACACTGGTAACTGCTACAAACTTGTATTCACCTGCTGGACTATATGTGAAGATTCTAAAGCTTGATTCAATACCTGCCTGTTTCACCTGTTTGAAGTGTGCACACCTCCCAGTAAATATCACAAAGTAATATCTGCCTTCTCCTCTCCGTGTGTGTGTGTGTGGACGTGACAAGTGATTCATGGTGGACAATTTTTGCCCAAAGCTGGCAATGACCCATGCTGGTGCCCAGGGCACAGGGGTCGCAAAGAGTGAGCTGTAACATGAGCGGAAGGCTTTCTGTTGTCCCTCTGGCTCATGTGCTTGTTGTGTCTGTGTGTCACTCATCAAATATTTTACATCTCAGCTTGTTGTTTTTGGAAGTGTTTTTTCATCACCATATGGGGATGAAAATTTAGCTTAGAAACTTCTTTTCAAATTGCCAATAAAACTGTCAAAACATATGTGTCTCACACACACGCGCACACACGCGCACACACACACACACACGCACACACGGTGAGTGGAGTAAATGAGGAAGCAAAACAGAGTAGTGATTCTACAGTGGCAAGCTGTCAGATGTTTACCAAATGGTGATCCAGTATTGCAAACCTGTTTTTGCACACAACAAAAAATATTCACTTTTACTCAGAACACATGCTTAGAAACTGACAGTGAGTCTGTCCATCATTAGTCAGTCCTAATGAACATCCAGTTTTGAAAACCAGGTCTGTCTTCTGAGATGCATTTCATTGGCACAGGAGTAAAAAAAAGAGTTAAACTTTTAGCCATTTTAACAAAAATGTGAAACAAAAGGTGTGGATCATTTATAGCTATCAATGTGAACTCAGAGCAGGTTAGACAGCTGCTTTCGAACTGTTTTCATAAGTAGATGTCAGGCTCATGCAGAGCAGCTGATATATTCTCAGTCCAGCAAACGTGAGCAAAACTCCCAGCTTTCTGTCACTCACCTTCAGGTTGTTACAGAGCGGCCCGCAAAGTTTTTGCCAATAAAAAGACAGCAGTTATTACATGCACTGCTGCACGACCCTGAATTCCTCAGACAACGGGATTAATTATAACGAAGGACAAAGAGAAGCTTATCTGTTCTTCTGTGCTCGCTTATGTCAGTGCATGACAATAACTGAAGGAGCTGCTGAAAAAGCTGTGGATGAATTTTGTACACTTAAAAATTGTTTATAGGCCATACGAAGAACTGGTATATGTAAAAACATAATAAATCAGAATGTTGTGTTGCAAAGCTAGTGGAAAATATTTACTTTTTTAATTCTGTAAAAAAAAAAAAAAGAGTAAACAGGATGATCAGGATCACAAACTGTAAAATAGTCATGCCTGTCAGTCAAATTCATCTACAGCTTGGTCAAACAGAGCATCACATAAGTCCAATTGAACAGCATTACGGTTTGCCACACAAGTCAACATTCAGTGTACGTCTTAGGCTGAAAGTCCCCTGGTGGTTATGCAATGGATGAATATTTCATTGGCGAAGTTTGGGCTCGACCACAGACATAAGGCAAGCCGAGGCTGCTCTTGTCACTCGATGGAAATGTGTAGACACTTTTTATTTGTGAAAGATTTAAGCTGTGGCCAAAGTTTCAGTAATGTTGTAATTTTCTACATTATATCTACATTACTGTTTGTACATTATATCTATATATCTACGTTACTTTTAATTTGTGAAAAGTCTGGTTCATGTTTCAGCTTATTCTGACCATGAACCTCTTATGTCAATGGGAAATGTCTGTCTGATCAGACATTTTGTTCTTCTCTGCATGCCATTTATTTGGAAGTCCGTTTCTGCCACTGAATAAAACAATAAAAAAAAAGGTCATTTTGACTTTTTATTTCAAAATTCTGACCTTCTCAGAATTGCGTGGTATAAGTGCAAAATTGAGAGCTATGAAGTCAGAATTGATTTAAATTTATTTAATTCTGAGAAATAAACTCTTATTGCTCAGAATTGTGAGCTTTTATCTCACAGTTGTGACAGAAAAGTGACTGAAATTACTGAATTGTGAGTTTATATCTCGCAGTTATGACTTCATAACACGCCACTGTGAGTTAAGTTAGAATTGTAAGATATAAACTCACAGTTCTGAGAAAACTTCTTTCTTTCTCCTCAGATTTGGACTTTATAACTTGCAATTGTAAGTTTATATTTCACAGTTCTGAGACAAAAAATTCAGAATTTCAAGAAGAAAGTCGTAAGTGTGAGGAAGAAAGTCAAAATTGTGAATTACAAACTCACAATTGCGAGAAAATGTCAGAATTGCGAGTTTATATCTTACAAGTGTGACCTTATTTCTCACAATTGCGAGTTTATATCCTGCTTTTCTTGCCATTCTGAATTTATAACTCAATTTAGAGTTCATACAATAATGGGGAAAAAGTCATAATTGCAAGTATATATTTTGCAATTCTGACTTTGTCTCACAATTGCAAGTTTGTAATCTCAGTTCTGACTAGTTTATTGGAATTGTGAGATATGAACTTGAAATCGTAAGTTATAAAGTCAGAATTCTCGCTATTGCAAGTTTATATCTTGGAATTCTGACTTTTTTCTTGCAACTTTGACTTTTTTCTCAGAATTGTGAAATATAAACTCGGAATTGCTAGTTATAAAGTCAGACTTGCAAGGTATAAAGTCAGAATTGAGAGATAAACTTGCAATTGCAAATTTTCTCAGAATTCTGAGATATAAACTCAAAATTATGAGTTATATAGTCAGAATTGCAGGATATATACTTGCAATTGTGAGAAATAAAGTCAGAATTGCAAAATATATACTCGCAATTCTGATTTTTTTTCTCAATTGCAAGTTTGACTCTTGTAATTCTGACTTTTTTCTCAGAATTGTGAGATGTGAACTCTAAATTGAGAAAAGCGGATATAAACTCACAATTGTGAGAAATAAGGTCAGACTTTTTAGACAAAACTCACAATTCTGACATTTTCTCGCAATTGTGAGTTTGTAATTCACTATTTTGACTTTTTTCTCATAATTACGACTATATAAATATATTATAATAAATATATTATGTAATTTCAAGTTTATATCTCAAAATTCTGAAAAAATTCACAATTGCACATTTATATCTCCCAATTCTGACTTTATATCTTGCAATTCTGACTTTACAACTAGTAATTTTGAGTTTATATCTCAAAGTTCTGAGAAAAAGTCAAGATTGCAAGAAAAATAATTGAAAGATATAAACTTGCAATTGCGAGAAAAAAGTCAGAATTGCGAGTTTGTTTACATCCTCCAATTCAGACTTCATTGGCAGAAACAGGCTTTTGGGGCACAAATTTGCTAGCAGATAATTGACCAGTGCCTTTTTTTTTTTGAGTTTAGTGCCCTTAAAAGCATGAAATGGATTTTTTCCTTATTATCTGCTTTTGATGTTGCAACTCTGGGTTGTCATAAGTGAACCATAACTTGTTTATATACTTATTTTTGGGTAACTGTGCTGCTGTGCAATGTCTTCATTAACCTACATTTTTATGTAAAATCAGTTACCTTCATACAATATAAACAATAACGGAATAATTTATAATCTGAATCTAAATTTATACATGAAAGGCTGCCAGTGTACGCCACGCAGTGAAATACCAAAGTTATTGAGGTACTGTGAATAATTAACAAAGCCTGTCTTACTATCACTAATACAATACAGTTCATCAAATAGACTAAAACTGAAGGATGCCATTCACATTTTCATTAGACTTGCTGAGGAAGAAAGCATCTTAAATTGGAACGTTAAGGTCCGCTGACATCAGCGATCTTGACAGATGTCATGTTTTATGAAAACACACTCAGCAAAGCATTCAAAGATAAAAGCATCATGTCATTTTAGTCTACAGTGAATCGGGCTCCTGTTGAACAGCTTCTGCCCATTTGTGCTGCTAAGCTCTAAATGACATTGAGTTCCATTAGCTCATTAGAGGAGAAGCAGTGTGCGTTTCATTCAGAGAGATAATGAAGCACACTACTCATTAGCATTTCGCAGTACATGTCAGATGCATCTCTAAAAAATAGTTCATTGTTTTAAAGTAATTTGACAATGTGACCCATGACGAGGCGCTCGCTCATGTAGATAAGATAAAACTTCAAATAAATGATGTGGAAAAGATAAACAAAGGGGAAAATGAAGATATGGCTGGAAGCCTGCTGATATAAATTTATAGAGGAAATAGTCACACTTATGCCAGCGAATGTTTTTTATCAGGGTTGGTTTGTTTTAAAAAGGTTAAAAAAATACTGAAGAGCCACATTGTCATGAGACTTGTGTTCTCAGGGCCATGATAATAAAAATAAAATATAAAAATAAGAATAAATATACTGTACCGTTATAAAGATTGAGCTGTTCTCAGACCAAGATAACAACCGAGTCTTAAAACCATATAGTTGGTGACAACTAGCCCAGGTCTTCTTCAGCTGGCCTTTCTACAGTCTGACAAATACTTGATTTCAAATGTCTATAAGCTTCATGTCTGTTTGAAACTATTGGCCCAATTATGCCGGTTGCCAGAAGGACATTTCTAACTCCAAATTATCCTGACATTGAGTAGAGAGGTTTGAGACCAATTATCCAGCTTAAAACCATTTATTCCAAATGACTGTTTGCTTAGCGGTAAACGCCAGTCATTAAAGCCTCAATATTGATCAAGTCAGTGGCACTCCCAGGTTTGAAATCCATGCCACTACATTTCAAGTTTGAGTCTACAAAGTCAGCAGCATAGTTTGGTGGAGTGCTACTTTTAATGAAGGGAAAGATTACGATTCATCACCTTGTGACACAGAAACACCGCTGAGGATCTTTTGACACACACTCTCTCTCTCTCTCTCACTAGGTTTGGCTTTAATCTGTAGCTTTCTGTAGCGAGCAAGCCGGGTCTTCTTTGAGCTGCTTCAGCCTGCCTTCATCTCACAGCTGGGAGATCGAACTCTTCTGTTCCCTCAGATACGTGGGCCTCCAGAGGTCTTGGTGGCGTAAATCAGTGAGTAAAAAAAGCCGTTCAGATGCCTGTCAGTCACAAATAAGCACTGCATGAACACTTCGAATGTTGACGTTTCTACGTGACAAAATAAGGCCGGCAGGTGTCAGCTTGCATTTTTGAGCGTGCCGTCGTTAATCCGTCTCGCTGACATTGCAGCCTCTCCTTTCACCTTCACTTTAATTGGGTGCAGGTCTTGTCAGTCCCATAAGAGAAAAAACGGACCATGGTTTTCAGATGAATGCAGAGGAGGATGTAGGAAGAAAAAGGGTTCCAAATGAGACAGTGATGAAAGAGGTGATGATTGCATTGCAGTGAGGAAAGGGGCTATTTTTTATTCTATTTTATTTCGTTTTATTATTTCCTTCTAAAACCATAATTCGTCATTTCAGCTTGCTTAAAGGATTAGTTCACTTCCAGAATAAAACATTTCCCTGTGTCATCCAAGATCTTCATGTCTTTCTTTCTTCAGTCGCGAAGAAATTACGTTTTTTGAGGAAAACATTTTAGGATTTTTCTCCATATAGTGGACTAAAGTGGGGATCAATAGTTAAAGGTCCAAATTGCAGTTTCAATGCAGCTTCAAAGAGCTCTACACGATCCCAGATGAGGAATAGGGGTCTTTTCTAGCAAAATGATTGGCCATTTTTTAAAAAATTAAACATTTATATTAGGGATGCACAATATTGGATTTTTGCCGATATCTGATATGTTGATATTTTTCAACTAATTTTGGCCGATAGCCGATACAGATATATTTCTTTTTATTTGGAAACAACACCAAGTCTCTCCTGTGAAGAAATTATGAGCAAATTATTTTTAATTTTGTTTTTTTAATAAGAATTAAATAAACAATAATGAAGTTCTTTTATAATGACAGTACATTGAAGCTTTAAAACTGACTAAAAATAAACTATATATGAAACACTCCCCCACCCCCCACCCCCCCAGAAAAATGCAGTGGTAACCATAACATTTTATTTTAAGACTTAACATTTGTAGATGGTCTAAAGCAAAAGAGTTGTAAAAATTCTGAAAATCTTTTAGAGCTCATAATTTGATTTAAAAATAGTCTGTCTGACTTCACATAGACAAGAATCTGAGCATGGCTTGATTTGAAAAAGGGCATATTATTTAAAAGGATTAAATAAAACCACTTGGGTGGTTCATTATAGGGGATCATTATAGGGTAGATGTGTACACACACTGCCAACACACATTTATGTTTAAACAACATGTAAAAGTGAATTTTGCATCCGATGACCCCTTTAAAACAAGTAAAATTAATGTCCCCTTAATAGCCATTATTGGCCAATTCCGATATTGGTTCTATAATATCGTGCATCTTTAATTTAGATACTTTTTAAAGGAGAAGTCCACTTCCAGATCAAAAATTGACAGATAATGTACTCACCACTTGTCATCCAAGATGTTCATGTCTTTCTTTCTTTGTTTTTTGAGGGAGAAAATTGTGTTTTTTGAGTTAAACATTTCAGGATTTTTTTTTTCTATAAAATGGACTGGTATGGTGCTCCGATTTTGAACTTCCAAAATGCAGTTTAAATGTGGCTTCAAATGATCCCAAATGTGGTTGTAAATGATCCCAGACCCTTGTTCCTCAGCTGGGATCGTTTACAACCACTTTTGGGATCGTTTGAAGCTGCATTTAAACTGCATTTTGGAAGTTTAAAAAAAATCCTGAAATGTTTAACTCAAAAAACACAATTTCTTTACAGCTAAAGAAAAAAAGACATGAACAGCTTGAATGACAAGGGGGTGAGTAACTTATCTGTAAATTTTTATTCTGGAAGTGGACTTCTCCTTTAACCACAAATGCTGGTCTTGCACTAGTTTGACTTCACACATTATGTAATCACATTGGAAAGGTCACAAATGACATAGGTGGAAGTACTAACCCAGTGTTTACAAAGTGAATGGGCAAAGAAAGTCAAACACTCTTTACAAAAAAAGGTAAAACAACGATGTTGAACAATTTGGGGTTGGAGGAGAAAATGACACAGAGTTTTTCACCCTACCCTACCTTTTTACCCTTTTTACCCTATGGCGCGTGACCTTTCCAATGTGATTCCGTAATGTGTGAAGTTGTTGACATGCATTGCAGTTCTAATGCAAGATAAGCATTTGTGGCAAAAAAGTATATACATTTTTTTGTTTGTTTTTAGAAACTGATTGATCGTTACACCTAATAGGACTCTTATTCCTCGACTGGGATCGTGTTTGAAATTGCACTGAAACTGCAATTTTGTTGGCTCCCATTCAAGTCTATTATATGGAGAAAAATCCTGGAATGTTTTCCACAACATTACTGAAGAAAGAAACAGTTGAACATATTGGGTGTCATGGGGGTGAGTAAAAATTTTTATGCTGGAAGTGAGCTAATCCTTCAATTGAAGTCTTCATCTAATCAGCACCATGGACAGCAACATTCTGAAACTTACAGAACAAGGACATTTACCCACTTTACAAACATTTATAATAAATCTTCATGTAGCTGTAAAGTAATAAAGGAAAAAAACAACAGTAATAATGGTTATCTCACAGGTGTCACAGCTTATAAACAAATATTTGATCCAATTATATCATATTTTTCCTTTTCCTGTTGTTGTAAAACATCTGTTGCTTAGCCTTCACAACTTTCCTCTAACTGCACACTGCCAAACATTTGCATCCAAAGGCTGTTATTCTTAATTTAGCTGTATTCAGTGTTGTTATTGTGACCGTTCTTTAATATGTTATAGCATTTTGTTTGGGACCCTACATAATAGGGGTGTAACGGTACAGGCATCTTGGTTCTGTGCATGAGGCCTTATAACGAATACAGGCAATTCACCTTCAATCCAGAAGGGAGTAATGCAAAGCTGTTTGATAACCTACCGCAGAAGAACAGCGAATGCCAGGAGTTGCGCACTTAAAAAACAAAGACCACTAGACAGTGACCATGTGCTGATTCTGAACATGTCTCTCACTGACAAAGGAGTATAACGTTACTTTAAAGGCTTGCACACTCAAAATGGAGCTTTGTGCTCTTGTATCCTACCTTTCTCATTCGGCACAAATCCAAATATTCCATAATATTTTCATATTGACAATGTATCCAAATGCTAACGCGTTCCTACGGTAACACAGAGGTGCGCACGCTCATATGTATGTTTTGTGTTTGTGTGCGCCGGCGTGATTACTTCAGCTTTCCTCATACCAGCAAAATCAACTTAAACAAAAAAACAAACAGAATGTCGCTTTTTGCCATTTGAGTTTTCTTTCTGTCACAAAACTGAACTGATACTCAGTAAATATATGCTATGTTACGTGTCGCACTATTTTTCCCCCTTGTCTAACAGTTAATTAAATTAAATATATGTCAAGTATTGTATATATGTACTGCAGATTTTATAGAGCCTATACATGACATTATAATTTGATGTAATAGTATTTATAGTATTTTCACAGGCAGAAAAAAATTGTAATTTGTACTACTGTCTGTTAAAAATAAATGAAAGAAATCTAGCAATTTTAGAATTTTAAATCTAGAATTTTTTTGTACTGAAATTGTATCGAACCGTGACCCCCGAACCGAGGTATGTACCGAACCCCTACTACATAACAGTCAGTCATAATAAATTTGACAACATTATGGCAGTTATCTGCCTCAAAACTACCGTAAATGCTCTAGCAGCGTCACAGCATCACATTAACCGTGAGAACACTTTATAGTACAGTTAGTAAAAGTATTACACTACCAGGACGGAAGATCAGGTTGTTGATGTTTGGCTGCTGTTCTCACACAGTGTATGTGAATGCGCTGATGACGTATCTTGTCTGCACGAACAAGGTGCGCAGAGGTATGCAAATGCATATTTTACAGGCAGGTAGGAAAATTAATCAAAACACTCGAACCGAGCATTTTGATTGGATGAACATTTCTTGGTCCTACGCCTTCCATTGAATATAAACATATAAATACAGTAGACCACTTAACTTAATGATTGCTATCGGGATGTGAAGAGACTTTCCAGCATAACAAAAAATGTTTCTAAAGACAATCTCCTATTGCACCTTTAAACAAATCCAGGGAATTCAAACACAGGCAGGTATTCCAAACACAGTACATTTTCATTTCATAATCTTGCTATTTGCATTGATACCATTTTATTAGTTAACAAAATTTGATGTTCCCATATTGGTTTTTGTGAAGAACACCCATCCTGTGAAAATAACAACAACGTTTGTGCTGAACGTGTGCATATCTCACGGTTACACATTGCTTGCAGAGCTGAGATGTTGCACGTTTTTTTGCAACCGTCTTGAAGATGATGCGTTAATGGAGTTTGAAGATGCACAGTGTTTACATATGCTTATATTGAATGATTTTCCTAGTAGCTGTTGTTTTATCTGGGCATATGCATGCGCTTTAGCTTAGTCAGGAAAAAAGAAGTTAAAAAACAACCATAAACCTGCTGTCGTTACATAAGAGTTTGATGTTCACGGTGTAATGCCATTTATCAGAAGTCTCAACAGCTCTATTCATATAAATAATAAAGGTAGATATGCTGTTCAATGTTCATTCATGCTTAGAGAGCCTTGTGTGCATGTTTCAGGCTTTTGTACTTACGTAAAGCACAAGCAGAGAATAGAAAAGCCATATGTCATTTCAAATGTGACATTAGAAATGCTGTCAATATCCATTGACCCCATATTTGAATAGAGTGAAAAGCCTTTCAGATTTGAATGTAACAAGCGCTCTCCTAAACCTAGATGCTCTTTTGGTGTACACAAAGGCATGAGTGCTGAATTGTTTTCATATTCAAATTTCAAGTAACTGTGAGGCTGAATGGCAGCCCGTTATTGATGTGAACGACCTTCAGCATTGCATTAGCTCACGTGGATCTGTGTAGTGAGCAAAGGCCTGCCCTCTGCAACTTAATTAATAGAATGTCACACTGATGGGAGAGAATTTGGTTCGGGCTGAATCTTCTGCACCATTTAACCGTATAATGGGGTGGTTTCTTCAGCGTCTTCCCAAAAGCTGACCTTGCCAGCGCCTTTGAAGGCCCGCTTTTAGTTTTCACTGAATGGAAGTATGATGAAGGAGGCAGAAATGGCTAGTGGAGCATATTTGCTGTCAGTGATACTGAAAGCGAACAGTTTTTGGACATGATCTGACTGGTGCAGGTTTGCATATGCAAGCCTGTGTATGTGCATGTCAATGTTATTATCTTTTGTAGAGGTTTAGATGAGGAGTTGAGTTTGAGAAAGGTATAAAGGAAGAGAGTGAGAGAAAGGTATAAAGGAAGAGAGTGAGAGAAAGAAATAGAAAGAGATAGCAGGAAAGAAGAGCAGCGGGGAAGGTTTATGTTACCCCTAAAATAGTTCGTCCAAAAATGAAAAATCTTTATTTGCGCACCCTCGTGTCATTTCAAACCCATATGCTGTTATTTTTCCTGCATTTTTTGAAACATCTTTACAGTTATTGATGGACAGCTCAAGGTGACCATGTCCATCAAGCTCCAAAAAGAATGAAAAAAATGCACTAAAAAAGCACAGTCAAATTATGACTTGTCAGTATAACGTGTTCCCAGTCTTTTGAGGTCATATGATAAATGTCAGGAATAGGAAATTCCTTATCATTATTCACTAAATTAATCCTACCTTCCCAAAGCTTGTGTTTGCATCTAAAATTAAAATGTTTGCTTACTAACCAGATGATGGAGCTTCAGTGGAGGCCAAGATAAAATATTTACAGTTAAAAGTGGGTTAAAAAAAAGTGGGCTGTCAGTCGATTCAAATTTTTAATCTAATTAATTAGATGATGTGTTTTTTAATTAATCTAATTAATCGCAAAAAAAATTGACAGTAAAAATACCCACAAAAGATTATTTAAAGCTATTTTTGTGGTAAATGAGAAAGTATCAAGTAGACATTACAAATTGTAGCTTTAGAAAGAAATATTTTATTTGATTCAACATAGAATTTATTACACATAAACATTTAGGCTGCAATGGCCTAATGTAAAGAAAGAAACAGTTTTCAAAATGCTTTCTTTCATGTCCCACAAAAGAAAGGTTTGAAACGACATGAGTGTGAGAAAATGATAAACTATCCCTTTAATGTTTTATTTTTATACTTTTTTTAACTAAATCTGCCAGCAGGTGGCAGTAAATGTCTTTATGGGTCATTCATATATTCATTTGATTCGTTCAAACAGCTGATTCATTTAGAAATGAAGTAAACGGCTGTCTTTATGCAGAGGCTTTTGAATAATTGTTTCATACGATTCCTTCAAAACGTGGATTCATTCAGAAACGAAACACTGCTGTGTTGCTTCAAAGGTAATATGTTCTCAGCAAAATTGAGCAAAGACACATAATATTGTGTTTAAAATATAACTATATCAATATCAAAGTCTTATTTGCTGAACTGTTGTATAAAATCACATTTTAGCTTGAGATAGTTTGGGACAAAATCATATTTCATATTGCTCATGCTGCCCGTATGATATGTGAAATATATAAATATGAGACAAAACAAATCAAGATCCATTAACTAGTTAAGCAAAAGGATGTATTTAGTCTTGTTTCCTAGGGGAGAAAAAAATCTAAATTTAGCCACATTTAGCCACGGAAATTGCTAACTAGCACATTATTAGGAAAGATGATTTGCTGATTCATATAGAAAAAAACACTTATACTCACTTCTTCCGTAGGTGAAGCTGGATCATGTTTAAATAGCATGAACATAGATGCATTTAGGTAGATCGTGGGGCACATTCCCTTCAAAAACAAAAGTAATCCACTGCGTTTTCAGATGTTGGGAGTAAATGACGACTGCTATGTTCATTATTACATCCAACAACAAAACAACTCAATCGCTTAGGAGACATTCTTGTCTACTCCTGCTCCGGCGTCGAAATAATGGCAAACTGTTCACAGCTCACTCAGGGTGGGTCTGTGCTAAAATGGCCGTGTCAATCAAAAATCGAGGGAGGGGCCTGTTCAGAACTACATCATTCTGCCAAGAATCTCAGTACAGCTTGATCTGAGAAAGTGATTATTATTATTCATGATTTAAAAAAGCACTGGGTGTATTTTTATCATTATAGTTCACACTGCCAACACACATTCATGTGTCAAACACCATCTAAAAGTACATTTTGCATCCGATGACCCCTTTTAAACAAGTACAATTATCTGCCAGTGGGGTAAGTAAAATACTCTTAAAACAATATTATTTTTCATACCCCACTGGCAGATAATTTTACTTATTTTAAGCAAAATGCACTTAGGGTATTCCCCCAAGGAAACACTAAATATCCTACATCTTTTTGCTTTTCTAGTAAATGCATCTTGATATAAGAAACAAGACAAAAATAATAACTAAGATTAGCCTTTTTTGCAGTGTTTACTGTCACTTTCAGTGAATTTAATGAATAAAAGTACTAATAAAATAAAAATCTGACAGTCCCCAAACTTTTGAACAATAGTGTAAATCAAACTTCAAAATTTAAAGGAGAATAGTATAACATCTAGAAGAATCCTTTCATTCTTTACCAGTGGGCCCAGGCAGAAGGATCCATCCTAAAGGGAAAGCTAAAGATTAACTCTGACTAGCTTTGCTGGTGAAGAGAGGGGAAGAAGACAAGATGCCAGGCCATCACACACAGATTAAAAGCAGAGTGTGGATGTGTGGATGAGAGGACGTGCGCTTATGTGTGGCAGGCAGGCTCAGACAGCGCACGCCTTCGGCTTCTCACTGCCTCTGAGATTCGAATGACAGCTGAGGGTCCCAGAGGAGCCCACTGTGAGGCCTGAGTGAAGTTCTTAGAAACTGGGGCTGAAAGGACAGGAAGCACAAAGACGAAACAGGGACGGCAAAGCCAGCGCCACTGGCTGCAGTTATTAGTGACTCGTGGAACTTTTTGCTCATGGGTTTGCGTTGTCTTCTTGCATGGTAATTTCAGACGTACTCTTGTGTTCTGGTCCAAGAACATCTATGGTACAGTTGAACCACGATTGCTTAAATTCATTTTTTGGTTTGTTTTTAACAAAAATCTGATTTGAAATGTACCCTCAGTTGTCCTCACATAATTTCAAGACAAACGAATGTCAATCTTATTACTGCTTTTATTAGATTCCCATTTCCAAATGACTTAGAAATAACACAATGTCTTCTGTTCCTCATCTGAAGGCAGCTACAGCATGTTCTCATGTGTATGCAACACCAGTACCTTCGCAGCGACTGGCCCGCTGAGACGCTTCAGCTGGCATGATTCCTTGAGTGGCACTGACAGCCTGTCGCTGAAGTCAGCTGCTCCTAGAGCACCTGAAAATCAATTGCACAAACTTAGGTTGTGTTTCACTTTCTGACATAATAGGTAACGATGTCTTGTTGTGCTCTGTGTCTTCTTAGCAGTCTGTCTGTTCAGGAGAAGGATGGGTCGTAGTTAACGTCACTGACCCAACAAATAATGATCCAAAGTACCTGTGTAGTCTGGTTTTGTACCTGGTGTTTACAGCTAAAATAAACAATGCCACTGTATTTATATGCTGATTAGTATATACGTATACAGAAATCACACCCAAGTGTGTGTGACACTTGAGGAAATGTGTACAAAACAGGGCCTTGAAAGGATTTTTGTTTCTTTTTCACGGGCTCTGTGAAAGGACATGCTTAACCATAAATAGGACATTGGATGCAAAATTCACTTTTATATAGCGTTTGCATATAAATGTGTCTTAGCAGTGTGTGGACACAACTACCCTTTATTAACCTCATAAAAATCTAAACAGTCTCAATTATCAAGCCGTTCTGATTTTCTGAGCAGTATGATGTCATACTGTTCAGGCCCCGCCCACGACTGCTGGATTGTCCTATATTGTTATATTTTTGCCCTCAGCAAGCTGTACGCTGTCAGCCATTTTCTCTGCACTCAAGCAGCTGTAGCGACAACAGTTTCTCGTAAGCAATGCAGGTGTTGTGTAGCTGGATGTAGTTGGCTCCTTTTTGAGCCGGAGTACACAGATGATGAACTTGTGGTGATTCGAAGACATGATTCATAGTAGTGATGGGAAGTTCTAATCATTTTACCGACTTGGACCTTTGAGTCTCGTTCAGCAAAATGAACAAATCTTTTTTCGAGTCATTTCGTTCATTTTAGCAAAATCAGCATCACGTGACAGCCCCATAAGATGAATGAATGACTCGAAAAACCCGAAGACTCGAAACAGGTGAACTAATTTCATGTTGCGCATGCACGACTGAAGGAATCACTTCCCGAGACAACTCGTTCTTCCCGAGTCACATTAAAGATTCGTTCAAAATGAACAAATCGTTCAAGAAAGACCCGTGGATGCGCATCCCAGAGCCTGTGCTACACAAGCTTTTGTGTTTAAAAAGTATACAATTTTTTTTTTTTCCAAAAACGTTTAGAGCCCTTTGAAGCTGCATTTAAACTGCATTTTGGAAGTTCAAAATCGGGGCACCAATGAAGTCCATTATATACAGAAAAATCCTGAAATGTTGCCCTTAAAAAACCATAATTTCTTTATGACTGAAGACAGAAAGACATGAACATCTTGGATGACGGGGGGTGAGTAAATTATCTGTAAATTGTTGTTCTGGAAGTGGACGTCTCCTTTAACGTGGGATTTTCAAAAAGATTGAAACTAAATGACAATGCCGTGCTGACTGTATTGTCCTATTTGCCTATTACTTCTAAATTATTATGTTTTTTGATTGAAAAATCTTAATAACATTAGAAGTGGACCTCAGGGAACAGTACAAAATAAAAAACAAAGACCTCTGAGGTCATACAAATCAAAATCACCAGTTTACAGACATCGTTTAGGGTTACTGGTTCAGTTTTATTTTAAATAAAATTGTGTGTAACATATATAATAGTTTTAATCATTAAAACAATGTTCTCTATATCTTTTTTTAGAAATCCTAATGATAGACAAGTGTGCACCATTTTTTTTTGAGAGTGCCTTGCATGTCCTCACAGTATCTGACTTACTATCTTCCTCTGTCAATCCTCCTATCAGACTCCAGCCTGTGACGGTCCAAGGCATATGGGTGACTGCATCTTTGCTCGTGGAGTCTAAGGCAGAATCTTCGTCCCTATTAAGTATTCACCAAGGCCCACGTCTGCTGCTTGGCAGGTACCCCTCCATTAGCAGAAGCATTTGGAGCCATTAACATTGATAATTTCTAATTAGGATTCAGCAGTGACAGACAGGCTAATTGGCGGTTCTCCCTAAAACACACTGGTAATGGCTGCTCATATTAATTACATGCAAGAGAACATGTTTTTGGATGGCAACCGCAGTGAAGAAAATAGAGTGCTAAAGGGGGCTGATGAGAGGGTTTGAGGCATGAAGCATGAAGTGTTTGTGGATTTTATAAAGTAGGCATTTAAAAGTCACTTCCATTGTCCATAGACTGTTTATTTTTTAAACAAAAGATGTTAGTACTAATATGACAGGTAATTCAGGAGTTTAATGTGGTTGCTTATATTTAAGGCTTGAGTAAATGCATTTGCTTGTTTCCAGAACATCATCAAAGCTCAAGGAGAACAGCAATTAAATCTTCATTAGGAGTGAAGTGGGTTTATATGTCCGACTAATAACCCCAATGTCATTTTGCAGAGTCTCAGGCATTGCCTTGGAGCTCAGTGAAGTATTTGCTCAATGTGACTATAAGGCTGAACAAGACATGGCCGATTTTCTACCATGATGCAATTACTGTTCTATAGTAGCTGACCTGCAGGTCACAGATGTAATTATCTGACGCGCTGTGGTTAATATGATGACATAGTTGAAAGGCCAAGCCATTCGTAATGACCTGTTCACAAGGCCAGTGATCTAAAGAATTTGCTTTGTTTTGCAGTATTAATAATAAAAGAGCACCATCTAATATAATTCCTGGGGTTCCTTAGAATGTACAGATGAGTGTTTCTGAATGTTTGTGTTTATGATAAATGAACATGTTGAAGGTTGACAGTGCAATTGACGCAAAGATCTTGAAGTACCGTTAGTTTCAATAATTACTATGTCTTGCGGTGTCTATGCAATCACTTGAAGTCTATAATTGGGGCATTTAATGGTGTAATCTGTCCAGATGACATTTTAACACACACTTACTGAGTACTAATCCACCTTATTAGTGAGGATCTGCATGTTGTCGTAGAAGAATTTCTGCTCATTGTGTTTCTGACAGCAGCATTTTCTTATCTGTTCTATTTATTCACACTTTTCCTCATTATAATTGTTTGTCAGCTTTACCATTACATGAGTAAATTGCATTTAAAATTATATGTTAAAAAAATAAAAGTTATTATTGTAATAACATTTCACAATATTACTTTCATTACTTTTATATTACTACATATTGATGCTTGGACAGGACCATTTGGCATCACTTTTGAACACACAGGGTACTCCTTTAGAGTAGTTTTTTGATGTGCAAATCTCTCCATTGCCTTAAATAAGGAAACTTTGGTTAACTTTTTAGCGATTAATTTATATATTAGATAATAATTTTGTCACTATTTCATATGTTGGTGTGTGATATATTATTTATTTATTTATGTTTTTTTCAATTTAAAGTCACAACTATTTTATTTACATTACATTACAGTATTAGCACATTTTTGTCATGACAATTTTCGGAAGATTTTAGCATGGTAATGGATATGAAAATATCAATGTATTTGGTGGAGTAAATCTGTCACGCTGCTGAATTGCTGCTACTGTTGGTTATTGCTGTTGTTGTAGATTATTGCTGCTGCTGCAAAGCAAGTACAGACACTTGCTACTGTCAGTACATACTCTGATACGGTGCTGTGAGTATTTAAGACATACTGCTGCTGCACAAATAGCAGATCAATACAGGTGGAGCTGGGGAGGTGGAGGGTTTTAGAGAAACTCTGAAAGTGGGTTGGGAAATGCTCTAGTGAATGCTAACCTTCCATTTAAATGTAAAACAGCAAGCTCACTGACTGCAGCTTGTGCCAAGTAGTTTAAAGTAGAGGTCTTCACGGAGGACCCGAGGACCTGGGACCCGACCTGAGTAATACCCAAATCGATCTGAGAACACCGCACCTGCCAGTGATCAGTGTTGGTCAGCACTTTGCGTGTGTTTTGTAACTTGCAACTTGTAAAATTAGGATGAGAAAAGTGTGAGCGGGAAATAAGGTGGGAAAAAAACATGAATGACGCGAAGTTAATGTTAGTACTACAAATGGACGGTATCAAGCTGTCTCATGTGAATTTCTCCTTTAAGCTTCATAAGATTAACTGGGTGGAGCTTTACGCATATGTTTTGTATTGTTTTTTTTAACTGAAGAAGAGACGCACCTGTTATTGAACAAGCACAATGGTGCAGTGCAGGGTATACACTGATTTACAGCGTACCCACTTCAGTCGGCTTTGTGTATACCCAATTCTAAATCCACTCTGATGCGCATCATTCAGTAGTGTCTTGCATTAGCCAAAATCATGACAGTCCACCACATGATATCTAATCCAATTGCACGTGAATAAATGCAAATACTCCATAAAAGCAAGACAGTGGTGCCGGCTTCCTTTGAAATATGATTGTGCCTGCACCCGCTTGGTCCTGCTTCGTGACAGAAATGTCGCCTGCATGTGCGAGAACATGTCAGTGGAGGCGCGCAGAGTGGTAACGTGATAATTAATTGTTGATTACTAATTTAAATCAGTACATTATAACAAAAACAATACCTTAAATAAATTAAGAGTATACCCACTTCTCCAGACACCACTACACCACTGCTCACGCAGTAAAGTGTAACGCACTTCTTGTTCTGTGTTTTTTTTTTAAAAATTAAATAAAATTGCTCTGACCTGGAATAATGAATAGATTAAGAAGGTTCTTTCACTTGGCAAGAGAGAGGAACAGCCTAACATGGGCGGAAATGTTAGTGTGAAGGAAGTTTGATTGCAGTCAGGGCTACTAACAGTAGATAAGCCAAAAAGGTTTTTTTTGCAACTTTACTGACTTGATGATAGCAGTTTGCTGTGCAATATGTGCCGACCGGGTGCAGTCGGGTCTGTGTCTTCCCAGCCAGGTTCGGGTCCAATTTATGAATAACGTCCTAAGGCATTTCTCGGGTTTGCACGGGTTCGGGTCCCACTTTCAAATTAAATACGGGTACGGGTCGGTTCCGTGCAACAAATTTACGGGTCTCTTCGGGTTCAGGTACAAATTTTTGGACCTGTGAATACCTCTAGTTTAAAGGATTAGTTCACTTACAGAACAAAAATTTACACATAATGTACTCACCCCCTTGTCATCCTAGATGTTCATGTCTTTATTTCTTCAGTTGTACAGGCATGAAAATCCCTCACCTTTCGGCGAAATTCGCCGTTTTGAAGCCAAAACAGGTGACCCACGTGAATCGTGTAGATCCGATGAGAAATTCTTTTTGAGGGGGTGGGGGGAGGGGTCTTGGATGGTATTTATTGATTAATTAAAACTTAATATAAAGTGGATTTGAGCCATTTCAAATCGTGAAAGCTGAGCGTCCCGCGTTCGTAGACCGTGCGCGCCATCCACTGACATCCAGGGCGCCATTTCTTCCTGCGGGACAATCCGCGTGGGAGAAGACGACAGGGGAGAGATCCACAATTTAATTTCGTGGTGTGTATGTGTCACCAAAGGCTTAGTCGCCGTTCACATGCAGCGCGTTTTGCGCGCGCAAGCTATTTATTTTCAATGGAGCCGCGCAGTTTAAAATCCAAAGCAGAAGTGTTTTTGTAACTGACAGCGCCTTCATGGTTGCCTAGTAACAGCAGACGCTACAGAAGCGCGAGCGCCCAAGCGCTCTGAAATTGGTGGAGGAAGCGACGCGCCTCGCGTTTTCCACGCGTTTTTAGACGCTTCATGTGAACGTACCCTTAAGAGAGTAAGTTACATTTAATGCTAAAGTATCGTTAACACTAATACAAACATTATTTTTGCAGTATGAGTGTGTTAGGGCAGAATGATGCAGCTCTATTTCATATGTCTTTAGACAAATGTCAATACAGTATTTTTTCAGAACCTGTGCTTGGCTTATTATTCCATTCAACTTATTTGGCTACTGTAAAATTGGCAAAGGGAAACTTTTATCAAACATGTTTTTTTCTGGCATGCTCTGTCTGCAGTAGCAAATAGCATTTGTGGTTGATGGTATGTTTTTCGATAATGGTAGAAAACACTTATTAGGTTGATTTCTTTGCCCAAAAAAACAAACAAACAAAAACCTTGGCTGTCAATCATGATGGAAGAATAAATAAGTTAAGTTACAGCATGTCCCCTAATGAGGCCGTAATATTTATTCTGTGGGAGTCCCCCCACCTCCCGGCCTCATCAGAGGCCACATCACCCCTTGAGCACCCTTCTCACCTTTTTCACCCCTGACCCATTTTCATGCCTGGTTGTAAAGAAATTATGTTTTTTGAGGAAAACATTTCAGGATTTCTCTCCATGTAATAGACTTCTTTGGTGCCCCCAAATTTTTTACTTCTAAAATGCAGTTTAAATGCAGCTTCAAAGGAACCAGCCGAGGAAAAGGATCTTATTTAGCAAAACAATCTATTATTATTATTTTTTTAATTGCAATTTATATACTTTTTAACCCTCTAACGCTTGTCATTTTTTTCCAGGCATGACAGTTAGGGTACGTCTAAAAACTCCTGTCTCATTTTCTCCTCCAACATCACAATCGTCCTACATCGCTGTTTTTAACTTTTTTTTGTAAAGGGTGTTTGATCTTCTTTGCATGTTTACTTTGTAAACTCTGGGTTGATACTTCTGTAGGGATGTAGGATGATTTTGAAGTTGGATCAGGATCATTTTTAGTGATTAAAACCTTGTGTTTTACTCTGTTCTTGACATAAAGATATTGTATGCCTTCAGAAGATTTGTAATGCAAAACGACAAAACTTTTTTACTGTTTTTTGGTCAGTTTTTGCAATAAATGCCTGTCTCTGTTTATTTGCCTGTTGTGCGTTTTATATTGTTGAGAAGTGGGTAGGTTTAGGGTAGGGTTGAGGTTAGGTTCTCCGATATATCTATGACAGTATAAATGTATATAAAATAATTCTATTCTAAGAATTAAATTAGAAATAAATGCATTTTGATCTGACGCATAAAACACAACTGAAAGCAACGTGTGTTAAAAAGTGACGCCAAGGGGTTCTAACAAAGCTCCAATATGTGACGAGCTGGGAGTGAGAACGTGTTAATACTTGATGAGCATAAGAGACTTTCGAAACATTTAAACAGTAATATATATATTTATGGGAGCTAAGAATGCTAGAAACCTTTATCAAAAACAAAATCCTATGCTAAATTAGTTTTATCACATTGCTTGTTTGTGATTTGAAGGAATTTGCGGTTTTGAGAAATCTGCATGTTTCCCAATAAAAAATTTGAATACTTTAACTAAAGAAATTGCTTAAAAAGCACCATCTTTTCAGAACGCTTTTGTTTCCACTGCTTGAAATATGAGGAGCAGATATTTTCTGCTCTTTCATCTGTTATGCTGCTAACTCATGAAAAACAATTTTCTACCTTCCACTCTCTTCAATATATCAGTACTTCCTCCTTCTCCTTCTTAAAGCAAAGCTGTAATGTTACTCACTGCTGATCTCACAGGCAACTATCCTGCAATATCCTCTCTCTGTTTCAGAGTATCTTCAGCAATCTCATTCATACTTGTCATCTAGATTGAATGAACCTGTTGAACGGTAGCTGCTTTTCATTTCATTTCAAGAAGATCTCCACATCACAGTCAAAATCTTTGCTTTCTCTGAAAGATATTTCAACACAGATGGCTCATCATCACCAGAAGCGCAATATGCCTAGATAAGACCATGCTGCTCTTCTTCTTTGCTAAAACACGTTGGCACAGTTATTCTCCATATCTAGCAGCATTTCGGAGATGAACACATTGGTCATTCCCATATCTTTTTGTTTGTTTTCTTAAATTTATTTTTTAGCATGTCATCTGTATTATTCCAGACACTCTCGCACAAAGTAATTTTTTTCCTGCCACGTTTTAGACCTGCTTTCCTGTTGCTCGGAGAACGCAGTGAAACCCGCTGTGTATCTCAGGTGATTAAATGTGTCTGACATAGGATTGCACCAGCACACTCGTTAGTCGCTGACACCAAACAAAACCTCAACAGCCTTGTCTCTTGCCTCAGCCGTGTCACCGTGACAACTGCAGCTTAGATATACAGCTGGAAAGTCTTGCAAACAAACTAGGATAAATTAACAAAACATAGCATGACAAGGTAAAGCATTCCTTTGGCAAGTGATTTGTGTAAATACCCTTTACATTACTGACAACAGCTACTGTCCTGCTGAACTTTTTTAATCCCCTTATTGTTTTACAACCAAGTACAGTGCCCTCCACAAGTATTGGCACCATTGGTAAATGTGAGCAAAATAAATCTGCATTGTTTATTCTTTTGATTTTCCTTCAGAAAATGTACAAAATTCTAATCTATCATTGAAGTAAAACAGTGTTTTTCTCTAGTTCATGTTGGCCACAATTATTGGCACCCAGCTATTGCAACATCCTTTTCCCAAGATATAAGCTCGGAGTTTTCTCCTGTAGTGCGTGATGAGTTTGGAGAACACCTGACAAGAGATCAGAGACCATTCCTTCATACCTTCATACAAATATTTCAGATTCCCTGCTCTATAGTGGTCCTCCTTCTCTTCAGTTCGCCCCACTTATTTTCTAAAGGGTTCAGGTCAAGGAACTGGTATAGCCATGGCAAAAGCTTCATTTTGTGCTCATGACTTTTGTATTGATTTTGATGTTTGTTTTGGATTATTGTCCTGATGGAAGATCTAACCACAGCCCTTACGATTTTTTTACGGAGGCAGTCAGGTTTCAAATTTTTTATATATTTGATGGAATCCATGATGCCATGACTCTGAACAAGATGTCCAGGACCTCTGGCAGAAAAATAGGCCCACAACAATAAAGATCCAGCAGTATATTTAAGCATGTGTGTACTATGCAAAAGTCTTAGGCCACTAGTATTTTCACCAGCTAAAAAATGGTTTAAAGTAAGTTATTTCTATCTTTTGCTGTAGTGTGTCAGTAAAAAATATCGGTTTACATTTCCAAACCTTCTGTTTGCCATTAATTGTAATAATCTAGTGAGATTTTTGTTTGCACAAGGAGTCTGACAACAGCCAGTGCTCCACACTGATCTAATCTCATCATCATCCAGTCTGTCTGGAATGACATGAAGACACAGAACAAACTGAAACAGAGTAAATCCAGAAGAACTGTGGCAACATCTCCAAGATGCTTCAAGAGACCTACCTGCAAAGCTACCTGAAAAATTTTGCGCAAGTGCACCTAGGGCAAAAGCTGCTGTAAATGCAAAGAATGGTCACACCAAATGTTGATTTCATTTAGTTAATACAAGGTAATTGATAAAGAAAATCTATTCATGACAGCATCCTCATTTTACAGCATTTTTTACACAAGTGCCTAAAACTTTTAACAGTGCTGCAGCTTTGCAGGTAGGTTTCTTGAAGCATCCTGGAGACTTTGTCACAGTTCTTCTGGATTTAGTCTGTCTGAGTTTCTTCATGTCATTCCAGACAGACTGGATGATGATGAGATCAGATCTGTGTGCAGAGCACTCGCTGTTATCAGACTCCTTGTGCAAACAAAAATCTCACTGGATTATTACGATTAATGGCAAAATGAATGTTTGGAAATGTGATCTAGTGGGTTTGCTGCCAAAAAGCTCTTTTTTAGTTTTATCTGACCATAGAAGCCAGTCCCACTTGAACTTCCAGTCATGTCTTACAACTGAATATGCTGGAGTTTGTTTGTGGATGAGCAAGGAGGATTTTTCTTGAAACCCTCCCAAACAACATGTGGTGATATGGGGGTTGTTTAATATTTTTTTTAGGCTTTCTGACCCCAAGACTCAACTAATCTCTGCGATTCTCTAGCTGTGATCCTTGGAGAGTCTTTGGCCACTCAAACTCTCCTCTTCCGGGCAGGTTTTAGTTAATTGAACTTCTTAATTATTACCCTGATGGTGGAAATGGGTTTTTCCAATGCTTTAGCTATTTTCGTATGGGCACTTTCTGTTCTGTGAAGCTCAGCATCTAGTTCTGCACATCAGAGCTATATTCTTTGCTTTTACTCCTTGTGATGGATGATTAGGGAAATTTGGCTTTTGTGGTCCTCATATCTACACTCCTGTTGAACAGGAAGTCATGGCTGAACAATTTCATGCTCCTAGTCACCGTGGTGTGCTAAAATGTAAATATGAAAAGGTACTTTAGAGATACTTCAGAGAGATATTGCTCATATGAATTTCTAGAGGTGCCAATAATTGTGGCCAAAATGCATTGAAGAAAAACATTTATGTCATAATGAGATATTCCCCACATTTATTTTACTTCAATGAAAGGTAAGAATTTTTTTAATGTAAAAAAAATCAAAAAGATAAATGCTGTAGATTTATTCTTTTACAGCCACCTTTGCTCATATTTACCAAGAGTGCCAATATTAGTGGAGGGCACTGTATATCTTAAACTAGTACCCTGATAGGACAGGTACATCTCATAGACATCTATTTGATGTCTACATTTACATTTGCAAGATGTACTTTTTAGATTGTTTGCTCATCTGCGATACGTCTATAGGACGTGTCCTATCAGATGTCAAATAGACGTTTATTAAATGTCTTTAAGATGTTTATGACTCAGAATGTATGTAAAACTGACATCTTACAGACGTCTGTCAGATGTTTGTACACCGCAGATGCTTTCCAGATCAGGTGATCTTTAACAGACATCTTGCAGACATATGTGTGCTGTCTGGGTATATTGCTGACTAGATAGTGGAATATATACCCTAATAGCAGTATATCGTGGAGACGTCTATTTGATGTCTGGAAGATGTATTTTTAACATCTTGAGTGTTTAATCATCTGCAATACGTCTATAGGACATTTCCTATCAGATTTTGAATAGACATCTTTAAGATGTTTTAGAATGTATGTAAAACTGACATCTTACAGATGTCTGTCAGATGTTTATACACCACAGATGCATTCCAGATCAGGTGATCTTTAACAGACATCTTGCAGACATACGTGTGGGTAATAATTTCCTTTCCTTAGTGCTTTTGAGAATATCATATTTTTGTGAAGTACTGTTGTATATAAATACATATATTCATACACATAAATATAGATAGTTTGCCCAGAACAGAAAATTCTGCAATTATTCACTGACCCTCGTGTCACTTCAAGCCTGAGAAAATGATGACAAAATCTTCATTCATCTCTGTGCAGCTGACCTTTGACTGCCATTGATGTTTAATGCTCTTTTAAGACGACATCGCCTTATTGTCTTATTGCGGTATGAGAAAGTCACATGACAACAAAAACATGATATCAAATCTTTACTTCACTGAAGAAGACAGAGACTTTCAGTACTTTGCATTCTACTGTGAATATCTTTTTCATTCGGTTGAACTCTATTTGCACGTTTCTCTCCTCTTTAAAATGACTTTCATAAGGGTCTCAACCCAAAGCCCTAGTAATTTAGCACCTTGGTTAGGTGTCTTCCCTGTGCTCTTTTCCATGTGAGAGGGTGTCGTTGTGCCCGAGGCGTTGTCTGCACTGACCTCCTTCATCCCAACAAACCAGTGCTTGTGTGGCTGTTTTACTATTCCGGGCAGCTCTCATGCTATGGGCCTGGGTGCCTTCAGAATGTGTTAGTTTTCACAAATTGCCTGAGGGTGATAATAATGTAATCAAGAATCCCCTATCTTCACCAGCACTTTGCCGCACCACCATCTTCAGCCTGATTTTAAACCTCATAGGTTGCTTTCTATGTGATTTATTGCTTTAGTCATCCCTTGCATTTTGCATGGTGGCAGTGTCTCATCTAAGGTTGCTGTCCTCTGTTGCTCTTTAAATTTAACCTCACGTCTGGTCTGTCGTGTATCACAATCATACTTATTAATCCGTTGGTTTGGAAAGATGTTGTAGCATATAATTTGGCGACAAGGCAGGCTGAACTGTAGATCCCAATCTTGAAAAAAACCTTGGGCTTTTTATATGACTTTTGTGTTGCAGTTTAGCTCAGTGAGCCTCTGATTTGATCTGAACCTCTCTGAACTCTGTCTTGTGCGTTGCACGGCTAATTTCACCAGCACCGTTTTGTTAATGAGGCTGTTAAATGGCCAGCTTTGACTGTGTATTAATGTCAGTTTCTGCACTAAAATATTGTGGGTAGCTTGTAATAAAACATGGATGAGTGAAAAATTGTAGCAGTGGAGGATCTAATTTTAATATTACATACCCTGACTGTGTAAATGTACTGCATGTTGTTTGTCACATCACAGTAACTTGACTTATACCAGGTTGCACTTTCTCTTGTTTGATGTGCCATTTTAACCATTGGGAGAGAGATAAGCGCCTCAAACCTTTCAATAAGTGTACAGATTTAATCTCACTGCTAATCTCATTTTTCAGGGAATAATCTCTCCCATCAACGCAGGCTTAGGCTTGTCAGAGAAGATGAGCGCCTTAATTCTATTCCATATATAGCACTTAACCAGTACCTACATGTACAGAGACAAATCTGAGCCCAAATCCCTAATTCTTCCTCATGACCGAGTGCCATAAGCTACTTGTTTTGATCTGGATTGTTGCGTACCTTTGGTCAAAACCTATCGAAGCGAGATGGGTTAGAATGCTGTGAGCCTGCACAGGGGTTTTAAGACTTTTCAGTTCCAAGGATGATGATCAATTTGATCTGTATGACCCCAAATATGATGGTCCCCTTGTGAGAGACTCTTTTCATGAAATATGAAGGTAATAGGCAATTATTTTCATGTGTTTTTCCATTTATACAGAGACAAAAATAGTAAATGTGACTAAAAAACAACAAAATTAAGGGCACCTATTATGCAAAATTCACTTTTACTTGTTGTTTAAACTAGGGCTGGCAAACGATTAATCGCGATTAATCGCATCCAAAATAGCAGATTAATATATGTGTGTATATATAAATACACACAAATTAATGTATATATTTAAGAGAAATTTGTTATTTATGTACAAGATATTTTTATTTATATATAACATAAATTCTAGAAAAATTATAATAAATACATATACTTGTAAATATTTCTTAAATATGTACATGAATGTGCTTGTATTTATATATACATAATGATTACACACAGTACAAATACATATACACAGTACAAGTACAAATACATATTAGGTTTATTAGGCAAACTCAAACTTTTATTTTGTATGCGATTAATCACGATTAATCGTTTGCGTTTGTGTGTTGGCAGTGTGTGTACACAACCACCCTATAATGATAAAAATCCACTTGTTCCTTTTTTTAATCCTCATAAATCATCAGAACAAGCTGTTCGCAGAATCCGTAAAATGTGACGTCACATTTTACAGGCCCCACCAAGACTGTTAACAGACACTGCCGTCTTAGAAAAGATCCCACCCCGAGTGAACCGCACACATTCCACCATCTTCATGCTAGAACATTTAAAAATAGCATTCAAGTAAGAAATGTCTTTTTATTAAAGCTATAGAAAGGTTTTCTGTTTTTATTTTATTGTTTGGGTCATATTAACAGCATAGACAGCAGTATAGGTACTGTATATTATGCTGCTGTTACTTAATACACAGATTTAATATGCAATTAACATGCAATTTCTTTCCCGGTTGTTTACCTTCACGAACATAATCTTATTGCGTTTTGACAGTTTAAACGCGATAAGATATGAAAGAGAACTTGCTTTAGTACTCACATACGATGTGACAACCGTTTTCTGATGTGTGCATATCAGTATTAACTGATATCGCTTTAAAACGCATGATTTTAGTGTTATAGACATGATAATCAAAACCAAACAGACTTTTTTAGCGGAGTATTTGAGCTACGAGCTGTTCAGGCACAGCTCTATTCTGGCAAAGGGGCAGGGAGCAGCAGCTCATTTGCATTTAAAGAGACATGCATGAAAACAGAGTGTTTCAGCTTCCAATCAAAATAGGCATTTTCAAAATGACATAATAAATGATCTGTGGGGTATATTGAGCTGAAACTTTACAGACACATTCTGGGGTCACCTGAGACTTTTTTATTGCAACTTTGAAAAAATGGCATAATACGTCCCCTTTAAATAATTGTTTTCTGAATTAAATACATTGTATTGTATTAAAGAAAGTTATTGAAATCTTACTGGAGAAAAAAAGTAGAATAAGTTGCAATGAATTTCATAGTTTCTCATTTCTTTAGAAAGCAGAGATGTTATGAAATTAGTAAAAACAAATATGTTAAACATATTTAATTAATATATTAAGTGCGTACCTTAATTTTGACAACCTCAAAAATCTCCCCCGTCTTTCTCTCCATTTTTGTGTACATGCACTAGATTTAGGGTTCAGTCTAAAAAACCCTGCTGTAGAAAGCTGCAGAAAACCTTTTCTTTCAGCACTGTGGATTGCCGAGCATTTTAGTCTGTGCTCTCTAACTTGTGTTTGAGAGAAAAAAAAAAAAACCTGATTCATTGCTGGGCATAAGCTCACCACATTTTACCTCCTTTCCAGTAGCTCAGCTGGACATTTGTGTTTTCACTTTCCAGGGACTTTACATTCTGAACAGATATATAGCTTGAATGTACTGCAAGACACTTTGGATAAAAGTACCTGCCTGCCAAATGTGTAAATGCAATGAAAGTACAGAACAGAAAGTATACCCGTAAGCATCACCATGGGGCTCGTTGTATACATTTTTACATGGATCATATCTCTTTATTGTAAGAACACTATTAGTAGTGATACAGTAGTCTGAACCTTTGTGTACAAAACCAGTCGTAAGTAGCATGGACATATTTGTAGCTATAGTCAACAATACATTATATGGGTCAAAATCATAGATTTTTCTTTTACGCCAAAATCATTAAGATATTTAGTAAAGATCATGTTCCATGAAGATATTTTGTAAATTCCCTATTGTAAATATGTCAGGAACTTCATTTGGACAACTTTAAAGAGACTTTTCTCAGTATTTTGATTATTTTGGTACCCTCAGATTCCCAGATTCTCAGATTTTCCAGTAGTTCTATATTGGCCAAATATTGTTCTGTCGTAACAAACCATACATCAGTGGAAAACTTCTTTATTCAGCTTTCAGACATACAGTATAATGTATACATCTCAATTTTAAAAACAATTTACCCTTAGTGAGCCTTGGTTTTGTGGTCCAGGGTCACATGTGGTATCAGTTGTAATATATTTATAGTAACGATATTTATAATGATAATAATTATCTATTAAAAAGTACACCTTTTTCCTTGGAGATATGGTTCCATAAAGAACCATTAACATTTGAAGAACCTTTCAGTTTCACAAAACGTTCTTTGTGGCGAAAGAAGGTTCTTCAGATTATAAAAGGGTAAGAAAGAGATGGGTTTTTAAAGAACCTTTGACTGAAAAATGGTTCTTCTATGGCATCGCTGTGAAGAACCTTTTAAAGCACCTTTATTTTTAAGAGTGTAAACCCGTAAGACCATTGTTCATCTTCAGAACACAAATTAGGATTTTTTTTTTTGAAATCCGAGAGCTTTCTGACTCTGCATAGACAGCAATGCAACTACCACGTTCAAGGCCCAGAGAGGTAGTAAGGACATTGTTAAAATGCAGTAGTCTATGTGACATCAGTGGTTCAACCTTAATTTTATGAAGCTATGAGAATACTTTTTGTGCATAAAGAAAACAAAAATAACAACTTTATGCAATTTCTTGTTTTTTTGTGTCAGTCTTTGATGCACTTTCATGACATCTGATTGTTTGTTTGTTCATTACAGTATATCACATTTAATGACTGTAAAAAGGACTCCAAAGTCAGCTATGTCAAACGAATATCAGAAAAACTTTTCTTAAACCTGTTTTTTGGGTTTTAATAATTCCTGTTATGCAGTTGACTCATATAACTCAACCATGTTATCAGACATGAAGAGTGTCTCTTAGTCTTTGTTCTCAACTGACCAGAGCAACTGTAATACCCATATATTAATACCCTTGTGGTCCCATGGCAGCTGTAATTTGTCATTAAAAGGCACCACAGGATCTCCCAGAGAAACTCTGGGCACTTGAGCATTGTTATCTGCTGTATGCTGCGTTGCTTGGCTGTGCTAAATTTAGTTAAGACTTCTTGGGTAAACGTCAGGCTAGTTATTCATGACAGTGGTGGTGGGTTCAACCTCCCAGCAGGATTTACACTAATGCAGACAGTGTCCCACTGTGACAGACAAACAGTAATGGTGGGCCTCACAGTGAGCAATGAGTAGTGGGAAACTAGGATGAAAGATAAAGAAAAAAGACAGATTCAGTCAGATCAGAATCAAGGCAAGTGAGAGTGTGTATGTGTGTGTGTCTGGTGCTGGGATGTTGAAGAAAATGGAGAATTGCTCAGTCACAGCATTTAGTGAAGAAAAAGCTATGGGGAAAAAACTGGTGAGCTGAGGGAATAAGATACTGTAGTTTAGAGGGGGTTATAGAGTAGGAGAACAACAACAGAGAAAATATAGATTTTCCTAAAAAACAAGAAAAAGATTAATAATATTTGCATTGGTTTACACTTCTTTTTATTAGTAAGATGTAGAGGTTAAAGATAACACTCGTAGACTCAGTGGCCTCCAATTGAAAAGGGAAAAACGCTCAGTGACTTTTAAGAATAAAACATCTTTTGTTTTTTATCATGCATTTTTATTTGAGACTAGAAAAAAATAAATAAATAGAGCTGTTCAGTTATTAAAAAAAAACAAACAAGAGATTTCTCAATGTGTTTTTAGGATGGCATATTCCAGTTTAAGATAAAAATAAGATTTTCTTATCAAATTAAACAAATGTTGTGTTGCAAAAATGAGTACACCCTCCTGAAAGTTACTAAATAAAACAAAAAAAAAAAAATGTGTAGGTTTAAGGCTATTTTTTAACATGTATATTGAACCAAAACGTTTAAAGACGTTTAAAGTAATTTCCTGACAATTGAAAGTCTTATATAACCTTCTGAATCATAATCAGACTTAATGCCGGCAGCAACGGAACCACTTTGGAGAGAACCGCAAGGTAACTTATTTCTTAGCATAAAAGAGGACAATGGTACAAGAGGAATACCAAATTATTGTTTTAAGTGTAAAAACATAGCAGAAGTAGCATCGATATTCAAAAAACAATGGACTTGTCACAAGGCTCCTGAAATAATCAGGCCTTCACTTTAAGTTTTCATTTAGTGATGAGTGAGTTTTTGCTAGAAAAAAGCAGGAAAAATACCATGCAAGTGTCACAGAGCTGGCAAAAGCTATGAAAAGAGTGACACTTTATATTGAAGAGTACGACGCAGCCTGCAGAAGTGACATGCGTGGTTGTTGCCACCACTAGAATTACCTACTGTAGCCAAAGCACAATAAACTCATTTAACCTCTTCCAAGCCCCATATTTACAAAATATAGACTTCTGGGAGTCCACACTCTGGTCTCAAGAGACCAATTCAATCATTTCAGATCCAAAAGCATTGAAAATGTTCTGGTGTTGCTAGAGGAGGAGTACAGTGAGAAGTGCCTGGTTCCCACAGTGACATTCAGTGGTAGTAAAGCTCTTATATAGAGATGTATGAGTGCTGAAGGTCTGAGGGAGTTGTGCTTTATCAACGCTCTCATGAATTCACACACGACTGTGTGATGTAATACAAAAACTTGAAACAGAAGATGCTACCCTCCCCTCATTCCCTGCATTATTGGGCATTTTTCGGCATGACCATGAAGATATTCATTCTCCCAAGGTAAAAATCCTTCAGTGGACATGTTTTTCACTCAGTCTTAATGCTTTTGAGCAGCTGTGGGGGATTCTGAAGAGACAAGCTGAGCAAAACACCCTATTAAAGACCAGGGCATTTAAGGAGGTCGTCCTCCAGGAGTTAAACAGGACAGATGTGAAAATTTGTCATGATCTTGTACACTCAGTGCCAAGAAGGGTCAGAGCAGTATACTTACAAGTTCTGTAGGACATACTAAGTACTAAAATATTATACATTTGCTCAATTAAATCTAGGGTGTACTCATTTCTGCATTCCTTCATTTAAACAAAATTGGCTAATTTACTTATCTTACAGAAAGTATTGGCATATATTTTGTTGTTTTTATTAAGTATATGTTTAATACATTTTAATTTTGCCACCTTTCCGTGAATTATGTTAGTGATCATTAAAAAAAATACATATTTTATATTTACTGAAAGGGGGTGTACTCGTTTTTGCTGTGCACTGTATATGCTAACCTTAAAACATCCACTGTGATGTTGAAAATCTATTTTTACCCACATGATGTTGTAGTTATGACATTTTCCAGCAGAGGCTAGCTGGACCTGCTAACCAGATAAACCTTGACACCTAAGAGAAAACTCAGAGAGGAATCTGATTGAATGTATAACGTTTCCAAAGCCTCTTCCACCTTACACACAGATAGACAGTGCTGACCTGTTTTTGAGTGTTATTCACAGTGTCACATAACCTCCAGGCCATGTCTTTACTCGACATGTTTCTCGCCTGGTGTTGCTGTACAGTGTACTGTTGATAGTAACACTCTGCCATCCTTAGTCACTTGGACACCTATTTGGTCAAGTCATCATGGAAAAAGACATCATGTTGTTCTTATGTGGTAACCTTTCATTCTTCTATAGCATCTAAAGATGTGTATATACATCATGTAAAATGTATATAACTTTATATTTACGTTTGAATGATTTTAAATGTAGGTGAGTTTATCTTTTAATGGTGCTGTTAGCAATGTAAGCTTTCAGCAACATGACAAACTAACAGCTTCCTGTTGTTATTTATTTCAGTGAAGTGTTCTGAAATGAGGAGGCAAAGTCCTCAAAGGTTTATTTGTTTATTTATTTATTTAATCAAATGCAAATTAATATCCCTGTCATGTTCTGTTTATTAAAGCCAAGTATGAATCTCATCAAGTTAGTGTTTTTAAGCATTTTACATTTATTTCAGAGTAATAACTCAAGCCAGTAACAATGAAAAAATCAATATTTTATTTGTGAACTTATGTTCAGCAGTTCTTCTTAATAGTTAACTTTTATATATGTTTGAAATTTTCGGATCATCATTTATCAAAGCTTGGCAAATATTGGTCACAGACATGGAGATTTACTTTAAATTTTACCAAGCTCATGTCTCCAGACTAACATTTGAGAGCAGTGACACCAGCGCCACTAATGTCTACAGATGGTGGCGCCAGGAGAAGGTTTAATAGTGCTGGGAGGTGGTGTGTGGGAGTATAAAAAATATATTGTTCGTTTGTATGTTTGTTCATGTTGCGGTCCAAGCTGATAAACGGTCTGCACTGTGCAAATTGAACGAGTAGCGCACTGTTTTGTTTTGTTTGCCGTTTGATGTTTCTCATATGCAACAGACATAGCAGCACTTAATAGTTGAACAACGTAATTTACGTAATTTAGTTGCACCGGCTGAAAAAATGTTCACAGTCTGGAGCCCTGACGCTGATTTCTCACTAAAAACTCACAGATAATATTTTCATGCCATTTCAAGTCTTATTTGGACATAACTAAGTAATTATATCATATATTATAATTATAGTATATATATATATATATATATATATATATATAAGTGTGTAAGTTGTTTACTTTTTTAATTAATCTCCCAATTAATGCCATTATTGTTCACTCGTGCACAAACACAAGAGGCGGGATTTATCCCATGAACCAATCATAATTCGATTTATTATAAAATTACTAGTATAACAAATTTTAGTACTTTTACTGCATTTCAGTATATTGTATAGCAAGTGCAGAAAGTCGATTAAATAAAAAAATAAGCTCAGACACAAACAGACTATAAGAGTGAATTATTTATATACTTATATATAGTTCATTACAAATTAAGTAAGTTAAATATTAATGGTATAAGAATTAAATAATGCATTTAATATGATTCAATATAAATTTGAAATATTTTATATTTAATTTAATAACTACATTTTTTAAGTTTTATCATAAACTATAAAAGCTGTTAAATAGCCTAAATTCAACCAACACAAACTTGTTACTGCAGTAGTTTTCTTACTCTGAATTTAGTCTGAATCATTTAATGCATTTAATGCACAGCTCTATTTTTGACATCGGCTTGTCAGATGTTTCATTCGGTTATTACTGTCAGTCATAGCAATGACTCAATCATAGCAATGGCATATTTAGCGGATTTACTCACATAATTATTTACACTCGCGTTTGTCATTCTTAAAATGGTATACATGGACGTTTGGTCCTCTTAGACAAACAAAACTTTTCTTCGAATTGTGAATGGACTATGTAGAGAAAACGAATGAAGGACACTCCTATTATGGCACAGTACAGTTGACCGGAAATGACTGAGCTGGCTTGTCTAAAACAAGGAAGTAATCCGTGCATATGGTCAGTTACCCCCCATTAAACCCACTGCACACTTTATGGGGTCTGTTAAAACTCAATGGGCTCATGGGAGGGTAGAGAGATGTGGACTTCTGCTGTAACTTTACCTGCTGGTTTTGCAGGTACAGCCAAAGTACAGACTTTGCTTTAAAAAAACAAGTAATTTATATACTTTTTTTTGATATTGTAATACTGGCATTGTTTTATTTTTGTACTGCAATTTTTTTTCTCATCCAAAATTAAGTTCCAAACTTTCGTAGATAAAGAAAAAGTATTTGTAAAACCAGTCTACCTGATTTTGTGCTTTCAGCTGCAGAACTAGAGTTAGTCATGAGTAAAAAGATGCTGATCGGTTGGAACTCAGCCAGAGGAATGAGACTGTCAGCAAAAAAGCCTTTGGCCTTTGCCTTGTCCTTTGGCGCATATCTTTATTATATTTCAGTCTGATTTAGGAACCATCACAGGGAGCACTTCAGATGTGTGCTAAATGCTCAGCTGTCAATAGAACCACCATCTAAGAGGCTCTTTTGGTGGAGGAAAGCCTGCATTAGTACCAAATTAACCTTTTCCCATCAATCACCAGTTAACAACAGCAATTTCTCTCTCGGTCACACACACACACACTCACCGAGTGCTCATTGATCTCGTACTGACATTGAACTGTTTCCATCAAGAAACAATTAAATGGAAAACTCATGTGGATACATGGCCAGCAACACATGGCCAGAGAAGATTTTTTGTGTGGCTTATGGCTTTTGACACAGCTGAAATAAATCAATCCCCTCTCTGTGTACAAACAAAGCGCAGATTAAGAACGGGGCGTGAGGGAATGTGGGAGATGCACTGAATTGCCCTCACATATGGATCCCACCACTACAAGCGGATTAAAGATATTTACTTTGTTTCTGAGTGTGTTTTCTTATGAGCATATGTCAGGGATTATCAGATTGCCATCTAATGTGCGATTGAAGCATTACGTTGAGTAAATAGTTTGCTAAGCGTTACTAAAGATTAGTGAAGTCTTCTCTGACCATAACTGCTCTGGAAAAAAAAAAGAAGAAGTGGCTTGAATATTTGTCTATGTTGTGCTGATGACATTTTCTTGTTTTTGCTTCCTGAGCTTCATATGACTAAAAACTAGTGCTTAGTTAGATGACCCAGTGAGGGCAGTATTGTAAGCTTTTATTCTAACTAATGCTTGCTAAATGACGGTGTGGATGTTTACCTTATGATCCTGTTTTCCAAGGATCAGGTTCAAAAGCTCAAAGGAGCGTCATCATTAATGCGTGTTCACACACAGTGTTGAAAGTCTGAATGTCCAAACCATTAATGTACTTTAAATGGCTTTGTCTTTGTAATGACAAATTACTAATTGTAATTTATCTAACCCATTTCCCAAAATGACCATTGACACTATTTACAAAATATTCAGTCAATGCTAATGTCCTTTTTACGTTTTATTTATTTATTTATTTTATTTATTTATTTATTTATTTTTGTAAAATATTTGTACTGTAAATAAGACATTCATTGTGCAGTGTCACTGTCAACAGACTCTTGATTATAACAGGAGTTTTGGCGAGAGTGCTGAGTGATGATTGACAGTTTGTTTTCTGTATAGAATTTAATTGCAGTTTAAAAAACAGTTGTTTTTTATGCAATTATGAAGAACTATTTGAAGTGTTCCATTCATTCAGTGGCTTGATTTAATGACTGTTTGTAGGTGGGTCAAAGACATGAGGAAGAAGTGCAGTATAAGTCATTTTGGCAGTTTCAGTAATAGCTGTTTTTTGGGCTTACAAGACATTACAGAATGTTTTTCTTATGTCTCAAAACATCAGGGAAAATCTGATTTCTCAGGTCATGGCCCCTTTAAGCCGATAAAAAAAAAAGTGACTTGTCTTCCAGTTTTACTGATGGTTATTAGATATTTAGGTTCCTTACAGTTTAAAGCAATCAGGTCCACAAATTACTCTCAAATGTGTTGTTGCTTAATTAACCTGGATAACTGCAGCTGTGGAGGCACCTGCTCTTGATGTGGGGGCTGTTTTAGTGATGCTCGAGTGAGGCCGCCGACTGATTTGTGAAGATTTGGCTGAGCTTTTGAAAGTATTTTAACAATATGAAATGAGTAATAGCAGGACTGAGACCGGCACCTTGTTGGATGATTCCTATCACCCTGCACACTTAAACACCTAGCACAAAAATTTGGACTTAATTATTAAGAGGATAAATGGAGTAATTTTATAATTCATTTGTTTATTCTGGGTATGTTGACATACTGTATTATAAATGTGTAAAGTGTAGTTGACATATAGCTAGTAAATTTTTTTTTTTTTTCTAAAAGTAGTGTGAAGTGAGAAAATATAAAGCGTCACTAACTTCATCAATTCTTTAATTGTTTTTAAAAACATTTTTATTGAACTGTACCACAAATTTGTCCTGTGGTTAGCAAAAACATAATATACAAATAGCATGAGAGAGATTTATCTTCATTGTCAGACACTTCTTTTCATACAGTGTTATTTATTTAACTTGAAATTATTATTAACATAATTTTTTCCACATGACTTGTTTGACAATTTCAAGACAAACTATGACAGCAAGATAAACTTTGCTGTCATCTGTTCAGAACTGCTGAAAATTATACCATTTTAAAATTAGTGATATTTATACTTCACCTATCACAATACTTAACTGTTTTTTTTTTTTTAAGTTATTTTGAGATAAAAACAAATATGTGGGTGTTGGTGGTGGTTGAGGAGATTCCCCCTTCTGTGTAAAGTGCTTTGAGTGCCCAGAAAAGCGCTATATAAATGTAAGGAATTATTATTATTATTAATTAATTATAATTATTATTGTTTTATGTGTGTCACACCATAGGACATTACGTCACACTAAAGGACAGAAATGGTAGTTATTAAAGTATTTTAATTTAATGTTGAACATGTCAAAAGAGAAAGTTTAATTTAAATTCTTTCTGTTTCAGAAACAAAGTATCACATTTTATGACACTTTATAACAGTACAAGTTTTCTGCAAAAACATCAGAAAACAGTTTAATGAATGTAATTATTACATTTAAGAACACTGAAAATGATCAAAAAAGAATAAAAAGGAGTTAAATAAATCTTATTTAATTATTTATTTAAAATCTTAAAGCTTCTTGAAGTGTGACTTTTTTGTCCTATGGTGTGACCATTGTGAAAAATATAATTACAAACAAAACTTAACACTTTTGTAGTGGTTCCAAAACAAATTAAATATTTGAACAATTCTGAGACAAAAATTTACCATGTGCACATGTCCTGAGCTTCACAGGGGGCTTCAGTAACATGACCATAAATGGGGTCCTTCAACTAATAAAAGTTTTTTTCTGGAATTGGACGAATTAAAATCAGGATATGGTGTCACACCAGAGGACATGGTTTTCAGAGACAAAATGTCTCAAGTTCCTACACTTTCAGAAATTTATAGATGAAAAAAATGAATGGCATTTACTAAAATTTACACTTGTACAGTTATGCCAGAGGTATTTATTAAAATTCTTATGCTTTTCTTTTTAATTTATGAAAGGACAATTTTGACATTTGGCTCAAAAATGTAAAAAATCAAATAACAACAGTTAACAGATTTTTAACAACAGTTCCATGTAGGACAAAGAAATGTTTAACGATTTACAGCATTTTAAATAACGACAATATTAATTATTCATTTTTATCTTGAAGGACAGTGAAAATGCTATGTCACGTCAGCCTAAAACAGTAAAACGCTGGGGCACAAGAATATTTCTTGAGGTAGGTTTATTGTATTCTTGAAAGTCCACTTCTAAATTGACACATACCTAAAAGTCATGGCTATAAAAAAGCTATTAAACATTCACAGATATAGTTCTTTGAACGTAGCTTGACCTTTTGTGACAGCCTGCCTCATAATGCAGTTATAGCCCTGTTCTCCCCTATACAGTAGTTAACAGAAGTGACACAAGACAAGACTGTATTCGCAGTAACTAATGATTCGGTAAAAGGAAACGTCAGAGGAGACAAAATATATGAGTTGGATAGAGAGTGTGATTTAAAACCGTAAGTGGATAGAGCAGCATGCAAAACTGCAGGTAACAAGTATGGCAGCCATCCAAGCCTGTGCAGCAGAGAGGCTGAAGCATCATCACGATATTGACTTACTGTAATTTACATCAGGGAGTTCTGAGCCCACTTCAGCTGAGCTACATTGGGCTCTATCAATAAATAAAAAAGTTACAAACAAACAAACAAAGCATGCGAAAACACTTAAATATTACGCGTATAAGAAATGAAAGACAAAAAGCAGAAAATGAATTTTAAGAAAACTTAATTTGTGTGATAGTGAAAAATCCGATTTTAGTTATTCTTCACTGACTGAGATTTTTTCATCTATATATGTCACATAACCTCTTTGTTTTAATGTGAAATGTTGCCCTGTGAAAGGTGTAATACACTGGCAAGTGCTCTGGTTCGTTATGAATCTAGATCAAACAAGGTTGTACTCTAGGTTGTTGTATTTTTCATAAAGGGCACAGTGGTCCATTGTGACTAGCACCAGTCTAGTTCAGCATGGTTGCATTAATGAGTTATTTACCGGGTGAATGCCAGACCTATGTACGTCACTCAGCTGTGACTCACTGGCTTCCCTGTCCTCATTTTCCACCCTGTCCTCATTTGTTTACGTATGTTGCTACTTATGTAGTTTAGTAAGTGGACGAGGACCAAAATATCACAAATTCTATGTAAACATAAATGGGACAACCTTTATTTTTTATTTGTGTTTTTTCCACTTCCTTTTGTTTATGGTTGGTGCAAGAGACTTTTTACCACATTTTAATGATTAAAAGTACACATATTTTGCAGTGAATGCATCTTAACATCTGGCCATCATGTCTTATAGAAGTCATAGTATGCAATACTTTTCTTTCTTATTTTCTCAGAAAGATCAATAAAAACCATTTATTGTAATGTGTCATTAGAATATTAGGTTACACTTTACAAGAAATTAGTTTGTTAAATGTGATTTGTTAAAATAAACCAATGTCATTTTTATATGTTAGTTAAAAAAGGTTAATGTCGTGATAGTTCATAACAGCAACTTTCTTTTATTAGTATTGGTAAATATTTCAAGATTAATAAATGATATAGAGGTATTGTTAATTGCTAGTTCATTTTATTAACAAAATATTCTGCTTTGCAGATGACACACAATCATTTCGGCATCAGTTATTTCTTAGCCATTTTGTGCTGTTTTTTTTTTTTTTTAGTATGGGCAGTGAAACAGCATCACGTATTGCCTTTCATCTTCTTTTGAATAAACCTGAATGGCACATAAAACCATGAGTTAAGGAATAAATGCCCTGAGAAATTATGATGAATAATTAAGAGTCTTTACAAAATTCTTCACTTCAGCTTTGATAGGGTCTGTAAACCGCTCCACATTACATTTTATGACCAGCCGTTATAAAAAACTTCTATTTACAGACTGTTTAATTGACCCCTCTATTGAATTCCCAAGAAACAGTCTCCCTTGGCGACAGTGACTCATAGAAACGTGCTCAATGATTCATCTAATGGCACCACGCTTTCCAGACGTAGCTGCACATACGCAAACAAACACGATGAAATCGCAGCAGCAGATTACTATCAAGACGGGTGAAGTCAAGCAACCCGAGGCTGTTGTTAAAATGGCCAATCACCCAAGTCATGTGCTGTGTCCAATTTGCTCTTGTGGGATTAGTATAGTTGACCTCTAATAGCTTGGTGTTTGCCATTAGTCGGGGTACCCAAAGGTCTTTGCTCATTTCAGCTCTGGATAAATGAAGCTGATTACGGTCCATATTTATCCCACACTCTGCATCTATTGGCATGTAAATCAAAATGTAAATGAGGTGGGGTGGATTGGTTGGCATGCAGTAAATATTCAAATTGCGCGAGTGTCAGGCTGTAATCAGTGGTAAATTGTAAGCAGAGGAGAGAGGAGGTTTGGCATTATTAAATTGCATCTCTAAATTCAGAAATTACAAATGCGCATCGCTGTGTGCCACATGAAATCGACTTTATTTATCCCTTATCCTATTCACATTCTAATGAAATCGAAACGAGGGCAGCTGTGACAGTGACAAATTAAGGTAATTAATATCCCCGTTTGTGGGTTTTACTCTGTGATAGGTGCTCTGTATGACGTGACATGTAACA